>OX326968.1:23777006-24977006 GCA_946800305.1 Medicago arabica | reverse complement strand
GTTTGTATTGGTTGAGATGAAGAGGGTTGGTCTTGTTGAGTGGTGAGGTTAAGATTGGTTTCTGATTGAACAATCTCAATTTGATGAGTTTCTGCTTCAGTTTGTTGGTTGATTGTTTGTTGTTCAGGTTCAGTTTGGTGCTCAAGCTCAGAAACTGTGTCAATAGTGACAGCAGGTTCTGGCTCCACGATCTCATGTTCTGTAGAACCTTGAGTCTGAGCTTTGGATTTGATGAGGGTAATAGGTAATTCTCATCCTAGATGTTTCTCAAGAGAGTCTAGGATTTCAGGAGAACCTATGTTTGAAGGTTCTGGGATGGTTGAAATTTCTTGGTTGGTTGAAGACTGAATGGGTTCTTCAGGTTCTTCAGTAGGCTGTGTAACACCCCGTTTTCCCAACATAAAAATTTCATAATAAAATCATCAGAGTATACAACAACGGAGTATTACACTACTTTCTCAATTTCATAAATAGAATATAAAACTATTTATTCAATAATGTATTAGCAACCAACATTTTGCAGCGGAATATTATTTTCATGATAAGAAACTCCAACAAACTGGCACATAGGCCTCAACGTGATAATTTTTCAAACATCTTTTCAATGACAGTAAAGGCTCCAACAACATGTTTCAAAATTGATACATAAAGGAATGATAAAACATGACAACTATTTTCCCATCCCGTTACGTATCAGAGCCCTAGGACACTTGAGCTAACACTTCTACTAGCCTTCATTACCTGCAAGTTACCCATAGGAAAGGCAACGTTTTCAAGCAGAAGGGGTGAGATACACATCAATAAATATAGAAATATAATCATCATCCGTCAGCTTTGCCTTTCTTGGCTTTCTTCTCATCCTTTGCCTTCTTCTCGTCCTTTGTTTTCTTCTCATCCTTGGATTTCTTTATCCTTTCCTTAATTTCCTTGGATGCAGGAGCGGCAGATAGAGGCATAGGAGCTATGGTTTCAGAGGCACCAATAGTCACTCCTGGAAGAGCTGCTGATTTAGACTTCTTCTTCTTCTTAGGAGGTTCTTGCTTCTCTTCCTCCTCTTCTAGATTGACATCCTTGGTCCTTTTGACTTTGACCTTAAGAGGGCCTCCTCCAAGAGATTCAGGAATGGCAGAATAATTGATTATTGATGACACTCTGCCATTACGTAATTTTTTATGTATTTTAATCACAATTTAGAGTTCACAAGGTAACGTACTTCAAACCTTCGAAGATTATTAGTGATATTAGGTTAACGTACTTCAAACCTTCGAAGATTATTAGACCACTTAAGGGATTAGGGGCTGTAATCTTAGAAGAGGGTTCTAACTCAAGGGATTGATTAGGACTATTTTGTTAACTATCGTGAAACTAGAAAATCATTCATAAGAATAGGTGCAGTGACCAATTAGGGGAACTCAGATGATTCGAAAACCTAACTCATCTCTCTCTTATTTTTAACAATCAATTTACTTTCTGTTACTAAGTTTTATGCTATTAAACAAATCTACTGCCTAGCGGCAAAACAAAATAACTTTTACTACATCCTAAATTAATAACGTATTTGACTTTTTGAGATTAAAACCAGTCCTTGTGGGAACGATATTTTTACTACTTCGATAGTATTTGGTACACTTGCCAAAATTCTATCAATTATTCTACCAGTCTCATTGTAGTAATCTACTACAAATCTTGCAAGGACTTCATGATTGTCTTCTTTGGAAATAAGGGGGAAGTCTATCATCAGATCAGATTGTACATAAGACTTCTTCTTATCTTGATCAGAAGGGATGTACTTCTTGACAATCTTCATGTATTGAAGAGTCTTGCCGTTGATGATTCTTCCTGTTACCGTTCCAAGTTGAGCGTCTGATACAACACCAGACTCTGTCAAGACTTTCAAGAGTCCTCCTTGATACAGAATCTCAGAGATCAATCTTCCAAAAGGAACTTGTCTTCTGGATTTGATCTGGCCTTCCCTGATGGCCCAGCACATGTGGTGCATCAAGTATCTTGGAAAATTAATCTTCTTCTTTTTGATCAAAAAGTACAGAAGCACCTTATGATCCACAGACAGAGTGTCTATTCCTCCACCTTTCTGAAGCATATTGTCCAGAATGATCTTCAGAAGCATCCTATGTTCTGGATGCATGTCCACCAACTTATTTGAAGATCTTCCCGCAAACAAGAGTTTGTTGAAGATGTTCATCCATTCACTCTACTTATCCACATTCCACTGAAACTTGCCAAGGTTGGTTACCCTGCATGCCATGGCAACAACTTCTTCATTGATAAGGATTAGAATCCCCATCACAGCAAATCTTACTTCTAGACCATTGTAAGGTCTCAGACCCATTTGCTTCCTGTTTCTGCCAGCTAATGAAGGGTTGTTCATGATTGCAGCAGTTTCCTCGACGGTTGCATCATCCTTGTCAAAAACTTCAGCCCTTACCCAGAGATCTCTAACCAGTTCTTGATATGTTGGTCCATTAAACATACCAAAGTAACTCATCATTCCTTGTGCTAGGAAATGAGTTGAGACGTCGATACCATGCTTCATCAGGGATCCAAAATCTAATGGAGATTCAACTTGAACTTCCAGAGTTTCTTTGATGATGTTCATTGTTCTGGGTTTAATCACATAAGATTTTCCAGTTTTGACGATCACACCAGATTGAATGGTCCACTTGCCATTTTAGGGTTCTATGTTTGATTTTGAGAAACAAAGTTTTTCAGAGACTAAAACGAAAGAGTAGTTCAGAGAAAAATCAAAGTTTGGAAAGTGAAGTGGGTTGTGTGTGATTGCTATTTATAAGGAAAGTTGAAAACCGTTTGAAAATGAGAAGGGGACAAACAAACATAAGCAATAAAAACTAAAGAGCATGCAGCCGTAAAAGTATTGGGAAGACGCGATGGTTACTAGTTAAACGGAATAAAATCACTGCCCTTTGAGTTTCTTACCCATTACAGACAGGCCACGTCTGAGAACTTAAAAAGTAACTATTAACGTAGTGGGGCAGGTGTTACTGAACTCAACAGTCATCCTTCCACTAATACGAGCTTCTTAAGAGTCTAAGTTTCCTTAACAGAGTCTGAGTGTCTTCAGAAGCTTATATTCATCAGAGTCTCCAAGAGAGAGTTTGATTCTCAAATAGCTTCTGAGTAACTTTCAGAGTCTGAATTCTGTCTTCAGAAGCAGACATTAACCAAAGACATAACACATGTTCAAATTTTTCTTTATAAAATCAAATCTTTCAACAGTGAAAGGTTTAGTAAATATATCAGCCCATTGATGATCAATATCAATCAATTGAATATCTAGAATTCTTTTTTGAACATAGTCTCTAATAAAATGATGTTTAATCTCAATGTGCTTTGCTCTTGAATGTAGAATTGGATTCTTAGATAAACATATAGCAGCTGTATTATCACAATAAATTGGGATACAGTTTTCAGTTATTTGATAATCCTCAAGCTGATGTTTCATCCAAAGTAGTTGTGTACAACAACTAGCAGCTGAGATGTATTCTGCTTCTGCTGTAGATAGGGCAATTGTTGCCTGTCTCTTGCTAGCCCAGGATATCAGATTCTTTCCCAAAAATTGACAATGGCCACTGGTTGATTTTCTTTCAATCCTGTCTCCAGCATAGTCAGCATCACAGAATCCAACTAGCTTATAATCAGAAGATTTCTTATACAGAAGTCCAAGATTAGTAGTTCCTTTCAGATATCTAAAGATTCTCTTAACAACTATTAAGTGAGACTCTCTAGGATCTGATTGAAACCTTGCACACAGATATACGCTGAATAAAATATCTGGTCTAGATGCAGTTAGGTATAACAAAGAACCTATCATACCTCTATACAGCTTATGATCAACTTTGGTTCCTTCATCTTCTTTGCTCAGAATGCAGGTTGGATGCATTGGAGTGTTCATTTCCTTGCAGTCCTCAAGATTGAACTTCTTCAGGAGCTCTTTAGTGTATTTGGACTGATGAACATAGACTCCATCTTTGCATTGGTTGATTTTAATTCCTAAAAAGAACTTCAATTCTCCCATCATGCTCATTTCAAATTCATCATGCATTGCCTTAGAGAACTCTTTGCAAAGTGAACCATTAGTTGAACTAAAAATGATATCATCAACATAGATTTGAACTATAAGAATGTCCTTCTTAAGAGTCTTTCTGAATAATGTAGTGTCAACTTGTCCTTTTTCAAAATCATTTTGAATTAAGAAATTACTTAGTCTTTCATACCAAGCTCTGGGAGCCTGTTTCAAGCCATATAGTGATTTCTTCAATTTATAAACATGTTCAGGATGTTTTAATTCCTCAAAGCCAGGAGGTTGTTTGACATATACTTCTTCAAAAATGACACCATTAAGAAAAGCACTCTTAACATCCATTTGATACAAGATTATGTTGTGATTGACTGCATAGGAAAGAAGTAACCTGATTGCTTCCAATCTTGCAACTGGAGCAAATGTTTCAGTGTAATCAATGCCTTCTTGTTGACTGTAGCCTTGTGCAACAAGTCTGGCCTTGTGTCTGATTAGTTCTCCTTGTTCACTAAGCTTGTTTCTAAACACCCATTTAGTTCCAATAATGTTCTTGTGCTCAAGCTTAGCTACTAGATCCCACACTTCATTCCTTTTGAATTGATTAAGTTCATCTTGCATTGCCAGAATCCATCCTTCATCTGCAAGTGCTTCTTCAACAGAGGTTGGTTCAATAACAGATAATAAACCCAAAGCAGACTCTTCTTGTCTGAAATATGATCTTGTTCTTCTGGGACTATCTTTGTTGCCAATGATTTGATCCTTAGGATGTGAAGACTTGTATTTGAACGAATGTTTGGATTGAGTAGCTTGCTGAGAACCATCTTGAGCTTCTTTAGAAGCTTCTTCATCAAGAACTTCAGGGGATGCTACAGCTTCTAGAGTATCTTCAGATTCTTGAATCTGATCAGATTCTGAGTTGTTATCAGAATCTTGAGATCCTGCAAAGCTTTCATCTTGCTCTGGAGTTTCACTTCCAGGCACTTTGTCATCAAATCTGACATGCATAGATTCTTCAACACATTGTGTTTCTGAATTATCCAGTCTATATGCCTTAGATCTTTTAGAGTAACCTAAAAAGATTCCCTTCTAAGCTTTGGCATCAAATTTCTTTAGATAAACTTTATGGTTCATAATATAACATGTACATCTAAACTGATGAAAATAAGATATGTTAGGCTTCCTGCCTTTAAAGAGTTCATATGCTGTTTTGTTCAACAAGGGTCTGATGTAGATCCTGTTCTGAACATAACATGATGTGTTTACTGCTTCTGCCCAAAAATGTTTTGCCTGACTGTTCTCATGGATCATGGTTCTTGCCATTTCTTGTAAGGTTCTGTTCTTTCTCTCTACAACACCATTTTGTTGTGGAGTTCTAGGAGCAAATAATTCATGGATAATTCCATTTTTTTCACAGAAAAGCTCAAATGGCTCATTTTCAAATTCTCCTCCATGATCACTTCTAACTTTCAAGATTTTCAACTCTTTTTCAGATTGAATTTGGATGCAGAATTTACTAAACACAGAATATGAATCATCTTTAGTTTTCAGAAACTTAACCCAACCCCATCTACTGTAATCATCAACAATGACTAGTCCATATTTACTTCCATATAAGGATGCAGTACTAACTGGACCAAATAAATCAATGTGAAGTAGTTCCAAGGGTTTGGAGGTAGAAACAATTTCTTTTGGTTTAAAAGAACTTTTTACAATTTTCCCTTTCTGACATGCTACACAAATAGCATCTGAATGATAGTCAATGTCTGGTAAGCCTTTGACTAGTTGCAACTTGCTAAGCTTAGAGATTAACCTCTAGTTTGCATGTCCCAACCATCTATGCCACAACCATTTCTTATCACCCATTGACAAAAGGCAAACTACCTTCTGATCAGTCAGTTCAGAGAATTTTATTTTGTAGACATTGTTTCTTCTCTTTCCCTTGAAGACTATGGATTGATCATCCTTGTTGACTACAATGCAGTTTTTATTATTAAACAAAACATCATAACCACTATCACACAATTGACTTATGCTCAGTAGGTTATGTCTCAGTCCATCAACAAACCACACATTACTAATAGAGATTAGAGAGTTACCAATGGTTCCAGTACCTATGATTTTGCTAGTCTGGTTTCCTCCAAATCCCACAGTTCCTCCCTCTTTCATGGTTAGGGTTAGGAACATAGACTTTTCTCCTGTCATGTGTCGCGAGAAGCCACTGTCCAGGTACCAAGCCTTTTGCCTTTCTTGTCCTTTTAGACATACCTGCAGCATCAACAATTTCAGACTTAAGTACCCATATTTTCATGGGTCCTCTAGGGTTAGTCCTTGAATCATTGAATCCCTTTTGTATTGTGTGTCTTAAAGTCATTGGCATTGTTTTCCTCCAAACTTTGGGTTCAGAACCTATTAGTTTAGGATCCAACTTACCTTTCACAGTTTCTCTTCTTTGAAACTTAGGCTTTTGTTTTTCAGACTCTAGTTTCTTCAGAGTCTATTTACCAGACTCTGATTTTTTCAGAATCTGAATCCTTGAAGCCTTAGGTTCAAAGTTTTTCAGTACCTTTGACTTTGGGCTATGAGATTTTGACATAGTCATAACTTTAGAACTTGAAGCTTTAGGTTCTGAATGAGTCACTGTGTTGACTTCATCAGACTCATTTACAAAGTGATTTTTCAATGCTTCTCTGGCACCATTAGGACCAGGTTTCAGGATCACTTCATTTGAGCTGCCTCCAATGAATCCAAGACCATGACCTCTGTTCTGATATGTGCTATAGATCATAGATGCTACCTTGGATCTATCTATTCCAGTAGCAATAAATTCTTGTAGAGCAACATCTTGCTCACTCATGTATTTACAACTACACTTCTTGATCAGTAAAGAGTCATTTTCTTCTTTTAAACTTTCTAACTCCATCAGAGTTGAGTTATGCCTTTTTGACAACTTTTCAAGCGGCTGTTTGACTTTCTTCAACTCAGTGGATTTAGTTTCATAGTGACCAAGAAGTTCTTTGATAGAATCAACTAATTCAGATCTTAGGAGTTTAGAAAATACTTCAGTCTCACTTTCAGAGTCTGCATCTGATTTTGCCTCAGGTGCTTCTTTTACTCATTCAGTTGTAGCCATTAATCCAACAGCTACATTAGCTTCACCATCAGCATCATCTTCTTCAGACCCTGACTCATTATCAAGATCTTCCTAGGTAGCCATCAGACTTTTCTTGTTTTGCTTCTTAAACTTGCTTGACTTGAAGGTTGGCCTTTTTGATTTGGATTTCTCTTTCTGCAACTCTGGACAATCAGCAATAAAGTGCCCAGGCTTCTTGCAGTTCAAGCAATCTTTTTGTTCTTCCTTCTTGAAACCCTTACCACTGCTCTTACTTAAAAACTTCTTGTTCTTTTTAGCAAGGTATTGCATTCTGCTTGAAAGCATAGCCATTTCTTTAGCAACATCAGGATCTTCCTCAGAGCTTTCAGAAGCAGAAGATTCATTTTCAGATTCTTCAACTTTGAGAGCCTTTGAGGATCTTCCCTATGATTTTAAAGCAATGGTTTTAGACTTTCTTGAAGATTCATGTTCATTGAGACTTAACTCATGAACTTTGAGAGAACTGACAAGATCTTCAACACTCAAAGTGTTTAAATCCTTAGCTTCCTCAATTGCAGTAGCCTTTGGTCTCCACCTAGAAGGTAAACTCCTTAGTATCTTGCTAACATGGTCAGAAGCTATATAACTCTTCTTTAGTATCTGAAGTCCAGATACTAGAGTTTGAAATCTTGAGTACATCTGCTCAATGCTTTCATCCTCCTTCATCTTGAATAATTCATACTGATGAACCAATAGAAGAGCTTTAGCTTCCCTGACCTTCTTGCTCCCTTCATAGTTTGCACAAAGAGAAGCAAACATGGCTTTAGCAGTAGATTTGTCACTCATCTTCATGTATTCAAACTTAGGAATAACAGTGACAAGAGCTCCTCTGATGATATGATGTTTCTTGTATATCTTCTTTTGAGCAGCCGTGCGAAGTTTACGGTCAATGGCAGGACCTTTGTCATCAAGTTGTAAGTCACCAATACCATCTTCAAGTATGTCCCAGAGTTCTTCATCAGGACCCATGACATAGCTATAGAAGTTAGTTTCCCCCCAAGAAAATTCTTCAGGATCACCATTAAACTTTGAAATTTTCCCATAATCAGCTTTCTTATTGCTGTTATTGGATCCATAGTCATATGGTATAGCAGCACCAGAAGTAGAAGGTTCACTTGAAGACATGTTTTTCTCTGGATCTTTTCTGTTACCTGGTTAAGTGCTATTACAACAGAGCCAGAGCTCTGATACCAACTGAAGGTGAGAAAAACACAAGAAGGGGGGGTTGAATTGCGTTAACTTTTTCGTAACTCTTGAAGAGTGAGAATCTGTTGCTGCGGAAATAAACAAGAGATAAAGAGAAAGAGAGAACACAAGCGATTATACAGGTTCCTTCCACAAACCGGAAGTAGTCCTGTCCCCCTTGCACTTCTAAGGAGAGTTTCACTAAAATGTAATAACAATTACAAGTTGCTCAAACACACAGTAAGAGACTTCCAAATGCTCAAGCACGCAGGCAAGAGACTTCCAATGCTCAAAGACACAACTAAGAGACTTCTTTGCTCAAGCACACAAGCAAGAGACTTCTGACACAATTTACAGAAAATTGAATAGAGTTGGAAACACTTGACAAACAATCAAATGTGTTCCAATAACATAAACAAAGACAGACTTTTTTTTTTTGATAAACTTAGAAATTCTAGAATACACAGTTTGTAAGAATTTGCTAAGTTGTTGATGTGTTTTTGGTTTGACTAAGATAGAATACAATAGCTTGATAGCGTAGTTTTTCAGTTGTAGAGTCCAACATATTCTTCAAGTCTTCTATCCTTTATATAGGCGTTGGAAAGAGACGTTGAGACAATCCAGCACATCAAGAGAATTATGGAAGCTTGATCAATAGCTGTTGATCTGTTGCTTGATATGGTAATAGTCCTTCAAATGCATATTTTGAATCCCATTCCTTTTGAAGCTAAATACTGGTAGACACAGTTGCCAAACTGTACGAGGTAGTGGAGTAGTGGAAACAGAGTTCGTACACAAGTACTCTGTCCTATTATGCATTCTTTGTCGTTGAGCATCCCACGCTCAAGTTGACTTTGAAGCTAGCCGTTGCTCCAAATGAATGTTTCTTATGCATCGAAATGCCTTTAGAAATCCTTCTAAACATATCTTCAGATTGTAGGCTTCAGACTCACTGTAGCACTTCAGCTTCTGATTATCTTCAGACTCTCTTTGATCTTCAGGTTCTGATGATCTTCAGACTCTCTTGAACTTCAGGTTCTGATCATCTTCAGACTCATTTGAACTTGATTTTCTCTTAGTCTTCAGGTCTTCTTGAAACAGCTTTTGATGATTCTTCAGACTCTCTTGATCTTCAGAATCACAAGCAACAAGCTTCTCTGGATTTTGCTCTCAAAATGTTCAAACAGAATACTTACTAAGATTGAAATCTTGATTAAGATCCTGCATACTTAAACAAATATTAGCATATCCAATTGACAATTTTTAATACCTTGTTATCATCAAAACTCAAAAGTGGTATTGCTGAACACCCTTGTTCCAACAGCATTGATAGATCCGCAAGTGCACAGAAGTATCGGTCTTAGTATAAAAGATGTCGAATCCACAGAGACTAATGTCAAGTACCGTTATTTATCGTCACGTTGTTTATCTAAGGCGATGCTAATTAGTTTGGTTGCAAAATTGGGAAAATAACTTTGTTTTTAATTACTTTAAATGATGAGAGCCTGAAATATAATTCGTGTCGACCGTTGATGCTTGCTAAATTGTATTTTATTATTGTAACAAGAAAATATTTTCGCACGTTAAAAGGATTAAATTAAAGGGGTCGTTAGCTTTCGCATGTACGACACCGAGTTTTGATCTTGTAGTCTATTCGACAGCTTTCGCGTGTACGCCTTACAACGTCAAAACTCCGTTTGAAAAAATAATCAATTTTTGCTTGAAAATTTATTTTTAGTAGAAAACAAATTTAAAGGTACCGTCGGCTTTCACATAACCGGTACCGTATTTTAAACTCACAGACGCTAGCTTTCGCGTGTACGGCCACAAGTTTAAAATAGCATTTTTGAAAATTATAAATTTCTAAATTAATTAAAGAAAACGCTTTCGCTGAATTTTAAAATCAATTCCTAAAAATTCTACAGACAGATACAAGTTTCACTCTTTTGATGTGAAACCGGAATCGCGTTATTCCAGTTTTCACTGTAAATGTTCATAGTTAAAAATCAGAATTTTAGGGCTTAAAAATAATTTCTGTCACAGTTACTAATCATACAACTTAACAGAGTACCATTAGTATGACGTTCATCATATCTCGGACTCTATAAAATTCTACTCAGACATGGTAATTATAATAAACAAGGTTTTCTTTATAATATTTGATAGGTCCGCAAGCGTACGAAAATATCGGTTTTAGTATAAAGGGTTGTCGAATCCTCAGAGACCAATGTCAAGTACCGTAATTAATTGTTACGTTGTTTATCTAAGGCGATTATAAATGAAATGGTGTGAAAAACTTAGGAAATTGAATTGTTCTAATTAATTAATAAACGAGCGGCCGGAATATAGCTTGTGCCGACTGTTGATATCAGCTGAGTAGCGTGTGTTTCTATAGCAGGAAAATATTTTCGCACGTAAAAAGGATTAAATTAAAAAGTGGTCGCCTCGCTTTCGCGATCACGACACAAAGCTTTTGACCTTATAATCTATTCGACCGCTTTCGCGTGTACGTCTTATAACGTCAAAATTCCTTTAATTTCAAGATAATCAAGTTTGGTTTGAAAAGTTATTTTTAGTATAATTTTAATTTAAAGAAATCAGCCTGCTTTCACAATACTGACTCCGCATTTTAAACTCACAGTCATCAGCTTTCGCGTGTACGACTCAGCGTTTAAAATAGCGTTTCACAATACTGACTCCGCATTTTTCAGTTTTCGCTGTAAAAATTCATCGTTAAAAATCAGAATAATCAGGCATAAAAATAATTCCTGCTATAAACTTCAATCATACTCTTCATCTGAACACCATTGGTACGACAATTTCTACATTCCGGACATTTCTAAAAAATTACTCAGTCATGGTAACTATACTAAACAGAACTTCATTCATAACATTCATGAAATAGAAAATTAAAAGGAGTAAAGCGTGAGTTAAAATAGGCAGAACCTGTAATTTACGGATGCTGGAGCAACACTCTGATTTGAATTATGCAGTGAAAGTGCAATAGAAAAGGAACAGCCCACACAACACAGCACTAAATCAATTGGAATTGGGAATTCATGACTATTGAATTAATATTGCAATGTAACAAGGTTCTTTGAATCAAATAGAAACTAATAAGATGCAGATTACAAGAAAAAGTACTTTTGTATAATCAAATGCTTCCTAAAAACTCTTCCGTCCCTTTGTTTCTCCTCCTTGGACTTATTTATAAGCCAAGCTTCTTTAACAATGTGGTCTGGTCGTGTATCTCTGCAGGTGGAGAGAGTGGGAGAAAAAACTGGGAAAATCGTTTCTGGGAGGGGAGACTGATTCTCCCGAACCCGTGACGGGCTTCACAGGGTGTGACGGTCTTCACGTCACGGGTGGTGACGACCAGGTTGGGTTGAAGGGTGACAGTAAACCCGTCACAGGGTGTGACGGCCGTCACCCTGAAGCTCAATAATTCAGAACTTGTTCCTTTCTTCGTTTTCTCGCCGAATTTCGCCGTTTCTGCGCATGGAGGCCTCTATTGCTGTGTACCTAAATCAAAACCATACAACCCAACATAACATAGACAAAACAAGAGAATTTAGGCCAAAACTGTACACAAAACGAGCTGAAATGATGTGGTGTTTTGCATGTTATCAAACTCCCCTACACTTAAACCATTGCTTGTCCTCAAGCAAGAGACAAGGGATAACAACATAATTCAGAAAAATATAATCAACAAAAAATCATTTGCATTTTTATTTATTAAAGGCTTTGTTCTCAAGGTGCACTTATCACAACCTAAAGACTTTTCAAGGATCACATCGACCCGACAACAATTTCAAATGAGTGTGTGTGTGTGAAGTCCAACCTTTTTATTGCACATGTGTAAGAGGTATTATGAGGAAAACAGGTTCTAACTTCATCAGTAAATAAACCGAGAAAAGTTTCTTTTTTTCATTTCATATAAGAGAGATGGGAATCATTTTGATCATTTGACATTTATACATTTTTGGGGAACTGCAGAATTTTTATTGATGTTTAGAGCACCATCTTCACGTGGGAAGCAAGTGAGGCCTACTCCCGACCCCCCAGAGTCAATGATGTCTCCTATGTATATGCATTTGTTCTGACCCCTTTATGACCAACCCTTACCGGTTGTTTTTTTTTTGGTCATTTATTTGATGTCTTGGTGACCAACCATTACCGGTTGTTTTCTTTCTTCACCTTATTTTGACCTTTTTGTTCCCCACACTAACTTATACTACTTTTACTTTGAAACTTTTGAGGGTTAATTTACCACTGAAGTTAGAACGTGTTCCTTAAAATACCTACCTACACACTTGCTTAACGACTGCGACTTCATGAATCTCTTAGAGAGAAAGGTTCACAATGAAACTGATATAGGTTTAGTGAGACTTAAAAAGGAAAAAGTGTTTGTATGCACAAAATCATCATCGAACTCAACCTTTAAATGAGAGAAACAACAACAAACATTTTTATTTTATATATATTTTTATTATTTTTTTGAAATTTTTAGTTTAGTTGGTTCAAGAGTGGGAGAATTTGAATAGGCGCTGCAAAAACATAATGATAGTGACTCGTCAGTGCATGCAGTTGACATACTTATTACCAAAGGAAATCCTAAAACTAGAAAGCAAATAAACTAACTGAAACAAATAGAGAAGGCAAGTAAAATAACTGAAATAACTAAAGAAAAGAAAGTGAGATTCCTCCCCCACACTAGAACCAGACATTGTCCCCAATGGTCCGAGAATAGTGTGAAAAAGAAAACAAAACCTGCTCAATCGTCATCGGAGCTAGCCGGAGGCATACCCTGCTGTGTCATCCACGTAAACATCTGGCGTATCATATGGCTGTTGACGTGGATAAGATGATCCCATTCTGCATCCCGGTCATTCCTCTCCTGTTGGGCTGCCCGTAGGTCTGCTACCTCATGTCGTAGAGCGTTAAGCTCATATACAATCTGGCTTTCGGAAGTAGAAGTACCTGCAGTAAAATCAAAATCTCCATGGAGGGAAGGGGATGGGTTAGAGTGAGTGTGTGTCGGAGGTGTCTGTGCGGGAAGTGCACCGGACATGTGAGGAGGAGGTGCATGTGAGCGCGGGGGAGAGAGCCTAGTCTGACGCTCGATCTCCGCATCGGTATCTACTCCTTCCTCATCCGGGTTAACATAAATCCAATTTTCCTCATCCCAAACATCAGTGATGGTGGGGTTGGGGAGCTTAATACGGCTCTCGACCTCATTACAGATCATTAAACAGAACACCTCACCCTCTCTCTTGACGAGCTTTTGTGATAGGCACGAGCTCAAGTCAATCAACATGTTGCCTTGCACAGGGGCTTAATGTAAGATATGCTCACTGAGACCTAACGCGTATGCGATCGAGGTGATGAGGCCACCGAAAGCAATGTGTCCATTACCGGAGGTGGCCATCTTGAACATGTGAGCGAGCATAAAAGCCGCTGAATTAACCTGCTTGTGAGCAAAAACACAGTGAATAATGTACAGCTCTCTTAAATTAACTACCCTCGTACTATCCCCTCTCCCAAAAATAGTGTGTGCGAGGACTCGATGAAAATAGCGAATGGCGGGGTTATGGATGCGGGACGATTTATTACCGTCCGCAGAAGTTGCTAATGCACCCGTCAGATTCTTCCAGAACTGGCCATACTCAGTAGTCCAAGGTCCCTGAGACGGGACCCCGTCAACGGATTGAAGGGAGGTCTGGAATTTAAGAAAATTTCCTATTTCATTATGGTTAAGCAAGAAGTCTTGGCCAAACAGTCTAAAACTTGTTCCTCCGAAACCGTGACAGACTCTCTGAGCATACGTGTACGTGAGGGAATTAAGAAACTCTAGAGTAATGCGCTCGTACGTCGGATGCCGCAGAGTCAAAAAATGACCCCACCCGATCTGTTTAAACATCCAATCTACGCTATCAAATAATCCTAAAGTTCGGAGACAAGTTTCATCGACATACCTCGTCGCCGTGATCATGCGTTTGGACAGTTTTTCGAACCGTGTTCGTTGCGCGTCGTCCTGAAACTCAATTCCCATGTAATCAACGCGCTGATTTCTTGCGGCCATGTCCTGTTAATAACAAAATTCGGAACCCAACAGAAGTGGATTTGGGAAAAAGGAAAGGAATGGATTTGCTGCGAAGGTTATGAATTTCGGATTTTTGGGGTATGAATTTGGAAATGGGTGTTGTTACTTTGAGATGGAAAATGGAGGTTTGTGGGAGTTGAAGGAAATTGTTAATGGAGGTTTGTGGGAGTTGAAGTGAATTGGAGGTTTGTGGGAGTTGAAGTGAATTGGTAATGGAGGTTTGTTGGAAGTTGAAGTGAATTGAATGGGGAAAAGAGAAAATGGGGCCCACAGTCTGTTCAGATTCCTATGTTTAGAATCGAGGCTTGGAGCATGGTGACGGTCGTCACGAAGGGAAAGACAGTCGTCACGTAAAGTGACCAGAGGACCGTCGGTCAGGACGACGGTCGTCACATAAAGTGACCAGAAGACCGTCAGACAGAACGACGGTCATCACATAAAGTGACCAGAAGACCGTCAGACAGAATGACGGTCGTCACATAAAGTGACCAGAAGATCGTCAAACAAGACGACGGTCGTCACATAAAGTGACGGTCCACCCGTCGTTGACTGTTGAAAAACTCCAGACTTCGTCCGAGCGATTGAAACTTATTGAAAAACATCCTAATCTAAAACAAGCTAAAAGAAAATTCAAACAATGGGTTGCCTCCCATTCAGCGCTTCATTTTACGTCGGAAGCTCGACTAATCAGAGTGGCAACGTTCAAGGGGGACACATAACAAGGGTAGCGACATGTCCTACTTTCTCTGCTGGGTGGTAGTGCTTTAATCTTTGGCCATTCACTAGGAACTTACCAGTGGATTCGCTCCAGACCTCAATGGCACCAGATTGATTTACTTTAGTAACTTTGAATGGTCCACTCCATCGAGAGCGGAGCTTTCCAGGAAAAAGCCTTAACCTAGAGTTAAACAGCAACACTAGCTCACCTTCATTAAACTCGCGTCTTATAATGCGTCTGTCATGCCATTTCTTTGTTCGTTCTTTATAGATCAAGGCATTTTCATACGCATCGAGCCGCAACTCCTCTAACTCATGGAGATCCAGCATCCTTTTTTCTCCAGCTTCGCTATGATTCATGTTTAGGGCTTTGATGGCCCAATAGGCCTTATGCTCGAGCTCAACCGGGAGATGGCACGATTTTCCGTAAACGAGCTTGAAAGGAGTGGTGCCAATGGGTGTTTTATAGGCGTTCCGATAAGCCCATAAGGCGTCGTTCAGCTTCAAGGACCAGTCCTTTCTTGAGACGGAGACAGTTTTCTCTAGGATTTGCTTAATTTCTTGATTAGAGATTTCTGCCTGCCCATTGGTTTGGGGATGATAGGGAGTAACTGCTCTGTGACGTACCCCATACTTTATTAGGAGATTCTTAAATATTTTTGAAATAAAATGAGATCCTCCGTCGCTGATGACTAGTCTGGGGACACCAAATCTTGGGAATATAATGTTTTTGAACATTTTTACCACTACTTTTGTATCACAGGTAGGAGAGGCAATGGCCTCGATCCATTTTGACACGTAATCCACAACAATGAGTATGTATTTATTTCCCATAGATGAAGGAAAAGGACCCATAAAGTCAATCCCCCAGACATCGAAAACTTCCACCTCTAGGATAAACTTTTGTGGCATTTCATTCCTGCTGGAGATGTTTCCGGATCGCTGGCACCGGTCACATTTCGAAACGAAAACATGAACATCTCGAAAGATGATGGGCCAATAGAGCCCAGCTTGAAGAATTTTTGCTGCAGATTTCGACTTACTCATATGTCCTCCAACGAGAGAAGAGTGATAGTGTGTGATGACACTCTCTATTTCCTCTTCTGGAATACATCGACGGAAGATACCGTCCACTCCTCTTTTGAATAAGAGGGGATCATCCCAGTAGTATTGCTTAAGATCATGGAAGAATTTCTTCTTTTGCTGATAGGTCATGCCGGGAGGCAGAATTCCAGCAACCAAATAGTTTATGATATCAACGTACCATGGGGTAGTTGTATTACTTAAAGCACTTGCCTCTTCTGGTAACTTCTTAATGCCGGAACTCTCTTCTTCTAGGAAATCTACGAGGTGACCGTATCTAGGTGCCTCCGCTTTCACAAAAGACACCAATCTTTCGTAGGGAAAATAATCATTTATGGGCACCTCCTCCAACTGACCCTCCTGAATTCTTGACAAGTGATCCACGGCTACATTCTTTGTTCCTTTTTTATCGCGGATCTCCATGTCGAATTCTTGCAGTAGCAGTATCCATCGAATCAGCCTCGACTTTGCATCCTTCTTGCTAAGCAAGTATCTGATAGCTGCATGGTATATGTAAATGATTATCTTCGATCCCACTAGATAGGAACGAAATTTATCAATTGCAAAGACGATGGCTAGAAGCTCCTTTTCAGTTGTTGCATAGTTTATTTGAGCTTCATTGAGTGTCCTACTTGCATAATAGATATGATGGAGCTTCTTATCTTTTCGCTGACCCAAAACAGCGCCTACTGCGTAGTCACTGGCATCACACATGATCTCAAAAGGTTGACTCCAATCTGGAGGTTGCATTATTGGGGCTGAGATCAATGCTTGTTTTAACTGTTGAAAGGACTCGAGGCATTGTTCATTAAAAATGAACTCAGCGTTCTTCATCAAAAGGCCGATTAATGGTTTTGTAATTTTCGAGAAGTCTTTGATGAATCGCCGATAAAAACCTGCGTGTCCGAGAAAACTCCTAACTTCCCTTACACTCTTGGGAGGGTGTAAATTTTCAATAACTTCTATTTTCGCTTTGTCAACCTCAATTCCTCTATTGGACACCACATGACCGAGAACTATGCCTTCCTTGACCATAAAGTGGCACTTTTCCCAGTTAAGTACAAGATTGACTTTCACACACCTCTCCAAAACCTTCTCAAGATTACCAAGACAGTCTTCAAAACTAGACCCACACACAGAAAAATCGTCCATGAAAACTTCCAGAATATCTTCTAGGAAGTCGGCGAAGATCGCCATCATGCATCGTTGGAATGTGGCAGGTGCATTGCACAGTCCGAATGGCATTCGCCGATAGGCAAATGTTCCATAGGGACATGTGAATGTGATTTTTTCTTGGTTATCAGGGTGGATAGGGATTTGAAAGAACCCCGAATAACCATCAAGGTAACAGAAAAAAGAATACTGAGATGAAGCGTCTTTAGAAGATCAACGAACTTCTTAAACTGACCTTCAGTTTTAGACTTCGCGAGTCTTTGAGGGTAAAGGATTGAAGGTTTATAAGGTGGAGGAGGTACATAAGGTTTTTCTTTCTCTTTTTCTGTTACCTCCCGAGACTTAGATGTCTCTCCAATGTCATCTAAGGCTTTGGCATCAGCCTCGGTTAGAAAGAAGGGATTGCCTAAGAATTTGTTAATTGCGGTTTGGTCAAAACGAATCGTCTTACCCCGGACGAAGGTCTCATACCCAAATTTGTCAGTGAGGGGGTAGTCGGGGATTGCATTCGCGTAGAATTCACGAATGAGTTCGGAGTTAAGGTTTGTTTCTGGTTTCATGAGTTTGGTCCACCCTTGGTCAATGAGCAGTTTGACAAACACCCCATAAGGCCCATCTGGCCTAACATTGATTTCTCTCTCAGTAAACAACTCATTTTTCAACAATTCCCTATACCTAGCTTGGTGGTAGGCGGATTTGAAATGGTTTTGTTTGTATGGTTTGCCTGCAATGTCGGCGGCAGTTGGAAGTTTGGGTCCTTTCTGAGGTTTCTTTCCGCGAGATGAAGAGGCCATACCTGCAAAACAATCAGGAAATCCAACACACAAAGGATATACACAATTAAACAGTGCTTAGAATGAAGAAGAATTTTTTTTTCAGGGTCTGAGCTTACTTGCTACAGCGAGCTGTATTACTCGCTACGGCGAGTAGCTCGAAAATTTGAAATTTTCGACCCTTTTCAGTGTTTCTCCTTATCATGCTATTCCTACCCACTAAATTACCTTGGGCGACCACTATGATGACATAGAGATGAACTAAATCATGCTTTTGTCCTAGTTTCACAAAACCCCCCTTTTTTTTTTGATTTTGAAAATATTTTTACAAAAGGGTTAGCAAAGGTTGAATCTTCAAGAAGGTGAGCACGAATTTGTGCATGATTATGTTTCATCTCAGTCATATGGGTGTTCTATACAAACAATTCCTCGCCTCGCGAGCAAATAATCAAAATTAATTTAAATCTTCTAACTTAGGGTTTATTCAAAATTAAGCAAAAGTAGTGCAATTCAAAGTTAGAAGCATGAAAACAAACCTGATTGTGTGAAATTACAAGTGCAGAGAATATGAATGCAGTGATTTTGACTTGAATTTACTTGAGTTTTTAGTTTTAGGATTTGTGGGTATAGAGAGCAAAGTTGGTGTTAGTTTTTGAGGAAAGAGAAAAGCAAAACGGAAATGGTGGATTATTGGGTGGTTAGAGTGATTAATGAGGGAGTTAGTGGCTTTTGGTATCTGAAACTGTCAGAACCGCACTAACTCGCCTCGCGAGCTCATTTACTCGCAACAGCGAGTGTTTTGGTAACTTACTCGCAACAGCGAGTTAATTAACTTGCCTCGCGAGTTGTATCAGTTCAGAATTCTGAGCTTCTCTTTGAGTTCTGTTTTGGATAGTTTGGGATGGTATTATGACTCCTAACCTCAAAATGCATTAAAACAGTAAAGATACTTACAAAATTGGGGTGCCTCCCAACAAGCGCTAGTTTTACGTCGTTAGCTCGACGCCTGATTTTGTTCCTTTAAAGATCGTCAAGTAAAACCATCGACGTACGCCGATCAATTTCACCACCAAAATAGGGCTTGAGTCTCTGCCCATTCACTGTCCAGGTTTCTTTAGTCTTTGGATCCTCAAGTTCCACAGCTCCGTATGGTTTGACTTCTTTGACCATGAATGGTCCGGACCACTTGGACTTCAATTTACCCGGAAAAAGCCTCAACTTTGAATTGAAGAGCAATACCATCTGTCCAGGCGTGAATTGCTTCTGAACAATCTTCCGGTCATGGTATTTCTTGACTTTTTCTTTGTAAAGCTTTGAGGATTCATAGACTTGATTCCTCATCTCTTCAAGTTCATGCATTTGAACCTTCCTTTTTTCATCGGCTAGCTTATCAGAATCTGAAGATTATCAGAACCTGAAGATTATCAGAACCTGAAGACCAAGAGAGTCTGAAGATCATCAGAAGCTGAAGTGCTACAGTGAGTCTAAAGCCTGCAATCTGAAGATCTGCTTAGAAGGATTTCTAAAGGCATTACGATGCAGAAGAAACTCTCAAATGGAATAACGGCTAGCTTCAAAGTCAACTTGAGCGTGGGATGCTCAACGACAAAAAATGCAGGATAGTACAGAGTACGTTGTACGAACTCTGTTTCCACTACTCCACTACCTCGTACAGTTTGGCAACTGTCTCTACCGGTATTAATCTTCAAAAGGAATGGAATTCACAATATGCAATTGAAGGACTATTACCATATCAAGCAACAGATCAACAACTATTGATCAAGCTTCAGAAATCATCCTGATGTGCTGGATGACTCAACGTCTCTTTCCAACGCCTGTATAAAGGAGAGAAGACTTGAAGAAAATGTTGGACTCTATAACTGAAAAACTACGCTGCATTGCTATCGTATTCAAACCGAGTCTTAACAGAAACACATCAACAACTTAGATTATTCTTACAAACTGAGTATTCTAGAATTTCTAAGTTAAGCAGAAAAACAGAGCCTGTCTTTGTTTGAAACAGAGTCTGTCTTTGTTTTTAATTGGAACACGTTTGACTGTTTGTCAAGTGTTTCAACTCTATTCAATTTTCTGTAAATTGTGTCATAAGTCTCTTGCTTGTGTGCTTGAGCAAAGAAGTCTCTTGGCTTCATCCTTGAGCAAAGAAGTCTCTTAGTTGTGTCTTTGAGCATTGGAAGTCTCTTGCCTGCGTGATTGAGCATTGGAAGTCTCTTACTGTGTGTTTGAGCAACTTGTAATAAATATTACATTTTAGTGGAACTCTCCTTGGTAGTGCAAGGGGGACAGGACTACTTCCGGTTTGTGGAAGGAACCTATATAATTGCTTGTGTTCTCTCTTCTCTCTATCTCTTGATTATTTCCGTTGCAACAGAATCTGATCTCCCATCAGACTCTGATCTCATTCAGACTCTGATCCTACGGAATTAGATTCTCACTCTTCAAGAGTTGCGAAAAGCAAACACAATTCAACCCCCCCTTCTTGTGTTTTTCTCACCTTCAGACCTTACACAAAACCAGTAGCCACACACCAACACAGTGAGACGGAACCGGCTCAGCCCAACAACACATCATTCAGATCATTCAAATCGAGACAAGAAGGAGAAGAAACCAAAGGTATTTTTTTTTCTTCATGTTTTAGATCTAAGTCTGTGAGAACCTTTTTAGAAATTTCGAGTTTAAATAAATTCAAAAAGAAGTAGAAAGGAGTAGGAGTAGAAGGTTTTAGAAGGAAAACAGAACAAAAAGAACAAAAAAAATTAAATTAGGGTTTCGGCGTGGTGCCGCCGCTGTACCAGCCGGTCAGCCACCGCCGTATCGGCCGGTCAGCCACCGCCGGAACCACACTGACCGTCGCCGGAAACTGGGGCACCCTTGAAGAACACCTTGAATGTTCATAAGGAGAGAGAACAGAGAAAACAGAGGGAGAGAGAAGCAAGAGAGAGAAAGATGTGTTAAAAATGAGAAGAAAAAAAAACCAACATAGCCTATATATATATTAGGCTGAACCGATTCAACCTTTGAACCGGTCTGAACCGATCAAACTGGCCCAGCGCCCCCAGCCTGTTCCTTTAAGCCCATTTTTTTCCCTTTCCATTTTTACACCCCCTAATTACTGCTGCACCCCCCACCTTGTGATTGAACCCAATTATTTTCCAAGTCATACACGCATTTTATTTTTATCTTTTAGCATTATAATCGTTTTTTTTATATTTCCTCATGCATATTTTAGGATTAAATTTATTATTATTCTGCTCATATTTTTTTTACATCATTTATTTTACCACAAGACATTAGAATGTAATTTAGGCGTTAATGTAAATAATTTATTTTTCTTGTCCATTTATTTTTCCCGCAGACTTTAGAGTGTATTAAAAGGTTTTTATGTAATAGTTTTAGGTGCATGTTGTTGGAACAAGGGTGTTCATCAATACCACTTTTGAGTTTTGGTGATAACAAGGTATTAAAAATTGTCCATTGGATATGCTAATATTTGTTTAAGTATGCAGGATCGTAATCAAGATTTCAATCTTAGTAAGTATTCTGTTTTGAGAGCAAAAATCCATCGAAGCTTGTTGCTTGTGATTCTCAAGTTCAAGAGAGTTTGAAGAATCATCAGAAGTTGTTTCAAGAAGTCCTGAAGACTAAGAGAATCTGCAGTTCAAATGAGTCTGAAGATGAACAGAACCTGAAGTTCAAGAGAATCTGAAGATCATCAGAACCTGAAGATCAAGAGAGTCTAAAGATCATCAAGAGAGTCTACAAACTGAAGATCTGTTTAGAAGGATTTCTAAAGGCATTTCGATGCATAAGAAACATTCATTTGGAGTAACAGCTAGCTTCAAAGTCAACTTGAGCGTGGGATGCTCAACGACAAAGAATGCAGAATAGGACAGAGTACTTGTGTACGAACTCTGTTTCCACTACTCCACTACCTCGTATAGTTTGGCAACTGTGTCTACCGGTATTTAGCTCTAAAAGGAATGGGATTCAAAATATGCATTTGAAGGACCATTACCATATCAAGAAATAGATCAACAACAATTGATCAAGCTTCTTGAATTCTCTGTGATGTGCTGGATTGTCTCAACGTCTCTTTTCAACGCCTATATAAAGAATAGAAGACTTGAAGAATACGTTGGACTCTACAACTGAAAAACTACGCTATCAAGCTATTGTGTTCTATCTGAGTCAAACCACAAACACATCAACAACTTAGCAAATTCTTACAAACCGTGTATTCTAGAATTTCTAAGTTTATCAGAAAAACAGAGTCTATCTTTGTTTATGTTATTGGAATACATTTGATTGTTTGTCAAGTGTTTCCAACTCTATTCAATTTTTTGTAAATTGTGTCAGAAGTCTCTTGCATGTGTGCTTGAGCAAAGAAGTCTCTTAGTTGTGTCTTTGAGCATTGGAAGTCTCTTGCCTGCGTGCTTGAGCATTTGGAAGTCTCTTACCGTGTGTTTGAGCAACTTGTAATTGTTATTACATTTTAGTGAAACTCTCCTTGGAATTGCAAGGGGGACAGGACTACTTCCGGTTTGTAGAAGGAACCTGTATAATTGCTTGTGTTCTCTCTTTCTCTTTATCTCTTGTTTATTTCTGCTGCAAGAGACTCTGGTCCTCCATCAGGTTCTGAATCCATTCAGACTCTGATCCTGGAAAACAGATTCTTACTCTTCAAGAGTTGCGAAAAAGTTAACAAAATTCAACCCCCCCTTCTTGTGTTTTTCTCACCTTCAGTTGGTATCAGAGCTCCGGCTCTGCTGTCATAGCACCTATCTGTGTAACAGAAAAGATCCTGAGAAAAACATGTCTTCCAATGAACCTTCTACTTTTTGTGCTAATTTTGGTGCTACTATACCATATGACTATGGATCCAATAACAGCAGTAAGAAAGCTGATTATGGGAAAATTCCAAAGTTCAATGGTGATCCTGAAGAATTTTCTTGGTGGAAAGCCAACTTCTATAGCTATGTCATGGGTCTTGATGAAGAACTCTGGGACTTGAAGATGGTGTTGGTGACTTACAACTTGATGACGAAGGTGCTGCCATTGATCGTAAACTTCACACTGCTGCTCAGAAGAAGATCTACAAGAAACATCATATCATCAGAGGAGCTATTGTCACTGCTATTCCTAAGTCTGAATACATGAAGATGAGTGACAAATCTACTGCTAAAGCCACATTTGCTTCTCTTTGTGCTAACTATGAAGGGAGCAAGAAGGTCAGGGAAGCTAAAGCTCTTTTATTGGTTCATCAGTATGAATTATTCAAGATGAAGGAGGATGAAAGTATTGAGCAAATGTACTCAAGGTTTCAAACTCTAGTATCTGGACTTCAGATACTAAAGAAGAGTTATATAGCTTCTGACCATGTTAGCAAGATACTAAGGAGTTTTCCCTCTAGGTGGAGACCAAAGGTTACTAAAATTGAGGAAGCTAAGGATTTAAACACCTTGAGTGTTGAAGATCTTGTCAGTTCTCTCAAAGTTCATGAGTTAAGTCTCAATGAACATGAATTTGCAAGAAGTCTAAAACCATTGCTTTAAAATCAAAGGGAAGATCCTAAAAGGCTCTCAAAGTTGAAGAGTCTGAAAATGAATCTTCTGCTTTTGAAAGCTCTGAGGAAGATCCTGATGTGGCTAAAGAAATGGATATGCTTTCAAGCAGAATGCAATAGCTTGCCAAAAAGAACAAGAAGTTTCTGAGTAAGAGAAGTGGTAAGGGTTTCAAGAAGGAAGAACAAAAAGGTTGCTTCAACTGCAAGAAGCCTGGGCACTTTATTGCTGATTGTCCAGAGTTGCAAAAAGAGAAAAGTCTGATGGCTACCTGGGAAGATCTTGATAATGAGTCAGGGTCTGAAGAAGAGGATGCTGATGGTGAAGCTAATGTAGCTGTTGGATTAATGGCTACAACTGAATCGGTAAAAGAAGCACCTGAAGCAGAATCAGATGTAGACTCTGAAAGTGAGACTGAGGTATTTTCTAAGCTCACAAGATTTGAATTAGTTGATTCTATCAAAGAACTTCTTGGTCACTATGAGACTAAATCCACTGAGTTGAAGAAAGTCAAACAACAGCTTGACAAGTTATTAAAAAGGCATGACTCAACTCTGTTGGAGTTAGAAAGTTTAAAAGAAGAAAATGACTCTTTACTAATCAAGAAGTGTAGTTGTAAATACTTGAGTGAGCAAGATGTTTCTCTACAAGAATTTATTACTACTGGAATTGATAGATCCAGGGTAGCATCTATAATCTATATCACATATCAGAACAGAGGACAGGGTCTTGGATTCATTGGAGGCAGCTCAAATGAAGTGATCCTGAAACCTGGTCTTGATGGTGCCAGAGAAGCATTGAAAAATCACTTTGTAAGTGAGTCTGATGAAGTCAACACAATGACTCATTCAGAACCTAAAGATTCAAGTTCTAAAGTTATGACTAAGTCAAAACCTCAGAACCCAAAGCCAAAGGTATTGAAAAACTTTGAACCTAAGGCTTCAAGGATTCAGATTCTAAAGAAATCAGAGTCTGGTAAACAGACTCTGAAGAAACCAGAGTCTGAAAAACAAAAGCCTACGTTTCAAAGAAGAGAAACTGTGAAAGGTAAGTTGGATCCTAAACTTAAAGCTTCTAAACCCAATGTTTGGAGGAAAACAATGCCAAGGACCTCAAGACACACAACACTAAAGGGATTCAATGGTTCAAGGACTAACCCTAGAAGACCCATGAAAATATGGGTACCTAAGTCTGAAATTGTTGATGCTGCAGGTATGTCTAAAAGGACAAGAAAGGCAGAAGGCCTGGTACCTGGATAGTGGTTGCTCGCGACACATGACGGGAGAAAAGTCTATGTTCCTAACCCTAACCATGAAAGAGGGAGGAACTGTGGGATTTGGAGGAAACCGGACTGACAAAATCATTGGTACTGGAACCATTGGTAACTCTCTAATCTCTATTAGTAATGTGTGGTTTGTTGATGGACTTAGACATAACCTACTGAGCATAAGTCAATTGTGTGATAGTGGTTATGATGTTTTGTTTAATAAGAACAATTGCACTGTAGTCAACAAGGATGATCAATCCATAGTCTTCAAGGGAAAGAGAAGAAACAATGTCTACAAAATAAAATTCTCTGAACTGACTGATCAGAAGGTAGTTTGCCTTTTGTCAATGGGTGATAAGAAATAGTTGTGGCATAGACGGTTGGGACATGCAAACTGGAGGTTAATCTCTAAGCTTAGCAAGTTGCAACTAGTCAAAGGCTTACCAGACATTGATTATCATTCAGATGCTCTTTGTGGAGCATATCAGAAAGAGAAAATTGTTAAAAGTTTTTTTAAACCAAAAGAAATTGTTTCTACCTCCAGACCCTTGGAACTACTTCACATTAACTTATTTGGACCAGTTAGTACTGCATCCTTATATGGAAGTAAATATGGACTAGTCATTGTTGATGATTACAGTAGATGGAGTTGGGTTAAGTTTCTGAAAACTAAAGATGATTCATATTCTGTGTTTAGTAAATTCTGCATCCAAATTCAATCTGAAAAAGAGTTGAAAATCTTGAAAGTTAGAAGTGATCATGGAGGAGAATTTGAAAATGAGCCATTTGAGCTTTTCTGTGAAAAAAATGGAATTATCCATGAATTCTTTGCTCCTAGAACTCCACAACAAAATGGAGTTGTAGAGAGAAAGAACAGAACCTTACAAGAAATGGCAAGAACCATGATCCATGAGAACAGTCAGGCAAAACATTTTTGGGCAGAAGCAGTAAACACATCATGTTATGTTCAGAACAGGATCTACATCAGACCCTTGTTGAACAAAACAACATATGAACTCTTTAAAGGCAGGAAGCCTAACATATCTTATTTTCATCAGTTTAGATGTACATGTTATATTATGAACCATAAAGTTTATCTAAAGAAATTTGATGCCAAAGCTTAGAAGGGAATCTTTTTAGGTTACTCTAAAAGATCTAAGGCATACAGACTGGATAATTCAGAAACACAATGTGTTGAAGAATCTATGCATGTCAGATTTGATGACAAAGTGCCTGGAAGTGAAACTCCAGAGCAAGATGAAAGCTTTGCAGGATCTCAAGATTCTGATAACAACTCAGAATCTGATTAGATTCAAGAATCTGAAGATACTCTAGAAGCTGTAGCATCCCCTGAAGTTCCTGATGAAGAAGCTTCTGAAGAAGCTCAAGATGGTTCTCAGCAGGCTAGTCAATTCAAACATACGTTCAAATACAAGTCTTCACATCCTGAGGATCAAATCATTGGCAACAAAGATAGTCCCGGAAGAACTAGATCATATTTCAGACAAGAAGAGTCTGCTTTGGGATTATTATCTGTTATTGAACCAACCTCTGTTGAAGAAGCACTTGGAGATGAAGGATGGATTCTGGCAATGCAAGATGAACTTAATCAATTAAAAATGAATGAAGTGTGGGATCTAGTAGCTAAGCCTGAGCACAAGAACATTATTGGAACTAAATGGGTGTTCAGAAACAAGCTTAGTGAACAAGGAGAAGTAATCAGTGAAGGTGAGAAAAACACAAGAAGGGGGGGTTGAATTGTGTTAGCTTTTCGCAGCTCTTGAAGAGTGAGAATCTAATTCCTTAGTATCAGAGTCTGAAAGAGATCAGAGTCTGATGGGAGATTAGGTTCTGATGCAGGGGAAATAATCAAGAGAAAGAGAGAAGAGAGAACACAAGCAGTTATACAGGTTCCTTCCACAAACCAGAAGTAGTCCTGTCCCCCTTGCACTTCCAAGGAGAGTTCCACTAAAGTGTAATATTTATTACAAGTTGCTCAAACACACAGTAAGAGACTTCCAATGCTCAAGCACGCAGGCAAGAGACTTCCAATTCTCAAAGACACAACTAAGAGACTTCTTTGCTCAAGGACGCAGCCAAGAGACTTCTTTGCTCAAGCACACAAGCAAGAGACTTTTGACACAATTTACAGAAAATTGAATAGAGTTGAAACACTTGACAAACAATCAAACGTGTTTCAATTACAACAAAGACAGACTCTATTATAAACAAAGACAGACTCTGTTTTTCTGCTTAACTTAGAAATTCTAGAATACTCAGTTTGTAAGAATAATCTAAGTTGTTGATGTGTTTTTGTTAAGACTCAGTTGAATACGATAGCAATGCAGCGTAGTTTTTTCAGTCGTAGAGTCCCACAATTCTTCAAGTCTTCTATCCTTTATAAAGGCGTTGGAAAGAGACGTTGAGTCATCCAACACATCAGGATGATTTCTGAAGCTTGATCAATAGCTGTTGATCTGTTGCTTGATATGGTAATAGTCCTTCAATTGTATATTTTGAATTCCATTCCTTTTGAAGATTAATACCGGTAGACACAGTTGCCAAACTGTACGAGGTAGTGGAGTAGTGGAAACAAAGTTCGTACAACGTACTCTGTACTGACCTGCATTATTTGTCGTTGAGCATCCCACACTCAAGTTGACTTTGAAACTAGCCGTTACTCCAAATGAGAGTTTCTTTTTCATTGAAATGCCTTTAGAAATTCATGTTAGCAGATCTTCAGATTGCAGGCTTCAGACTCACTGTAGCACTTAGCTTCTAATGATCTTCAGACTCTCTTGGTCTTCAGATTCTGATAGTCTTCAGACTCTCTTCGATACAGTGTTCAGACTCTCTTTGATACAGAATCACAAGGAACAAGCTTCTCTAGATCTTTGCTCTTAAAATGTTCAAACAGAATACTTTCTAAGATATAAATCTTGATTAATATCCTGCATACTTAAACAAATATTAGCATATCCAATTGACAATTTTAAATACCTTGTTATCATCAAAACTCAAAACGTGGTATTGCTGAACACCTTTGTTCCAACAATCTCCCCCTTTTTGATGATGACAAGCATCAATATTTAAAAGGTCAATTGTTGTTAATCTAATTAACAGGTTGACTTAAGGGGTCTGAGGTTTGTAAGCTCAGAGTCTGAGGTTTGTAAGCTCTGACTCCCCCTGAGTCTGATAGTTCTTAAGTTGAGGTTTGTAAGCTCCCCCTAAGCTCTATCCAAGTTACTTAAATTCATTTACATAGGCAGTTGCATTTATTCTCAGAAAAATAAACGAATTAGAGAACAGATTTTATAAACAGTGGTTCAGAGTCTACTTAAGCACCTTTCGCAAATTTCCCTTTAACTTTTTACATAGAACTTGCAGATTCATCAGTTAACAAAAAGTTACAAAATCTCACAAAGCTTTCCCTTCTCCCCCTTTTGTCATCAACAAAAAGGTTTAGAAACAAGTTTCTCCCCCTTTTTAAATGACTTCAGGTAAGGATAAAAACAAATTTTAAGGAAAACAAGATTCAGAGCGAAAAACATATAAGATGCAAAACACAATATATAACAGAGTCTCAAAGATTAAATAACAACTTGAATAATCTTAAAAACAAAAATAGTTCAGAATATAAAGAATTTAAACTAAGGTTGGTTTTGTTTGGCAAGGTGATCCATCAATTTCTGGAGATCCTCTTGCTGCTTCTTAACAATCTCTTCCCAAGCCTCAGTTCTTCTTAAGTGAGCTTCTCTTTCAAGTCTTGCTTCTTCCTGAACTCTGTGCAGTCTCCTTCTCAAAGAGTCAAAAATCATTGAATCTCTTGGATTGTATTGATCTTCATCAAAGAATGGTTTATACTCAATTCGCAGAATAGGAGCTTTCTTCTTAGCTTAAGCTTCCTCAGCTCTCTTAACTTCTTCCACATGCTTGGAAGTAACAATGGCTTGTTCCTTGACAGCAGCCTTCTGAATTTTGGTGACAAAATCCAAATATTCAGTCTTCAAAGTGGAGAACTTATCCTCATAGCCTACATTTAGGATAGGCACAAACCTTTGCTCAATAATGTCCTTGAGCTTTGAGTTTGATGAAGCATAGAACTCATCTATCCTTAACGAATCAAAGAGGTTTTGAGGTTCAGAAGTTGAGGGTTGAGAGACTCTTAAAGCTTGAAAGGTTTCAAAACCAGGTATAACTATTCTGGATACAGAAAGAGGTTCAGGAACTGTTTCAGACACAGGCTCTGCTATGCATTCTGTTACAGGTTCTGATAGGATATCAGAAGCTTGTTCCGGAATTTCAGAGACTGGTTCCTCAATAGGTTCTGAGGGTTCAACAGAAGCAACAGTGAGAATTTCTGTAGGTTTTGGTACAGAGTCTGATTTAAAAACAGATTCTGTAGCTTTTGTTGATTTGGATTTAGCAGAGGTTTTTGGTAGTTCTCCTCCTAGGTGTTTCTCAAGAGAATCTAGGGTGTCTGGAGAGTGTACACAAATAGGCTCATGTTGGGGGGATGGTTGAGTTGAATGAATGGTTACTTCAGGCTCTTCAGAAGGTTGAATTGCCTGAAGTGGTTTGAGAAAAGATGGTTGAGCAGGGTGGTCAGCAGGTAAGTTCATAGACACTGTGATGGTGTCTTGAATAACTCTGTCCATCGTTGAATCAACATATTCAACTATTTTGGGGTCAACTGGGTCAACTGATTCAGTATCAGATGAAGACTCTTGATTTGTAGAGGAAGGTGAGTTAAATGCCACATTACCAGAGGTGCCTATTCCAGCTTCTGGAGAAGCATGATGATCAGACACAGTAGCTTCTAATATCTCAGCTTCTGCAGGATCAACCTGACTCTTCTGTTTCAGAGAAGATGCAAGCAACTTAGCAGCTTCTTTAACAGTTTCTTCCTTCAGTTCTTCAGCAACCACTTCTGCTGCCATTGCCTTGCCAGCAGCATGTTCATCCTCAATCATAGATACAGAAGTACCTATCTTCTGTGCTACATCCTTAGCCACAGGAACCTCTTCTATCTTTCTCTTCTTGATTTGACTTTCTTCACTATCAGAGTCAGTATCAAGGAATTCAACAATCTCATCAGCTAGTTTCTCATATTCTCTGTCACCCTTGCCTTTCTTCGCTTTCTTCTCATCCTTCTTTGCCTTCTTCTCGTCTTTATTAGCTTTCTTCTTTATCCTATCCTTGATTTCCTTGGATGCAGAAGATACAGACACAGGCATGGGAGCTATGGTCTTAGGGGCACCAATAGTTACTCCTGGAAGAGCTGTAGATTTCATATTTTTCTTGAGAGGCTCTTGCTTCTCTTCCTCTTCCTTTGGAATCACTTCCTTGGTCCTTTTTCCTTTAACCTTAAGAGGTCCTCCTCCAGAATTCTCAGGAATGGCAGAATAGTTGATTATTCTACCAGTTTCCTTGAAGTAATCCACCACAAATCTTGCAAGGACTTCAGGATTATCTTCTTTGGAAATAGGAGGGAAGTCCATCATCAAGTCTGATTGCACATAAGATTCCCTCATATCTTGCTTAGAAGGATTGAATCTTCTGACAATCCTCATGTATTGAAGATTTTTACCGTTGATGATTCTCCCAGTAACTGTTCCAAGATGAGCGTCTGATACTACACCAGATTTTGATAATACCTTCAAGAGGCCTCCTTGATACAGAATCTCAGAGATTAGCCTTCCAAAAGGAACTTGTCTTCTAGATTCAGATTGGCTTTTCTTTATAGCCCAGCACATGTGGTACATTACGTACCTTGGAAAGTTTATCTTCGTTTTATTTATCAGAAAATAAAGAAGAACCTTGTGATCAATAGACAGAGTGTCTGTTCCTCCACCTTTCTGAAGCATACTATCCAGTATGATCTTCAGAAGCACCCTGTGCTCTGGATGCATGTCAACCAACTTATTTGAGGATCTCCCTTCAAATAAGAGTTTGTTGCAGATACCCGTCCAGTCACTCTTCTTCTGGACATTCCACTGAAATTTTCCTTCATTCACCACTTTACAAGCTCTGACAACCACCTCTTCAGTGATAAGGACTGGAATCCCCATCACAGCGGACCTGATTTCAAGACCTTTGTACGGTCTTAAACCCATTTCCTCTCTACTTTTGCCAGCCAGCTTAGGGTTGTTCATGATTGCAGCTGTTTCTTCAATGGTAGCTTCATCCTTGTCGAAGACTTCTGCCCTAACCCATAAATCTCTTACCAGCTCCTGATATGTTGGTCTATTCAACATACCGAAATAGTTCATCATCCCTTGTGATAAGAAATGAGAAGAGACGTCTACTCCGTGACGACTGAGAGAACCAAAGTCTACTGGAGATTCAACTTGAATTTCCAGAGTTTCTTTAATGAGGTTCATAGTTCTGGGTTTAATCACGTATGATTTTCCAGTTTTGACTAACACACCAGATTGAATAAGATCACTTGCCATTGAGAGGTTTCTAGGTTTTGATTTTTTAGAACAAAAAGAATTTTACAAAGATTGAAAACAAGAAGATTGTTCAGAGAAAAAATCAAAGAGTGAAAAGAGAAGTGAGTTGTGTGTGATAGGTATTTATAAAAAAAATGATAACCGTTTGGAAAGAATAGGGGACAAACAAACACGATCAATAAATACAAAGAGCATGCAGCCGTAAAAGTATTGGGACAATGCGAAGGTAACTTGTTAAACATAATGAAATCATTGCCTTTTGAGTTCTTACCCAATACAGACAGGCCACGTCTGAGAAACTAAAAAGTAACTGTCACCGTAGTGGGGCAGGTGTTACTGAACTCAACAGTCATGCTTCCACTGATACGAGCTTCTGAGAGTCTAAGATTCCTTAACAGAGTCTGGAGGTTTATCAGAAGCTTATGTTCACCAGAGTCTCCAAAAAGAGAGTCTGATTCTCAATTAGCTTCTGAATATCTTTCATAATCTGAATTCTGTTTTCAGAGGCGCACATTACCCAGAGACATAACACATGTTCAAATTTTTCTTTATAAAATCAAATCTTTCAACAGATAAAGGTTTAGTAAATATATCAGCCCATTGATGATCAGTATCAATGAATTGAATATCTAAAATTCCTTTTTGAACATAGTCTCTTATAAAATGATGTTTAATCTCAATGTGCTTTGCTCTTGAATGCAAAATTGGATTCTTAGATAAACATATAGCTGCTGTATTATCACAATAAATTGGGATACAGTTTTCAGTTATTTGATAATCCTCAAGCTGATGTTTCATCCAGAGTAGCTGTGTACAACAACTAGCAGCTGAGATGTATTCTGCTTCTTCTATAGACAAGGCAATAGTTGCTTGCCTCTTGCTAGCCCAGGATATAAGATTCTCTCCCAAAAATTGACAATTGCCACTGGTTGATTTTCTTTCAATCCTGTCTCTAGCGTAGTCAGCATCACAGAATCCAACTAGCTTATAATCAGAGGATTTCTTGTACAGAAGTCCAAGATTAGTAGTTCCTTTCAGATATCTAAAGATTCTCTTAACAGCTGTTAAGTGAGACTCTCTAGGATCTGATTGAAACCTTGCACACAGACACACACTGAATAAAATATCTGGTCTGGATGCAGTTAGGTATAACAAAGAACCAATCATACCTCTATACAGCTTCTGATCAACTTTGGTTTCATGATCTTCTTTGCTTAGAGTGCAGGTTGGATGCATTGGAGTATTCATTTCTTTGCAGTCCTCAAGATTGAACTTTTTCAGGAGCTCTTTCGTATATTTTGACTGATGAACATAGACTCCATCTTTGCATTGGTTGATTTGAATTCCTAGAAAGAACTTCAATTCTCCCATCATGCTCATTTCAAAAATATCCTGCATTACTTTGGAAAACTCTTTGCAAAGTGAACTATTTGTAGAACCAAATGATATCATCAACATAAATCTGAACTATAAGAATGTCTTTCTTCAGAGTCTTTCTGAATAGTGTAGTGTCAACTTGCCCTCGTTCAAAGTTATTTTGAATTAAGAAATTACTCAATCTTTCATACCAAGCTCTGGGAGCTTGTTTCAAGCCATAAAGTGATTTCTTCAATTTATAAACATGCTCTGGATGTTTTAAATCTTCAAAGCCAGGAGGTTGTTTGACATACACTTCTTCAGAAATGACACCATTAAGAAATGCACTCTTAACGTCCATTTGATACAGGGTTATGTTGTGATTTACTGCATAGGAAATAAGTAACCTGATTGCTTCCAATCTTGCAACTGGATCAAATGTTTCTGTGTAATCAATGCCTTCTTGTTGACTGTAGCCCTGCGCAACAAGTCTGGCTTTGTTTCTGATTACTTCTCCTTGTTCACTAAGCTTATTTCTGAACACCCATTTAGTTCCAATGATGTTCTTGTGTTCAGGCTTAGCTACAAGATCCCATACTTCATTCCTTTTGAATTGATTAAGTTCGTCTTGCATTGCCAGAATCCATCCTTCATCTCCAAGTGCTTCTTCGATAGAGGTTGGTTCAATAACAGATAACAATCCCAAAACAGACTCTTCTTGTCTGAAATACGATCTAGTTCTTCTGGGACTTTCTTTATTGCCAATAATCTGATCCTCAGGATGTAATGACTTGTATTTGAATGAATGTTTGGATTGAGTAGCTTCCTGAGAACCATCTTGAGCTTCTTCAGAAGCTTCTTCATTAGGAATTTCAGGGGATGCTCCAGCTTCTGAAGTATCTTCAGATTCTGGAGTCTGATCAGATTCTGAGTTGTCATCAGAATCTTGAGATCCTGCATAACTTTCATCTTGCTCTGGAATTTCACTTCCAGGCACTTTGTCATCGAATCTGACATGCATAGATTCTTCAACACATTGTGTTTCTGAATTATACAGTCTGTATGCCTTAGAACGTTCAGAGTAACCTAAGAAGATTCCCTTTTGAGCTTTGGCATCAAATTTCTTTAGATAGAATTTATTGTTCAGGACATAACAAGTACATCCGAACTGATGAAAATAAGATATGTTAGGTTTTCTTCCTTTAAAGAGTTCATATGCTGTTTTGTTCAACAAAGGTCTGATATAGATTCTGTTCTGAACATAACATGCTGTGTTTACTGCTTCTGCCCAAAAATGTTTAGCCAGATTGTTCTCATGGATCATGGTTCTAGCCATTTCTTGTAAGGTTCTGTTCTTTCTCTCTACAACTCCATTTTGTTGTGGAGTTCTGGGTGCAGAGAATTCATGAATAATTCCATGTTTTTCACAGAAAACCTCAAAAGTCTCATTTACAAATTCTCCTCCATGATCACTTCTGACTTTTAAGATTTTCAATTCTTTTTCAGATTGAATTTGGATGCAGAATTTACTAAACACAGAATATGAGTCATCTTTAGTTTTCAGAAACTTAACCCAACTCCATCTGCTGTAATCATCAACAATGACTAGTCCATATTTACTTCCATATAAGGATGCAGTGCTAACTGGTCCAAATAAATCAATATGAAGTAACTCCAAGGGTCTGGAAGTGGAAACAATTTCTTTCGGTTTAAAGGAACTCTTGACAATTTTCCCTTTCTGACATGCTCCACAAAGAGCATCTGAATGATAGTCAATGTCTGGTAGGCCTTTGACTAGTTGCAACTTTCTAAGCTTAGAGATTAATCTCCCATTGACAAAAGGCAAACTACCTTCTGATCAGTAAGTTTAGAGAATTTTATTTTGTAGACATTGTTTCTTCTTTTTCCCTTGAAGACTATGGATTGATCATCTTTGTTAACCACAGTGCAGTTGTTCTTATTAAACAAAACATCATAACCACTGTCACATAATTGACTTATGCTTAGTAGGTTATGTCTAAGCCCATCAACAAACCACACATTACTGATTGAGATCAGAGAGTTACCAATGGTTCCGGTACCAATGATTTTGCCAGTCTGGTTACCTCCAAATCCCACAGTTCCTTCCTCTTTCATGGTTAGGGTTAGGAACATAGACTTTTCTCCCGTCATGTGACGCGAGCAACCACTGTCCAGGTACCAAGCCTTATGCTTTTCTAGTCCTTTTAGACATACCTGCAGCATCAACAATTTCAGACTTAGGTACCCATATTCTCATGGGTCCTTTTGAGTTAGTCTTTGAACCATTGAATTCCTTCCGTAAGGTGCGTCTTGAAGTCATTGGCAGTGTTTTCTCCCACACCTTGGGTTTAGAACCGTTTGGTTTAGGGTTCAACTTGCCTTTCATAGTTTCTCTTCTTTGAAATTTAGGCTTTCGTTTTTCAGACTCTGGCCTTTTCAGAGTCCGCTTAACAGACTCTGAATGTTTTAGAGTCTGAATCATTAAAGCTTTAGATTCAAAGTTTTTCAAAACTTTTAACTTTACATTCTGAGATTTTGACTTAGTCAGAACCTTAGAACTTGAAGTTGTAGGTTCTGAATGAGTCACTGTGTTGACTTCATCAGACTCACTTACAAAGTGATTTTTCAATGCTTCTCTGGCTCCATCAGGACCAGGTTTCAGAGTCACTTCATTCGAGCAACCCTTGATCTGTCAATTCCAGTAGCAATAAATTCTTGTAAAGCAATATCTTGCTCACTCAAGTATTTACAGCTACACTTCTTGATCAATAAAGTATCATTTTCTTCTTTTAAGCTTTCTAACTCCAACAGAGTTGAATCATGTCTTTTTGACAGCTTATCAAGCTGTTGTTTGACTTTTTTCAACTCAGTGGTTTTAGCTTTAAAATGACCAAGAAGTTCTTTGACAGAATCTACTAATTCAGATCTTGTGAGTTCAGAAAATACCTCCGTTTCACTTTCAGAGTCTGCATCTGATTCTGCCTCAGGTGTCTCCTTTACAGATTCAGTTGTAGCCATTAGCCCAACAGCTACATTGGCTTCACCATCAGCATCATCATCCTCAGACCCTGACTCATTATCAAGATCTTCCCAGGGAGCCATCAGACTTTTCTTGATTTGCTTCTTAAACTTGCTTGACTTGAAGGTTGGCCTTTTTGACTTGGATTTCTCCTTCTACACTTCTGGACAGTCAGCAATAAAATGTCCAGTCTTCTTGCAGTTAAAGCAACCTTTCTATTCCTCCTTTTTTGAAACCCTTCCCACTGCTCTTGCTCAGAAATCTCTTGTTCTTTTTAGCAAGATATTGCATTCTGCTTGAAAGCATAGCCATTTCCTTTGTAACATCAGGATCTTCCTCTGAGCTTTCAGAAGCTGAAGATTCATTTTTAGACTCTTCAACCTTGAGAGCTTTTGAGGATCTTCCCTTTGATTTTAAAGCAATGGTTTTAGACTTTCTTGCAGACTCATGTTCATTGAGACTTAACTTATGAACCTTGAGAGAGCTTACAAGATCTTCAACACTTAAAGTGTTTAAGTCTTTAGCCTCCTCAATTGCAGTAACCTTTGGTCTCCATCTAGAGGGTAAGCTCCTTAGGATCTTGCTAACATGATCAGAAGCTATATAACTCTTCTTTAGTATCTGAAGACCAGATACTAGAGTTTAAAATCTTGAGTATATCTGCTCAATACTTTCATCCTATTTCATCTTGAATAGTTTATACTGATGAACTAATAGAAGAGCTTTAGCTTCCCTGACCTTTTTGCTTCCTTCATAGTTTGCACAGAGAGAAGCAAACATTGCTCTAGTAGTAGATTCGTCACTCATCTTCATGTATTCTGATTTAGGAATAGCAGTGACAAGAGCTCCTCTGATGATATGATGTTTCTTATAGATTTTCTTTTGAGCAGCAGTGTGAAGTTTACGGTCAATGGCAGCACCTTCGTCATCAAGTTGTAAGTCAGCAACACCATCTTCAAGTATGTCCCAGAGTTCTTCATCAAGACCCATGACATAGCTGTAGAAGTTGGTTTTCCACCAAGAAAATTCTTCAGGATCACCATTGAACTTAGGAATTTTTCCATAATCAGCCTTTTTACTGCTGTTATTGGATCCATAGTCATATGGTATAGCAGCACCAGAAGCAGCACCAGAAGAAGAAGGTTCACTAGAAGACATGTTTTTCTCTGGATCTTTTCTGTCACACGGTTAAGTGCTATGACAACAGAGCCGGAGCTCTGATACCAACTGAAGGTGAGAAAAACACAAGAAAGGGGGGGGGGGGGGGGGTTGAATTGTGTTAGCTTTTCGCAGCTCTTGAAGAGTGAGAATCTAATTCCTTAGTATCAGAGTCTGATGGGAGATTAGGTTCTGATGCAGCGGAAATAATCAAGAGAAAGAGAGAAGAGAGAACACAAGCAATTATACAGGTTCCTTCCACAAACCGGATGTAGTCCTGTCCCCCTTGCACTTCCAAGGAGAGTTCCACTAAAGTGTAATATCTATTACAAGTTGCTCAAACACACAGTAAGAGACTTCCAATGCTCAAGCACGCAGGCAAGAGACTTCCAATGCTCAAAGACACAACTAAGAGACTTCTTTGCTCAAGGACGCAGCCAAGAGACTTCGGTGCTCAAGCACACAAGCAAGAGACTTCTGACACAATTTACAGCAAATTGAATAGAGTTGAAACACTTGACAAACAATCAAACATGTTTCAATTACAACAAAGATAGACTCTGTTTTAAACAAAGATAGACTCTGTTTTTCTACTTAACTTAGAAATTCTAGAATACTCAGTTTGTAAGAATAATCTAAGTTGTTGATGTGTTTTTGTTAAGACTCAGTTGAATACGATAGCAATGCAGCGTAGTTTTTTCAGTCGTAGAGTCCCACAATTCTTCAAGTCTTCTATCCTTTATATAGGCGTTGGAAAGAGACGTTGAGTCATCCAGCACATCAGGATGATTTCTGAAGCTTGATCAATAACTGTTGATTTGTTGCTTGATATGGTAATAGTCCTTCAATTGTATATTTTGAATTCCATTCCTTTTGAAGATTAATATCGGTAGACACAGTTGCCAAACTGTACGAGGTAGTGGAGTAGTGGAAACAGAGTTCGTACAACGTACTCTGTACTGACCTGCATTCTTTGTCGTTGAGCATCCCACGCTCAAGTTGACTTTGAAGCTAGCCGTTACTCCAAATGAAAGTTTCTTTTGCATTGAAATGCCTTTAGAAATTCATGTTAGCAGATCTTCAGATTGCAGGCTTCAGACTCACTGTAGCACTTAGCTTCTGATGATCTTCAGACTCTCTTGGTCTTCAGATTCTGATAGTCTTCAGACTCTCTTCGATACAGTCTTCAGACTCTCTTCGATACAGTCTTCAGACTCTCTTCGATACAGAATCACAAGCAACAAGCTTCTCTAGATCTTTGCTCTTAAAATGTTCAAACATAATACTTTCTAAGATATAAATCTTGATTAATATCCTGCATACTTAAACAAATATTAGCATATCCAATTGACAATTTTTAATACCTTGTTATCATCAAAACTCAAAACGTGGTATTGCTGAACACCTTTGTTCCAACAATCAGAAACAAGGCCAGACTTGTTGCACAAGGCTACAGTCAGCAAGAAGGCATTGATTACACTGAAACTTTTGCTCCAGTTGCAAGATTGGAAGCAATCAGGTTACTTGTTTCCTATGCAGTTAATCACAACATAATTTTGTATCAAATGGATGTTAAGAGTGCTTTTCTTAATGGTGTCATTTCTGAAGAAGTATATGTCAAACAACCTCCTAGCTTTGAGGATATAAATTGAAGAAATCACTATATGGCTTGAAACAGGCTCCCAGAGCTTGGTATGAAAGACTAAGTAATTTCTTAATTCAAAATGACTTTGAAAGAGGGCAAGTTGACACTACACTATTCAGAAAGACTTTGAAGAAGGACATGCTTATAGTTCAAATCTATGTTGATGATATCATTTTTTGTTCAACTAATGGTTCACTTTGCAAAGAGTTCTCTTAGGCAATGCAGGATGAATTTGAAATGAGCATGATGGGAGAATTGAAGTTCTTTTTGGGAATTCAAATCAACCAATGCAAAGATGGAGTCTACGTTCATCAGTCCAAATACACTAAAGAGCTCATAAAGAAGTTCAATCTTGAGGACTGCAAGGAAATGAACACTCCAATGCATCCAACCTGCATTCTGAGCAAAGATGATCAAGGAACCATAGTTGATCAGAAGCTGTATAGAGGTATGATAGGTTCTTTGTTATACCTAACTGCATCCAAACCAGATATTTTATTCAGCGTATGTCTGTGTGCAAGGTTTCAATCAGATCCTAGAGAGTCTCACTTAACTGCTGTTAAAAGAATCTTTAGATATCTGAAAGGAACTACTAATCTTGGACTTCTGTATAAGAAATCTTCAGATTATAAGCTAGTTGGATTCTGTGATGCTGACTATGCTGGAGACAGGATTGAAAGAAAATCAATCAGTGGCAATTGTCAATTCTTGGGAGAGAATCTGATATCCTGGGCTTGCAAGAGACAGGCAACAATTGCCCTGTCTACAGCAGAAGCAGAATACATCTCATTTGCTAGTTGTTGTACACAACTACTCTGGATGAAACATCAGCTTGAGGATTATCAAATAACTGAAAACTGTATCCCAATTTATTGTGATAATACATCTGCTATATGTTTATCTAAGAATCCAATTCTGCATTCAAGAGCAAAGCACATTGAGATTAAACATCATTTTATTAGAGACTATGTTCAAAAAGGAATTCTAGATATTCAATTCATTGATACTGATCATCAATGGGCTGATATATTTACTAAACCTTTGACTGTTGAAAGATTTGATTTTATAAAGAAAAATTTGAACATGTCTTATGTCTCTGTTTAATGTGTGCTTCTGAAGATAGAATTCAAACTCTGAATGTTACGCAAAAGCTGATTGTGAATCAGACCCTCTCTTGGAGACTCTGATGAATATAAGCTTCTGAAGACACTCAGACTCTGTTAAGGAAACTTAGACTCTTACGAAGCTCGTATTAGTGGAAGGATGACTGTTGAGTTCAGTAACACCTGCCCCACTACGTTGACAGTTAATTTTTAAGTTCTCAGACGTGGCCTGTCTGTATTGGGTAGAAACTCAAAGGGCAATGATTTTATTCCGTTTAACAAGTAACCCTCACGTCTTCCCAACACTTTTACGGCTGCTTGCTCTTTAGTCTTTAATGCTTATGTTTGTTTGTCCCCTTCTCATTTTCAAACGTTTTAAACTTTCCTTATAAATAGCAATCACACACAACCCACTTCACTTTCCACACTTTGACTTTTCTCTGAACTATACTCTTTCGTTTTAGTCAATGAAAAACTCATTTTCTCAAAACCAAACCTAGAACCCTAAAATGGCAAGTGAACTCATTCAATCTGGTGTGATCATCAAAACTGGAAAATCCTATGTCATCAAACCCAGGACGATGAACATCATCAAAGAAACTCTGGAAGTTCAAGTTGAATCTCCAGTAGATTTTGGATCCTTGATGAAGCATGGTATCGACGTCTCAACTCATTTTCTAGCACAAGGAATGATGAGTTATTTTGGTATGTTGAATGGACCAACATATCAAGAACTGGTAAGAGATCTCTGGGTAAGGGCTGAAGTTTTTGACAAGGATGATGCAATTGTTGAGGAAACTGCTGCAATCATGAACAACCCTTCATTTGCTGGCAAAACCAGAAAGCTTCAATTGTCTAGAAGTAAGATCTGTAGTGATGGGGATTCTAATCCTTATCAACGAAGAAATTGTTTCCAGGGCATGCAGGGTGACCAACCTTGGCAAGTTTCAGTGGAATGTTGATAAGAAGAGTGAATGGATGAACATCTGCAACAAACTCTTATTTGAGGGAAGACCGTCAAATAAGTTGGTGGACATGTATCCAGAACATAGGGTGCTTCAGAAGATCATTCTGGACTGTATGCTTCAGAAAGGTGGAGGAACAGACACTCTGTCTGTGGATCATAAGGTGCTTCTGTACTTCTTGATCAAAAAGAAGAAGATTAACTTTCCAAGATATGTGATGCACCACATGTGCTGGGCCATCAAGGAAGGCCAGAGCAAATCCAGAAGACAAGTTCCTTTTGGAAGATTAATTTATGAGATTCTGTATCAAAGAGGACTCTTGAAGGTCTTAACAGAATCTGGTGTTGTATCAGACGCTCAACTTGGAACAGTAACAGGGAGAATTGTCAACAAAAAGACTCTTCAATACATGAAGATTGTCAAGAAGTACATCCCTTCTGATCAAGATATGAAGGAGTCTTCTATACAATCTGATCTGATGATATACTTCCCTTCCATTTCCAAAGAAGACAATCTTGAAGTCCTTGCAAGATTTGTAGTAGATTACTACAATGAGACTGGTAGAATAATCAATTATTCTGCCATTCCTGAGTCTCTTGGAGGAGGTCCTCATAGGGTCAAAGGCAAAAGGACCAAGGAGGTCAATCTAGAAGAGGAGGAAGAGAAGCAAGAACCTCCTAAGAAGAAGAAGAAGTCTAAAACATCAGCTCTGCTAGGAGTGACTATTGGTGCCTCTGAAACCATAGCTCCTATGCCTCTATCTGCCGCTCCTGCATCCATGGAAATTAAGGAAAGGATAAAGAAAACCAAGGATGAGAAGAAAACAAAGGACGAGAAGAAGGCAAAGAATGAGAAGAAATCCAAGAAAGGCAAAGCTGATAGAGATCACAAAAGGCTTGTTGAAGAAATTGCTGAGTATCTTGATGCTGATTCTGATGAAGAAGAAAGTCAGGTCAAGAAAAGAAAGAAGCTATTCCTGTGGCTAAGGATCTAGCACAGAAGATAGGTACTTCTGTATCTATGGTTGAAGATGAACATACTGCTAGCAAGGCTATGGCAGCAGAAGTTGTGACAGAAGTTCTGAGAGTTGACACTGTGAAGGAAGCTGCTAAGTTGCTTGCAGCAGCTTTGAAACAGAAAAGTCATGTTATTCCTGCAGAAGCTGGCCATTCAGGAGCTGCTCTGTCTGATGCTTCTGAACAACCAGCTTCTCTAGAAGCTAATGTCTCAGGTAACATTTCATCTGACTCACCTTTCTCTTCTACAAATCAAGAGTCACCATCCTCATCTGAAATTGAATCAGATAACATGCCCCTTAGCAGAGCCCTTCCATCCCTTCGAAATAAAACCCCCTCTCAAATCAAACCAATCTCATCCTTTGATCCTCTTGACCCAAGAATAGGTGAATATATTGATTCAACTATTGACAGGGTTATTCAAGACACCATCACAGTGTCTCAGAACTTAGCTCCGGACCATCCTGCTCAACCATCCTTTCTTAAACCACTTCAGGCAACTCAGCCTACTGAAGAACCTGAAGAACCCATCCAATCTTCACAGCCATCTCCTCAACAAGAAACAACCCTTGTAGGCTCTCCAGATACCCTAGATTCTCTTGAGAAACATCTAGGAGGAGAACTGCCTAAGACCCCTGCAAAATCCAAAACAACCAAGTCTACAAAATCTGTATCAAAACCAGATTTTGTACCTCAACCTGAACCAGAAAATCAACCCGAAGCTACAAACGAACCAGATACTGTAACTGAAAAGAAACCAGTCTCTGGGACTCTGACACAAGAATCTGATGTCATTCCTGACCCAGAACCTGTAACAGAATGCGTAGCAGAGGCTGTGTCTGAAACAGTTGCTGAACTTCTTCATCAACCTCAAACCATTGTAACTGGTTTCCAAACATTACAAACAACCTTAACTTCTGAACCTTCAACTTCAACTGAGCCAAACCAAACTCAAATACTTCCCAACCTCTTTGATTCGTTGAGAATAAATGAGTTTTATGGAATGTCAAGCTCAAAGCTCAAGGAAATTATTGAGCAAAGATTTGTGCCAATCCTCAATGTAAGTTATGAGGATAAATTTGCTGCTGTAAAGAATGAATTTGTGGATTTTATCACTACAATTTAGAAGGCTGCAGTAAAAGAACAAGCTCTCGTTCTTGCCAAGCATATGGAAGAAATCAAGAAAGCTGAGATAGCAAACGCTAAGAAGAAAGCTCTTGTTCTGGCATTGGCAAATAAACCATTCATTGATGTTGATCAATACAATCCAAGGGAATCAATGGTTTATGAGACTCTGAAGAAGAAGCTTCACAGGGTTCAAGAAGAAGCTAGAATTGAAAAAGAAGCTCATCTCAGGAGAACAGAAACTCTTGAAGAAATGGTCAAGAAACAGCAAGAGGATTTGCAGAAATTGATGGATCACATTGCCAAACAAAACCAGTCTTAGTTGCACACCTAGTGTTTATTTAGTTTTGTTTTGCATGTACTTTTATCTGCTGTTTTTCTATGGCTTCTGAACTCTTACTCCTTTATATTTATTAAGCTTTTAAATCTTTACTTCTGGATAGTTTTATACTTCTATTTATCTGTGCTTCTTATATATCTTGATATGTTTATCTGAGTACTTCTGAAGTCTAACTATCTTATCTTACTTAGAATCTGTCTTGTTTTAATGTATTTTAACAGACTCTAATAAGTTTTTGCTCTGAATCTTCTCTTCTCATTTTCTCTAAAAATAAAATTCCCTCAATTGGAGTCTTGTAAAAAGGGGGAGAAACTTGTCTTCAAACCTTTTTGTTGATGACAAAAGAGGGAGAAAGAACAGTGAGTATTTTTTTTTATTAATTCATGCTAAGTCTGAAGAAAAGGGAAGTTTGCGATATGAATTTGTGTTAAATATGAATTTAATTAACATGGATATGACTTAGGGGGAGCTTACAAACCTCAACTTAAGAACTATCAGACTCAGGGGGAGTCAGAGCTTACAAACCTCAGACTCTGAGCTTACAAACCTCAGACCCTTTAGTCAACCTATTAATTAGATTAAAAACAATTGACCTTTTAAATACTGATGTTTGTCATCATCAAAAAGGGGGAGATTGTTGGAACAAGGGTGTTCAGCAATACCACTTTTGAGTTTTGATGATAACAAGGTATTAAAAATTGTCAATTGGATATGCTAATATTTGTTTAAGTATGCAGGATCTTAATCAAGATTTCAATCTTAGTAAGTATTCTGTTTGAACATTTTGAGAGCAAAAATCCAGAGAAGCTTGTTGCTTGTGATTCTAAAGTTCAAGATGAAGGTGAGAAAAACACAAGAAGAGGGGGGGGGGGTTGAATTGTGTTTTCTTTTCGCAACTCTTGAAGAGTGAGAATCTAATTCCTTTAAACTCAGAGTCTGAATGAGATCAGAGTCTGATAGGAGATTAGGTTCTGATTGCAGCGGAATTATCAAGAGATAAAGAGAGAAGAGAGAACACAAGCAATTATACAGGTTCCTTCCACAAACCGGAAGTAGTCCTGTCCCCCTTGTACTTCCAAGGAGAGTTTACTAAAATGTAATATCAAATTACAAGTTGCTCAAACACACAGTATGAGACTTCCTTGCTCAAGCACACAGGCGAGAGACTTCCTTGCTCAAAGACACAAATAAGAGACTTCCTTTGCTCAAGGACGCAGCCAAGAGACTTCCTTTGCTCAAGCACAAAAGCAAGAGACTTTTACACAATTACAGAAAATTGAATACAGTTGAAACACTTGATAACAATCAAAATGTGTTTCAATTACAACAAAGACAGACTCTGTTTTACACAAAAGACAGACTCTGTTTTTCTGTGAAACTTAGAAATTCTAGAATACTCAGTTTGTAAGAATCTAAGTTAATGATGTGCTTTTTGTTAAGACTCAGTTGAATACGAAAGCAGTGCAATGCCGTTTTTCTAAGTTTTTGAGTCCTCCTTTTTCCAAGTCTTCTATCCTTTATATAGACGTAGAAAAGAGACGTTGAGTCTTCCAGCACACCAAGATGATTTCTGAAGCTTGATCAATGACTGTTGATCTGTTGCTTGATTTGGTAATAGTCCTTCAATAGCATCATTTGAATTCCATTCCCTTTGAGGATTAATACCGGTAGACACAGTTGCCAAACTGTACGAGGTAGTGGAGTAGTGGAAACAGAGTTCGTACAACGTACTCTGTACTGGCCTGCAATCTTTGTCTTTGTGCTTCCCACGCTCAAGTTGACTTAGAAGCTAGCGTTACTCCATTTGAGAGTTTCTCTGTGCATAGCAATGCAGTAGAAATCCTTGTAAGCAAATTATCAAATTTGTGGCTTCAGACTTACTGTAGCACTAAGCTTCTGATAATCTTCAGACTCTCTTGGTTCTCAGATTCTGATGGTCTTCAGACTCTAATACAGTCTTCAGACTATCTTCGAAACAGTCTTCAGACTCTCTTCAGCACAGTCTTCAGACTCTCTTCGAAACAGTCTTCAGACTCTCTTGAGCACAGTCTTCAGACTCTCTTCGATATCCTGCATACTTAAACAAATATTAGCAATATCCAATTGACAACTTTTTTAATACCTTGTTATCATCAAAACTCAAAACGTGGTATTGCTGAACACCTTTGTTCCAACAATCTCCCCCTTTTTGATGATGACAAACATTAGTATTTAAAAGGTCAATTGTTGTTAATCTAATTAACAAGTTGACTTAAAGGGTTCTGAGGTTTGTAAGCTCAGAGTCTGAGGTTTGTAAGCTCTGACTCCCCCTGAGTCTGATAGTTCTTAAGTTGAGGTTTGTAAGCTCATCTTGAGTTCTATCCAGGTTAATTAAATTGTCTTTCATAAGCAATCAAAATTCATACTCAGAATTTTTAGTAAATTGATTCTTAAACAGGGCTCAGAGTCTAACTAAGCACCTTTCGCATATTTCCCTTTAAACAATACTTTCCCAAAAAAAATAATTTCTTCTCCCTGACATAAATACTTTCCCTTCTCCCCCTTTTGTCATCAACAAAAAAAAGGTTTAGAACAAGTTCCTCCCCCTTTTTAAATGACTTAAGGTAAGGGTGTAAACATGTGTTAAGGAAGAAAGAGATTCAGAGGGAAAACATAGAAGATTCAGAGCATAAAAGAAATAGAATGCAAAGTAGAATCAAAAACAACTTGAATAAATTGTAAGTAAAAACAAGTTCAGAAGAATTACAAAAAAAAATAAACAAAACGAAATTAAACTAAGGTTGGTTTTGTTTGGCAAGATGATCCATCAGTTTCTGGAGATCCTCTTGCTGTTTCTTTACCATCTCTTCTAGAGCCTCAGTTCTTCGCAAATGCGCTTCTCTTTCTTGTCTAGCTTCTTCTTGAACTTTATACAACTTCCTCTTCAACGAATTGTAAGCCACTGATTCTCTAGGAATATACTGATCCTCATCAAAGAAGGGTGTATCTCTAATCCTTAGAATGGGAGCATTGCTCAGAGCTACAACTTTCTCAGCCCGCTTTACTTCTTCAACATGCTTGGCAGTAACAAGAGCTTGTTCCCTGGTAGCAGCCTTCTGAATTTTGGTGATAAAATCCAAAAATTCAGTCTTCACTGAAGAAAACTTGTCCTCGTAGCTCACATTAAGTATTGGCATAGACCTTTGCTCAATAACTTCTTTGAGCTTATTGCATGAAGAAGCATAAAACTCATCAATCTTATTTGAATCAAATAAGTCACTTTGAGGTTCAGAGGTTGAGGGTAGAGATGCTCTCAAAGCTAGAAAAGTTTCAAAAGAGAAATAGGTTATGGGGTCACAAAGAGGTTGAGAAACTCTTCTGGTCTTAGCTTTACATGCTGTTACAGTTCCTGATACAATATTAGAGGCTTGTTCCAGATTTTCAGAAGCTGGTTCAACAGCAGGTTCTGAAGATTCAACATAAGCTAAGTTCAGATTCTCTGTAGGTTCAGGTACAGGGTTTGGTTTGGAAACGGATGAAGTAGCTTTTGTTGGTTTGGATTTTGCAGGGGTTTTTGGTAGTTCTCCTCCTAGATGTTTTTCAAGAGAATCTAGAGTGTCTGGAGAGTCTACACAAATGGCTTCAGTTTGGGGGGATGGCTGTTTGGATTGAATGGCTGCTTCAGGCTTTTCAGAAGGTTGAATTACCTGAAGTTGTTTGAGAAAAGAAGGTTGAGCAGGATGGTCAGCAGGAAGATTCATAGACACTGTGATTGTGTCTTGAATTACTCTGTCCATAGTTGAATCAACATAATCAACTACTGCCTGGTCAAGTGGGTTATGAGATGATATGGGTTTGATTGGTGAGGGAGATGAATTTTTGAGAGATGGAAGAATTTGGCTCAAGGGTTTGTTGTCAGATTCTGAATCTGATTCTGACTCTTGATTCAAAGAAGAAGATGAGCTATATGCCACGTTACCAGAGGTGCCAATGCCAGCTTCTGGAGAGGCATAATGATCAGACACAGTAGCTTCTGATAACTCAGCTTCTGCAGGTTCTGAAGGATTCTTCTGTTTTAGAGCAGAAGCAAGCAACTTAGCAGCTTCCTTGACAGTCTCTTCCTTCAACTCTTCAGCAACTATTTCTGCTGCCATAACCTTGCCAGCAGTGTGTTCATCCTCAATCATAGATACAGAAGTACCTATCTTCTGTGCTACATCCTTAGCCACAGGAATTACATCCACCTTTCTCTTCTTGATCTGACTCTCTTCACCTCCAGAGTCAGCATCAAGGAAGTCAGCAATATCTTGAGCTAACTTGTCATAGTCTCTGTCAGCTTTGCCTGTTATTGCTTTCTTCTCAGCTTTCTTAGCCTTCTTCTCATCTTTCTTAGCCTTCTTTCCATCCTTAATTTCACGAAGTGCATAAGATGCAGAAGGAGAACCAATTGAAACTCCAGGAAAAGCAGAAGATTTGATCTTTTTCTTGAGAGGCTCCTGCTTCTCTTCCTCTTCCTTGAGAACCACTTCCTTGGTCCTTTTTCCTTTGACCTTAAGAGGGCCTCCTCCAGCAGTCTCAGGAATAGCAGAATAGTTGTTTATTCTACCAGTCTCCTTGAAGTAATCCACCCCAAATCTAGCAAGAACTTCAGGATTATCTTCTTTGGAAATGGGAGGGAAGTCCATCATCAAATCAGATTGTACATAGGATTCTCTCGTATCATGCTTAGAGGGGTTGAATCTCTTGACAATCTTCATGTACTGCAGAGTCTTGCCATTGATGATTCTACCGGTCACAGTTCCTAGATGAATATCTGATACCACACCAGATTCTGATAAGACCTTCAAGAGGCCTCCTTGATACAGAATCTCAGATATTAATCTTCCAAAAGGAACTTGCCTCCTGGTTTCTGATTGACTCTTCTTGATGGCCCAACACATGTGGTGCATCACATATCTGGGGAAGTTGATCTTTATTTTGTTGATAATAAAATAAAGAAGGACTTTGTGATCCACAGACAATGTGTCTGTTCCTCCTCCTTTCTGAAGCATACTATCCAGTATAATCTTCAGAAGCACCCTATGCTCAGGATGCATATCCACCAATTTATTTGAGGGTCTCCCTTCAAATAACAACTTGTTGCAGATAACAGCCCATTCACTCTTCTTGTTGACATTCCACTGAAATTTACCAGCGCTCTCCATCTGACAAGCCCTGGCTACCACCTCTTCACTGATAACTATTGGAATTCCCATCACAGCAGACCTTATTTCAAGACCATTGTACGGTCTTAAACCCATTTGGTCTCTATTCTTACCAGCAAGCTTGGGGTTGTTTGAGATTGCTACTGTTTCTTCCAAAGTAGCTTCAGCTTTGTTGTAGACTTCTGACCTAACCCAAAAATCTCTAACAAGCTCCTGATATGTTGGTCCATTCAACATACCAAAGTATCTCATCATTCTTTGTGATAAGAAATGAGGTGCAACGTCAACTCCATGACGACTGAGTGAACCAAAATCAACTGGAGATTCCACTTGAATTTCCAGAGTCTCCTTGATGATGTTCATTGTTCTGGGTTTGATAACGTAGGATCCTCCGGACTTGATTATAACACCAGATTGGATGAGATCACTTGCCATTAGGGTTTTCTAAGAGTTTGATTTGAGAACAAAAGAAAAGGTCTTGCAAAGTATTGAAAAACAAGAAATTTGTTCAGAGAGAAAATCAAAGAGTGAAAAGAGAAGTGAATTGTGTGTGTTATGTATTTATAGAGAAAATGTTTGAAAATTGTTTGGAAAGAGTAGGGGACAAACAAACACAAACACTAAATACATATAGCATGCAGCCGTAAACGTATTGGGACAAAGCGAAGGTAACTTGTTTAACATAATGAAATCATTGCCCTTTGAGTTCTTACCCAATACAGACAGGCCACGTCTGAGAAACCGTAAAGTAACTGTCACCATAGTGGGGCAGGTGTTACTGAACTTAACAGTCACGCTTCCACTAATACGAGCTTCTGAGAGTCTAAAGATTCCTTACCAGAGTCTGAATATTTTACCAGAAGCTTTCATCAGAATCTCCAAAAGAGAGTCTGATTCCCAGATAGCTTCTGAAAATTTTCAGAGTCTGAATTCTGTTTTCAGAGGCGCATATTACCCAGAGACATAGCACATGTTCAAATTTTTCTTTATGAAATCAAATCTTTCAACAGATAAGGGTTTAGTAAATATATCAGCCCATTGATGATCAGTATCAATGAATTGGATATCTAAAATTCCTTTTTGAACATAGTCTCTTATAAAATGATGTTTAATCTCAATATGCTTTGCTCTTGAATGCAGAATTGGATTTTTAGACAAACATATAGCTGCTGTATTATCACAATAAATTGGGATATGGTTTTCAATTATTTGATAGTCCTCAAGCTGATGTTTCATCCAGAGTAGTTATGTACAACAACTAGAAGCTGAGATGTATTCTGCTTCTGCTGTAGACAGAGCAATGGTTGCTTGCCTCTTGCTAGCCCAGGATATCAGATTCTCTCCCAAGAATTGACAATTGCCACTGGTAGATTTTCTTTCAATCCTGTCTCCAGCATAATCAGCATCACAGAATCCAACTAGCTTGTAGTCAGAGGATTTCTTGTAAAGAAGTCCAAGATTAGTTGTTCCTTTCAGATATCTAAAGATTCTCTTAACAGCAGTTAAGTGAGACTCTCTAGGACCTGATTGAAACCTTGCACACAAACATACACTGTACAAAATATCTGGTCTGGATGCAGTTAGGTATAACAAAGAACCAATCATACCTCTATACACCTTCTGGTCAACTTTGGTTCCTTGATCTTCTTTGCTCAGAGTGCAGGTTGGATGCATTGGAGTATTCATTTCTTTGCAGTCCTCAAGATTGAACTTCTTCAGAAGCTCTTTCGTATACTTGGACTGATGAACGTAGACTCCATCTTTGCATTGGTTGATTTGAATTCCAAGAAAGAACTTCAATTCTCCCATCATGCTCATTTCAAATTCATCCTGCATTACTTTTGAAAACTCTTTGCAAAGTGAACTATTTGTAGAACCAAAGATAATATCATCAACATAAATCTGAACTACAAGAATTTCTTTCTTTAGAGTCTTTCTGAATAGAGTAGTGTCAACTTGTCCTCGTTCAAAGTTGTTTTGAATCAAGAAATTACTCAGTCTTTCATACCAAGCTCTGGGAGCTTGTTTCAAGCCATAGAGTGATTTCTTTAATTTATAAACATGCTCTGGATGCTTTAAATCTTCAAAGCCAGGAGGTTGTTTGACATATACTTCTTCAGAAATGACACCATTAAGAAATGCACTCTTAACGTCCATTTGATACAAAGTTATGTTGTGATTGACTGCATAGGAAAGAAGTAACCTGATTGCTTTCAATCTTGCATATGGAGCAAAAGTTTCTGTGTAATCAATGCCTTCTTGCTGACTGAAGCTTTGTGCAATAAGTCTGGCCTTGTTTCTGATTACTTCTCCTTGTTCACTAAGCTTATTTCTGAACACCCACTTGGTTCCAATGATGTTCTTGTGATTAGGCTTAGCTACTAGATCCCATACTTCATTCCTTTTGAATTGATTCAGTTCTTCTTGCATTGCTAGAATCCATCCTTCATCTCCAAGAGCTTCTTCAACAGAAGTTGGTTCAATAACAGATAATAATCCTAAAGCAGACTCTTCTTGTCTGAAATGCGATCTTGTCCTCAGAGGACTTTCTTTATTGCCAATTATCTGATCTTCTGGATGTGAAGACTTGTATTTGAAAGATTGTTTGGATTGACTAGCTTGCAGAGAACCATCTTGAGCTTCATCAGAAGCTTCTTCATTAGGAACTTCAGGGGTTGTTCCAGCTTCTGAAGTATCTTCAGATTCTGGAATCTGATCAGATTCTGAGTTATCATCAGAATCTTGAGATTTTTCATGACTTTCATCTTGCACTGGAGTTTCACTTGCAGGCTCTTTGTCATCAAATCTTACATGCATAGATTCTTCCACACATTGTGTTTCTGAATTATACAGCCTGTATGCCTTAGAGCGTTCAGAGTAACCTAAAAAGATTCCCTTTTGAGCTTTGGCATCAAATTTCTTTAGGTAGACTTTGTTGTTCAGGAAATAACATGTACATCCGAACTGATGAAAATAAGATATGTTGGGTTTTCTTCCTTTAAAGAGTTCATAAGCTGTTTTGTTCAACAGAGGTCTAATATAGATTCTGTTCTGAACATAACAAGCTGTGTTTACTGCTTCTGCCCAAAAATGCTTAGCCAGATTGTTCTCATGGATCATGGTTCTAGCCATCTCTTGTAAGGTTCTGTTCTTTCTCTCTACAACTCCATTTTGTTGTGGAGTTCTAGGTGCAGAGAATTCATGAATAATTCCATGTTTTTCACAGAAAACCTCAAACGGTTCATTTTCAAATTCTCCTCCATGATCACTTCTGACTTTCAAGATTTTCATTTCCTTCTCTGATTGAATTTGGATGCAGAATTTACTAAACACAGAATATGAATCAACTTTAGTTTTCAGAAATTTAACCCAACACCATCTGCTGTAGTCATCAACAATAACTAGTCCATATTTACTTCCATATAAGGATGCAGTGTTAACTGGTCCAAATAAGTCAATATGAAGTAACTCCAAGGGTCTGGAAGTTGAAACAATTTCTTTCGGCTTGAAGGGACTCTTGACAATTTTCCCTTTCTGACATGCTCCGCAAAGAGCATCTGAGTGATAGTCAATGTTTGGTAGGACTTTGACAAGTTGTAACTTGCTAATTTTAGAGATTAATCTCCAGTTAGCATGTCCCAAACGTCTATGCCACATCCACTTCTTATCACTCATTGACAGAAGGCACATTACCTTCTGATCAGTCAGTTCTGAGAATTTTATCTTGTATACATTGTTTCTTCGTTTTCCCTTGAAGACTATGGACTGATCATCCTTGTTAACCACTGCGCAGTTGTTCTTATTAAACAATACATCATAACCACTGTCACATAATTGACTTATGCTTAGTAAGTTATGTTTAAGTCCATCAACTAACCACACATTACTGATTGAGATCAGAGAGTTACCAATGGTTCCAGTACCAATGATTTTGCCAGTCTGGTTTCCTCCAAATCCCACAGTTCCTCCCTCTTTCATGGTTAGGGTTAGGAACATAGACCTTTCTCCCGTCATGTGACGCGAGCACCCACTGTCTAGGTACCAAGCCTTGTGCTTTCTTAGTCCTTTTAGACATACCTGCAGCATCAATAATATCAGACTTAGGTACCCATATTCTTATGGGTCCTTTTTGGTTAGTCTTAGAACCATTGAACTCTTTTCGCAAGTTATGTCTTGAAATCCTTGGCAATGTTTTCTCCCATACCTTAGGGTTCGAACCGTTTGGTTTAGGTTTCAACTTGCCTTTCACAGTTTCTCTCCTTTGAAACTTAGACTTTGGTTTTTCAGACTCTGGCTTTTTCAGAGTCTGTTTATCAGACTTTGAAAGTTTCAGAGTCTGAGACTTTAAAGCTTTGGGTTCAAAGTTTTTCAGACCCTTTAACTTAACATTCTGAAGTTTTGACTTAGTCAGAATCTTAGAAGTAGAAGTTGTAGGTTCTGAATGAGTCTCTGTGTTGACTTCATCAGACTCTTTTACAAAATGATTTTTCAACGCCTCTCTGGCTCCATCAGGACCAGATTTCAGAGTCATTTCATTTGAGTTTCCTCCAATGAATCCAAGACCCTGTCCTCTGTTCTGATACGTGCTATAGATCATGGATGCAACCCTTGATCTGTCAATTCCAGTAGCAATAAATTCTTGCAGAGCAACATCTTGCTCACTTAAGTATTTACAGCTACACTTCTTGATCAATAAAGAGATATTTTCTTCTTTTAAATCTTCTAATTCCAACAGAGTTGAATTATGTCTTTTTGACAGCTTATCAAGCTGTTGTTTGACTTTCTTCAACTCAGTGGTCTTAGTTTTAAAATGACCAAGAAGCTCATTAACAGATTCTATAAGTTCAGATCTTGTGAGTTCAGAATATACCTCTGTTTCATTTTCAGAGTCTGTATCTGATTCTGCCTCAGGTGTCTCTTTAACAGATTCGGTTGTAGCCATTAGTCCAACAACTACATTGGCTTCACCATCAACATCATCATCTTCAGATCCTGACTCATTATCAAGATCTTCCCAGGTGGCCATCAGACTTTTCTTGATCTGCTTCTTAAACTTGCTTGACTTGAAGGTTGGCCTTTTTGACTTGGGTTTCTCCTTCTGCAGTTCTGGACACTCAGCAATAAAATGTCCAGTTTTCTTGCAGTTGAAGCAACCTTTCTGATCCTCCTTTTTGAACCCCTTCCCACTGCTCTTGCTCAGAAATCTCTTGTTCTTCTTAGCAAGGTACTGCATTCTGCTTGAAAGCATAGCCATTTCCTTTGCTACATCAGGATCCTCCTCTGAGCTTTCAGAAGCTGAAGACTCATTTTCAGATTCTTCAACCTTGAGAGCCTTTGAAGACCTTCCTTTTGATTTTAAAGCAATGGTTTTGGATTTTCTTGCAGAATCATGTTCATTGAGACTTAACTCATGAACCTTGAGTGAGCTTACAAGATCTTCAACACTTAAAGTGTTTAAATCTTTAGCCTCCTCAATTGCAGTGACCTTTGGTCTCCATCTAGAGGGTAAGCTCCTTAAAATCTTGCTAACATGATCAGAAGCTATGTAACTCTTCTTCAGTATCTGAAGACCAGATACTAGAGTTTGAAATCTTGAGTACATCTGCTCAATACTTTCATCCTCTTTCATCTTAAATAGTTCATATTGATGAACTAATAGAAGAGCTTTAGCTTCCCTGACCTTTTTGCTTCCTTCGTAGTTAGCACAGAGAGAAGCAAACATGGCTCTAGCAGTAAATTTGTCACTCATCTTCATGTATTCCGTTTTAGGAATAACAGTGACAAGAGCCCCTCTGATGATATGATGTTTCTTATAGATTTTCTTTTGAGCAGCAGTGTGAAGTTTGCGGTCAATGGCAGCACCTTCGTCATCAAGTTGTAAGTCACCAACACCATCTTCAAGTATGTCCCAGAGTTCTTCATCAAGACCCATGACATAACTATAGAAGTTGGTTTTCCACCAAGAAAATTCTTCAGGATCACCATTGAACTTAGGAATTTTTCCATAATCAGCCTTTCTACTGCTGTTATTGGATCCATATTCATATGGTATAGCAGCACCAGAAGTGGCACCAGAAGAAGACGGTTCACTGGAAGACATGTTTTTCTCTGGATCTTTTCTGTTACACGGTTAAGTGCAAAGACAACAGAGCCGGAGCTCTGATACCAACTGAAGGTGAGAAAAACACAAGAATGGGGGGTTGAATTGTGTTTTCTTTTCGCAACTCTTGAAGAGTGAGAATCTAATTCCTTTAAACTCAGAGTCTGAATGAGATCAGAGTCTGATAGGAGATTAGGTTCTGATTGCAGCGGAATAATCAAGAGATAAAGAGAGAACAGAGAACACAAGCAATTATACAGGTTCATTCCACAAACCGGAAGTAGTCCTGTCCCCCTTGTACTTCCAAGGAGAGTTCACTAAAATGTAATATCAAATTACAAGTTGCTCAAACACACAATATGAGACTTCCTTGCTCAAGCACACAGGCGAGAGACTTCCTTGCTCAAAGACACAACTAAGAGACTTCCTATGCTCAAGGACGCAGCCAAGAGACTTCCTTTGCTCAAGCACAAAAGCAAGAGACTTTTACACAATTACAGAAAATTGAATAGAGTTGAAACACTTGACAACAATCAAAATGTGTTTCAATTACACCAAAGACAGACTCTGTTTTACACAAAAGACAGACTCTGTTTTTCTGTGAAACTTAGAGATTCTAGAATACTCAGTTTGTAAGAATCTAAGTTTATGATGTGCTTTTGTTAAGACTCAGTTGAATACGAAAGCAGCGCAATGCAGTTTTTCTAAGTTGTAGAGTCCAACAATTCTTCAAGTCTTCTATCCTTTATATAGGCGTAGGAAAGAGACATTGAGTCATCCAGCGCATCAGGATGATTTCTGAAGTTTGATCAATGACTGTTGATCTGTTGCTTGATTTGGTAATAGTCCTTCAATAGCATCATTTGAATTTCATTCCCTTTGAGGATTAATACCGGTAGACACAGTTGCCAAACTGTACGTGGTAGTGGAGTAGTGGATACAGAGTTCGTACAACGTACTCTGTACTGGCCTGCAATCTTTGTCTTTGTGCTTCCCACGCTCAAGTTGACTTAGAAGCTAGCCGTTACTCCATTAGAGTTTCTTTGTGCATAGCAATGCAGTAGAGATCACTGTTAGCAGATTATCAAATTTGTGGCTTCAGACTCACTGTAGTACTAAGCTTCTGATAATCTTCAGACTCTATTGGTTTTCAGATTCTGATGGTCTTCAGACTCTGATACAGTCTTCAGACTCTCCTTGGTACAGTCTTCAGACTCTCTTCGATACAGTCTTCAGACTCTCTTCAGCACAGTCTTCAGACTCTCCTCGAAACAGAATCACAAGCAACAAGCTTCTATGGATTTATTGCTCTTTAACATTGTTCAAACAGAATGCTTTCTAAGATACAAATCTTAATTGATATCCTGCATACTTAAACAAATATTAGCAATATCCAATTGACAACTTTTTAATACCTTGTTATCATCAAAACTCAAAACGTGGTATTGCTGAACACCTTTGTTCCAACAAAGTTCATATGCTGTTTTGTTCAACAGAGGTCTAATATATATTCTGTTCTGAACATAGCAAGCTGTGTTTACTGCTTCTGCGCAAAAATGCTTAGCCAGATTGTTCTCATGGATCATGGTTCTAGCCATCTCTTGTAAGGTTCTGTTCTTTCTCTCTACAACTCCATTTTGTTGTGGAGTTCTAGGTGCAGAGAATTCATGAATAATTCCATGTTTTTCACAGAAAACCTCAAATGATTCATTTTCAAATTCTCCTCCATGATCACTTCTGACTTTCAAGATTTTCATTTCCTTCTCTGATTGAATTTGGATGCAGAATTTACTAAACACAGAATATGAATCATCTTCCGTTTTTAGAAATTTAACCCAACACCATCTGCTGTAGTCATCAACAATAACTAGTCCATATTTACTTCCATATAAGGATGCAGTGCTAACTGGTCCAAATAAGTCAATATGAAGTAACTCCAAGGGTCTGGAAGTTGAAACAATTTCTTTCGGCTTGAAGGGACTCTTGACAATTTTCCCTTTCTGACATGCTCCGCAAAGAGCATCTGAGTGATAGTCAATGTCTGGAAGGCCTTTGACAAGTTGCAACTTGCTAAGCTTAGAGATTAGTCTCCAGTTAGCATGTCCCAAACGTCTATGCCACAACCACTTCTTATCACCCATTGACAGAAGGCACATTACCTTCTGATCAGTCAGTTCTGAGAATTTTATCTTATATACATTGTTTCTTCGTTTTCCCTTGAAGACTATGGACTGATCATCCTTGTTAACCACTGTGCAGTTGTTCTTATTAAACAAAACATCATAACCACTGTCACATAATTGACTTATGCTTAGTAAGTTATGTCTAAGTCCATCAACGAACCACACATTACTGATTGAGATCAGAGAGTTACCAATGGTTCCAGTACCAATGATTTTGCCAGTCTGGTTTCCTCCAAATCCCACAGTTCCTCCCTCTTTCATGGTTAGGGTTAGGAACATAGACCTTTCTCCCGTCATGTGACGCGAGCAACCACTGTCTAGGTACCAAGCCTTGTGCTTTTCTAGTCCTTTTAGACATACCTGCAGCATCAATAATATCATACTTAGGTACCCATATTCTTATGGGTCCTTTTTGGTTAGTCTTAGAACCATTGAACTCTTTTCGTAAGTTATGTCTTGAAATCATTGGCAATGTTTTCTCCCATACCTTAGGTTTGGAACCGTTTGGTTTAGGTTTCAACTTGCCTTTCACAGTTTCTCTCCTTTGATACTTAGACTTTGGTTTTTCAGACTCTGGCTTTTTCAGAGTCTGTTTATCAGACTTTGAATGATTCAGAGTCTGAGACTTTAAAGCTTTGGGTTCAAAGTTTTTCAGACCCTTTAACTTAACATTTTGAAGTTTTGACTTAGTCAGAATCTTAGAAGTAGAAGTTGTAGGTTCTGAATGAGTCACTGTGTTGACTTCATCAGACTCTTTTACAAAATGATTTTTCAACGCCTCTCTGGCTCCATCAGGACCAGATTTCAGAGTCATTTCATTTGAGTTTCCTCCAATGAATCCAAGACCCTGTCCTCTGTTCTGATACGTGCTATAGATCATGGATGCAACCCTTGATCTGTCAATTCCAGTAGCAATAAATTCTTGTAGAGCAACATCTTGCTCACTTAAGTATTTACAGCTACACTTCTTGATCAATATAGAAATATTTTCTTCTTTTAAATCTTCTAATTCCAGCAGAGTTGAATTATGTCTTTTTGACAGCTTATCAAGCTGTTGTTTGACTTTCTTTAACTCAGTGGTCTTAGCTTTAAAATGACCAAGAAGCTCATTAACAGATTCTATAAGTTCAGATCTTGTGAGTTCAGAATATACCTCTGTTTCATTTTCAGAGTCTGTATCTGATTCTGCCTCAGGTGTCTCTTTAACAGATTCGGTTATAGCCATTAGTCCAACAGCTACATTGGCTTCACCATCAACATCATCATCTTCAGATCCTGACTCATTATCAAGATCTTCCCAGGTGGCCATCAGACTTTTCTTGATCTGCTTCTTAAACTTGCTTGACTTGAAGGTTGGCCTTTTTGACTTGGGTTTCTCCTTCTGCAGTTCTGGACACTCAGCAATAAAATGTCCAGTTTTCTTGCAGTTGAAGCAACCTTTCTGATCCTCCTTTTTGAACCCCTTCCCACTGCTCTTGCTCAGAAATCTCTTGTTCTTCTTAGCAAAGTACTGCATTCTGCTTGAAAGCATAGCCATTTCCTTTGCTATATCAGGATCCTCTTCTGAGCTTTCAGAAGCTGAAGACTCATTTTCAGACTCTTCAACCTTAAGAGCCTTTGAAGACCTTCCTTTTGATTTTAAAGCAATGGTTTTGGATTTTCTTGCAGAATCATGTTCATTGAGACTTAACTCATGAACCTTGAGTGAGCTTACAAGATCTTCAACACTTAAAGTGTTTAAATCTTTAGCCTCCTCAATTGCAGCGACCTTTGGTCTCCATCTAACTTAGGAATTTTTCCATAATCAGCCTTTCTACTGCTGTTATTGGATCCATATTCATATGGTATAGCAGAACCAGGAGTGGCACCAGAAGAAGACGGTTCACTGGAAGACATGTTTTTCTCTGGATCTTTTCTGTTACACGGTTAAGTGCTATGACAACAGAGCCGGAGCTCTGATACCAACTGAAGGTGAGAAAAACACAAGAAGGGTGGGTTGAATTGTGTTTTCTTTTCGCAACTCTTGAAGAGTGAGAATCTAATTCCTTTAAACTCAGAGTCTGAATGAGATCAGAGTCTGATAGGAGATTAGGTTCTGATTGCAGCGGAATTATCAAGAGATAAAGAGAGAAGAGAGAACACAAGCAATTATACAGGTTCCTTCCACTAACCGGAAGTAGTCCTGTCCCCCTTGTACTTCCAAGGAGAGTTCACTAAAATGTAATATCAAATTACAAGTTGCTCAAACACACAGTATGAGACTTCCTTGCTCAAGCACACAGGCGAGAGACTTCCTTGCTCAAAGACACAACTAAGAGACTTCCTTTGCTCAAGGACGCAGCCAAGAGACTTCCTTTGCTCAAGGACGCAGCCAAGAGACTTCCTTTGCTCAAGCACAAAAGCAAGAGACTTTTACACAATTACAGAAAATTGAATACAGTTGAAACACTTAATAACAATCAAAATGTGTTTCAATTACAACAAAGACAGACTCTGTTTTACACAAAAGACAGACTCTGTTTTTCTGTGAAACTTAGAAATTCTAGAATACTCAGTTTGTAAGAATCTAAGTTAATGATGTGTTTTTTGTTAAGACTCAGTTGAATACGAAAGCAGTGCAATGCCGTTTTACTAAGTTTTTGAGTCCTCCTTTTTCCAAGTCTTCTATCCTTTATATAGACGTAGAAAAGAGACGTTGAGTCTTCCAACACACCAAGATGATTTCTGAAGCTTGATCAATGACTGTTGATCTGTTGCTTGATTTGGTAATAGTCCTTCAATAGCATCATTTGAATTCCATTCCCTTTGAGGATTAATACCGGTAGACACAGTTGCCAAACTGTACGAGGTAGTGGAGTAGTGGAAACAGAGTTCGTACAACGTACTCTGTACTGGCCTGCAATCTTTGTCTTTGTGCTTCCCACGCTCAAGTTGACTTAGAAGCTAGCCGTTACTCCATTTGAGAGTTTCTCTGTGCATCGCAATGCAGTAGAAATCCTTGTAAGCAAATTATCAAATTTGTGGCTTCAAACTTACTGTAGCACTAAGCTTCTGATAATCTTCAGACTCTCTTGGTTCTCAGATTCTGATGGTCTTCAGACTCTGATACAGTCTTCAGACTCTCTTCAAAACAGTCTTCAGACTCTCTTCAGCACAGTCTTCAGACTCTCTTCGAAACAGTCTTCAGACTCTCTTAAGCACAGTCTTCAGACTCTCTTCGATACAGTCTTCAGACTCTCTTGAGCACAGTCTTCAGACTCTCTTCGATACAGAATCACAAGCAACAAGCTTCTCTGGATTTATCGCTCTTTAACATTGTTCAAAACAGAATACTTTCTAAGATACAAATCTTAATTGATATCCTGCATACTTAAACAAATATTAGCAATATCCAATTGACAACTTTTTAATACCTTGTTATCATCAAAACTCAAAACGTGGTATTGCTGAACACCTTTGTTCCAACACAAGAGAGTCTGAGGAATCATCAGAAGCTGTTTCAAGAAGTCCTGAAGACTAAGAGAATATGCAGTTCAAATGAGTCTGAAGATGATCAGAACCTGAAGTTCAAGAGAATCTGAAGATCATCAGAACCTGAAGATCAAGAGAGTCTGAAGATCATCAGAAGCTGAAGTGCTACAGTGAGTCTGAAGCCTACAAACTGAAGATCTGTTTAGAAGGATTTCTAAAGGCATTTCGATGCATAAGAAACATTCATTTGGAGTAACGGCTAGCTTCAAAGTCAACTTGAGCGTGGGATGCTCAACGACAAAGAATGCAGAATAGGACATAGTACTTGTGTACGAACTCTATTTCTACTACTCCACTACCTCGTACAGTTTGGCAACTGTGTCTACCGGTATTTAGCTTTAAAAGGAATGAGATTCAAAATATGCTATTGAAGGACCATTACCATATCAAGCAACAGATCAACGTCTCTTTCCAACACCTGTATAAAGGATAGAAGACTTGAAGAATATGTTGGACTCTACAACTGAAAAACTATGTGAAGGTGAGAAAAACAGAAGAAGGGGGGGGGGGTTGAATTGTGTTAGCTTTTCGCAGCTCTTGAAGAGTGAGAATCTAATTCCTTTAAACTCAGAGTCTGAATGGGATCAGAGTCTGATAGGAGATTAGGTTCTGATGCAGCGGAATAATCAAGAGATAGAGAGAAGAGAGAACACAAGCAATTATACAGGTTCCTTCCACAAACCGGAAGTAGTCCTGTTCCCCTTGTACTTCCAAGGAGAGTTCACTAAAATGTAATATCAATTACAAGTTGCTCAAACACACAGTAAGAGACTTCCAATGCTCAAGCACGCAGGCAAGAGACTTCCTTGCTCAAAGACACAACTAAGAGACTTCCTTGCTCAAGGACGCAGCCAAGAGACTTCCTTTGCTCAAGCACACAAGCAAGAGACTTCCTTTGCTCAAGCACACAAGCCAGAGACTTCTTACACAATTACAGAAAATTGAATAGAGTTGAAACACTTGACAACATTCAAATGTGTTTCAATTACAACAAAGACAGACTCTGTTTTACACAAAAGACAAACTCTGTTTTTCTGTGCAACTTAGAAATTCTAGAATACTCAGTTTGTAAGAATCTAAGTTGATGATGTGTTTTTGTTAAGACTCAGTTGAATACGAAAGCAGCGCAGTGTAATTTTTCTAGTTGTAGAGTCCAACAATTCTTCAAGTCTTCTATCCTTTATATAGGTGTAGGAAAGAGACGTTGAGTCATCCAGCACATCAAGATGATTTCTGAAGCTTGATCAATGGCTGTTGATCTGTTGCTTGATTTGGTAATAGTCCTTCAATTGCATAATTTGAATTCCATTCCCTTTGAAGATTAATACCTGTAGACACAGTTGCAAAACTGTACGAGGTAGTGGAGTAGTGAAAACAGAGTTCGTACAAGGTACTCTGTACTGGCCTGCAATCTTTGTCTTTGTGCTTCCCACGCTCAAGTTGACTTTGAAGTTAGCCGTTACTCCATTTGAGAGTTTCTTTTGCATCGCAATGCTATAGAAATCCTTGTTAGCAGATTATCAGATTTTGGGCTTCAGACTCACTGTAGCACTAAGCTTCTGGTAATCTTCCGACTCTCCTGGTTTTCAGATTCTGATAGTCTTCAGACTCTGATACAGTCTTTCAGACTCTCTTCGGTACAGTCTTCAGACTCTCTTCGGTACAGTCTTCAGACTCTCTTCAATACAGAATCACAAGCAACAAGCTTCTCTGGATTTTTGCTCTTTAACATTGTTCAAACAGAATACTTTCTAAGATATAAATCTTGATTGATATCCTGCATACTTAAACAAATATTAGCAATATCCAATTGACAACTTTTTTAATACCTTGTTATCATCAAAACTCAAAACGTGGTATTGCTGAACACCTTTGTTCCAACAATCTCCCCCTTTTTGATGATGACAAACATTAGTATTTAAAAAGGTCAATTGTCGTTAATCTAATTAACAAGTTGACTTAAGGGATCTGAGGTTTGTAAGCTCAGAGTCTGAGGTTTGTAAGCTCTGACTCCCCCTGAGTCTGATAGTTCTTAAGTTGAGGTTTGTAAGCTCCTCTTAAGTTCTATCCAAGTTAATTAAATTCATTTTTATAAGCAATCGAATTCATTCTCAGAATAATAAACGAATTTAGAGAACTGATTCTTAAACTGGGGCTCATAGTCTAACTAAGCACCTTTCGCAGATTTCCCTTTAACTTTTACATAGAACATGCAATGTATTTAAAAGAAATACAAATCTCATAATTTTCCCTTCTCCCTGTTGAGAAAATACAAATAAATATTTTCCCTTCTCCCCCTTTTGTCATCAACAAAAAAAAGGTTTAGAACAAGTTCCTCCCCCTTTTTAAATGACTTAAGGTAAGGGTATAAACATATTTTAAGGAAAAATGAGATTCAGAGGGAAAACATAGAAGATTCAGAGCATAAATAGAATTGAATGCAAATAGAATCAAATAAAACTTGTATAAATTGTAAGCAAAAACAGTTCAGAAGATAGCAAACAAGAATTACAAAACAAAACAAAACGAAATTAAACTAAGGTTAGTTTTGTTTGGCAAGATGATCCATCAATTTCTGGAGATCCTCTTGCTGTTTCTTTACCATCTCTTCCAGAGCCTCAGTTCTTCTTAAATGCGCTTCTCTTTCTAGTCTTGCTTCTTCTTGAACTCCGTACAGTTTCCTCTTCAAAGAGTTATAAATCATTGATTCCCTTGGATTATACTGATCTTCATCAAAGAATGGTGTATCTCTAATCCTCAGAATAGGAGCTCTTTCCAGAACTAAAACTTTCTCAGCCCGCTTGACTTCTTCAACATGCTTGGCTCAATAATGTCTTTGAGCTTATTGCATGAAGAAGCATAGAACTCATCTATCTTGTTTGAATCAAATAAGTCAATATGAGGTTCAGAGGTTGAGGGTAGAGAGGCTCTTAAGGCTAGAAAGGCTTCAAACTCTGGGAAGATAGTTATAGGATCACAAAGAGGTTGGGGAACTCTTCTAGTTTCTGCTCTACATTCTGTTACAGTTTCTGATATGATATCAGAAGCTTGTTCCAGATTTTCAGAGGCTGGTTCAACAACAGGTTCTGAAAGTTCAACAGAAGTTAAGGTAAGACTTTCTGTAGATTCAGGTACAGGGTCTGGTTTGGAAACAAATTCTGTAGCTTTTGTTGATTTGGATTTTGCAGGGGTCTTTGGTAGTTCTCCTCCTAGATGTTTTTCAAGAGAATCTAGAGTGTCTGGAGAGTCTACACAAATGGTTTCATGTTGGGGGGATGACTGTTTAGATTGAATGGTTACTTCAGGCTTTTCAGAAGGTTGAATTGCCTGAAGTGGTTTGAGAAATGAAGGTTGAGCAGGATGGTCAACAAGAAGATTCATAGCCACTGTGATTGTGTCTTGAATTACTCTGTCCATAGTTGAATCAACATATTCAACTACTGCAGGGTCCAGTGGGTTATGGGATGATATGGGTTTGATTGGTGAGGGGGATGAATTTTTGAGTGATGGAAGAATTTGGCTTAAGGGTTTGTTGTCTGATTTTGAATCAGATTCTGAGAGGTGTCAATGCCATCTTCTGGAGAAGCATAGTGATCAGACACAGTAGCTTCTGATAACTCAACTTCTGCAATAGCTACAGGATTCTTCTGTTTAAGAGCAGAAGCAAGCAACTTAGCAGCTTCCTTGACAGTCTATTCCTTTAATTCTTCAGCAACCACTTCTGCTGCCATTGCTTTGCCAGCAGCATGTTCATTTTCAATCATAGATACAGAAGTACCTATCTTCTGTGCTACATCCTTAGCCACAGGAACCACATCCACCTTTCTCTTCTTGATCTGACTTTCTTCACCATCAGAGTCAGCATCAAGGAAATCAGCAATATCTTGAGCCATTCTGTCATAGTCTCTGTCAGCCTTGCCTTTCTTCTCATCCTTCTTAGCTTTCTTCTCATCTTTCTTGGCTTTCTTCTCATCCTTGGTTTCTTTTATCCTATCCTTAATTTCACGAAGTGCAGAGGATACTGATGAAGGCATATAAGCTATGGTCTTAGGGGAACCAATTGTCACTCCTGGAAGAGCAGTAGATTTGATCTTTTTCTTGAGAGGCTCCTGCTTCTCTTCCTCTTCCTTGAGAACCACTTCCTTGGTTCTTTTTCCTTTGACCTTAAGAGGTCCTCCTCCAGCAGTCTCAGGAATGGCAGAATAGTTGATTATTCTACCAGTATCCTTGAAATAATCCACCACAAATCTTGCAAGAACTTCAGGATTATCTTCTTTGGATATGGGAGGAAAGTCCATCATCAAGTCAGATTGCACACAGAATTCCCTCATATCATGCTTAGAGGGGTTGAATCTCTTGACAATCTTCATGTACTGCAGAGTCTTGCCATTTATGATTCTCCCGGTCACAGTTCCTAGATGAATATCTGATACCACACCAGATTCTGATAAGACCTTCAAGAGGCCTCCTTTATACAGAATCTCAGATATTAATCTTCCAAAAGGAACTTGCCTTCTGGTTTCTGATTGACTCTTCTTGATGGCCCAACACATGTGGTGCATCACATATCTGGGGAAGTTGATCTTTATCTTGTTGATAAGAAAATAAAGAAGAACTTTGTGATCAACAGACAATGTGTTTGTTCCTCCTCCTTTCTGAAGCATACTGTCCAGTATAATCTTCAGGAGCACCCTATGCTCAGGATGCATATCCACCAGTTTATTTGAGGGTCTCCCTTCAAATAATAGTTTGTTGCAGATAACAGCCCGTTCACTCTTCTTGTTGACATTCCACTGAAATTTACCAGCGCTCTCCATTTGACAAGCCCTGGCTACCACTTCTTCAGTGATAACTATTGGTATTCCCATCACAGCAGACCTTACTTCAAGACCATTATACGGTCTTAAACCCATTTGGTCTCTGTTCTTGCCAGCCAGACTGGGGTTGTTTGAGATTGCAACTGTTTCTTCCAAAGTAGCTTCAGCTTTGTCGTAGACTTCTGACCTAACCCAAAAATCTCTAACAAGCTCCTGATATGTTGGTCCATTCAACATACCAAAGTAGTTCATCATTCCTTGTGATAAGAAATGAGCAGAAACGTCAACTCCGTGACGACTAAGAGAACCAAAATCTACTGGAGATTCAACTTGAATTTCCAGAGTCTCCTTGATGATGTTCATTGTTCTAGGTTTGATAACGTAGGACTTTCCAGACTTGATTATGACACCAGATTGGATGAGATCACTTGCCATTATAGGGGTTTCTAAGTGTTTGATTTGAGAACAAAAAGTTTTGCAAAGTATTGAAAACAAGAAATTTGTTCAGAGAGAAAATCAAAGAGTGAAAAGAGAAGTGAGTTGTGTGTGTTATGTATTTATAGAGAAAGAGTTTGATAACCGTTTGGAAAGAATAGGGGACAAACAAACACAAATAATAAATACATATAGCATGCAGCCGTAAAAGTATTGGGACAATGCGAAGGTAACTTGTTCAACGTAATGAAATAATTGCCCTTTGAGTTCTTACCCAATACATACAGGCCACGTCTGAGAAACTATAAAGTAACTGTCACCGTAGTGGGGCAGGTGTTACTAAACTCAACAGTCATGCTTCCACTAATACGAGCTTCTGAGAGTCTAAAGATTCCTTACCAGAGTCTGAATAGTTTATCAGAAGCTTTTATCAGAGTCTCTAAAAGAGGGTCTGATTCCCAAATAGCTTCTGAATATTTTCAGAGTTTGAATTCTGTTTTCAGAGGCGCACATTACCCAGAGACATAGCACATGTTCAAATTTTTCTTTATGAAATCAAATATTTCAACAGATAAGGGTTTAGTAAATATATCAGCCCATTGATGATCAGTATCAATGAATTGAATATCTAAAATTCCCTTTTGAACATAGTCTCTTATAAAATGATTTTTAATCTCAATGTGCTTTGCTCTTGAATGCAGAATTGGATTCTTAGACAAACATATAGCTGCCGTATTATCACAATAAATTGGGATACAATTTTCAGTTATTTGATAGTCCTCAAGCTGATGTTTCATCCAGAGTAGCTGTGTACAACAACTAGCAGCTGAGATGTATTCTGCTTCTGCTGTAGACAAAGCAATGGTTGCTTGTCTCTTGCTAGCCCAGGATATCAGATTCTCTCCCAAGAATTGACAATTGCCACTGGTAGATTTTCTTTCAATCCTGTCTCCAGCATAGTCAGCATCACAGAATCCAACTAACTTGTAGTCAGAGGATTTCTTTTAAAGAAGTCCAAGATAGGTAGTTCCTTTCAGATATCTAAAGATTCTCTTAACAACTGTTAAGTGAGACTCTCTAGGATCTGATTGAAACCTTGCACGCAAACATACACTGTATAAAATATCTGGTCTGGATGCAGTTAGGTATAACAAAGACCCAATCATACCTCTATACAGGTTCTGATCAACTTTGGTTCCTTGATCTTCTTTGCTCAGAGTGCAGGTTGGATGCATTGGAGTATTCATTTCTTTGCAGTCCTCAAGATTGAACTTCTTCAGAAGCTCTTTCGTATATTTGGACTGATGAACGTAGACTCCATCTTTGCATTAGTTGATTTGAATTCCAAGAAAGAACTTCAATTCTCCCATCATGCTCATTTCAAACTCATCCTGCATTACTTTGGAAAACTCTTTGCAAAGTGAACTATTTGTAGAACCAAAAATGATATCATCAACATAAATCTGAACTATAAGAATGTCTTTCTTCAGAGTCTTTCTGAATAGAGTAGTGTCAACTTTCCCTCGTTTAAAGTTGTTTTGAATTAAGAAATTACTTAGTCTTTCATACCAAGCTCTGGGAGCTTGTTTCAAGCCATAGAGTGATTTCTTCAATTTATAAACATGCTCTGGATGTTTTAAATCTTCAAAGCCAGGAGGTTGTTTGACATATACTTCTTCAGAAATGACACCATTAAGAAATGCACTCTTAACGTCCATTTGATACAGGGTTATGTTGTGATTAACTGCATAGGAAAGAAGTAACCTGATTGCTTCCAATCTTGCAACTGGAGCAAACGTTTCTGTGTAATCAATGTCTTCTTGTTGACTGTAGCCCTGCGCAACAAATCTGGCCTTGTTTCTGATTACTTCTCCTTGTTCACTAAGCTTATTTATGAACACCCACTTGGTTCCAATGATGTTCTTGTGATCAGGCTTAGCTACTAGATCCCATACTTCATTCCTTTTGAATTGATTCAGTTCTTCTTGCATTGCCAGAATCCATCCTTCATCTCCAAGAGCTTCTTCAACAGAGGTTGGTTCAATAACAGATAATAATCTCAAGGCAGACTCTTCTTGTCTGAAATGCGATCTTGTTCTTCTGGGACTTTCTTTATTGCCAATAATCTGATCCTCTGGATGTGAAGACTTGTATTTGAAAGATTGTTTGGATTGACTAGCTTGCAAAGAACCATCTTGAGCTTCATCAGAAGCTTCTTCATTAGGAACTTCAGGGGATGTTCCAGCTTCTGAAGTATCTTCAGATTCTGGAATCTGATCAACTTCTGAGTTGTCATAAGAATCTTGAGATTCTACATGACTTTCATCTTGCACTGAAGTTTCACTTCCAGGCACTTTGTCATCGAATCTGACATGCATAGATTCTTCAACACATTGTGTTTCTGAATTATACAGCCTGTATGCCTTAGAGCGTTCAGAGTAACCTAAAAAGATTCCCTTTTGAGCTTTGGCATCAAATTTCTTTAGGTAGACTTTGTTGTTCAAGACATAACACGTACATCCGAACTGATGAAAATAAGATATGTTGGGTTTCCTTCCTTTAAAGAGTTCATAAGCTGTTTTGTTCAACAGAGGTCTGATATAGATTCTATTATGAACATAACAAGCTGTGTTTACTGCTTCTGCCCAAAAATGCTTAGCCAGATTGTTCTCATGGATCATTGTTCTAGCCATCTCTTGTAAGGTTCTGTTCTTTCTCTCTACAACTTCATTTTGTTGTGGAGTTCTAGGTGCAGAGAATTCATGAATAATTCCATGTTTTTCACAGAAAACCTCAAACGGTTCATTTTCAAATTCTCCTCCATGATCACTTCTGACTTTCAAGATTTTCAATTCCTTCTCTGATTGAATTTGGATGCAGAATTTACTAAACGCAGAATATGAATCATCTTTAGTTTTCAGAAATTTAACCCAACACCATCTGCTGTAGTCATCAACAATGACTAGTCCATATTTACTTCCATATAAGGATGCAATGCTAACTGGTCCAAATAAGTCAATATGAAGTAACTCCAAGGGTCTGGAAGTAGAAACAATTTCTTTCGGCTTGAAGGGACTCTTGACAATTTTCCCTTTCTGACATGCTCCGCAAAGAGCATCTGAGTGATAGTCAATGTCTGGTAGGCCTTTGACAAGTTGTAACTTGCTAAGCTTAGAGATTAATCTCCAGTTAGCATGTCCCAAACGTCTATGCCACAGCCACTTCTTATCACCCATTGACAAAAGGCACACTACCTTCTGATCAGTCAGTTCTGAGAATTTTATCTTGTATACATTGTTTCTTCGTTTTCCCTTGAAGACTATGGACTGATCATCCTTGTTAACCACTGTGCAGTTGTTCTTATTAAACAAGACATCATAACCACTGTCACATAATTGACTTATGCTAAGTAAGTTATGTCTAAGTCCATCAACGAACCACACATTACTGATTGAGATCAGAGAGTTACCAATGGTTCCAGTACCATTGATTTTGCCAGTCTGGTTTCCTCCAAATCCCACAGTTCCTCCCTCTTTCATGGTTAGGGTTCGGAACATAGACCTTTCTCCCGTCATGTGACGCGAGCAACCACTGTCCAGGTACCAAGCCTTCTGCTTTTCTAGTCCTTTTAGACATCCTGCAGCATCAATAATTTCAGACTTAGGTACCCATATTCTCATGGGTCCTTTTTGGTTAGTCTTAGAACCATTGAACTCCTTTCGTAAGTTATGTCTTGAAGTCATTGGCAATGTTTTCTCCCATACCTTGGGTTTGGAACCGTTTGGTTTAGGTTTCAACTTGCCTTTCACAGTTTCTCTTCTTTGACACTTAGGCTTTAGTTTTTCAGACTCTGGCTTTTTCAGAGTCTGTTTATCGGACTTTGAATGTTTCAGAGTCTGAGTCTTTAAAGCTTTGGCTTCAAAGTTTTTCAGACCCTTTGACTTAACATTCTGAGATTTTGACTTAGTCAGAACCTTAGAAGTAGAAGTTGTAGGTTCTGAATGAGTCACTGTGTTGACTTCATCAGACTTACTTACAAAGTGATTTTTCAACGCCTCTCTGGCTCCATCAGGACCAGGTTTCAGAGTCACTTCATTTGAGTTTCCTCCAATGAATCCAAGACCCTGTCCTCTGTTCTGATACGTGCTATAGATCATGGACGCAACCCTTGATCTGTCAATTCCAGTAGCAATAAATTCTTGCAGAGCAACATCTTGCTCCTTTATGTATTTACAGCTACACTTCTTGATCAATAAAGAGATATTTTCTTCTTTTAAATTCTCTAATTCCAACAGAGTTGAATTATGTCTTTTTGACAGCTTATCAAGCTGTTGTTTGACTTTCTTCAACTCAGTGGTCTTAGCTTTAAAATGACCAAGAAGCTCTTTGACAGATTCTACAAGTTCAGATCTTGTGAGTTCAGAATATACCTCTGTTTCATTTTCAGAGTCTGCATCTGATTCTGCCTCAGGTGTCTCTTTAACAGATTCGGTTGTAGCCATTAGTCCAACAGCTACATTGGCTTCACCATCAGCATCATCATCCTCAGACCCTGACTCATTATCAAGATCTTCCCAGGTGGCCATCAAACTTTTCTTGATCTGCTTCTTAAACTTGTTTGACTTGAAGGTTGGCCTCTTTGACTTGGATTTCTCCTTCTGCAGTTCTGGACACTCAGCAATAAAATGTCCAGTCTTCTTGCAGTTGAAGCAACCTTTCTGTTCCTCCTTTTTGAACCCCTTCCCACTGCTCTTGCTTATAAATCTCTTGTTCTTCTTAGCAAGGTACTGCATTCTGCTTGAAAGCATAGCCATTTCCTTTGCAATATCAGGATCCGCCTCTGAGCTTTCAGAAGCTGAAGACTCATTTTCAGACTCTTCAACCTTGAAAGCCTTTGAAGACCTTCCTTTTGATTTTAAGGCAATGGTTTTGGAATTTCTTGCAGAATCATGTTCATTGAGACTTAACTCATGAACCTTGAGTGAGCTTACAAGATCTTCAACACTTAACGTGTTTAAATCTTTAGCCTCCTCAATTGCAGTGACCTTTGGTCTCCATCTAGAGGGTAAGCTTCTTAAAATCTTGCTAACATGATCAGAAGCTATATAACTCTTCTTCAGTAACTGAAGACCAGATACTAGAGTTTGAAATCTTGAGTACATTTGCTCAATACTTTCATCCTCTTTCATCTTGAATAGTTCATACTGATGAACTAACAGAAGAGCTTTAGCTTCCATGACCTTTTTGCTTCCTTCATAGTTAGCACAGAGAGAAGCAAACATGGCTCTAGCAGTAGATTTGTCACTCATATTCATGTATTCCGTTTTAGGAATAGCAGTGACAAGAGCCCCTCTGAAGATATGATGTTTCTTATAGATTTTCTTTTGAGCAGCAGTGTGAAGTTTGTGGTCAATGGCAGCACCTTCGTCATCAAGTTGTAAGTCACCAACACCATCTTCAAGTATGTCCCAGAGTTCTTCATCAAGACCCATGACATAACTATAGAAGTTGGTTTTCCACCAAGAAAATTCTTCAGGATCACCATTGAACTTAGGAATTTTTCCATAATCAGCCTTTTTACTGCTGTTATTGGATCCATAGTCATATGGTATAGCAGCACCAGAAGTAGCACTAGAAGAAGACGGTTCACTGGAAGACATGTTTTTCTCTGGATCTTTTCTGTTACACGGTTAAGTGCTATGACAACAGAGCCGGAGCTCTGATACCAACTGAAGGTGAGAAAAACACAAGAAGGGCGGGGTTGAATTGTGTTAGCTTTTCGCAGCTCTTGAAGAGTGAGAATCTAATTCCTTTAAACTCAGAGTCTGAATGGGATCAGAGTCTGATAGGAGATTAGGTTCTGATGCAGCGGAATAATCAAGAGATAGAGAGAAGAGAGAACACAAGCAATTATACAGGTTCCTTCCACAAACCGGAAGTAGTCCTGTCCCCCTTGTACTTCCAAGGAGAGTTCACTAAAATGTAATATCAATTACAAGTTGCTCAAACACACAGTAAGAGACTTCCAATGCTCAAGCACGCAGGCAAGAGACTTCCTTGCTCAAAGACACAACTAAGAGACTTCCTTGCTCAAGGACGCAGCCAAGAGACTTCCTTTGCTCAAGCACACAAGCAAGAGACTTCCTTTGCTCAAGCACACAAGAAAGAGACTTCTTACACAATTACAGAAAATTGAATAGAGTTGAAACACTTGACAACATTCAAATGTGTTTCAATTACAACAAAGACAGACTCTGTTTTACACAAAAGACAGACTCTGTTTTTCTGTGGAACTTAGAAATTCTAGAATACTTAGTTTGTAAGAATCTAAGTTGATGATGTGTTTTTGTTAAGACTCAGTTGAATACGAAAGCAGCGCAGTGTAATTTTTCTAGTTGTAGAGTCCAACAATTCTTCAAGTCTTCTATCCTTTATATAAGTGTAGGAAAGAAACGTTGAGTCATCCAGCACATCAGGATGATTTCTGAAGCTTGATCAATGGCTGTTGATCTGTTGCTTGATTTGGTAATAGTCCTTCAATTGCATAATTTGAATTCCATTCCCTTTGAAGATTAATACCGGTAGACACAGTTGCCAAACTGTACGAGGTAGTGGAGTAGTGAAAACAGAGTTCGTACAACGTACTCTATACTGGCCTGCAATCTTTGTCTTTGTGCTTCCCACGCTCAAGTTGACTTTGAAGCTAGCCGTTACTCCATTTGAGAGTTTCTTTTGCATCGCAATGCTGTAGAAATCCTTGTTAGCAGATTATCAGATTTTGGGCTTCAGACTCACTGTAGCACTAAGCTTCTGGTAATCTTCAGACTCTCTTGGTTTTCAGATTCTGATAGTCTTCAGACTCTGATACAGTCTTTCAGACTCTCTTCGGTACAGTCTTCAGACTCTCTTCGATACAGTCTTCAGACTCTCTTCGATACAGAATCACAAGCAACAAGCTTCTCTGAATTTTTGCTCTTTAACATTGTTCAAACAGAATACTTTCTAAGATATAAATCTTGATTGATATCCTGCATACTTGAACAAATATTAGCAATATCCAATTGACAACTTTTTTAATACCTTGTTATCATCAAAACTCAAAACGTGGTATTGCTGAACACCTTTGTTCCAACACTATGCTATCAAGCTATTGTATTCTATCTGAGTCAAACCACAAACACATCAACAACTTAGCAAATTCTTACAAACTGTGTATTCTAGAATTTCTAAGTTTATCGGAAAAACTGAGTCTGCCTTTGTTTATGTTATTATAATACATTTGATTGATTGTCAAGTGTTTCCAACTCTATTTAATTTTCTGTAAATTGTGTCAGAAGTCTCTTGCTTGTGTGCTTAAGCAAATAAGTCTCTTAGTTGTGTCTTTGAGCATTGGAAGTCTCTTGCTTGCGTGCTTGAGCATTTGGAAGTCTCTTACTGTGTGTTTGAGCAACTTGTAATTGATATTACATTTTAGTGAAACTCTCCTTGGACGTGCAAGGGGGACATAACTACTTCCGGTTTGTGGAAGGAACCTGTATAATTGCTTGTGTTCTCTCTTTCGCTTTATCTCTTGTTTCTTTCTGCTGCAACAGACTCTGGTCCTCCATCAGGTTCTGAATCCATTCAAACTCTGATCTTGGAAAACAGATTCTTACTCTTCAAGAGTTGCGAAAAAGTTACCACAATTCAACCCCCCCGCCCCCCCCCTTCTTGTGTTTTTCTCACCTTCACATGTGTGCGTGTGTGGGTGTTTGCTTTATTTTTATGCTTTGTAGTTTAGGTTAAAAGGTTTTTTTGGTGATCCAACATCACCATAAAACACCTACGCTTTACTTTTCTGCTCCGTTAGTTTAGTTTTCAGCTTTGACTATTATTCAAAAACAACAAAAACATGCAAATAACCCAAAAATCACAAAAAACATTTTCATAAATAAACCTTGATCTAAGATCAAGTGATCCTTTCTATTTTTTATTTTCTTAATCAAATCTCAATCAACTTATCTTTTACTTTGATTTATTTTCTTTAATATCAAAAAACACAAACAAATTCTTATTTGCCACTTGGCTTTTCACTTTAAAACCTTTTCAAAAACAAATCAAACGAAATTTCTACCCCGAACTACGAGGTTTTGATCCCTCGCGGGTACGTAGGCAAAGGACACTCGTCCTTCCAAATCAATAAAAAATGTAGATAATATGTTTCTCTTTCTTCATTTTCTTTTAATCACTTTAAATTCATTTTCAAAAAGCAAGTAAGTTATAGCACAAAAGTTAAATAAAATCAAGAGGTTCTCGTAGAGTACTACGAACATAAAAGGTATTAATACCTTCCCTTTATGTAACCAACCCCCGAACCCTTAATCTTTAAAAACGTGGTATTTGAACTTTTTCCACTTTCCTTTAAAAAAAATAAAAAGTTCAGTCGTGAAATAAAATAGTGAGTCAAACGCTAATCAAATAGCCTTAATCTCTGAAAAATGACGCGACAAAAATGGCGACTTCACTGGGGACATCCTAAGAGGGTTGAGCCTAACTTGACTTTATTTAGATATTGTGTTATAACTTGCTTTAAAAACAAAAAATAAAAGATGGAAATACGTGTATATATGTTCTTCCTTCTTGTTTCTTCTTTCTTAAAATGTGTGTGGCGAGATAAGTCTTAACCCGGACTTGAGGGAAACATAAGATAGGACGGTGGTATAATCATAGTCCCAGGCCAAGAGTACTCTTTGGTTTTGGCACATGTGATACAACCCTACTCAACGGAGAGATCTTGGATGCATATGTTGTCAACGTGAGTACTCATGTTTGACATGTTATTTTCAAGTGACCGTCGAAGTTGAGAACCTTTAGTCACCTTTAACCCATCTTGGCCTTTTAGGACGTAGTGCGGTGGCTAATCAAGAGTACTCTTGAATTAGTTGATACGTGATACTACACTCAAATGAGACATTACTACGAATGTTATTGGACCGGGAGTACTCCCGCTGATCGATAATGTTCGGAAGTGGTCAGTGATTTTGGGGATCCAATAGAACCCGTAATATAGGTACATATGGAACCATAGTCCCTACCAAATGACATGTTTTACCCTTGACTCCATCATTATGGACCTAAAACCTCATCATGTTTTCTCCGTTCTTTTAGCATAATCATGCATACATGCATTCATTCATAAACTCTTTCTTATTAAATATCGAAGGACAATATAAGTTCTTGTAAACATCAAAGGTATGGACCTTGCAAGAAAGAACAGAAAGAAATAAAACTTCAAAAATCTAAACTAAGCTTTTGCTTTTGTTAAGGGCTTCTTCCGTAGCTTCGTTCTTGCTTTTGAAAAGGGGACCGATTGCAATATCTTTACAAATAAAACCATGGTCCTTCGATAAAAAAAAATGTCTATTTTTGCATAAACATACCATGCATCAATCTGCATTCATAGTTTCAAGTCCGAATCTCACACTGTGTCTTTTCAATAAAAGGTCAATCCGTCAGTAAGGTGGTCTGATGTCTTCGTTCAACTTCAACTCGCACATGCAAACACTCACGCAAATACATAAAACAGATCAGCTTGAACAAGAGGTCCACGAGCTTCGTGAAGAGGTGACAACACTTCGGGCCGAAGTAGAGAAGTTAACTATCTTGGTATCTTCGCTGACAGTTACAAAGGATTCGCCACAATTCCATCGAGGCCTCCAGCCACCATGTCAGCCACTGTGCATACAACAACCTCGACAACAGGCTCCTCAACAATCCAATCCTCAGAATCAGGCTCGGAGAACACATTATGATCCAATTCCCATGAAATATGCAGAGTTGCTCCCAATGTTGCTTGAAGAGAATTTGGTCCAGACCAAGGCACCTCCTCTGGTGTCAGAAAAATCACCAGCATGGTTTAGAGCAGATCTCTCATGTGCCTTCCATCAAGGGGCACCAGGTCACGATGTAACGCCCCATTTTTATTTAATTATTTTTAGTTAATATTTGAATACTTTTACATGATTTTATATTTGATAAGTGATAATATGTTTGTTATTTTGTTTAGAAATATATTTGTTATAAATATGTTTGTTATTTTGTTTAGAAATATATTTGTTATAAATATATTTGATATTTGTTATGGAAGTAATTTATATATATTTTTAAATAGAATATTAAGTTGTGGGGCTGTTTTTGAATTAGTTAGAATTATGAGGGAATAAGTGGAATAAGATAAAACAAATAGAAAAGGTATAAAAGGTAAAACCTAGGTTTAGGAACAGACAGTACGTACAATCAGTTTTGGGAAAAAAAGGGAGAAAACTAGAAGTGGAGAACCAAGAGGCTGCTGCTCCAATTTTATTAAGGTAAGGGTGGGATTTCCTTCAATAATCATAGTATATAATTCTGAAATTTGATGAATTGTTGTGTTCTTGAATTAGGGTTAGAAAGTTTATGTTAATTGATAAAATGAGATGAATTGTGTTGTTTGATGCATGTTCCTATGTTGTTTTGATTTCTATATTGCCTATTTAACCTGTAAACATCATTGTAAATCATTTTGGGTGATTAAGGGATCAAAAATTGGGTTTTTGGAGTGAAAATTGTTCTTTCCCGTAAGCGAATTCGGCCACCGATTTTCTGAAAGCCAAAACTGGAAAAACACTCACTTTTCACCCGTTTCTGTTTTGAATTAGCTTTAGGTGTAAACATGAAAGTCGTAGGTATGGATGTTAGCTTTTTAATGTCGTTGGTTTGACTTCTAAGTGATTTATAGAACTTGAGTTATGGTTAAATTAATGCACGTAGGTCACAGTGAATACTTATGAATTTCAGGACAACCATTCCCGAATTTGAAATGAAAATTGGGATTGATAGGTACAGAATTAGTCTTAGGTGTAAACACGAAAGTTGTAGGTATGGATGTTATCTTTTTAATGCCATTGGTTTGACTTCTAAATGATTTATAGAACTTGAGTTATGGTCATATTACTGCACATAGGTCACCGTGAATATTTATGAATTTCAGCACAACCTTTCCCGAATTTGAAATGAAAACCGATGTTGATAGGTACAGAATTGGCCTTTGGTATAAACATGAAAGTTGTAGATAATTGTGTTAGCTGTCTGCTGGCTTTGGTTTGACTTGAAAATGATTTTTGGTGTTTGATTTATGATGAAAATACTCCAAGGAGGCTTTAGTGAATTATTATATGAATGTATATGTTGATGATAATATATGATGTTTTCCCTGATTGCTGAATTAGTATATAAATGTATATGTTGATGAATATGATGTTATATGATGTGTTCATGGTTGATGAATTATTACATGAGTGTATATGTTGATGAATATGTTGTTTCATGATGTTGTTCATAATTGATGAATTGTTGTTGTTAATACGATGTTATATGATATTGTCTATGACTGATGAATTATGATGTTATGATGCGAAGTCGTTGTCGTTGTCATTGCCACTGTTGTCGTCAATGTCGTTAAAGTTGCAAGTGTTGGTCTAAGTTGTCTGAGTTGTAAGTGGTTGTTCCAAAGTATTGGAGTCTTATAAGTTGTTGACGTTGTCTATGTTGTAAGTTGTTGAGTCCATGCATACTCATTTCAGTTGGGGGCTTGATGCCCTGTGAGTTTTTACTCTACACGTTGGGGGCTTGATGCCCTGGAGCTTTAGCTCATTTGCGATGAGGGCTTGACGCCCTGGAAGTATATTAATACTTATTACGTTGAGAGCTTGATGCCCTGGATTGGTACCACATGCATGAATAAAATGTCTAAGTTGCATAGTCGAGTTGAAGTTGCGTAGTCGATGTCAAAGTTGTCGAGTTGTCTAAAGTTGACGAGTTGATAATTATCAATGAATCGTTAATGAAGAGTTATATGTTGTTGTTTATGTTGTTTATGTGAAGTATCGTTAAAGATGATTTGAAGTTGATTGTTGCTTATATTGTTATATGAAGTATTATTAAAGATGAACTACGTGGTTATTTGTATTACTAATTGATGTTGTTATGATGATTACATGATGTTGCTTATGAGTTGTTAAAGAAGTACTATATGAAGAATTATTATTATTAATTGATGATGTCTATGCTGTTAAATGCATTTGATGAATTATATGCTCATTATTATTGTTTGTCAAATCTCACCCCTTCTGTTGGAATTGCCACCTTGTGGGCAAGTGCAGGTGATCAAGCTTAGGTACGACGATGTGAGAGGTCCTTGTGGTGTCGTAGGAAATGCTCTGATATGTAACGGGATGGGGTTTTATTGAATTATATTCCTTATGTATCATGTTGAACTAATTATGATGTCTACGATCTATCTTTGAATTTTTGAGATGTCTGTGAGGCCTTTGTGCCAAGAACTAATTCTTTTAAGGATTTTTGAATTATGATTCCGCTGCAAAGTTTTTGAAAAGATTTATGTTAATGAATTTTGAAGGATAAATAATTATTATTCTTTTTATTTTAAGGATTTTTATGATGTGTGACATCCCATTTGTGTTATACTCTGATAATTATGTATGAATTTTTATGTTGGAAATTTGGGGTGTTACACACGACATCGAGCACTGTTATGCCTTGAAGAATGCAGTCCGAGACTTGATCTGAACCAACGTCCTATCCCCCGAGCGTCAACTATTATTCCCACAGCATCCTCATCAACAACAACCTCGACAACAGACCTCAAGTACGCAATTTACCCTAATCCCCGTGAAATATGCAGCCTTACTTCCACAGTTGCTCGAAGAGAATCTGGTTCAGACCCAGGCACCTCCTTCGGTACCAACAAGATTGCCAGCATGGTATAGACCTGACCTTTTCTGCACCTTCCATCAAGGGGCACCTGGACATGATATCCAACATTGTAACGCACTAAAGAAGGCAGTCCAGAACTTGATCCGGACCAACCGCCTAACCTCCTAAGACTCTCCGAACGCACAAGTCAATTCGCTACCAGATCATATACATAGTGTTTATGACACATGGGATGGCTAGCCGAAATTGGATCTTTGTTGATGTTTTATTCCGCTACTTTACCGTTCAAATAATGCGTTTGTTTGCTGTTTACTTTTTCCAAAAAAAATCCTTTCGTTCCACCCGAAACGAAAGTGAACTTGTAAAGGGCTTTTTGCTTCGTGTATTTTCCGTCATTAATAAAAAGGTCGTTTTGGATCCTGACTTTGTTTTTATTTTGTGCTTGTTCTGGAAAAATGGCAACACAAAAAACCAAAAAATTCCTTTCTTTTTTTCTTCGATTATTTCCAAATGTTTGCATACATTCACTTTCTAAAAATCAAACATAAATGCAGATTAAACATTAATAAACTCGTTGAACACATTAACCCTATACTCTTTTTCGACTTTGAATTCCTTGTGTCCAAAAATGAAGAAGAATGAAGAGATTTCCGACAAGATCGCTCGCCAACTGGGGCATCTTAGCCGTTAAAGCTGCAAACAAAAATCAAGAAGATTGTCCACAGGATGGCAGTCATTTACAAAGACCATCATAAGATGGTGTCGTTGCCTCACATGGGCATCGTGTTTCAATAAACATTTCAACAGGGGCAACCTCCCTCCTTCCATCAGTATACAACATGAAGGCCAGACTTCTCATGGAGATCAAAATCCCATCAACAGGAGTTCTGCTGAAATCTCAAGTTTTGTTTGAACTTACAATGCATGACGACCTTGTACAACTATATCAAAAGAAGTTGAAGCAAACTTCCAGCAAGAAGGTTCGTCCCCGTGAATTTCAAGGAGGAGACTTTGTGCTCAAAAAGGCACTTTTTCCAACCATACTCCAGGGGCAAGTGGACGCCTAACTATGAAGTCCCATGTGTAATGACTCTTACAATTATAGATGGTGGCAAACTCGCACGTCCTACGAATGCCGATGCAGTCAAGAAATGCCAAGGCATACTCTTCTTGTCTGAAATACGATCTAGTTCTTCTGGGACTATCTTTATTGCCAATTATTTGATCCTCAGAATGTGAAGACTTGTATTTGAACGAATGTTTGGATTAACTAGCTTGCTGAGAACCATCTTGAGATTTTTCAGAAACTTCTTCATTAGGAACTTGAGGGGATGCTCCAGCTTCTGAAGTATCTTCAGATTCTGGAATCTGATCAGATTTTGAGTTGATATCAGAATCTTGAGATTCTGCACAGCTTTCATCTTGCTCTGGAGTTTCACTTCCAGGCACTTTGTCATTAAATCTGACATGCATAGATTCTTCAACACATTGTGTTTCTGAATTATACAGTCTGTATGCCTTAGATCGTTCAGAGTAACCTAAAAAGATTCCCTTCTGAGCTTTGGCATCAAATTTCTTTAGATAGACTTTATTGTTCAGGATATAACATGTACATCCAAACTGATGAAAATAAGATATGTTAGGTTTCCTTCCTTTAAAGATTTCATATGTTGTTTTGTTCAACAGAGGTCTGATATAGATCCTGTTCTGAACATAACATGCTGTATTTACTGCTTCTGCCCAAAAATGTTCAACCAGACTGTTCTCATGGATCATGGTTCTAGCCATTTCTTGTAAGGTTCTGTTCTTTCTCTCTACAACTCCATTTTGTTGTGGAGTTCTAGGTGCAGAGAATTCATGAATAATTCCATGTTTTTCACAAAAAAGCTCAAAAGGCTCATTTTCAAATTCTCCTCCATGATCACTTCTGACTTTCAAACTTTTCAATTCTTTTTCAGATTGAATTTGGATGTAGAATTTGCTAAACACAGAATATGAGTCATCTTTAGTTTTCAGAAACTTAACCCAACTCCATCTGCTGTAATCATCAACAATGACTAGTCCATACTTACTTCCATATAAGGATGCAGTGCTAACTGGTCCAAATAAGTCAATGTGAAGTAACTCCAAGGGTCTGGAGGTAGAAACAATTTCTTTAGGTTTAAAAGAACTCTTAACAATTTTCCCTTTTTGACATGCTCCACAAAGAGCATCTGAATGATAGTCAATGTTCGGTAAGCCTTTGACTAGTTGCAACTTGCTAAGCTTATAGATTAACCTCTTGTTTGCATGTCCCAACCGTCTATGCCACAACCATTTCTTATCACCCATTGACAAAAGGCAAACTACCTTCTGATCAGTCAGTTCAGAGAATTTTATTTTGTAGACATCGTTTCTTCTCTTTCCCTTGAAGACTATGAATTGATCATCCTTGTTAACTACAGTGCAGTTGTTCTTATTAAACAAAACATCATAACCACTGTCACACAATTGACTTATGCTCAGTAGGTTATGTCTTATCCCATCAACAAACCACACATTACTAATAGAGATTAGAGAGTTACCAATGGTTCCAGTACCAATGATTTTGCCAGTCTGGTTTCCTCCAAATCCCACAGTTCCTCCCTCTTTCATGGTTAGGGTTAGGAACATAGACTTTTCTCCTGTCATGTGTCGCGAGCAGCCACTGTCCAGGTACCAAACCTTATGATTTTCTTGTCCTTTTAGACATACCTGCAGCATCAACAATTTCAGACTTAGGTACCCATATTCTCATGGGTCCTCTTGGGTTTGTCCTTAAACCATTGAATTCCTTTTGTAAGGTGTGTCTTGAAGTCATTGGCATTGTTTTCCTCCACACTTTGGGTTTAGAACCGTTCAGTTTAGGATCCAACTTACCTTTCACAATTTCTCTTCTTTGAAACTTAGGCTTTTGTTTTTCAGACTCTGGCTTCTTCAGAGTCTGTTTATCAGACTCTGAAATTTTTAGAATCTGAATCATAGAAGCCTTAGGTTCAAAGTTTTTCATAACCTTTGACTTTGCATTATGAGATTTTGACTTAGTCAAAACTTTAGAACTTGAAGTTGTAGGTTATGAATGAGTCACTGTGTTGACTTCATCAGACTCACTTACAAAGTGATTTTTCAATGCTTCTCTGGCTCCATCAGGACCAGGTTTCAGAGTCACTTCATTCGAGCTTCCTCCAATGAATCCAAGACCCTGTCCTCTATTCTGATATGTGCTATAGATCATGGATGCAACCCTTGATCTGTCAATTCCAGTAGCAATAAATTCTTGTACAGCAATATCTTGCTCACTCAAGTATTTACAGCTACACTTCTTGATCAATAAAGAATCATTTTCTTCTTTTAAACTTTCTAACTCCAACAGAGTTGAATTATGCCTTTTTGACAGCTTATCAAGCTGCTGTTTGACTTTCTTCAACTCAGTGGATTTAGCTTTATAGTGACCAAGAAGTTCTTTGATAGAATCTACTAATTCATATCTTGTGAGTTCAGAAAATACCTCAGTCTCACTTTCAGAGTCTGCATCTGATTCTTCCTCAGGTGCCTCCTTTACTGATTTAGTTGTAGCCATTAATCCAACAGCTACATTAGGTTGGCCTTTTGATTTGCTTCTTAAACTTGCCTGACTTAAAGGTTGGCCTTTTTGATTTGGATTTCTCTTTCTGCAACTCTGGACAATCAGCAATAAAGTGCCCCGGCTTCTTGCAGTTGAAGCAACCTTTTTGTTCTTCCTTTTTGAAACCCATACCACTGCTCTTGCTCAGAAACTTCTTGTTCTTTTTAGCAAGGTATTGCATTCTGCTTGAAAGCATAGCCATTTCTTTAGCAACATCAGGATCTTCCTCAGAGCTTTCAGAAGCAGAAGATTCATTTTTAGACTCTTCAACCTTGAGAGCTTTTGAGGATCTTCCCTTTGACTTTAAAGAAATGGTTTTAGACTTTCTTGCAGATTCATGTTCATTGAGACTTAACTCATGAACTTTGAGAGAGCTGACAAGATCTTCAACACTCAAAGTGTTTAAATCCTTAGCTTCCTCAATTACAGTAACCTTTGGTCTCCACCTAGAGGGTAAGCTCCTTAGAATCTTGCTAACATGGTCAGAAGCTATGTAACTCTTCTTTAGTATCTGAAGTCCAGATACTAGAGTTTGAAATTTTGAGTACATCTGCTCAATACTTTCATCCTCTATCATTTTGAATAATTCATATTGATGAACTAATAGAAGGGCTTTAGCTTCCCTGACCTTCTTGCTCCCTTCATAGTTTGCACAAAGAGAAGCAAACATGGATCTAGCAGTAGATTTGTCACTCATCTTCATGTATTTAGATTTAGGAATAGCAGTGACAAGAGCTCCTTTGATGATATGATGTTTCTTGTAGATCTTCTTCTGAGCAGCAGTGTGAAGTTTACGATCAATGGCAGCACCTTCGTCATCAAGTTGTAAGTCACCAACACCATCTTCAAGTATATCCCAGAGTTTTTCATCAAGACCCATGATATAGCTATAGAAGTTAGCTTTCCACCAAGAAAATTCTTCAGGATCACCATTGAACTTTGGAATTTTCCCTTAATCAGCTTTCTTACTGCTGTTATTGGATCCATAGTCGTATGGTATAGCAGCACCAGAATTAGCACCAGAATAAGAAGGTTCACTGGAAGACATGTTTTTCTCTGGATCTTTTCTGTTACACAGTTAAGTGCTATGACAACAGAGTAGGAGCTCTTATACCAACTGAAGGTGAGAAAAACACAAGAAGGGGGGGGGGGGGTTGAATTGTGTTTACTTTTTCGAAACTCTTGAAGAGTATGAATCTGTTTCTACAGGATCAGAGTCTGAATGAATTCAGAATCTGATGGGAGGCCAGATTCTGTTGCAGCGGAAAATAACAAGAGATAGAGAGAAAGAAAGAACACAAGCAATTATACAGGTTCCTTTCACAAACCGGAAGTAGTCCTGTCCCCCTTGCACTTCCAAGGAGAGTTTCACTAAAATGTAATTTCAATTACAAGTTGCTCAAACACACAGTAAGAGACTTCCAATTGCTCAAGCACGCAGGAAAGAGTCTTCCAATGCTCAAAGACACAACTAAGAGACTTCTTTGCTCAAGCACACAAGCAAGAGACTTCTGACACAATTTACAGAAAATTGAATAGAGTTGGAGACACTTGATAAACAATCAAATGTGTTCCAATAACTTAGAGATTCTGGAATACACAGTTTGTAAGAATAATCTAAGTTGTTGATGTGTTTCTGGTTTGACTCAGTGAGAATACAATAGCTTAGCAGCGTAGTTTTTCAGTTGTAGAGTCCAACATAATCTTCAAGTCTTCTATCGTTTATATAGGCGTTGGAAAGAGACGTTGAGACAATCCAGCACATCAAGAGAATTCTGGAAGCTTGATCAACAGTTGTTGATCTTTTGCTTGATATGGTAATAGTCCTTCAAATGCATATTTTGAATTCCATTCCTTTTGAAGCTTAATACCGGTAGATACAGTTGCCAAACTGTACGAGGTAGTGGAGTGGTGGAAACAGAGTTCGTGCACACGTACTCTGTACTATTCTGCATTCTTTGTCGTTGAGCATCCCACGCTCAAGTTGACTTTGAAGCTAGCCGTTACTCCAAGTGAGTGTTTCTTATGCTTCGTAATGCCTTTAGAAATCCTTCTAAGCAAATCTTCAGATTGTAGGCTTCAGACTCACTGTAGCACTTCAGCTTCTGATGATCTTCAGACTCTCTTGGTCTTTAGGTTCTGATAGTTTTCAGACTCTTTTGAACTTATAGGTTCTGATCATCTTTAGACTTATATGAACTTCAAATTCTTTTAGTCTCTAGGACTTCTTGACACAGCTTCTGATGATTCTTCAGACTCTCCAGATATTTACAATCACAAGCAACAAGCTTCTCTTGGTCTTGCTCTCAAAATGTTCAAACATAATACTTCTAAGATAAAAATCTTGATTAATATCCTGCATACTTAAACAAATATTAGCATATCCAATAGACAATTTTTAATACCTTGTTATCATCAAAACTCAAAACGTGGTATTGCTGAACACCTTTGTTCCAACACACACCCAGCCTTACAATGAACATAAGTTCGTCACCAAACAATGAATGCATGAACATATGACTCGACTCAATGCATATGTTCATACCATGATCACCTCTACATCCAACATGCGTACGATATCATGCAATCATCACCAAACAATGCATACACCAATTATGCAATAATCACCCTCATTAAACAAGTATGCATACAACAACATACATTCACCACACAACATTCATTCGCAAATCACCATTACAATCATATAAGATCAATTACAAAAAGGTTGCTAAACATTTAGTCATTAAGCTAAGTCTTCATAATCTCCTACTCATAACTCACAACTTTGAAAATATCGAAGTAATGAATAAAAACCAACCAAACGAGTTTAGATGCCTAAGCCATGTAGACTCTTAAGTCACAATTGTGTGCAGTAGAGGTTACATAAGCCTTTCATCGGCCAATCACGATGAATATTCAAAACTCATGAAGTTCGTCTCACTTTGTCACTTTTCCCAAAATTCTAAGTTCTCAAAACCAAACAAGATAAAAATCATTGAACCTATTTGAATTCATTTTTAGATTGCATGTGAACAAGATACAAGCCTAGTCTCACTTTGTTTCTTCGAAAAGGATTCATTTCGGAAAAGTTCATGTTCTCGAGTATTCTTCAAAATCAAGTTTGATTTCACAAATTCAATTTGCTTTGACCGTAGAGAAGTTCCAGTGAGATTAGATGTGTATACAATGCTTATACATGTTGAAATGAACGTTAAGAAATGCCTGGATAGGCCCTAAGGTTCACAAATCAAAGTTCAAATAAGACTGAACTGGCACCGTTCGCTTAAGCGAGCAGAACGTCGAGAGCAATGGCCCGTTTGCTTGGAGTTCGCTTACAGCTCGCTCAAGCGAACTGGGTACTCATATGAATGTTCGCTTCAGCGAACAGGGCTCACTTGAGCGAACAATCATCTGGGCAGACCATTGTTCACGAGTTCATGACCCTTCTTCACTCCAAAAACCCAACTTTAATCCCTCAAATCCCAAAAACGTGTTCCAGAAAGTGTTTACAGGTCATAATCATTATTTCACACCTAAAGGAACTCAAAACATGCGTCAAAACAACAACTCAAGCCTATCTCATCAAATTTCATAATTTCCTCAAAACACCAACAACCTTCACAAATTTCATATCTAATTCACACACATTGATTCCAGTTCAACAAATCAATCTCCAACAGTTCATAAACCATTCAAATCATCAACTAAACACGAATTCATACATGTGACAACATCTCAACATCATTTCTCATCAATTTTTCACACAACTCAAATATCCATCTTCATACATTTTTGACATGCTATTTCAACAACGCTTACACAATCATCATACAATTCATGACTACAAACATAACATCAACATCCAAACACGAATTTACAGGATTAATGCAATCAATCAAAATCATAAAAATGGGTAGGAATGAGAAATTTGAAGATTATGTATGAAAACTATCCCTCTTACCTCCAACACTGAGAATCCTAGCTCAAGCTTCAATTTGGCTCCTAGATTCAATCCCCCCTTTAGCTTCAACCCTCTCTTCTAGCTTCTCTCTCTAGTCTCTATTTCTATACTCTTTGTGTTTTGTGAATGACAAGGTCTAACCCTAATTTCTCAAGGTTATGGGTCAAATATTCACAAACCCTTAATGGGCCTAACTATACTAACTATTTGGTTCAATTCTATTTACACCACACCGCTAACTCTAACTCACTAACGGTAATTAACTAGAACATCGGCCCTAATTAATTCTATCTACACTTAACCCCTTATAATTAATAACGGTTCCAACTAGAACGCTAAAATAACTATTGTCATAAGGTTACTAAATTACCCTTACTTGTAAAAGACTAAAATACCTTTAAGACTAAAAGACCAAAATACCCTCCTAATACGAAAACTCATGAAAATGCACGCGAACATGAATAGACACACATAAAACAATTAACATCAAATAATCGCAAAATCGGGCTGTTACAACTCTCCCTCCCTAAAAAGAATTTTCGCCCTCGAAAATTACCTAACGGAAACAACTCTGGAAACGAAACCTTCATCTTACTCCCCGATTCCCAAGTGGCACTTTCACCGGTCGGTCCAACCCAAATCACTTTAACCAAAACAATCTCTTTGCCACGCAAACGTTTCACCTCACGGTCCTCAATCCTAACCAGCCACGTCTCAACGGTCAAATTGTCTCTTATTTTCAAATCATCCTCTTGAATTACGTGAGACTCGTCATACACATACTTCCGCAATTCAGACACATGAAACACGTCATGAAGATTCGACAACGACGGTGGTAACGCAATCCGATACGCTACAATCCCAATTATCTTTACAATCTCAAACGGTCCAACAAAACGAGGAGTCAACTTCTTACACTTCAAAGCTCTCCCAACACTGGTTACAGGATTCACCCGCAAAAACACATGATCACCAACCTGAAACTCAATATCCTTCCTCCTCTTATCATGATAACTCTTCTGCCTACTCTGAGATGATTTTATCTTCTCTCGAATCATTCTAACCTTTTCCGTAGTCTTTTGCACCAATTCCGGTCCTAACAAGGCACTCTCGCCGGACTCATACCAACACAACGGTGTCCTACACCTCCTTCCATACAAAGCCTCAAACGGAGCCATTCCAATACTAGAATGAAAACTGTTGTTGTAAGTAAACTCAATCAACGGTAAACATTCAATGCAACTGACACCTTGCTCCAAAACACAAGCCCTCAACAGATCCTTTAAACTCTGAATAGTCCTCTCCGTTTGCCCATCAGTCTAGGGATGATAAGCAGAACTCAACTTCAACTTGGTTCCCAAAGAAGCTTGCAAACTCTCCCAAAACTTAGAAGTAAACCTCGGATCCCGATCCGATACAATACTAGAAGGAATTCCATGCAACCTCACAACCTGCTCAATGTAGATCTCAGCCAACTTCGCCACATAATACTGGTCTTGATAGGAATGAAATGTGACGACTTCGTCAAACGATCGACGATTACCCAAATCGAATCAAAACCCTTAGCGGTCTTCGGTAAAGCTCCAATAAAATCCATAGATATACTATCCCACTTCCACTCAGGCACAAACAACGGTTGCATCAAACCTGACGGCCTCTGATGTTCAATCTTCGACTTCTGACAAACCAAGCAAGCATAAACAAACTCGGCAATCTCTTTCTTCATCCCAGGCCACCAAAATAACTTCTTCAAATCATGATACATCTTAGTCGCTCCTGGATGAATACTCAGACTACTCCGGTGACCTTCCTCCAAAATCTTTCTCTTAAGGTCAGACGCATCGGGTACACACACTCGATCATGAAACATCAAAACACCATTCTCATCCACTATAAAGTCCACACCTTTACCTTGATTAACCAACACCACTTTATCCACAAGTTCCAAGTCTTCCTTCTGACCACTCTTAATCTCTTCCAAAATATTGCTTGTCAACTTCAAAATACCTAGCCTTACACCATCAGGCGTTAACTCACTAACCAAGCTCAAATCTCGAAACTGCTCAATCAATTCCAATTCTTTAACCATCAAAGCAGACACATGCAAAGCCGTCCTACTCAAAGCATCGGCTACCACATTAGCCTTTCAAGGATGATAACTCAACTGAAAATCAAAATCCTTGAGATAATTCATCCATCTTCTCTGCCTCATATTCAACTCTTTCTGATCAAACAAATACTTCAAACTCTTATGATCACTTAACACTTCAAACTTAGAACCATAAAGATAATGCCTCCAAATCTTCAAAGCATACACAATTGCCGCCAATTCCAAATCATGAGTCGGATAATTCTTCTCATGCACTTTCAATTGCCTCGAAGCATAAGCCACAACCTGACGATTCTGCATAAGCACACCACCAAGACCCATCTTAGAAGCATCACAATACACAACAAACGATTCCTTCGGATTCGGAAAAATCAACACTGGAGCTGAAGTCAACCTCTTCTTTAACTCTTGGAAACTCTCTTCACACTTAGCATCCCAAACGAAAGCTTGTCCTTTCCGAGTCAACTGCGTCAATGGCAACGGTAACTTAGAGAACCCCTCGATGAATCTCCGATAATAACCTGCCAATCCAAGAAAGCTTCTAATCTCAAAAACAGACTTAGGTGAATCCCACTGTAACACTGCACCAACCTTTGCCGGATCCACGACAATACCTCCCTTAGAAATCACATGACCAAGGAAACTCACTTCCCGCAACCAAAACTCACACTTCGACATCTTGGCATACAACTTGCTATCCTTCAAGACATTCAACATAATTCTCAGATGCTCAGCATGCTCCTCCTCAGACTTAGAATATACCAAAATATCATCTACAAACACCACCACAAAACGGTCCAGATAAGGATTAAATATTCTATTCATATACTCCATGAAGACACCTGGGGCATTAGACGCTAAAAACGGCATCACGGAATACTCATAGTGTCCATACCTCGTTCGAAACGCGGTTTTGGATACATCATCTGCGTTCACTCTAATCATGTGATATCCTGACCTCAAATCAATCTTACGAAACACCTTCGCACCAACCAACTGATCCATCAAATCATCAATCCTCTGAAGCGGATACCGATTCTTGATCGTCACTTTATTCAACTGTCGATAATCCACACACAACCTCATGCTTCCGTCCTTCTTCTTAACTAACAACACAAGAGCACTCCACGGCGAAACACTCGGTCTAATGAGCTGCTTTTCAAGCAACTCTTCCAACTGCTTCTTCAACTCACCCAACTCAGATGCAGACATCCGATACGATGCAATCGAGATAAGGCTCGTTCTTGGCACCAAGTCAATTCCAAACTCGACCTCTCTCTCCGGTGGCAACTCAGTATTGTCGTCCGGAAAAACTTCTGGGAACTTTTGCACTACCGGCAAATCACCACTCCTCTTCTCCTTACTTTCCTTCAAGGAAGCAAACAACATGAACACACTAGCTTCACCATCCAAGGACTTCTTCACTTGCTCTGCAGTTAACAAACCTCCACTTACTTCAGCTACCGGCTTCAAAAACGTTACACTCTTGGTTAGACAATTGATGCTAACACCAAAAGCTAACATCCAATCCATGCCAAAGATCACATCTATATTCTTCGACGGAAGGCACACCAGATCCAACTTGAAATCAACATTACCAAAATTAACGGGACACTTAGCACACATCAAAGAAGTAGTCACCGAACCATTGGCCGGGGTATCAATGACCATTCCACGCGACAACGGAGATACAACTAAACCCAAACGCTCAACACAACTAACCGAGATAAAAGAATGGGTAGCACCAGTATCAATAATTGCAATCAAAGGAGTACTATTGATAAAACACATACCTCGGATAAGATTATCCGGTTGCTCTACCTCTTCCGCATTCAAAGCGAACACCTTTCCCGCCGCCTTCTTCGGCTTGGTACACTTGGTACTAATATGACCCTTTTCACCGCAATTGTAACAAGTGATCTCCTTCTTGCAATCAAAAGACTTGTGACCCTCTTGTCCACACTTGTAGCAACTCTCATTCTTCCACCACTCACTTTCTTATTTCCCTTATCTTTGTCGTACGGCTTTCCGAAATCATGACCCTTTCCTCTCTTCTCGTTCATTGCCTTGTAATGATTCGCCTTGGCCTTACCAGCATCATCAAACAGTCGACACTTGTGCACCAAGGTATCAAAATCCCTAATCTCCTGAACACACATATACTGATAGATGTCGGGCCTCAAACCACTCTCAAACTTCACACACTTAGAAACCATGGCTAAAATACCTTTAAGACTAAAAGACCAAAATACCCTCCTAATACGAAAACTCATGAAAATGCACGCGAACATGAATAGACACACATAAAACAATTAAAATCAAATAATCGCAAAATCGGGCTGTTACAACTACCACCACTATTTCCATCACTAGGTGGACTTAAACCACCATCACCACTTTGACTAGGAGTTTGACCTGAGTTTGAGACATTACCACCAAGTATTTCATCACTCTCATCATCTGAATCAATAGGGAGCCACTCTAAATTTTGGGCTCCATCCAACAGTGGTCCCTCTCTTTCCTCAATCCATGGTGATAAATAGTCTTCTTAAAATATATGATCAAGGTTGATAGGATTAAAACTTTTTGCAATGTCTTCATGACATCTTCTCATGGTAGTCCTCATTTTTAGCTTCATGTTGGAAAATGTAAAGACATGTTTTTGAAGCTTTTGATACACTACTAAAAAAGAAAAAATTAGTGAGGGAATTTTAGAGAGGGAAAACGTAAAATCCCTCTCTAATTCGGTCACTAAATTTTAATTTTTCCGTCACTAATTTCGCTCTCTAATTTTGCTTTTTCTAGTAGTGATACTTTAGCCTATTTCTTGTCATTGTATGTATGTAGCTAAATGTACTCCAATTTTTCTCACAATTTGAAGCTGAAGTTGTTTGGCTAAGAACTTTTACAGCTATGCTTTGAAGTTCAGGAGCACAAGATCCAAACATCAACCACCATTCAGCTATATAAAAATAATTATATTAAAAATTAGCATAACTTTTCATATTTTCATGTCAACTAGCACAAAATATAAATCATACATACCAGGTTTCATTTGAGACCATGATATATATATACCAGGTTCCAAAAGTCTCTAACTTATCTCGAAAAAGTAATAACTACAATGATATATATATATATATATATATATATATATATATATATATATAGACACACACACACACCATATAAGTCTCCAAATAAATAATCTTGTTTCTAAAATTTAGTATTAAATTATATATGTATATAACAAGAAAAAATGTATCACCTGATTTATGGCTCTTATTTGAATATCAATATTCGGCTCTATTTTGGTTATTACTTTTCTAGTTCCTTCCAGGGTTTCCTTAGCTACATGTCTTCCATGGACTAATCCAAATTGAAATTGTGAATTGAGAAAATAACCTTTAGAGAAAATGGATAAACATGTAGATACACATTAATATTTATACTTCAAAATTAAATACCAACATATAAAATAAATAAATTAAACATGTAGATACGAACCCGCTGAATGCAGATCAGAATGCATGTAAATCCATCTTTTGTCAATGATTGAATTGTAATAGGTACTGTATCGACAATTTTGCTCAATAGCTTACTTGGCTCTACCAATTGCTTCAAAAAGAGATCCCATTGTTGGTTTATCATCACCATCCACCAGCTTCAAGACCTTAACAATGGGTTCAAATACCTTTAGTATCTCAGTTGCCTTATTCCAGAATTCCTTATCATCACAACTTTCTTTGCTTCATAAGCAGCTCCTCCTGGTTTCTCTTTTCCATATTTAGAACTCTTGTATTCATCAGAATCAAACATGTCTTTCAAAGCTTGCTTCTCTTTAACAATTGATTCAAGTTGTAAAAATTGTGTAGCAAATCGAGTGATTGCTGGACGAATAAGTTCTTTATAATTAGTATATTTCTTCATCAAACTCACTGTCCAAATATGGTTGTATATAAACAAAGTCACATTTTTTGCTTCCTCAAGCACTTTTTGGACATTTGACTTTTTCCCAATATCTTCTAAGCACAAATCCAAACAATGAGCTGCACATGGAGACCAATAAAGATGAGGTCTTTTTTCCATCAATTTCAAACCAGCTGCTTTTAGTGCTGCCTCATTATCAGTGACCACTTGGACAACATACTCTTCCCCCACCTCTTCCATTATTTTGTCAAGCAAGTTAAAGTAATACTCAGTGTTTCTACTTGCAACATCAGAGGCATCAATAGACTTTAAAAACACGGTTCCATGACTATAATATACTAAAAAATTCATGATATGCATGTGGTTTATGTTGGAACAAATGGGTTTAACAATACCACTTTTAGTTTTGATGATAACAAGGTATTAAAAATTGTCAATTGGATATGCTAATATTTGTTTAAGTATGCAGGATCTTAGTCAAAGTTTTTATTCATAGAAAGAATCCTGTAAGAACAAATGAAGAGCAAAATTCTAAAGAAGCTTGTTGCAAGTGATTCTGAAGAATTGGAGAGCCTGAAGAATCATCATAAGTTGTTTCGAGAGGTTTTGAAGACAAAGAGAGTCTGAAGAAGTCGCCTCGAAGAAGTAGAAGACTTAGAGAGTCTGAAGAAGCTGTTTCGAAGAAGTGCAAAATAAGAGGTTCTAAAGACTCAGAGCATTTGAAGAACAAAGAGAGTCTGAAGCTCAACAAAATCTAAAAGGATTTGGTTATATGAATCTCTGAACGCATTTCAACTACAAAGAAACGTTCACTTGGAATAACGGCTATCTTCTAAGTCAACTTAAGCATGGGATGCTTTGCGACAAAGAATGCAGAAAAAGGACAGAGTACTGTGTACGAACTCTGTTTTCACTACTCCATTACCTTGTACTACTGGCAGCTGTGTCTACTGGTATTATCGCTTCAAATGGAATATAATTCAAAATATGTATTGAAGGACGATTACCATATCAAGCAATAGATCAATAGTATTTGATCAAGCTGCTAGATGACTCTGTGATGTGCTGGATTGTCTCAACGTCTCTTTACAATGGCTATATAAAGGAATGAAGACTTGGAGAATAGACTACTGACTCTGAATGAACTATTAAGCCATTACGCTATTTTGCTATTCTCCCTAAGTCAAGAAAACACATCAATAACTTAGAGAATTCTTACAAACTTATTTATCCTAGAATTTATAAGTACAGAAAACAGAGTCTTCTTGTTTTGTAAATGGAACACCACTGATTGTATATCAAGTGTTCAAACTCTTATTCAATTTTTTGTAAATTGTGTCAGAAGTCTCTTGCTTGTGTGCTTGAGCATTAGAAGTCTCTTAGTTGTGTCTTTGAGTATTTGGAAGTCTCTTGCCTGTGTGCTTGAGAATTTGGAAGTCTCTTGCTGTGTGCTTGAGCAACTTGTAATTGTTTATTACATTTTAGTGAACTCTCCTTGGAAGTGCAAGGGGTACATGACTACTTCCGGTTTATGGAAGGAACCTGTATAATTGCTTGTGTTCTCTCTTTCCCTTATCTATTTACATTTTCCGCTGCAACAAACTTTGAGTTTCCATCAGGTCCTGAACTTGTTCAGATTCTGATCCTGGAAAAAAGATTTATTCTTTTTAAGAGATGCAAAAAAGAAAACACAATTCAACCCCCCCCCCCCCCCCCACCCTCCTTCTTATGTTTTTCTCACCTTCAGTTGGTATTAGAGCTCTGGCTCTATTGTTGTAGCACTTAACCGTGTAACAGAAAAGATCCAGAGAAAAACATGTCTTCCGGTGAACCAACTACTTCTGGTGCTAGTGCTGGTGCTGCTATACCATATGACTATGGATCCAGTAACAGTAACAAGAAAGCTGATTCTGGAAAGATTCATAAATTCAACGGTGAACCTGAGGAATTTTCATGCTGGAAAACCAACTTCTACAGCTATGTCATGGGTCTTGATGAAGAACTTTGGGACATTCTAGAAGATGGTGTTTGTGACTTAGAACTTGATGATGAAGGAGCTGCTCTTGACAGAAATAAACACACTGCTGCTCAGAAGAAAAGTTACAAGAAACATCACATAATTAGAGGAACACTTGTCACAACCATTCCCAAATCTGAATACATGAAGATGAGTGACAAGTCTATTGAAAATGCTATGTTTTCCTCTCTCTGTGCTAACTATGAAGGTAGCAAGAAAGTAAGAGAAGCAAAAGCCCTTTTCTTAGTTCATCAGTATGAACTGTTCAAAATGAAAGAGTATGAAAGTATTGAGCAGATGTACTCAAGATTTCAGACTCTAGTATCTGGACTTCAGATACTGAATAAGAGCTACATAGCTTCTGATCATGTGAGCAAGATCCTGAGAAGTCTACCCTCAAGATGGAAACCTAAGGTAACTGTCATTGAGGAAGCTAAGGATCTAAACACTCTAAGTGTTGAAGATCTTGTTAGTTCCCTCAAGGTTCATGAGTTAAGTCTCGATGAACATGACTCTGTTAGAAAGTCAAAAACCATTGCTCTAAGTCAAAAGGAAGATCCTCAAAGGCCCTCAAAGTTGAAGAGTTTGAAGATGAATCTTCTTCTGAAGGTTTTGAGGAAGATCCTGATGTTGCTAGAGAAATGGCTATGCTTTCAAACAGACTGGAGTACCTGGCCAGGAAGAACAAGAAGTTCTTAAGGAAAGGCAGTGGTAAAGGATTCAAGAAGGAAGAACAGAAAGGTTGTTTCAACTGCAAGAAGCCTGGGCATTTCATTGCTGATTGGCCAGATTTGCAAAAAGAGAAATCCAAGTCAAAGAAGCCAACCTTCAAGTCCAACAAGTTCAAGAAGCAGATCAAAAAGAGTCTAATGGCTACTTGGGAAGATCTAGACAATGAGTCAGGGTCTGATGAAGATGATGTTGAGGAATCATCCAATGCAGAATCTGATAGAGACTCTGAAAGTGAAACTGAGGTATATTCTAAATTTACTAGATCTGAACTGATTGATTCTCTCAAGGAACTTCTTGGTCATTATGAAACCAAATCCACAGAGTTGTGAAAAGTTAGACAACAACACAATAAGTTGTTGAAACAACATGACTCAACTATGTTGGAGATGGACGCTTTAAAGAAAGAAAATGAAAACTTAATGACTAAGAAGTGTAACTGTAAACACTCGAGTGAGCAGGATGCTGCTCTACAAGAGTTTATTGCTACAGGAATTAATAGAACCAAAGTGGCATCCATGATTTATAGCACATATCAGAACAGAGGGAAAGGTCTTGGATTCATAGGAGGTAACTCCAATGAAGTGATCCTGAAACCTGGTCCTGATGACGCCAAAGAAGCATTTGAAAATCATTTTGTGTTAGAATCTGAAAAAGTCAACACAGTGACTCATTCAACATCTAAAGCTTCAAGCTCTAAGGCAATGACTCAGTCAAAGCCAAAGAACCTAAAGCCAAAGGTACTGAACAACTTTGAATCAAAGGCTCCAAAAGTTCAGATTCTGAAGAAACTAGAGTCTGGTAAACAGATTCTGAAGAAACCAGAGTCTGAGAATCTGAAGCCCTAGACTCAAAGAAGAGAAGCTATGCATGGCATGTTGGACTCTAGGCTTAAAGGTTCTGAACCTAAAGTCTGGAAGAAAACAAAACCTCAAACTTCCAAATTCACAACAAAAAAGAGATTCAATTGTTCAAGGACTAACCCCAAAGGACCCATAAAGATATGGGTACTATCGCGTCATTTTTCGAAGATCAAGGCTATTTGATTAGCGTTTGACTAACTATTTTATTTCACGACTGAACTTTTAATTTTTTTAAAAGAAAGTGGAAAAAAGTTCAAATACCACATTTTAAAGATTAAGGGTTCGGGGGTTGGTTACATAAAGGGAAGGTATTAGCACCCTTTATGTTCGTAGTACTCTACGAGAACCTCTTGATTTTATTTAACTTTTGTGCTATAACTTACTTGCTTTTTGAAAATTGATTTAAAGTGTCTAAGAAAACAAAGACCTAATTATCTACATTTTATATTGATTTGGAAGGACGAGTGTCATTTGCCTACGTACCCTTGAGGGATCAAAACCTCGTAGTTCGGGGTAGAAATTTCCATTTGATTGGTTTTGTGTTTTTTATTAGTTTTTGAAAAAGGTTTAAAAATAAAAAGCCAAGTGGCAAATAAGAATTTGTTTGTGTTTTTTGATTTAAGAAAGAAAAAGAAAAATAAAAGGATCACTTGATTTTGAACCAAGGTTTGTTGAGAAAATGTTTTTTTGTGATATTTGGATTATTTGCATGTTTTTGTTGTTTTTTGAAAGATTGAACTAGAATATAAACTAACGGAGCAGGAAAGTAAAGCGTCGGTACCTTATGGTGGCGTTGGACCACCACGAGGACCTTTTACCTAAACTACCAAGCATAAGAAGTAAACATACACCCACACACGCACACACGCATCTATGTTATTACATCAAACCTATTAATACATGCTATGGTCTGTGGAAAATAGATAGACAGGGAAAATAAACTATTTACATTAAACCTAGTTTACGCTCTAATAAAATAAATGACATAAATAAATATGAAAAAAATAATAAATGCATGAGGAAATATAAAAAAAACAATTATAATGCTAAAAGATAAGAATAAAATGCATGCATGACCTGAAAAAGAAATGGAGTTCAATCACAAGGTGGGGGGTGCAGCAGTAACCAGGGGGTGTGATTAAGAAAAAAAAAGAATTGGGTTAAGGAAACAGGCTGAGGGATGTGGGTCGTGACCGGTTTGGGAAGACCCTGCTTGGTCGGTTTAAGGTTGAACCGGTTCGGTTCAGTGGTTGTATAAAAAAGGGGGAGGCTGGTTTTTTGTTCATTTTTACTTATGTTTCTCTCTCTTCCTCTTTCTTCTTACAATTTTGCTCTCTTCTCTCACTTAAAAAACAAAATAAAAACAGGATGAACAAGCTTGAAGATTCCAGCGAGTCTTGATGTTTCCGGCGGTGGTTGGTCGGCCGGTACGGCGGCGCACCACGCCGGAAACCTAATCTTTTATTTTTTCGGCTATCTTCTTCTACTCTCTTCTTCCTACTTCTTCTTGTTCTGTTTTTTTTTTACTTAAATCAAACAAAAACTACCGTATACAGCCTAGATCTAAATTTTTAAAAAGGGAAAAGAGAAAAGTACTACCTTTTTGTTTAGTTTGCTGTCTGTGAGAAAATCCTCTGTTTGGTTTGCTGTCTGTGAGTAAAAACCTTCTGTTTGGTTTACTTCCTGTGCGAAAAACCTCTGTTTGGTTTGCTGCCTGTGCGAAAATTGGTGTTTGGTTGGCTGTTGTGAATTTTTGTGTTGAAAAGCCGGCCTCCTGTAGATTTTGGTTGTTTGTGCGTTCTACTGTGAATTTTTCGGCCTCCCCTAATGTGTGTTTTGCAGGTTGTATTTATAGAGAAGTGATTAGGGATTAGGGTTTGTTAGTGAGGAGAAAAATACTGGCTTTGGATTGAGATGAAAAGGAGTTTGTTACAAGACCTTTTTCTGGATTTGGATGAAAAGGAGTTTGTTACAAGACCTTTTTCTGGATTTGGATGAGCCGTGAACAACTGTAATTCTTGGACTTATCGGACATTAAAAAGAGAAAAAGAATAAATAAAATAATTGGACCTATCTTCTATAAATAAAAATAAATAAAAGATAAATGTGTTTAAACTAAAATTAAATTAAAAGGTGAAATAGAAAATAAAAGATGGAAATGAATTAAAATAAAAATTAAAGGACTAAATTAAAAAAAGTGAGAAGAGGGCCCGACTCAGAATCAAAAAATGAGGTATTTTAAAATACCTCTCTGCCGAATTTTTACTTGAAAAGTCAAAGATTGATCAGGGCATGAGGACACGTGTCGGTGTATGAATGTAAGAACTTAGGTCAAAAATTGGGGTATGACAAATGCCCCTATTTAAGTTTCTTCGTCTGGAGATTTGAAGATGGAATCCTTGATTTGACGAGCCGAAGAGACTTAAATACAAAGTACACCAATTTTTGATCCTAAGATACTATGAATGCATGTGACGCAATTATGAATGCAAGACGACATGGATGACTCGACTGGGACGACTAATAACGACGGGGTGCCCGAATTCGTTAAAGAAATAGATCCGACTCCTTTAGGGAAATGTAGTTTCACTGGGGAAATCTATCGTCTACTACTGTGTTGGTTTGGAACCATAGCTTAAATAAAGACAAAGCTTTTTAGTGACACCTCTTGAACAGCTATGCTGAGGTTACACTATTGAAATTGAAATTGATTAGTGACATCACTAGAACAGCTACGCTGGGGATGACACTATTGAAATTGAAATTGACTAGTGGCACCGCTGGAACAGCTATGCTGGAGATGACACTATTGTCGTAGACTTCTGACCTAACCCAAAAATCTCTAACAAGCTCCTGATATGTTGGTCCATTCAACATACCAAAGTATCTCATCATTCCTTGTGATAAGAAATGAGGTGCAACGTCAACTCCATGACGACTGAGTGAACCAAAATCTACTGGAGATTCAACTTGAATTTCCAGAGTCTCTTTGATGATGTTCATTGTTCTGGGTTTGATAACATAGGATCCTCCGGACTTGATTATAACACCAGATTGGATGAGATCACTTGCCATTAGGGTTTTCTAAGAGTTTGATTTGAGAACAAAAAAAAAGGTTTTGCAAAGTATTGAAAAACAAGAAATTTGTTCAGAGAGAAAATCAAAGAGTGAAAAGAGAAGTGAGTTGTGTGTGTTATGTATTTATAGAGAAAATGTTTGATAACTGTTTGGAAAGAGTAGGGGAGAAACAAACACAAACAATAAATACATATAGCATGCAGCCGTAAACGTATTGGGACAAAGCGAAGGTAACTTGTTTAACATAATGAAATCATTGCCCTTTGAGTTCTTACCCAATACAGACAGGCCACGTCTGAGAAACTGTAAAGTAACTGTCACCATAGTGGGGCAGATGTTACTGAACTTAACAGTCACGCTTCCACTAATACGAGCTTCTTAAACTTGCTTGACTTGAAGGTTGGCCTTTTTGACTTGAGTTTCTCCTTCTGCAGTTCTGGACACTCAGCAATAAAATGTCCAGTTTTCTTGCAGTTGAAGCAACCTTTCTGATCCTCCTTTTTGAACCCCTTCCCACTGCTCTTGCTCAGAAATCTTTTGTTCTTCTTAGCAAGGTACTGCATTCTGCTTGAAAGCATAGCCATTTCCTTTGCTACATCAGGATCCTCCTCTGAGCTTTCAGAAGCTGAAGACTCATTTTCAGACTCTTCAACCTTGAGAGCCTTTGAAGACCTTCCTTTTGATTTTAAAGCAATGGTTTTGGATTTTCTTGCAGAATCATGTTCATTGAGACTTAACTCATGAACCTTGAGTGTGCTTACAAGATCTTCAACACTTAAAGTGTTTAAATCTTTAGCCTCCTCAATTGCAGTGACCTTTGGTCTCCATCTAGAGGGTAAGCTCCTTAAAATCTTGCTAACATGATCAGAAGCTATGTAACTCTTCTTCAGTATCTGAAGACCAGATACTAGAGTTTGAAATCTTGAGTACATCTGCTCAATACTTTCATCCTCTTTCATCTTAAATAGTTCATATTGATGAACTAATAGAAGAGCTTTAGCTTCCCTGACCTTTTTGCTTCCTTCGTAGTTAGCACAGAGAGAAGCAAACATGGCTCTAGCAGTAGATTTGTCACTCATCTTCATGTATTCCGTTTTAGGAATAGCAGTGACAAGAGCCCCTCTGATGATATGATGTTTCTTATAGATTTTCTTTTGAGCAGCAGTGTGAAGTTTGCGGTCAATGGCAGCACCTTCGTCATCAAGTTGTAAGTCACCAACACCATCTTCAAGTATGTCCTAGAGTTCTTCATCAAGACCCATGACATAACTATAGAAGTTGGTTTTCCACCAAGAAAATTCTTCAGGATCACCATTGAACTTAGGAATTTTTCCATAATCAGCCTTTCTACTGCTGTTATTGGATCCATATTCATATGGTATAGCAGCACCAGGAGTGGCACCAGAAGAAGACGGTTCACTGGAAGACATGTTTTTCTCTGGATCTTTTCTGTTACACGGTTAAGTGCTATGACAACAGAGCCGGAGCTCTGATACCAACTGAAGGTGAGAAAAACACAAGAAGGGGGGGTTGAATTGTGTTTTCTTTTCGCAACTCTTGAAGAGTGAGAATCTAATTCCTTTAAACTCAGAGTCTGAATGAGATCAGAGTCTGATAAGAGATTAGGTTCTGATTGCAGCGGAATAATCAAGAGATAAAGAGAGAAGAGAGAACACAAGCAATTATACAGGTTCCTTCCACAAACCGGAAGTAGTCCTGTCCCCCTTGTACTTCCAAGGAGAGTTCACTAAAATGTAATATCAAATTACAAGTTGCTGAAACACACAGTATGAGACTTCCTTGCTCAAGCACACAGGCAAGAGACTTCCTTGCTCAAAGACACAAGTAAGAGACTTCCTTTGCTCAAGGACGCAGCCAAGAGACTTCCTTTGCTCAAGCACAAAAGCAAGAGACTTTTACACAATTACAGAAAATTGAATACAGTTGAAACACTTGATAACAATCAAAATGTGTTTCAATTACAACAAAGACAGACTCTGTTTTACACAAAAGACAGACTCTGTTTTTCTGTGAAACTTAGAAATTCTAGAATACTCAGTTTGTAAGAATCTAAGTTAATGATGTGCTTTTGTTAAGACTCAGTTGAATACGAAAGCAGTGCAATGCAGTTTTTCTAAGTTGTAGAGTCCAACAATTCTTCAAGTCTTCTATCCTTTATATAGACGTAGGAAAGAGACGTTGAGTCATCCAGCGCATCAGGATGATTTCTGAAGCTTGATCAATGACTGTTGACCTGTTGCTTGATTTGGTAATAGTCCTTTCAAAAGCATCCTTTGAATTCCATTCCCTTTGAGGATTAATACCGGTAGACACAGTTGCCAAACTGTACGAGGTAGTGGAGTAGTGGAAACAGAGTTCGTACAACGTACTCTGTACTGGCCTGCAATCTTTGTCTTTGTGCTTCCCACGCTCAAGTTGACTTAGAAGCTAGCCGTTACTCCATTAGAGTTTCTTTGTGCATAGCGATGCAGTAGAGATCACTGTTAACAGATCATCAAATTTGTGGCTTCAGACTCACTGTAGCACTATGCTTCTGATAATCTTCAGACTCTCTTGGTTCTCAGATTCTGATGGTCTTCAGACTCTGATACAGTCTTCAGACTCTCTTCGAAACAGTCTTCAGACTCTCTTCAACACAGTCTTCAGACTCTCTTCGAAACAGTCTTCAGACTCTCTTCGATACCGTCTTCAGACTCTCTTCGAAACAGTCTTCAGACTCTCTTCGATACAGTCTTCAGACTCTCTTCGAAACAGAATCACAAGCAACAAGCTTCTGTAGATTTATTTCTCTTTAACATTGTTCAAACAGAATACTTTCTAAGATACAAATCTTAATTGATATCCTGCATACTTAAACAAATATTAGCAATATCCAATTGACAACTTTTTAATACCTTGTTATCATCAAAACTCAAAACGTGGTATTGCTGAACACCTTTGTTCCAACATATTCCAATCGTTTTATCAAAAATACACTAAGTCACAAACACACAATACTTCACTCTCACTTCATACACTTTCTTTTTCAAAACTCTTCTTCTCTTTCGTTCTCTGAAATTTTTTTGAAAATTCAAAAACCCTAGAAAACTCTCAAATGGCAACTTCATCAAATACTCCTATCTTGAATGTTAGTCCTGGCCAATCCTACGTCATCAAGCCTCGAACAATGAACATCATGAAAGATACTTTGGACATTCAAGTTGAATCTCCAGTGGACTTTGGATCACTTCACATGCATGGTATTGACATTCATACAAACATCCTCTGTCAAGGGATGAATGAATACTTTGGTATGTTGAATGGACCAACATATCAGGAGCTGATAAGAGATTTATGGGTTAGAGCAGAAGTTTATGACAAGGAAGCTGCTAAGTATGAAGAAGTTCTAGCAGTGAACGCAAATCCGTCTTTGGTGGGAAAGACAAGAGAAGAAATGAGATTAAAACCATACAATGGTATAGAGATTAGATCAGCAGTGATGGGGATTCCAATCACCATCACAGAGGAAATTATAGCAAGGGCCTGCAGAGTGGCCAATGAAGGCAAATTTCAGTGGAATGTGAACAATAAATCAGACTGGGTTGAGATTTGTAATTTCTTCCTGTTCTAAGACAGACCTTCAACCAAACTTGTGGACATGCACAAAGATCATAGGGTGCTCTTGAAAATCATCACAGATTGTCTACTTCAAAAGGGTGGAGGATCTAATACCCTGTCTATGGACCACAAGGTGGTTCTATACTTTTTGGCTACAATGGAAAAGATCAATTTTCCAAGATACATGATGTACCACATGTGCTGGGCCATCAAGGAGAGCCAAACAAAGCAACGGAGACAAGTTCCTTTTGGGTGACTGCTTTCAGAGATTATGTATCAAAGTGGTCTTCTACAGATCTTGAGTGACACTAGGGTAGTGTCTAATGAACAGCTTAGGATAGTTACGGAAGAATTATCAATGGGAAGACTCTCCAGTACATGAAAATCATTAAGAAGCATGAGCCTCATGAGGAGGACATGAAGGAATCTCTAGTCCAATCAGATTTGATGATGGACTTTCCCCTAATATCCAAAGAGGACAATCCAGAGGTCCTGGCTCGTTTTGTTGTGGAACACTTTGAAGAGATTGGGAAGATTATCAAGTATAGCTCAATTCATGAGATTGCAGAAGGTGCTCCTCTTAAAGTCAAAAGAAAAAGGAGCAAACCAGTCAATGAGGAAGAAGACCAGCCAGAACCTGCTCCAAAGAAGCCTTAGGTGACCAAGTCCACTGCTCCTGCTCTTCCTGGAGTCAAGATAGGTGCTCCTAAGGAAGAACCAAAAGTCCCCAAAAGAAAAAGGGGTAAAGCTGAAAGAAGTATGACGAGACTGAAAAGAGAAATCAGTCAATGCTTTGAGGAGGATGACAAAGCTGCTAAAAAAGAAGAGAAGCTTCTGAGAAAAAAGAAGAAAGAAGTTGTTCCTGCTGCTGAAGTGATAGCACAGAAGATAGGTACTTTGTAACACCCTATTCCGATTAAACAATAAAACGCACGAATATACGAACATATTCTAGAAATAGATGTTACGTCATCAACAAAGTCCAAAATTCACATTTATAAATTATCATGATTCATAAACATAGCAGCGGAATATATCAAGCATATAAACAATATCTCCAAATCTCTTGATAATAAATACATAAATCTCATCCGCAAACATCGGATATAAATAAATCATGTCATAACTTCTCGGATCAACATAATTATAAACAAGGTCCAACATATAAATGATCTCCTAGATCAGAGCCATAATCTAGACGCGCGCAAAAGAAAAAGAGGACTCCTGCTCCTCAGCAACATCAAGCAAACAAGCTACTAATCCTGCACTCCATCTACCCGTCCGCACAGAAAGGTAGGTGGTAAACCACTGAGGGTTAGCATTACATCAACATAATTCGCAAAGCAGATAATCCGAAATATCATATATATTGAATATTAAACAGTATAAACATTCTCATATATACAATCATAAAATATTCCAATATCATTTCATTCCATCAATTCAAGTTCATAAGAACCAAATGCGTTAATCCCATATCACAACTCAATGTAATTCACCAAACAAATGTATGCAATGTTCTAGACTCATCTAGATGCATGTGGTACCAAGTCTCCTTAAGGTCGTCACCTTCGATGCAACAAAAACATCGTATGTAAGGTTTCATGCCCCGCCTTACATTGAATATAAGTCCGTCACCAAACAATGAATGCATGAACATATGACTCGACTCAATGCATATGTTCATACAATGGTCACCTCAACAATAAACATGCATATACAAGTATGCAATCTTCACCAAAACAATGCATATACAACTATGCAATCTTCACCAAAACAATGCATATACAATTATGCAATCATCACCATCATTCAACAAGTATGCACACATCGACATACAATCAACATATATCATTCATTCACAAGTCTCCATTTAATCATATAAGATCAGTCATAAAAGGTTGCCAAACAATTGGTCTTTAAGCTAAGTTTTCATAAAGTTCTACTCCCAATTCACAACTTTGAAAATATTTGAAGTAATGATTCAAAGCCAACCAACCAAGGTTAATTGCCTAAGCCATGTATACTCTTAAGTCACAATTGTGTGAAGTAGAGGTTACATAAGCCTTTCATCGCCCAATCACGATGAATTCTCAAAAATCATGAAGTTCGTCTCACTTTGTCACTTTTCCAAAATTCTAAGTTTTCAAAACAAAACAAGACATAAATCAATGGAACCAGTTGAAATCATTTTTAGAATGCATATAAACAAGGTACAAGCCTAATCCCACTTTGTTTCTTTGAAAAAGATCCATCTCGGAAAAATTCATGTTCTTGAACATTATTCAAAATCAAGTTCGATTTCGCAAAATTCAATTCAATTCGATCATGGAGAAGTTCTAGTGAGATTAAGTATGCAAACAGTGTTTATATGAGTTGAAAGGAACATTAAGGAATGCTCGGTTAGGTCCCAAGGTACACAAATCAAAGATCAAATGGGGCTGAACAGGGCTTGGTTCGCGTAAGCGAAGTCCGGTTCGCTTAAGCGACCAGCTCGCCGAGAGCAATGCCTCGCTCGCTTACAGCTCGCTCAAGCAAGCTAGCATTGCAAAGATCTAGGTAGTTCATATGAATGTTCGCTGAAGCGAACAGGGGTTCGCTTGAGCGAACAGTCATCTGGGTAGACCAGATGCTCACGGGTTCTTGACCCTTCTTCACTTAAAAACCCAATTTTAAACCCCCAAATCCCAAAAGCGTGTTCCAGAAAGTGTTTATACGTCACAATCAATATAAAACACCTAAAGGAACTCAAAACATGCATCATAAACAACAATCTAGCTCATTTCATCAATTTTTATAATTTTCTCAAAACACCAAATAGCTCATCAATTTTTATAATTTCATCTTCAATTCACAAATAGTGATTCCAGTTCAACAAATCAACTACCAATAGCTCACAAATCATTCATAACATCAATTGAACATGAATCCATACATAACTCAACATCACAACTTCATTTCTCATCAATTTTTCACATAAACTCAATATTCATATTCATACATTTTGACATGTTAATTCAACAACAACTACACATTTTATCATGTAATTCATGCTCACAACATATCATCAACATCTAAGCACGAATTTATAGAATCAAATCATGAAAATGGGTAGAAATGAAAAGTTAGAGAATTATGTGTGAAAACTATCCCTCTTACCTCTAACACCAAGAATTCCTAACCCAAGCTTCACTTTAGCTCCTAGGATCAATCCCCCTTTAGCCTCCAACCCTCTTCTCTTGTTCTTCTCTCTAGCCTCTTAGCCTCTATTCTCTTGTGTTGTGTTATCACAAAGTTTCTAACTCTATTTGCTCTAAGTCATGGGTCAAATGTTCACAACCCTTAATGGGCCTAAACTGAAGGTGAGAAAAACACAAGAAGGGGGGGTTGAATTGTGTTAGCTTTTCGGAGCTCTTGAAGAGTGAGAATCTAATTCCTTAGTATCAGAGTCTGAAAGAGATCAGAGTCTGATGGGAGATTAGGTTCTGATGCAGCGGAAATAATCAAGAGAAAGAGAGAAGAGAGAACACAAGCAATTATACAGGTTCCTTCCACAAACCGGAAGTAGTCCTGTCCCCCTTGCACTTCCAAGGAGAGTTCCACTAAAATGTAATATCTATTACAAGTTGCTCAAACACACAGTAAGAGACTTCCAATGCTCAAGCACGCAAGCAAGAGACTTCCAATGCTCAAAGACACAACTAAGAGACTTCTTTGCTCAAGGACGCAGCCAAGAGACTTCTTTGCTCAAACACATAAGCAAGAGACTTCTGACAAAATTTACAGAAAATTGAATAGAGTTGAAACACTAGACAAACAATCAAACGTGTTTCAATTACAACAAAGACAGACTCTGTTTTAAACAAAGACAGACTCTGTTTTTCTGCTTAACTTAGAAATTCTAGAATACTCAATTTGTAAGAATAATCTAAGTTGTTGATGTGTTTTTGTTAAGACTCAGTTGAATACGATAGCAATGCAGCGTAGTTTTTTTAGTAGTAGAGTCACTCTATTCTTCAAGTCTTCTATCCTTTATATAGGCGTTGGAAAGAGACGTTGAGTCATCCAGCACATCAGGATGATTTCTGAAGCTTGATCAATAGTTGTTGATATGTTGCTTGATATAGTAATAGTCCTTCAATTGTATATTTTCAATTTCATTCCTTTTGAAGATTAATACCGGTAGACACAGTTGCCAAACTGTACGAGGTAGTGGAGTAGTGGAAACAGAGTTCATACAACGTACTCTGTACTGACCTGCATTCTTTGTCGTTGAGCATCCCACGCTCAAGTTGACTTTGAAGCTAGCCGTTACTCCAAATGAGAGTTTCTTTTACATTGAAATGCCTTTAGAAATCCATGTTAGCAGATCTTCAGATTGCAGGCTTCAGACTCACCGTAGCACTTAGCTTCTGATGATCTTCAGACTCTCTTGGTCTTCAGATTCTGATAGTCTTCAGACTCTCTTCGATACAGTCTTCAGACTCTCTTTGATACAGTCTTCAGACTCTCTTTGATACAGAATCACAAGCAACAAGCTTCTCTAGATCTTTGCTCTTAAAATGTTCAAACAGAATACTTTTTAAGATATAAATCTTGATTAATATTCTGCATACTTAAATAAATATTAGCATATCCAATTGACAATTTTTAATACCTTGTTATCATCAAAACTCAAAACGTGGTATTGCTGAACACCTTTGTTCCAACATAAACCACACAAACTAATTGGGCTCAATTCTAAATACACTAAACCGCTAACTCTAACTTACTAACAGTAATTAATTAGAACCTCGGCTCTAATCAAATTATATCGACAACTTAGCATCTTACAAATAATAATGGTTCTAAGTTTAAACGCTAAAAGAAAATAATCACTACCACAAGTTACTAAATTAACCTTCCTCGTAAAAGACTAAAATACCCTTAAGTCTAAATTACCAAAATACCCTTCTAATACGAAAACTCAAGAAAATGCACACAGACATAAATAAACACACATAAAACAATTAAAATCAAATAATCGCAAAATCGGGCTGTTACAACTCTCCCCCCCTAAAAAGAATTTTCGCCTTCGAAAATTACGTGACGGAAACAACTCTGGAAACGAAACCTTCAACCTACTCTCCGACTCCCAAGTGGCACTTTCACCGGTCGGTCCAACCCAAATCACTTTAACCAAAACAATCTCCTTGCCACGTAAGCGCTTCACCTCACGATCTTCGATTCTAACCGGCCATGTCCCAACGGTTAAATTGTCTCTTACCTCCACATCATCCACTTGAATCACATGAGACTCATCATACACATACTTCCGCAACTGAGACACATGAAACACATCATGAAGATTCGACAAGGACGGTGGTAACGCAATCCGATACGCTACAACCCCAACTTTCTCTACAATCTCAAACGGTCCAACAAAACGAGGAGTTAACTTCCTACACTTCAAAGCTCTTCCAACACCAGTTACAGGATTCACTCGCAAAAACACATTATCACCAACCTGAAACTCAATATCCTTCCTCCTCTTATCATTATAGCTTTTTTGCTTACTCTGAGACGCTTTCATCTTCTCTTGAATCATTCTAACCTTTTCCGTAGTCTCTTGCACTAACTCCGGTCCTAACAAAGCACTCTCGCCTGACTCATGCCAACACAACGGCGTCCTACACCTCCTTCCATACAAAGCCTCAAACAGCGCCATTCCGATACTAGAATGAAAATTGTTGTTGTAAGTGAACTCAATCAACGGTAAACATTCGATCCAACTGACACCTTGCTCCAAAACATAAGCCCTCAACAGATCCTCTAAACTCTGAATAGTCCTCTCCGTTTGCCCATCAGTCTGTGGATGATAGACAGAACTGAACCTCAACTTGGTTCCCAGAGAAGCTTGCAAACTCTCCCAAAACATAGAAGTAAACCTCAGATCTTGATCCGACACAATACTAGAAGGAATCCCATGCAGCCTCACAACCTTCTCAATGTAGATCTCAGCCAACTTCGCCACAGACATACCGGTCTTGATAGGAATGAAATGTGACGATTTCGTCAAACGATCTACGATCACCCAAATCGAATCAAAACCCTTAACGGTCTTCGGCAAAGCTCCAACAAAATCCATAGAGATACTATACCACTTCCACTCAGGCACAAACAACGGTTGCATCAAACCTGACGGCCTCTGATGTTCAATCTTTGACTTCCGACAAACCAAACAAGCATAAACAAATTCGGCGATCTCTTTCTTCATTCCAGGCCACCAAAACAACTTATTCAAATCCTGATACATCTTAGTCGCTCCTGGATCAGACTACTCCTATGACCTTCTTCCAAAATTCTTTTCTTAAGATCAGGTACACCCGGTACACAAACTTGATCACGAAACATCGAAACACCGTTCTCATCCAATCTAAAGTCAACACCTTTACCTTGATTAACAACAACCACTTTATCCACAAGTTCCAAATCTTCCTTCTGGCCACTCTTAATCTCTTCCAAAATATTGCTAGTCAGTTTCAACATTCCCAACCTCACACCATTCAGTGTTAACTCACTAACCAAACTCAAATCCCGAAACTGCTCAATCAACTCCAACTCCTTAACCATTAAGGCGGACATACGCAAAGTCTTCCTACTCAAAGCATATGCTACCACATTAGCCTTTCCAGGATGATAACTCAACTGAAAATCAAAATCTTTAAGATATTCCAACCATCTCATCTGCCTCATATTCAACTCTTTCTGATCAAACAAATACTTCAAACTCTTGTGATCACTAAACACTTCAAATTTATAACCATAAAGATAATGCCTCCAAATCTTCAAAGCATACACAACTGTCGCCAATTCCAAATCATGAGTCGGATAATTCTTCTCATGCACTTTCAATTCCCTCGAAGCATAAGCCACAACTTGACGATTCTGCATAAGCACACCACCAAGACCCATCTTAGAAGCATCACAATACACAACAACCGATTCCTTCGGATTCGGTAAAATCAACACTGGAGCTGAAGTCAACCTCTTCTTCAACTCTTGGAAACTCTTCTCACACTTAGCATCCCAAACATAAGCTTATCCTTTCCGAGTCAACTGCGTCAATGGCAACGGTAACTTAGAGAACCCCTCGATGAATCTCCGATAATAACCTGCCAATCCAAGAAAGCTTCTAATCTCAAAAACAGACTTAGGTGATTCCCACTGCAACACTGCACCAACCTTCGCCGGATCTACAGCAATACCTCCCTTAGAAATCACATGACCAAGGAAACTCACTTCCTGCAACCAGAACTCACACTTCGACAACTTAGCATACAACTTGCTCTCCTTCAAGACGTTCAACACAATCTTTAGATGCTCAGCATGCTCCTCCTCAGACTTAGAATACACCAAAATATCATCAATGAACACCACAACAAAACGGTCCAGATAAGGATGAAACTTCATATTCATGTATTCCATAAAGACACTTGGGGCATTAGACACACCAAATGGCATCACAGAATACTCATAGTGTCCATACCTCGTTCGGAACGCGGTTTTGGATATATCTTCCACCTTCACTCTAATCTGATGATATCCTGACCTCAAATCAATCTTACAAAACACTTTCGCACCAACCAACTGATCCATCAAATCATCAATCCTCGGAAGCGGATACCGATTCTTGATCGTCACCTTTTTCAACTGCCGATAATCCACGCACAACCTCATGCTTCCATCCTTCTTCTTAACCAACAACACATGAGCACCCCACGGCGAAACACTCGGTCTAATAAATTGTTTCTCAAGCAAGTCCTCCAACTGCTTCTTCAACTCACCCAACTCAGATGCAGACATCCGATACGGCGCAATCGAGATAGGACTCGTTCCTGGCACCAAGTCAATTGCAAACTCAACTTCTCTCTCCGGTGGCAACTCAGTAACGTCCTCCGGAAAAACTTCTAGAAACTCTTGCAATACCGGCAATTCACCAATTCCTTTCTCCTTACTTTCCTTCAAGGAAGCAAACAACATGAACACACTAGCTTCACCATCCAAGGACTTATTCACTTGCTCCGCGGTTAGGAAACCTCCACTTACCTCAGCTACCGGCTTAAAAAACGTCACACTATTGGTTAAACAATTAATGCAAACACCAAAAGCTAACATCCAATCCATACCAAAAATCACATCCATATGCTTCAACGGAAGACACACAAGATCCATTTTGAAATCAACATTACCAAAATTAATGGGACACTTAGCACACGCCAAAGAAGTAGTCACCAAACCATTGGCCGGGGTATCGATGACCATTCCACGCGATAACGGAGTTACAACTAAACCCAAATGCTCAACACAACTAACCGAGATAAAAGAATGAGTAGCACCAATATCAACAATTGAAATCAAAGGAGTACTATTGATAAAACACATACCTCGGATAAGATTATCTGGCTGCTCCACCTCATCCGCATTCAAAGCGAAGACCTTTCCCGCCGCCTTCTTCGGCTTGGTACACTTGGTACTAATATAACCCTTCTCACCACAATTGTAACAAGTAATCTCCTTCTTGCACTCAAAAGACTTGTGACCCTCTTGCCCACACTTGTAGCAACTTTCATTCTTCTTACAATCGTCGTTACGACCGTTACGAAACGTCGTTACGGCCGGGAAAGGACGTTACAGACGCGAAATGTCGTTACGGACCCGTTACAGATTTGAAAGTTCAGAATTTAGAAAAGGAGAAAAGGAATCGAATCAAAAATTAAAAAAAAAAGCACAAGAAAACAAGAACAATAGAAGAAGGAATCTGAATCTTATCTTTTGTACAGAAAAGCCAGGCATCTCAAATCTCAATCTTATCATAAAACACAAATCAATTATTTATGTTCTCTTCTCAGTTCTCTCTTCTCCTGTGGTGGTGACTGGTGGGTAGTAACTAACAGTAACAACCGTACAAACAAACTTGTTACTCTTCTGGTGTTGTGGTGTGTGTGATTCATTGTTCCTTCTGTGATTCTGGTGTTGCTGGCTTGCTGCTTCTTGTTCATTTTGGCTTGCTGCTTCTTGTTCATTCTGGTGCTACTCTTCTGATGTTGTGGTGCGTTTGCTGCTTCTTGTTCATTCTCCTCTTGAGGTTTGCAATTTCTGGTTTTCTTGCCTTGAGATTTGGTCATTTTGTTGTGTTTTTGTTTTGAATGAATAAGGATATAGTAACAAAATAAAGTCAATGAGAGATCCAGCCTCATTTTGTGAATGCAACTTTGTCTCTATCCTGAAAAGAAACAAAATTTTAAAATTTGGAAAACTGATTATTATTTTATTAATTATTACTATTAATATATTGTAGAACGTAGTGGATCCAGGCTTAATATTTCAATGAAAGTGTTTAGTATGTTTACATTTAACTCAACCACTTAATTTGAGTATTTAGGTAACAAATATTAGATGAAATTTTAGAGTGTTTTATTTTTATTTAAACTCATTAACATGAAGTTTTATATTTATTTATTTTAGAAACCTTTATTTTATTTTAAAAATATATTAGTTGTAACTATTTTTTTGGTAAAATTGTTTAGTTGTGAATTTATATATAAAAATAATAATTTAGAACTACATCATTTATTTGTAGGTTGGTTGAACAATGCCTCGAAGAGAAGAAGCACGGGAAGAAGTATTTCCAATTGGTAGAGCAGAAAATGCTCTGAGTGATGATGTTGGTTCGCACTTTGGTAACATTGTGCAGGGTAGAGGTAGAAACACCATACAATGTAAATTATGTCAAACAATAATAACGGGTGGAATTATTCGATTGAAGGAACATCTTGCACACATGACAGGAGACATCAAAGTTTGTCCTAGTGTTACAACTTTGGTTAGAGAAAGTATGATGAAGCTTATATTAGACAAGAAAGCAAAGAAAAATGATTCTCGAAAAAGAAAGGAGGAATTTGTCGCAAGATTAAGAGGGGATTGCAATGATGACAATGAAGATTTGATGGAAGAGGATGCGATAAGACAAGCTACACATGAAAGTATGACATCACATAGGCAATGGGAAGATAGACAGGTTTCCTGAAAGTGGCATTGGTAGTAGCAGTGGTGGAGCTTCATCTCAATATCAAAGACATGATCTTCAACAAAGAATAAGAAATGTAGATGTTGATCTAGAGAGAAGTAAGAGTATGAAGCAAACAAAAGTTCCTACATGATTCATGAAAAATGCGAGACAGGTTTTAGGAAAGGCGTTATCTAAATTGATAATATATGAGCGTCTACCTATAAATTTGAGCACTTCTCCTTGGTTACATGCCTTGTTAGCTGAAGCTGCAAAGTTGCGTCTTGGTGTTGAAGTTCCTACTCCTTATGAGATTTCAGAGGTATAATTGAATAAAGAATATGCGGAAATGCAAAAATATATAGGAGAATTAAAACCATTTTGGGAAGAGAGGGGAGTGACTATAATGTGTGATGGTTGGACAAACGGATTAAACCACATGCATATCATGAATTTTTTAGTATATTCTAGTCATGAAACCGTGTTTTTAGAGTCTATTGATGCCTCTGAAGTTGCAAGTAGAAACATTGAGTATTACTTTAACTTGCTTGACAAAATAGTGGAAGAGGTGGGGGAAGAGTATGTTTTCCAACTAGTCACTGATAATGAGGCAGCACTAAAAGCAGCTGGTTTGAAATTGATGGAAAAAAGACCTCGCCTTTATTGGTCTCCATGTGCAGCTCATTGTTTGGATTTGTGCTTAAAAGATATTGGGAAAAAGTCAAATGTCCAAAAAGTGCTTGAGGAAGCAAAAAAAGGGACTTTGTTTATGTACAACCATATTTGGACAGTGAGTTTGATGAAGAAATATACTAATGATAAAGAACTTATTCGTCCAGCAATCACTCGATTTGCTACACAATTTTTACAACTTGAATCAATTGTTAAAGAGAAGCAAGCTTTGAAATACATGTTTGATTCTGATGAATACAAGAGTTCTAAATATGAAAAAAAGAAAATAGGAGGAGCTGCTTATGAAGCAAAGAAAGTTGTGATGGATAAGGAATTCTGGAATAAGGCAACTGAGATACTAAAGGTATTTGAACCCATTGTTAAGGTCTTGAAGCTAGTGGATGGTGATGATAAACCAACAACGGGATTTCTTTATGAAGCAATTGATAGAGCCAAGCAAGCTATTGAGCAAAATTGTCGATACAGTACCTATTACAATTCAATCATTAACTTACATGCCTTCAGCGGGTTCTTACCTACATGTTTAATTTATTTATTTTATATGTTGGTATTTAATTTTGAAGTATAAATATTAATTTGTATCTACATGTTTATCCATTTTCTCTAAAGGTTATTTTCTCAATCCACAATTTCAATTTGGATTAGTCGATGGAAATCATGTAGCTAAGGAAACCCTGGAAGGAACTAGAAAAGTAATAACCAAAATAGAGCCGAATGTTGATATTCAAATAATAGCCATAAATCAGGTGATACAATTTTTTCTTGTTAAATACATATATAATTTAATACTAAATTTTAGAAACAAAATTATTCATTTGGAGACTTATATGGTGTGTATATATATATCATTGTAGTTATTACTTTTTCGAGATAAGTTAGAGACTTTTGGAACTCTACAAGCTCAAAAAGCATGGTCTCAAATGAAACCAGGTATGTATGATTTATATTTTGTGCTAGTTGACATGAAAATATGAAAAGTTATGTTAATTTTTAATATAATTTTTTTTATATAGCTGAATGGTGGTTGATGTTTGGATCTTGTGCTCCTGAACTTCAAAGCATAGTTGTAAAAGTTCTTAGCCAAACAACTTCAGCTTCAAATTGTGAGAGAAATTGGAGTACATTTAGCTACATACATACAAAGACAAGAAATAGGCTAAAGTATCAAAAGCTTCAAAAACTTGTCTTTATATTTTACAACATGAAGCTAAAAATGAGGACTACCATGAGAAGAAGTAATGAAGACATTGCAAAAAGTTTTAATCCTATCAACCTTGATCATATATTTCAAGAAGACTATTTATCACCATGGATTGAGGAAAGAGAGGGACCATTGTTGGATGGAACCCAAAATTTAGAGTGGCTCCCTATTGATTCAGATGATGAGAATGATGAAATACTTGGTGGTAATGTCTCAAACTCAGGTCAAACTCCTAGTCAAAGTGGTGATGGTGGTTTAAGTCCACCTAGTGATGGAAATAGTGGTGGTAGTCATGGCAATGGTGGCAATGGTAATCCTGAACAAAGTCATGAAATGAATGAAGGGTCATTTAATTCTTTTCAGGAAGACTCATATGTTAGGCGTGATCAAAATTTGATGCCTTCTAGAATGGAAGAAGATTTACATGCTGATATGATTAATGTTGGTGGTAGTAGCAGAGGTCGAGGAAGACGTGACAAAAGTAGAAGGCAATAAGAGACTCCATTAGATGATTCTTCCTCATCAAGTGGAGTACAATCATTTGATGATTTTGGTAGTCAAGGTAATTATCCATCATATTACTAACAACCTTCTTGTATATCACATAGGTATTATCCATATATGCCAAACTCAAATGCACCTTTTTATAACCAACCTCCTATGAATTACTAGCATGACTCATTAACAAATTCTTCATATGACTACCAACAAATAGAACCACCAAGAAGTTCTGGATTGTTTGATTATGTCTTTGAAGGAAGTGGAAATAACAATGATGAAGGTGATAGTGGAAGTTATGATCCTGCACGTCGTTCTACCATGTGGTGACTAGTGGTGTAATCAATAAGTTTTTATTAGACTTTTTCAATTTTATTAGTAGTTTCTTATGATGTGAACTAAATGTAGTTAATTGATCATGAACTTTGTTTAAAGATATGCTATGAATAGTTATAATTTATTAGTTAATTTCTTTTCAATCTATCAAACATTCTATCTTTACTAAATGTAGTCTATTTTTTATTATTATATTTACTTTAAACATGTTATAATTATGGGAAAAAGTATTAATCTAAGTTATTATACATTATATGATAATATAAATAGTTTTAATAAGTTTTGTGAAACATTTTGATTAATTCACATCGCGAAGACCGTTATTTGTATCGCAGCGTCCGTTACAGCCGAAATCGCGACAACCTTAACGCGACCGCGACCGTTATTTAAAACCTTGGTTTTGGAATATTGATTCGGTTTAAAAACTAATTTGTAGGGCAGTTTGCTTTGTTCTAAAAGAATAAAAATAATGTGACTATAGAATAATAATCATGATGTTGTTTTGTATTAGGATAGTGAAAATAAAATAGAAATAGGTAGCAACCATGAATCACCCTATTTCATAATAGTGGTTGTCAGTGTTGTTCTATTCTGAAAAGGATGGAATCACAGGCTTAGAGAAACAAAGACTTTTGCAGCATTTAAATTGTTGGTAATTATAGTTCTATTAAATAATCGTGTTTATTTAGGAATTAAAAGATTATATTTTGATAACAAAATCACTGGGTAGAAATTAGTTAAAACTTATATCTTAGCCTCGAACCATATCATTCAGTAAGGATTAGGAGTAAGTGAAGTTTGAAACTAAGTTAGTAAATATTTAATTGTGAAGGTAAAGAGATATTGGAACAAAGACTGCTTGGAGGGTTTAAGAACGGTTGTTGCGAAGGTAAGGGCATCACTCCAAACGCTTTCGTATGTATATATGTGCATAAATATTTGTGCCGTGATAATTAGCATAATGGTGTTTTTTTTTTCTTCTAATGACTGCCATGTGTTGTATATTGGTGATGATTATGAAGGTGAGAAAAACACAAGAGAGGGGGGGGGGTTGAATTGTGTTTGCTTTTTCTTCGTTTTCTCCTAAGCTTAAAACACTGATCAGAAGCAATTAGAGTACTGCTTCTGAAGTGATGTTCAGAACTATACGCAGCGGATAAAAACAGAGAGAGAGAGAGAGAGAGAGAGAGAGAGAGAAGAAAGACACAAAGCAATTATACATGTTCCTTCCACAAACCGGAAATAGTCCTGTCCCCCTTGCATTTCGAAGGAGAGTTCACTAAAATGTAATATCTGATTACAAATGCTCACTGCTAAAACTAGCAAGAGACTTCAAATTACTCAAGCACAACTGCAAGAGATTTCCTATGCTCCTGAACACAATCAAGAGACTTCCTATGCTCAAGCACAACTGCAAGAGACTTCTATTCAAACAGAATTACAAAGAAAAATGTTTGAGGTTGAACACTTGATATACAATCAGTGGTGTTCACAATACAAATCAGATACAGACTCTTTAGGACTCTAGAATTTCTAAGATATGAAAGTTGTTAAGAAATTCTAAGTGAGCCTTTAAATGAAGAACAATTTCAGCAGAGTTTTGGCACTTTTAATTTGTTGTTGAGTCCTTACCATTCTCTAATTCTTCACTCCTTTATATAAAGGTGTGAAAGAGATGTTGAATTGACAGCACTTCAAAATAGAGTCGTTTGAAACTTTGATCAATCACCAATGATCTTTTGTCTGATATGGTTATTGTCCTATAAAGGATCAATTTCAAATCCATTCCAAATGTGAAGGAACATCGTTGCAAGCAGAGCTGTTTTTCTTGTCTTGTAGCAGAGACAAAAACAGAGTAGTGGTTGTACACTTTGTACAATTGTACTTTGTCAACGCTCTTTAAAGAACAAGCATCCAATGCTTTCAAATCATTTCAAAATAGTCGTTGCTTCATTCTTCTGGTCTTCTGCAATGCTTAGATGAGATTAATTCCATTGAACAACCTTTGAAGCTTTAAGTCTTGCATCTCCTGATGAACTTCAGCTTCTGGTGATCTTCATCTTCTGATGAGATGCTTCTGACGAACTTGCTTCTGATGACGTCATTACTTCATGAGCACTTCTCTTCAGATGCTTCAAGCTTCCTTTTTGTTGATTCCTTAGCTCTCTTTTTTTTCTTTCAGAACCTTTTTAAGATGTCAAATTTTTGTCTATGGTCTTGTACACTTGAACAAATATTAGCATATCCAATTGACAATTTTTAATACCTTGTTATCATCAAAACTCTCAAAGGGTAATGTTAAACACATTTTGTTCCAACAATCTCCCCCTTTTTGATGATGACAAACATTAGTATTTAAATTGTGCAATTGTTGTTAATCTAATTAACAAGTTGACTATAGGGTTTGAGGTTTGTAAGCTCCCCTTGAGTCTAATAGTACTTTAAGGTGAGGTTTGTAAGCTCTCCCTGAGTTATATCCATGTTAATTAAATTCGTCATTAAAAAACAATATAACACTCAGAATATTGTCACATTAATAGACTAAGAGATAAGAAGAAGGTCCTATTAATTTAACTTTATTAAAATTAAATTAATGGGGCTCAGAGCCTATAAATACTATACATCTACTCCCCCTTTTGTCATCAACAAAAAGTATAAAAACTAAAGACAAAAAGAAAGAGATAAGAAAAAGATAGTGAGAAAAAATTCAGACGCATAATATTCAGAAGCACGATAATATTGATCAGAAGCAGTAATTCAGAAGCATATACACAAACATTCAGAAGCATAAATAATGCAAAGATACGAACAAAATATTTTTATCAAAACAAGCTAAGGGTGTGCAATCTAGGGTTGGACTTGTTTCTGGAACATGTTCATCATCTGTTTCAGCATGTTGTTTGTCTCATCTTGCTGCTGCTTCATTTCTCTTTTGAAATCTTCATTGCTTCTAATCAAGTTCTCTTCCCTTACTCTTACTTATTCCAGCTTAGCTTTTGTAGAAGACTTGTATTCAATCAGAAGTAGCTTTTGTTCAAGAAGTTCTTTCCTTAGCTGCCTGTTTTGAGTTTCCAACTCAACATTCCTTTGCAGCAGGGCTAGTTCTGAAGAAATTGGACTAACATTCACCTTTGTTAACCAATTGACATTCAACTATCTTGGGTGTACACCTGTTGGAATGAAATCAGTAGCATTCCTTTCTCTCAAGCATAGAGGAGTTTGTACCCAAGTTCTAAGAACTTTCACTTCTTGAAGATTGGTATCAACACCTTTCAGCCAATCTTGAAGCTTCTCTTGAGCAGAGTCTTGAGCATCCAGACAAGTTCTCCGAAGCTTAGCCAAGACAAACTCTACTCTTTCTTTCAACATTTTCCATTGCTTCTCATAGCGTACTTAATGAACTAGATCACTTATAGTTTGAATCAGCTTGTTGAGCTCCTGAAATATATTCTCACACACATCTGCTAAAATAGTAGAATCTAAAAACAGGGTGGGTGCAGAAGGAATATTTGTTTTGTAAGGATAACATGGTTGAATGGCTAAGTTTGAGGATGAAGGTTGGCTATTTGTGGAGTATTGATTATGAACATTTGTCTCTAAAGAATTATCAGAAATAGAAGTTTCAACATCAGAGGCTTCTGATGTGATCATAAAATCAAGTTCAGAAACAGTTTTTTCAGGGGCTTTTTGTATGTTAGGTGCTTGTTGTTGGGGGCTTTCTAAAGTAACTTCATCAGAAGCTACCTTAGAGGCTTTCTGTAGGTTAGGTGCAACATCTGGAAGTTCACCAGAATAGTGACTAACCAGATTCTCTAAGACATCTGTTTCAGAAGTTTGGTTGGTTGAGGGTGGATGAGAAGAAGATTCATCATTAATGTTAGAAGATGATTCACCTATAACATCTGCATCAGCAGGAACAAAACTTAGAGGTTCAATGATGGGTGGTTGGAAAGGATGGTCAGCAGGTAGTCTTTCACAAACCTTGAATCTCATTTGAGTCAAGTTATGTATTCTTTCAATAATGTTGGGATACATAGGCTCATATGGAGTGTTATCAGCAGACTTTTTGTGGATTTTGGTGGATGGTGAAAGGTCTTTTTGAATAGTTGGATATATTTTGCCTATGGGAATATCATCCAAGTCTGAGGAGGATTAGGAGGTTGAATGAGAGGTAGAAGTTGAACTAGATTCTACTACTATAACATCAGTATTAAGTGGAGAATCAGGATTACCTCTTGCAGTTTCAGGAGCAACAGCTTCTGAACCAACAACATCATTCTTTTGAACTTCTTCAGTAGCTATTTCACCAGCAATTTTCAATAAGCTTCCAGCTTCTGAAGACACCAAGTCTTGAACTTCCTCTGCAGCCTTGACAACTTCTTGAGCACTGACACCAGCATCTTTCCTTGCTAAGCTTGATACAGGGACCTCAATTCCTCTTGGAGTGCCCTTATCTTTTCAAGTGCAGCCTCATCTTCAGTTTTCTTCCTCTTTACTTCTCTAATGACCAGCTCAGTAGCAGCTGCAATCTGCTCTTCATCTTCAGACACTAGCTCTGTTAACTTCAGCTTCCTGATTGCAGGCTTCCTTTTCTTCTTAGGAATTGCAGGTTGAGGAGATTGAGCCAGAGAAGTGCTAACATGCTTGCCACTTCTGGTTTTCTTGTTCAGAACCGCATCAGCATAAAGGTCCTGAACTTCTTCCTGAATGGTTGCCACTTAAGAAGAAGCCTTCTCCTTCTTGGCTTTATTTGCCTTCTTAGCAGGTTGTTTAGGAGCATCTTCCAGATACTCTTCTTTAGAGATTGCTTTCCTTTTGGTCTTCCTGCTCTTTGCTACTGGCAAAGCACTGCCATACATAATTTCAGGAACATTTTCAAGCATGATCTTTTTGCCAGTTGTAGCAAAATGATCTTTAATGAAGTTCACCTGAACATCAAGTGGATCTTGTTTGCAGATAGGAGGGACATCTTCCATCACATTGGACAGAGCATCAGATTCCTTAAGATCTGTGTTGAGCTTTGTATATACCTCCTTCTCAATGAGGTTCATGTTCCTGAGTGTTCTTCCATTGATGATTTTGCCTGTCTCAGTATCCAACTATTCATCAGTGAAGAAGTTGACATTACTAATGTAACACCTTGTTCTCCCAACGTCGTAATATTAAATAAAAATATCAGAGTAAATCAAACAACGGAGTGTCACACTGCTTTTCAAAATTTCATAAATAGGAATAAACTATTTATTTTAAAACAACATAAATTCTCATAAACTGCAGCGGAATAAATCTTCAAGGTCATAAATCAACTTAAATTCAACGTCAACATTATCCTGGCACAAAGGCCTCAACGATTGTAAAATATTATTTTCAACAATAATAAAACTCCAACAATATGGTCTTTTCATAGATATGATACATAAAAGAATTAAAGGAAAACATTTGCGACGATTCCCATCCTAATATGTATCAGAGCCCTAGACACAGAGCCTTTGATCCTACTAATCTTCATTACCTGCAAGTTACCCATAGGAAAGGCAACGTTTTCAAGCAGAAGAGGTGAGATTCACAAACAACAATAGATATTATAATTCATCAATTAAATTCAATAACAACAATAAAACGATAATCAACTGTCAGTTTATATTTAAAACAAATCAACAACATCATCATCAACTACGACATCGACGACTCGACCGACAACAACAACAACGACGACGACAACAATGCGACCAATGCAAATGCATGTGGTACCATTTAACGCGTTTGAATGACTAGCATTCCGGGGCATAAGCCCTCAACGATTGAGTGATAAACACTCCAGGGCATAAGCCCTCAACGATTGAGTGAAAACACTCCAAGGCATGAGCCCTCAACGATGTATGAGTATGAAATGGACTCAATAGTGTATATCTACATACAACTCGACAACAGCAACGACAACTACAATATGCATAATCAACTATGACATAAACTCCAACTTGATGGACAGGACTCAGCAAAAGGGCACAACAAAGTCTCACAGCAAAATTCAACAATTAAAGCATGCTACAGTACTGCTCACCGTGGCGAGCTACTTTACTCGCGATGGCGAGCTCAAGGAAACGAGCTACTCGCCATGGCGAGTTGGGGGTGAGCTGAAGGCGAGCAAAACTGGGTGTTCTCGGCATTTTTGACATTTTTCACCCAAAATCTTCATTTTTAAGTCCCCAAAATCCAAATTTGATTCTGTAAAAAGGTGCCATTCATTCCTAACTATATTAAGGCACTCATATTGATATAAAAATTGACCCAAAAACATCATTAAGACAATTAACACTTTTTAATTTAAGAAACTCGTCGTGGCGAGTGCATTTGCTCGCTGTGGCGAGTGCATTTGCTCGCTGTGGCGAGCTATACAGGTTCACTACTCGTTGTGGCGAGCTACACAGGTCTTACTCGCCTGGCGAGTGGGTCTGCTCGCTGTGGCGAGTGGCGATTTACAGAACTACGAACTGTACGAACAAACTTCTACTTTTCAACCCCAAACCCAAATTTGAACACCTAAAAACCCAATTTTGATGAGTTGCATTACTTCTATTCGGACTAACACCAGAACAGCAATAAACAACAACATTTTCATGAATTCATCAAGTTATTAAAACCAATTCATCTTTAACCTAATTCAATTCATCAGCCTTAACAACAACAATATCAATCAACGAATTATAGGACCTAAAATTGAGAGTTAGTCTCACCCTTACCTGAATTTGGTGAACAAAACTCTACACTTCTCCCCACTTGGCTCTTCTCCCTTGGTTCTTGGTTTTGCTCCCTTTTCTCTGTTTCTCTCTGTTTCTACGTGAAACTGTTTTTCTGACTTTTTCCTTTCTCTAACTCCCTATTAATTCTAATTAATTCCCACTTATTTCTAATTAACTCCTATTAAAATATTAGTCAATTCTTTTTAACCCCCAAATTTTTCAATAATTGTAATTCTCACCTATTTTAATTAAACATTAAAATAATCGTATAATAAATTATTCCACACCATCAAAACAACATAAACCATTTAAAATCATATAAACTATTAAAATTCAGCCAAAAATAAATAATAACAACTAGGGCGTTACAACTCTCCCCAACTTAAAGAATTTCGTCCTCGAAATATTACGTCAAGTAAACAAATCTGGATAAGAATTTAGCATATTACTCTCCAGTTCCCATGTTAAACTTTCACCAGTTACTCCACCCCAAACAAGTCTAACTAGAGGTATCTCTTTGCCTCTCAACTTCTTCACCTTACGATCATCAATTCTCAACGGTAAAGTCTCCACCGTAAGGTTGTCTCTAATTTGCACATCATCCCTTGGTATAACATGCGAAGGATCCGCTACGTACTTCCGCAGCTGCGACACATAAAACACATCATGCAGATTCGAAAGATGTGGTGGCAAACCTACTCGATATGCCACTGTCCCAATTCTCTCCGATATCTGATAAGGACCAATAAACTTTTGAGTCAACTTCTTAGACTTCAACGCACGACCTACACCTGTCATAGGAGTGACTCTCAAGAACACATGATCACCCTCTTGAAATTCAAGGTCCTTTCTACGCTTGTCATGGTTACTCTTCTGCCGACTCTACGACGCTTTCATCTGCTCTCTTATCAATTTGACCTTCTCTGTAGTCTGCTGAACTATTTCTGGCCCCAACACTATACTTTCTCCCAACTCAAACCAACACAACGGAGTTCTACCCCTCCGACCATACAAAGCTTCGAATGGTGCCATACCAATACTCGAATGGTAACTGTTGTTGTACGTGAACTAAATCAACGGTAAATGACTATCCCAAGCTCCACCTTACTCAAGTACACACACTCTCAGCAAATCTTCTAACGACTGAATCGTTCTCTCCGACTGACCATCTGGTGAACTCAACCTTGAAGTGAACCTCGGATCTCTATCCGACACAATACTTGATGGAACACCATGCAACTTCACAATATTATGAATGTAAATCTCTGCTAATTGAGCTACCGGGTAACTAATATTGATCGGGATAAAATGTGCTGACGTTGTCAACCTGTCGACAACTACCCAAATGGCATCATGTCCTCTCGGAGTATTCGGTAAACTCGTTACAAAGTCCATGGATATGCTGTCCCACTTCCACTCTGGCACATCTAAAGGTGTCAATAACCCTGCCGGCTTCTGATGTTCAACTTTAGATTTTTGACAAGTCAAACATGCATAAACAAATTGCGCGACATCTCGCTTCAATCCGGACCACCAAAACAATTTCTTCAAGTCGTGATACATCTTTGTAGCTCCCGGATAAATACTTAAGCTACTCCTGTGACTTTCTTCTAAGATCAACTTTTTTAACTCACCATTATCAAGCATACAAATTCTGCCTCGGAATCTCAACACACCCTGATCATCAACCTGGAAATCACTATCTTCCGCTTCGTTACTAGTAACCATCAAGTCTACAAACTTAACATCAACTTTCTGCGCTTCTTTGATACTGTTCAAGAATTCATTATTGATCTTCAATATACCCAACTGCACGCTCCGAGGTGCCAATTCACAAACTAGGCTCAAGTCTCTAAATTGCTCAAGCAACTCGAACTCTTTTATCATCATAGCAGATATGTGCAACGTCTTTCTGCTCAAGGCATCTGCAACCACATTGGCTTTACCTGGGTGGTAATTCAAACTAAAATCATAGTCCTTCACAACTCAAGCCACCTTCTCTGCCTCATATTCAACTCCTTTTGATCAAATAAATATTTCAAACTTTTATGATCACTAAACACCTCAAATCTGGAATCGTACAAATAATGCCTCCAAATTTTTAACACAAAAACCACAGCAGCCAACTCTAAACATGCGTAGGATAGTTCTTCTCATGTATCCTCAACTGTCTCAAAGCATAAGCTACCACCTTACCATCCTGCATAAGTACACCACCTAAGCCCAACTTAGACGCATCACAATAAACAACAAAAGGTTCATCTGACTTCGGTAAAATTAAAATTGAAGCAGTCGTCAACCGTTGCTTCAACTCATTGAAACTATTCTCACACTGAGTATCCCACACAAAAGCTTTACCCTTACAGGTCAACTGAGTCAAAGGAAGTGCCAACTTCGAAAATCCTTCGATAAATCTGCGGTAATAACCTGCTAAACCCAGAAAACTTCTAATCTCTGTGACTGACTTTGGAGTCTCCCATTGTGATACCGCATCATCCTTTGTTGGGTTTACTGCAATACCACTACCGGAAATAATATGGCCAAGAAAACTTACTTCACTTAACCAGAACTCACATTTGGACAACTTGGCATACAACTTCTTTTCTTTCAACACTTGCAATACAATTTTTAAATGTTTTTTATGCTCTTCTTCAGTCTTGAATAAATTAGGATATCATCAATAAACACAACTACAAATTTATCCAGAAAATCATGAAAAATTATGTTCATATACACCATAAATACACCAGGTGCATTAGTAACACCGAAAGACATCACTTTATATTCATAGTGACCATATCGCATCCTGAACGCCGTCTTCTGCATGTCTTCATCCTTCACCTTAATCTGATGGTAACCTGATCTCTGATCAATTTTACTAAACACACGTGCACCCACTAGCTGATCCATCAAGTCATCAATTCTCGGAAGTGGATACCTATTCTTTATCATCACTTTATTCAGCTGACGGTAATCTATGCACAATCTCATGCTACCGTCCTTCTTCTTAACCAACAATACCGGCGCTCCCCAAGGTGAAACACTCGGTCTTACAAACTTCTTGTCAAGTAAATCCTCCAGCTGCTTCTTCAATTTTGCCAACTCAACTGCTGACATACGGTAAGGAGCCATCGACACAGGCTTCGTACCCGAAACAAGATCGATTGAAAATTCAACTTCCCTTTCTGGCGGCACATCGGGAATCTTATCAGGAAAAACTTCTGGAAATTCATTCACGACTGGTAGGCTATCAATCACCGCTTGATTCTCCGCTGACAAATACGCTATCAAGGAAAACATCAGGATCCCGTCGCGCTCTATCTGCTTCAGCTGCTTAGTAGTCAAGAAATCAACTCCACTCTCTTCTTCAGCGGAAGAGAAACGTACCGTCTTACTAAAACAATTGATGAGAACATGGTTATACTCTAACCAGTTCATCCCAAGGATGACAGCCATACCCGTCAACGGTAAACATACAAGATTAACTTTAAAATCTCTACCAAACACAGACAGCGGACATCTTAAACAAACAAGATAAGTAGTTACTGAACCCTTAGTTGGATTTTCAACAATCATTTCTCCACCCATATTAGACATAGTAAGGCCCAACTTAGAAGCACAACTAATAGCAATAAAACAATGCGTAGCACCAGTATCAATAATAGCAATTAAAGGAGTACTATCAAAATAACAAGTACCTCTAATAAGTCGATCCTCATTGTCCGTCTGTGTACCAGACAATGCAAACACTTTTCCTCCAATCTGAGCCTTCTTAGGCTTCTTGCACTAAGAACTAAGATGACCCTCTTCATCGCAATTGAAACAAACAATATCACCACGTTTGAATTCAGCTATTGTATGTCCTTTCGTCCCACATCGGAAGCATTTCTTCTCATCATGGTGGCAAGCATTACTCTTGTGGCCTTTCTCACCACACTTGTAGCAGACAACCTCAGCAGGAGTCTCATTCCTCCTGGGCCTCCTCTCATCATTCACCTATTGTTTACCCTTATCAGCAGGAGCACTGTAAGGCTTAGGAAGGCTCTGCTGACTCTTACTCTTTCTTTCATTAATCACTTTGTAGTGAGCTTTCGTATCCTCTTCGTAGATTTTGCAGCTACTTACCAAGTCAGAAAAGTTGTGGATCTTCTGATAACCAATGGCCCGCTTAATCTCAGCACGCAAACCATTCTCGAACTTGATACACTTAGAGAACTCAGCAGTCTCAGGAGTGTAATGCGGTTAAAACTTTGCCAACTCAACAAGCTTGGCAGCATACTCCGTTAAAGACATGTCACCTTGCTTCAGTTCCAGGAATTCGATTTCCTTCTTACCTCGGACATCTTTCGCGAAATACCTATTCATAAACTCTCTTCTGAACACAACCCAAGTGATCGCAGCTCCTCCGTTCCCTAGAACTGGTTGCACACTCACCCACCAATCATCAGCCTCATCAGCCAGCATGTGTGTGCCAAAGCGCATCATATGAACATCAGTGCATTGCATAACCCTGAAGATTCTTTCAACCATGTTTGCGCTCCATCAGGGTCATACCTGCCCTTGAAAGTTAGTGGATGGTTCTTCAAGAAGGTTTCCAGCATGCGAACACCGTCGTTACCACCAGCATTGTTTTGTTGACCCACAGCTTGAGCCATCGCTTGCAAAGCAGCAGCAAGTGCAACATCGTTCCATCCAGCCATTTCGAAAATCTACACAACGACCTACTCTGATACCAATTGTAACACCCTGTTCTCCCAACGTCGTAATATTAAATAAAAATATCAGAGTAAATCAAACAACGGAGTGTCACACTGCTTTTCAAAATTTCATAAATAGGAATAAACTATTTATTTTAAAACAACATAAATTCTCAAAAACTGCAGCGGAATAAATCTTCAAGGTCATAAATCAACTTAAATTCAACGTCAACATTATCCTGGCACAAATGCCTCAACGATTGTAAAATATTATTTTCAACAATAATAAAACTTCAACAATATGGTCTTTTCATAGATATGATACATAAAAGAATTAAAGGAAAACATTTGCGACGATTCCCATCCTAATATGTATCAGAGCCCTAGACACAGAGCCTTTGATCCTACTAATCTTCATTACCTGCAAGTTAACCATAGGAAAGGCAACGTTTTCAAGCAGAAGGGGTGAGATTCATAAACAACAATAGATATTATAATTCATCAATTAAATTCAACAACAACAATAAGACGATAATCAACTGTCAGTTTATAATTAAAACAAATCAACAACATCATCATCAACTACGACATCGACGACTCGACCGACAACAACGACGACGACGACAACAATGCGACTAATGCAAATGCATGTGGTACCATTTAACGTGTTTGAATGACTAGCATTCCGGGGCATAAGCCCCCAACAGTTTGAATGAAATAACATTCCAGGGCATAAGCCCTCAACGATTGAGTGATAAACACTTCAGGGCATAAGCCCTCAACGATTGAGTGAAAACACTCCAAGGCATGAGCCCTCAACGATGTATGAGTATGAAATGGACTCAACAGTGTATATCTGCATACAACTCAACAACAGCAACGACAACTACAATATGCATAATCAACTATGACATAAACTCCAACTTGATCGACAGGACTCAGCAAAAGGGCACAACAAAGTCTCACAGCAAAATTCAACAATTAAAGCATGCTACAGTACTGCTCGCCGTGGCGAGCTACTTTACTCGCGATGGCGAGCTCAAGGAAACGAGCTACTCGCCATGGCGAGTTGGGGGCGAGCTGAAGGCGAGCAAAACTGGGTGTTCTCGGCATTTTTGACATTTTTCACCCAAAATCTTCATTTTTAAGTCCCCAAAATCCAAATTTGATTCTGTAAAAAGGTGCCATTAATTCCTAACTATATTAAGGCACTCATATTGATATAAAAATTGACCCAAAAACATCATTAAGACAATTAACACTTTTTAATTTAAGCAACTCGTCGTGGCGAGTGCATTTGCTCGCTGTGGCGAGCTATACAGGTTCACTACTCGCTGTGGCGAGCTACACAGGTCTTACTCGCCTGGCAAGTGGGTCTGCTCGCCGTGGCGAGTGGCGATTTACAGAACTACGAACTGTACGAACAGACTTCTACTTTTCAACCCCAAACCCCAATTTCAACACCTAAAAACCCAATTTTGATGAGTTGCATTACTTCTATTCGGACTAACACCAGAACAGCAATAAACAACAGCATTTTCATGAATTCATCAAGTTATTAAAACCAATTCATCTTTAACCTAATTCAATTCATCAGCCTTAACATCAACAATATCAATCAACGAATTATAGGACCTAAAATTGAGAGTTAGTCTCACCCTTACGTGAATTTGGTGAACAAAACTCTACACTTCTCCCCACTTGGCTCTTCTCCCTTGGTTCTTGGTTTTTCTCCCTTTTCTCTGTTTCTCTCTGTTTCTACGTGAAAATGTTTTTCTGACTTTTTCCTTTCTCTAACTCCCTATTAATTCTAAATAATTCTCACTTATTTCTAATTAACTCCTATTAAAATATTAGTCAATTCTTTTTAACCCCCAAATTTTCCATTAATTGTAATTCTCACCTATTTTAATTATACATTAAAATAATCATATAATAAATTATTCCACACCATGAAAACAACATAAACCATTTAAAATCATATAAACTATTAAAATTCAGCCAAAAATAAATAATAACAACTAGGGCGTTACAACTAAGAGCTTTCAGGATCCCTCCTTGATGAAGAATCTCTGAAATCAGCCTTCCATAAGGAAACCAACACCTTCTATTGTCCTGGCTTTCCCTAAGCTCTTTGATCATATGCCTGAAAATGTACTTGGGCACATTTTCTTTTTCCTTCACGATGAAGAGGTGAAGGAAAATTATGTGCTCCAATGATGGTTGATCACTACCACCACCTTTTGGTAGTAGATTTTCATTTTGAATCTTCAGAAGCATCTTCTTCTCCATGCTCAAATCACTGTAGGCACCTTTCTTGTTACTGTTGAACATGGATTGATTTACAATTTCGTTCCAAGGGCTAGTCTTGCTGTTCCCAATTCCACCTTTGTAAGTACCTTCAGAAGGTTTTCTGAGAACAAACGAAATTATATCTTTTGAGATGAAAACAGGGATGCCCATGATGCTTGACCTGATTTATGTACAAGTAAAAGGTTCCAAACCCATTTCTTCTCTTGATTTTCCTTCCAATGTAGGATCAATCAAAACCTTCTCTGTTTCTTCCAACTGAGCAGCCTTCGTACACATGCGCTCTTACCGAGAAATGCCTATTCAAAGTTTTGTAGGTTGGACCATTCAACATACTGAAGTAATCCATGAGACCTTGTGCTTCATAGTAGCTTCTTATGTCACACCCATGATGAGCTAACGACGTGAAGTCCACCGGATTCTCAGTCTGAATCTTAAGATCCCATTCTTCTAGGGCATAGTATCTCCTATGATTTCATAGGCAGGTGATTCTTGCATGCATGATGATGTTTCTTGAACTAAACTTGAGGATGAAGGTGAGAAAAACACAAGAAGGGGGGGTTGAATTGTGTTAGCTTCTCGCAGCTCTTGAAGAGTGAGAATATAATTCCTTAATATCTAAGTCTGAATGAGATCAGAGTCTGATGGGAGATTAGGTTCTGATGCAGCGGAAATAATCAAGAGAAAGAGAGAAGAGAGAACACAAGCAATTATACAGGTTCCTTCCACAAACCGGAAGTAGTCCTGTCCCCCTTGCACTTCCAAGGAGAGTTCCACTAAAATGTAATATCTATTACAAGTTGCTCAAACACACAGTAAGAGACTTCCAATGCTCAAGCACGCAGGCAAGAGACTTCCAATGCTCAAAGACACAACTAAGAGACTTCCTTGCTCAAGGACGCAGCCAAGAGACTTCTTTGCTCAAGCACACAAGCAAGATACTTCTTACACAATTACAGAAAATTGAATAGAGTTGAAACACTTGACAAACAATCAAACGTGTTTCTATTACAACAAAGACAGACTCTGTTTCAAACAAAAGACAGACTCTATTTTTTTGTTTAACTTAGAAATTCTAGAATACTCAGTTTGTAAGAATGATCTAAGTTGTTGATGTGTTTTTGTTAAGACTCAGATGAATACGAAAGCAATGCAGCGTAGTTTTTCTAGTTGTAGAGTCCAACAATTCTTCAAGTCTTCTATCCTTTATATAGGCGTAGGAAACAGACGTTGAGTCATCCAGCACATCAGGATGATTTCTGAAGCTTGATCAATAGTTGTTGATCTGTTGCTTGATATGGTAATAGTCCTTCAATTGCATAATTCAAATTCCATTCCCTTTGAAGATTAATACCGGTAGACACAGTTGCCAAACTGTACGAGGTAGTGGAGTAGTGGAAACAGAGTTCGTACAACGTACTCTGTACTGGCCTGCCTTCTTTGTCGTTGTGCTTCCCACGCTCAAGTTGACTTTGAGGCTAGCCGTTACTCCAAATGAGAGTTTCTTTTGCATCACAATGCTTGTAGAAATCCTTGTTAGCAGATTTTCAGATTTCGGGCTTCAGACTCACTGTAGCACTAAGCTTCTGATAATCTTCAGACTCTCTTGGTTTTCAGATTCTGATAGTCTTCAGACTCTGATAGTCTTCAGACTCTGATAGTCTTCAGACTCTGATACAGTCTTTCAGACTCTGATACAGTCTTTCAGACTCTCTTCGGTACAGTCTTCAGACTCTCTTCGATACAGTCTTCAGACTCTCTTCGATACAGAATCACAAGCAACAAGCTTCTCTGGATTTTTGCTCTTTAACATTGTTCAAACAGAATACTTTCTAAGATATAAATCTTGATTGATATCCTGCATACTTTAAACAAATATTAGCAATATCCAATTGACAACTTTTTTAATACCTTGTTATCATCAAAACTCAAAACGTGGTAGTGCTGAACAGCTTTGTTCCAACAGAGGATGCCATTGATGTTGAAGAAAGTTTAGAGTTCTAGGGTTTGAAGAAGACGAACTTACTTGCAGAGAACAAAGTGAAAAGAAGAAAGTGTGGGTAGTGAAGTGAGTAGTGTGTAATTTGACTAAGTGTTTTGGGTAAAACATTTTCAATTCAGTAGGGGACAAACAAACACAGCATTAATGACATAGGGGGCACAAGATAGTACATTCAAAGCCTAAAATCATCATAGCCCACTTACGTTATACACCAATACCTTTAAGCCACGTCAGAGTTTCTCAGAGTAACTGCTAAGTTAGTGGGACAGGTGTTACTAAAAAGTAACTTCCAACGTTTCCACTAGCTTTGCTATTCAGGAGCATAAAATCCAGCTACTGGAGTTCAGGTGCTGATGTCATCTTCAGAAGTGCATTTTCCTCAGGATCTCAGTTAAGAGCTTCTGATGGACCATAGCTTCTGAATAGACTTCAGGACCTAACTTCCTATTCAGGAGCAAGCAGATTTAATCAAACACAAAGTGCATGTTCAAATTTTTCTTTATAAAATAAAATCTTTCCACTGTCAAAGGCTTAGTAAATATATCAGCACATTGATGTTCGGTATCAATGAATTGTATATCTAAAATTCCTTTTTGAACATAGTCTCTAATAAAGTGGTGTTTGATTTCAATATGCTTGGCTCTTAAATGTAGAATTTGATTCTTTGACAAACAAATAACAGCAGTATTATCACAAAAGATGGGAATAATGTTAGCATTAATCTGATAATCTTCCAACTGATGTTTCATCCATAGTAGTTGTGTACAACAACTTGCAGCTGAGATGTATTCTGCTTCTGTTGTAGACATAGCAACAGTTGCTTGTCTTTTGCTAGCCCAAGATATCAGATTATCTCCAGAAACTGACAGTTGCCACTAGTTGACTTTCTTTCAATCCTATCACCAGCATAGTCAGCATCACAGAATCCAACAAACTTATAATCTAAGGATTTCCTATAGAGGAGTCCAAGATTTGTTGTTCCTTTCAGATACCTGAAGATTCTCTTAACAGCTGTTAAATGAGATTCTCTAGGATCTGTAACAACCCGATTTTTCGTTAGATTTATTCTAATTGATTTTAGTTGTGTTTCTTTATGCTCGTATGTGATTAAATGCCTTTTTGTGTGTTTTCGTAGAATTCGGTGTTATAAGGGTATTTTGGTCATGTTGGACTTAGGGGTATTTTGGTCATTTAGCGAGAAAGGGTAATTTAGTAATTTCACGGTAAGAGTTATTTTTAGTGTTTCGAGTGAGAATCATTAATTATGCTAAGTTACTACGTTTGTTGAGATAATTAATTAGAACCGTTGTTTAGTCGTTATATTTTACCGCGAGTGAATTAGAAGTCTTTGAGTTAATAAATTAGAAACTTTGGTGAATTAGAAACCCTAGTTTCACTTCCTACAATGAAATTTCAGATCTGAGCCTCACAATCCAAGCCAAAACTCAAGAACACCACCAAGAACAACACGATTTTCCAGCATAGTTTCTTTTTTCAAAAATCACCAGAATCTCATAGAAACACCACAAGTCATAACAACTTTCATCATCATAACAAACTCGAATCACACACACACAACCTCATAAACCCATTTTCGCAAGCTGCTTATAACACCAACAAAACCGAAATCATAGAAGAAGAAGTAAACCGAGCGAGAAGAACGAAGGGAGAGGTCGAGTAAAACAACAACAACAAACGGCCGAAGCCATTCCGAACCGGATCTGCGAACAGAGGTAGAAGTTTTATTTTATCAATTTTAATTCGTAGATCTAGGATTATTTGGTGTTTGTTTGTGAAAACTAAGTAGATTTTCGAACTGTACGTGAAAAAGGATGTGTGAAAACGTATTTGGATTTTAAAAAGAAGGTGGTTGTGTACTCCGGCACAGTGGTGCACCACCGGCCACCGTGCCGGAAAGTTGTTAGGCTGCCGGAATCTGAAAAAAGAATGAACATGAAAATGAAAGAGCAAGTTCACGTTTTAGTGAGAAGATGGAAAGAGAAAATATTTTCTTAAGAAACCTTGGACTTTAACCCAAGTGGTCTTTTACTTTCTTTTCTTAATTAAACTATTAATCAACTTTAATATATATTTAGACTTGCTTTCTTGTAATTAAAATTAATCAACTTCACTACTTTTTATCCTTCTATACCTTGAGGTCTCACAACCCTTCTAAAAACTATTTTCAAAAACTCTAAAAATAAACCAACTCACCAAATGAAATTTATGAGGTGAACTACTTGATTTTGATCCCGATTATTTGGGTAAGTAGGCAAAAGGCTTCGACCTTTCCAAATCAATAAAATAAACAAAAAACTTACAACTTCTCCCTCCATTCTTTCACTTTAACTTCTAAACATCATTTTCAAAAGTAAGTAAAATTTAGCGCAAGTTGAGAATAGGTAAAAGGTTCCTATGGGATGCCATAGACGCTTAGGATGCTAGACCCTTCCCTTCGCGTAACCAACCCCCGAACATCGATCTCATAAGGGTTTTTATCTCTTTTTCCCTTCCCAAGAATAAAAGTAGAAAGTTCAATGATTGACGATTCAAGACCAACCCAATGGCTTGTCATCCGAAAATCGAGAGCACGGAAATGGCGACATCACTGGGGATAACCTAAGAGGGTTAAGCCTAACTTACCTTTCTTTACTCTTGCGCTTTATTATTGCTTATACCTTGTAAATACGTGCTTAATGGTTTACTTTCTTACGGGAGTGGCGAGATAAGTCGTATACCCGGGCTTGAGTGAAATATAGGATAGGATCAAGGTAAAATCATAGTGGCAGACCAAGAGCATTCTTGGCTTGTGTGTACAAGTGATAACCTTACTCGGCGGAGGCTTCACGGAAGGTAGTACTCTTGTTGACATGAGCATTCGTGTCGACGTTATTACTTTCAATGTGATTGTCTCGTGAAGCCGTGGACCTTAGACACCCTTAACCCTTCTTGGCCTTTCTAGGACGTAGTGTGGTGGCTAAAACAAGAGAGTTCTTGACTTTAGCCGACACGCGATACTACACTCAAACTAGACTTCCTTGTGAATGTTATTGGACTAGGAGCATTCCTATACCCCAATATATTCAAGAGGGGGTTGTAATTTGGGAACTTTGGTAGAACCCGTGATACAGGTACATGTGAAACCATAGTCCTTACCAAATGGCGTTGTTACGCTTGACTCCATCATGTTAGACTTAACCTCACCATGTTTTCTATGTGCTTTAGCATAATCATGCATACATGCATTCATTCATAAACCTTCTATGGACCTTGTAAGGATGAACACCGAAAGAAATACAACTTCAAAAATCTTAACTAATCTTTTGCTTTCGTTAAGAACTTCTTCCTTGGTTTCGTTCTTACCTTTTGAAAAGAAACCGATTGCAATATCTTTACGAGTTTTCAACTGAAACCATGTTCCTCTGCGATGTTTACCATTCACTTTGACAAATCCTTCGATAACAAAAAAAAATTGTACATTTTTGCATATTGTAGTAGCATATCATGCTTCATATTGCATTCATAGTTTCTAGTTCGTGTCTCAAATTGTGTCTTCTCCCTAAAAGGTCAATCCATCAGCAAAGTGGTCTGATGTCTTCTTCCAACTTCGGCTCGCATATGCAAACACTCGTGCAAACAAAAAAGATGGATAAGCTTGAACAAGAGGTTCATGAGCTTCGTGGAGAGGTAACAACGCTTCGGGCTGAGGTCGAGAAGTTAACTAACTTGGTATCTGCACTGAGGGCTATGCAGAATTAGCCACTATGCCCACAACAACCTCAGAATCAAGCTCCTCAGCAGTTTATGCCTCAGAATCAGACTCCTCAGTGGTTTATGCCTCAGGATCAAGCTCCTCAACAACAGCCTCAGGGTCAGGCTCTTAAGCAGTTTAGGCCTCAGAATCAGGCTCCTCGACAGTTTATGCCTCAGGATCAGGCTCCTCAGCAGTTTATGCCTCAGGATCAGGCTCCTCAGCAATTTAGCCCTCAGAATCAGGCTCCTCAGCAATTTATGCCTCAGAATCAGACTCTTTAGCAGTTTATCCCTCATAATCAGGCTCGGAAAGCATCGCATTGTTACCCAATTCCTATAAAATATGCGAATTTGCTTGCCATCTTGCTTAAGAAGAATCTTGTGCATACTCTAGCACCTCCTCGTATGCCAAACCCTTTGCCACCTTGGTATCATTCTGACCGTTTTTGTGCCTTCCATCAAGGAGCATCAGGTCACGACACTAAGTAGTGATTTCCTTTGAAGGAAGAAGTTCAGAAGTTGATTGAATATAATGCCTAGTCCTTCGAAGACCCAGATATCCAAGTGCTATTTCAACAACAGTATCTGACTTCTCACCCTGTTGCTGTTATTATGCCCATCATGAGCGTTGTTCAAAATTCGGGTTGTCAACCCCAGTATTAACAAAGTCAACAACACTATCCACCATAGGTTCATCAACAGTTCAAGCTATAAGATCGTGCTCCAAGGACGCAGATTGATCCAATCCCTATGAAGTATGCAGATTTGTTTCCAATGTTGCTTGAAAGGAATTTTGTCCACACCAAGGCACCTCTTCCAGTGCCGGCGAGATTTCCATCGAGACATAGAGCTGATCTCACTTGTGCTTTCCATCAAGGGGAACCAGGTCATGATATTGAACACTATTTTGCTTTGAAGAATATAGTCCAGAAGTTGGTCCAAAAGAACCTCTGTTCCTTCCAAGTTTGAACTCTAATATGCAAGTTAATCCGCTACCGGATCTTTGGAACCTAGTGTTGACATCTGGAATGTTTAGTTGTAATTGGGTCGTTGATGATGTTCCTTTCTACTACTCATTTGCTCAATTAGCATGATATTTTTTGTTTTATGTTTTTCAAAAAAAAAAATCCTTTCGTCCCACCCGAGACGAAGGTGAATTTGTTTAGGGCTTTTTGCTTTACGTATTTGCATCATTAATTAAAAAGGTCGCATTGCTCCCGGCTTTATTTTATTTTATGCTTTTTCTGGAAAAATGGTAATACAAAAAAACCAAAAAAATTCTTTTTCTTTAATCATAACTTTCACTTATTTCTCAAAATCAATAATCAAAGGATGCATTAATAAACCTGTTGAACACTTCAACCCTGTACTCTCTCTCAACTTTGAGTTCCCTGTGTTCGAAAATGAAGTAAAGGAGGATGAATTCCTAATGAGATCTCTTGCCTACTGGGCATCTTAGCCATCAAAGCTACAAAGCAGAATATCAAAAAGTTTGTCCAGAAGATGACATTCAATTGCGAAAATTGGCAATGAGATGTTAGCATTTGTCTTGTATGGGAATTGTACTTCAGTACACACTTCAACATGGGCAATCCCTCCCACCATCCAAACAGAAGGGGTGAGATTTCGCATTCATTAATAACAAGCAACAATTCATAAATAAGAATTAATCAACATAAAACAACCACAATAATCGTCAACAACTACTTCATGAAATTTCAAATACAATTATCAATTATCTTCATTTATCAATACAACGACAACGATTCAACAATAGAGATCTGCTTCTTCTCAGACAGCTCCCCCACAAACCCCAGATTTGTATTAGTATAATGGAAGAGGGTGAAGTCTTAACAACAACTTAACAACATAGCAACAACAACTTAATAACGTAACAACAACAACTTAACAATGAAGCAACAACAACTTAACAACGTAACAACAACGACTTATCAACGTAGCAACAACAACTTAACAACGTAACAACAACAACAACTTAACAATGTAGCAACAACAACTTAACAACGTAACAACAACAACTTATCAACGTAACAACAACAACTTAACAAAATGCAATATAGTTATGCATGTAGTACAAACAGAGCGTCAAGCTCCCAGCATCATGTCGTAATTCGACAAAACAGGGCATCAAGCCCTCAAGGGGAACCAGGTCATGATATTGAACACTATTTTGCTTTGAAGAAAATAGTCCAGAAGTTGGTCTGAAAGAACCTCTGGTCCTTCCAAGATTGAACTCTAATATGCAAGTTAATCCTCTACCGGATCTTTCGAACCTAGTGTTGACATATGAAATGTTTAGTTGTAATTGGGTCGTTGCTGATGTTCCTTTCTACTACTCATTTTGTCAATTAGTATGTTTGTTTGTTGCTTTATGTTTTTCAAAAAAAAAAAATCCTTTCGTCCCACCCGAGACGAAGGTGAATTGGTTTAGAGCTTTTTGTTTTATGTATTTCCATCATTAATTAAAAAAGTCGCTTTCATCCCGGCTTTATTTTATTTTATGCTTTTTCTGGAAAAATGGTAATACAAAAAAACCAAAAAATTATTTTTCTTTAATCATATTCGCATAATCATAACTTTCACTTATTTGTCACAATCAATAATCAAAGCATGCATTAATAAACCCGTTGAACACTTCAACCCTGTACTCTCTCTCGACTTTGAGTTCCATGTGTCCGAAACTGAAGTAAAGGAGGATGAACTCCTAATGAGATCTCTTCCCTACTGGGCCATCTTAGTCATCAAAGCTACAAAGCAGAATATCAAAAAGTTTGTCCAGAAGATGACATTCAATTACAAAAATTGGCAATGAGATGTTAGCATTTATCTTGTATGGGAATTTTACTTCGGTACACACTTCAACAAGGGCGATCCCTCCCACCATCCATCAGTATACAACATGAAGTTCAGAGTCCCTTCAATGGAAGTTCCAATGAAGGCTAAGCTTGATTAAATTTAAATGCATTGTGGTTTTTTGTCATGGACAGTTATATCAAAAAGATGAAGCAAGTTTTGACATGGGAAGGCTCGTCCCCATGAATGTCAAGAAAGTGGTCTTATGCTCAAAAATATATTATCTGATTTAATCAAATTTCAAAGGCAAAGGAATGCCCGATTACAAAGAATGATGAGGAACTTGTATGTCCAATGAATACCGATGCAGTCAAGAAATACTTTGTTAAATTGAAAAAGCTCGATAAGTCGCAAACCCGAAAAGGCGGCTTAGACAAAAAAGAGCGTCTCGTTGGACTGAAAACCCGAATGGGCGGTCCATGCAAAAGTTAGAGACATATAAAAAAAATTATGGAAAAATGAAAAATGTTAGTCCTGATAGGTTGAAACCCACAAGGGCGATCTATGCAAAAGTTAAGGATTGTGACAAAGTTACTGCATCTGGTTGGACATGAATCACTTGGGGCATTTCAGTCGTCAAAAGACCTTCGCCTTGTGACAAAGCAACTGCATCAAGTCAGATATGATTCACTTGGGGCATCTCAATTGTCAGAAGACCTCCGATATAAAGCATCCACAAATTAAAAACTTGGAACAGTGGAATTCAAAGTCGTTTATTTGAAATTCTCATTTATTCTTTGTTTGCAAAATTTTCTTATATTTTTTATGTTAATATTTAAAGCAAAAAATTCAAAAAAAAATATATTTTTCATGTCTTTTGAAATGCATAAACAACAGGTACATCTTCTTTGAACTTATGAGTAGTAGAAGTATCATCAACATTTGTCTCAAGGACAGTTAAACTCTGCAAGATAAGTATGACCAAATGCTATGAGATGAGCTCTGTCAAAAAAAAAATGATACAAAAAATGATAAAGAAAAAAGAAAAGCTCGCTAAGTCGAAAACCTGAAAAGGCGGCTTAGGCAAAAATGAGCGTCCTGGTGGATTGAAAACCCGAAAGGGCAGTCCAGGCAAAAATTAGGGGCATACAAAAAAAAGATTATATTCCCGGTGGATTGAACACCACAAGTCATAACAACTTTCATCAAATCATCATAATATCATCATCATCACAACAAACTCGAATCACACACACACAACCTCATAATCCCATTTTCGCAAGCTGCTCATAACACCATCAACAAAACCGAAATCACAGAAGAAGAAGTAAACCGAGCGAGAAGAACGAAAGGGAGAGGTCGAGTAAAACAACAACAACAAACGGCCGAAGCCATTCCGAACCGGATCTGCGAATAGAGGTAGAAGTTTTATTTTATCAATTTTAATTCGTAGATCTAGGATTATTTGGTGTTTGTTTGTGAAAACTAAGTAGATTTTCGAACTGTACGTGAAAAAGGATGTGTGAAAACGTATTTGGATTTTAAAAAGAAGGTGGTTGTGTACTCCGGCACAGTGGTGCACCACCGGCCACCGTGCCGGAAAGTTGTTAGGCTGCCGGAATCTGAAAAAAGAATGAACATGAAAATGAAAGAGCAAGTTCACGTTTTAGTGAGAAGATGGAAAGAGAAAGTCAATAAACAAAAATGAAAAAGTTGCAAGCTAATCAATTATATACTCCTTTCCATTTTATCCTGTGCACGCTACACTTGCTCTTATCATGCTCCTTCACTCTCTTTTCCCTTTGATTTCTCATCTGATGGTTGTTGATTGTTGCTACCTCTAATCTTGTCCATGCTTTCTTTCTCTCTTACCGTATACCTTAGCTCCCTAATATTTTGATTCTAATCCACTGGCTATGATGATACCTTAGCTCCCAAATTCGTCCATCGTGAGCCCATTTTCCCATGTTTTCTTTTCACTACTCTTTTAATAAACACACCACTGTTTTTAATTTCTACACCTATTCTCTTTCAAAAATTATTTTCTTTTTAATTTCAAAATTGTTTTACTTAATTTTATTCATTTGTTTACTATTTTTTATTATTTGTATTTTATTGCCCTTTATCATCTCATGCATATTTTATTTCTCGTCATTTATTTTATTGTCATTAATATTAATGTGTATAATAGGACTTGATGTAAATATTGCATGCATTTTATTTTCTCGTCGTTTATTTTTCGCATGACTTTAGAATGTATTTGGGGTATGTAATATGTAATTAACACAAGCACCGACACACGCACCGACACTATCACATTTATTTTTATCGCTTCATGTATGTCACAACCGCAATCGAGGACCAAAATGAATTAGTGACACTTTAGGATAATTATTGGACTTCAAACTACTTTCTTAAAATCAAACTACTAGTAATTTTAGGTTCACTTACTCGAGAGTTTATTTGGGATTCAACGTCCCTTGTAAACTTCTCATTTTTTTTAAGTTACGTCGTTGCATTTATTTTTTTAGCTTACTTTCTTTAACTTAGAAAAAACCTCTTTTCTCATAAAAATAAAATATACAAAACAACAAAAATATTTTCTTAAGAAACCTTGGACTTTAACCCAAGTGGTCTCTTACTTTCGTTTCTTAATTAAACTTTTAATCAACTTTAATATATATTTAGACTTGCTTTCTTGTAATTAAAATTAATCAACTTCACTACTTTTTATCCTTCTATACCTTGAGGTCTCGCAACCCTTCTAAAAACTATTTTCAAAAACTCTAAAAATAAACCAACTCACCAAATGAAATTTATGAGGTGAACTACTTGATTTTGATCCCGATTATTTGGGTAAGTAGGCAAAAGGCTTCGACCTTTCCAAATCAATAAAATAAACAAAAAACTTACAACTTCTCCCTCCATTAATTCACTTTAACTTCTAAACACCATTTTCAAAAGTAAGTAAAATTTAGCGCAAGTTAAGAATAGGTAAAAGGTTCCTATGGGATGCCATAGACGCTTAGGATGCTAGACCCTTCCCTTCGCGTAACCAACCCCCGAACTTCGATCTCATAAGGGTTTTTATCTCTTTTTCCCTTCCCAAGAATAAAAGTAGAAAGTTCAATGATTGACGATTCAAGACCAACCCAATGGCTTGACATCCGAAAATCGAGAGCACGGAAATGGCGACTTCACTGGGGATAACCTAAGAGGGTTAAGCCTAACTTACCTTTCTTTACTCTTGCGCTTTATTATTGCTTATACCTTGTAAATACGTGCTTAATTGTTTACTTTCTTACGGGAGTGGCGAGATAAGTCCTATACCCAGGCTTGAGTGAAATATAGGATAGGATCAAGGTAAAATCATAGTGGCACACCAAGAGCATTCTTGGCTTGTGTGTACAAGTGATAACCTTACTCGGCGGAGGCCTCACGGAAGGTAGTACTCTTGTTGACATGAGAATTCGTGTCGACGTTATTACTTTCAATGTGAGTGTCCCGTGAAGCCGTGGACCTTAGTCGTCCTTAACCTTTCTTGGCCTTTCTAGGACGTAGTGCGGTGGCTAAACTAAGAGTGTTCTTGACTTTAGCCGACACACGATAGTACACTCAAACAAGACTTCCTTGTGAATATTATTGGACTAGGAGAATTCCTATACCCCAATATATTCAAGAGGGGGTTATAATTTGGGAACTTTGGTAGAACCCGTGATACAGGTACATGTGAAACCATAGTCTTTACCAAATGGTGTTGTTACCCTTGACTCCATCATGTTAGACTTAACCTCACCATGTTTTCTATGTTCTTTAGCATAATCATGCATACATGCATTCATTCATAAACCTTTTTCTCATCAAAAATCGAAGGACTTAAACAAGTTTTTGTAAACATCACAAAGGTATGGACCTTGTAAGGATGAACACCAAAAGAAATACAACTTCAAAAATCTTAACTAAGCTTTTGCTTTCGTTAAGAACTTCTTCCTTGGTTTTGTTCTTACCTATTGAAAAGGAACCGATTGCAATATCTTTTCGAATTTTCAACTGAAACCATGTTTCTCTGTGATGTTTACCATTCACTTTGACAAATCCTTCGATAGCAAAAAAAATTGTACATTTTTTCATATTGTAGTAGCATATCATGCGTCATATTGCATTCATAGTTTCTAGTCTGTGTCACATATTGTGTCTTTTCCCTAAAAGGTCAATCCATCAGCAAAGTGGTCCGATGTCTTCTTCCAACTTCAGCTTGCATATGCAAACTCTCGTGCAAACACAAAAGATGGATAAGCTTGAACAAGAGGTTCATGAGCTTCGTGGAGAGGTAACAACGCTTCGGGCCGAGGTCGAGAAGTTAACTAACTTGGTATCTGCACTGAGGGCTATGCAGAATCAGCCATTATGCCCAAAACAGCATCAGAATCAGGCTCCTCAGCAATTTATGCCTCAGAATCAGGCTCCTCGGCGGTTTATGTCTCAGGATCAGGCTCCTCAACAACAGCCTCAAGGTCAGGCTCTTCAGCAGTTTATGCCTCAGGATCAGGCTCCTCAGCAGTTTATGCCTCAGGATCAGGCTCCTCAGCAGTTTAGCCCTAAGAATCAGGCTCCTCAGCACTTTATGCCTCAGAATCAGACTCTTCAGCAGTTTATCCCTCAGAATCAGGCCCGTAAAGCATCGCAGTGTGACCCAATTCCTATAAAATATGCGAATTTGCTTCCCATCATGCTTAAGAAGAATCTTGTGCATACTCTAGCACCTCCTCATGTGCCAAACCCTTTCCCACCTCGGTATCATTCTGACCGTTTTTGTGCCTTCAATCAAGGGGCACCGGGTCACGACACTGAGCAGTGCTTTCCTTTGAAGGAAGAAGTTCAGAAGTTGATTGAAAGTAATGTCTGGTCCTTCGAATACCTAGATATCCAAGTGTTATTTCAACAACAGTGTTTGTCTTCTCACCTTGTTGTTGTTATTATGCCCATCATGAGCGTTGTTCAAAATCCGGGTTGTCAACCCCAGTTTCAACAAAGTCAACAACAGTATCCACCACAGGTTCATCAATAATTCAAGCTACAAGATCGTGCTCCAAGGACGCAGATTGATCCAATCCCTATGAAGTATGCAAATTTGTTTCCAATGTTGCTTGAAAGGAATTTGGTCCACACCAAGGCACCTCTTCCAGTGCCGGGGAGATTACCAGCGGGACATAGAGTTGATCTCACTTGTGCTTTCGATCAAGGGGAACCATGTCATGATATTGAACACTGTTTTTCTTTGAAGAAAATAGTCCAGAAGTTGGTCCGAAAGAACTTCTGGTCCTTCCAAGTTTGAACTCTGATATGCAATTTAATCCGCTACCGGATCTTTGGAACCTAGAGTTGACATATGGAATGTTTAGTTGTAATTGGGTCGTTGTTGATGTTCCTTTCTACTACTCATTTGCTCAATTAATATGTTTGTTTGTTGCTTTATGTTTTTCAAAAAAAAAATTCTTTCGTCCCACCCGAGACGAAGGTGAATTTGTTTATGGTTTTTTGCTTTATGTATTGCCATCATTAATTAAAATAGTCGCTTTGATCCCGGCTTTATTTTATTTTATGCTTTTTCTAGAAAAATGGTAATACAAAAAAACCAAAAAAAATATTTTTCTTTAATCATATTCGCATAATCATAACTTTCACTTATTTGTCAAAATCAATAATCAAAGCATGCATTAATAAACCCGTTGAACACTTCAACCCTGTACTCTCTCTCGACTTTGAGTTCCATGTGTCCTAAACTTAAGTAAGGGAGGATGAATTCCTAATGAGATCCCTTGCCTACTGGGGCATCTTAGTCATCAAAGCTACAAAGCAGAATATCAAAAAGTTTGTCCAGAAGATGACATTCAATTTCAAAAATTGGCAATGAGATGTTAGCATTTGTCTTGTATGGGAATTGTACTTCAGTACACACTTCATCAAGGGCAATCCCTCCCACTATCCATCAGTATACAACATGAAGTTCAGAGTCCCTTCAATGGAAGTTCCGATGAAGGCTAAGCTAGATTGAATTTAAATGCATTGTGGTCTTATGTCATGGACAGTTATATCAAAAGGATGAAGCAAGTTTTGACAAGAGAAGGCTCGTCCCCATGAATGTCAAGAAAGTGGTCTTGTGCTCAAAAATCAAATTTCAAGGGCAAAGGAATGCCCGATTACAAAGAATGATGAGGAACTTGTATGTCCAATGAATATCGATGCAGTCAAGAAATACTTTGTTAAAAACTTGGAATAGTGGAATTCAAAGTTGTTTATTTGAAAGCAACTGCATCAAATCAGATATGATTCACTTGGGGCATCTCAATTGTCAGAAGACCTCTGATATGAAGCATCCACAAATTAAAAACTTGGAATAGTGGAATTCAAAGTTGTTTATTTGAAATTCTCATTTATTCTTTGTTTGCAAAATTTTCTTCTATTTTTGATGTAAATATTTAAAGCAAAAAATTCAAAAAAATATATATTTTCCATGTCTTTTGAAATGCATAAACAACAGGTACATCTTCTTTGAACTTATGAGTAGTAGAAGTATACATCAACATTCGTCTCAAGGACAGTTAAACTCTGCAAGATAAGTATGACCAAATGTTATGAGATGACCTCTGTCAAAAAAAAATGATACAAAAAAGAAAAAAGAAAAAAGAAAAGCTCGCTAAGTTGAAAACTTGAAAAGGCGGCTTAGGCAAAAATGAGCGTCCCGGTGGATTGAAAACCCGAAAGGACGGTCCAGGCAAAAATAAGGGACATACAAAAAAAAGAATATATTCCCGGTGGATTGAAAACCCGAAAGGGCGATCTAGGCAAAAGTTAGGGATTCAAAAAAAAATAGAACAAAAATGATGAAAAGAAAACAAAGACAGAGGCATAACAGTTCAAGTGGGCCAGATAGAAGAATGCATTTTATGCTGGTTTACAAGTGGCGACTTCTGTCGGATTTATGTTTGATGGACTTTGTTTCTAGTACATGACGATTTCTACTGAATTGTTGATTGATGGATTTTGTTCCTAGTGTATGGCGACTTCTGCCGAATTGTTGATTGATGGACTTTGTTCCCCGTGAATAGCAACTTCTGCCGATGGTTGATTGATGGGTATCATCCCAAGAAATGGCGACTCATTTCTGTGGTTTGATTAATGGTGATTTAAATAATGGGTATGAAGGAGTTTGTACCCATTTTATGAAACTTTTACCCATCGTTGGTTTTGATTGTGGATTCTATCCTGACAGTGATTTGATTCATCTCCGGTAATGATATCCCCATTGAAGATTGATGACTGTGTGTATGCAGCGATGTCGGGCCACTTCCCTCTGGACCTGCCCAACCTTGTCTCATCAATCTCACCAATATACTATTATAAAAGTCTTATACATTCATTCATTCATGCATATATAACATGCATACTAGCATCATTCACATATGCTTGCATTATTACCCTGGGTCTTAGTACATCTGTATCCCACAAAAGTGTCATCCCCAATGTGTCTAATCCAAAGATGTTACCAATCAAAGTTATTTCAAGTGGCAGGTCCCACCAAACAATCATTTTACCAAAGCTTTTCAATTTCCCTGAATATTGTTAAAGATACCCATGTACTGGTAGCAAGTGATTTCGCATGTTTCGTCTTTACCAAAGCAACAATAAAAGACAGTTTCACCTTTCGCATGTTTCGTCTTTACCAAAGCACCGATAATAGATAGCTTTACATTTCGCATTACCGGCTTCACCTTTCGCATTGTCAGCTTTACCATTCGCATTGCCAACTTTACCTTTCACAGTGCTTTACCTTTCACATTGTCAGCTTTAGCTTTCGCATCAGCTTTACCTTTCGCATCAGCTTTATCCCTCGCATTGCCAGCTTTACCTTTCGCATTGCCAGCTTTACCTTTCGCTTCAGCTTTACTTTTTGCATTGTCAGCTTTATCTTTCGCATCAGCTTTATCATTCGCATTGCCAGCTTTACCTTTCGCATCAGCTTTATCATTTGCATTGCCAGCTTTACCTTTCGCATCACCTTTACCTTTCGCATTGTCAGCCTTACCTTTCGCATTTCCAGCTTTATCTTTCGCATTGTCAGCCTTACCTTTCGCATTGCCAGCTTTACCTTTCGCGTCAGCTTTAACTTTTACATTGCCAGCTTTATCTTTCGCATCAGCTTTACCTTTCATATTGTCAGCTTTACCTTTCGCATCAGCTTTACCTTTCGCATTGCCAGCTTTAGCTTTCGCATTGTCAGCTTTATCATTCGCATTGCCGGCTTTACCTCTCGTATGTTTGGTCCTTACCAAAGCAATGATAATAGACAATCTTTCCTCCCCAGTGATACCTATCAGTTTGCTCCCTAGTAAACGAGTGCTTTATCCCGAATCAGTTTTTATTCGTCGTCTTTGCATTCATACTTGCATCGCAGGCATTCATTTCATTATCTTCATAAGCATTTCATTTCCAGCATCTCAACTGGTCAAAAATTGGCGTACTTAATATTTAAGTCTCTTCGACCCGTTGATTTAAAAGATTCATCTTCTAAATCTCTGTGACGGAGAAACTTAAATATGGGAATATGTCATACCCCATTTTTTGACCACTTTTGAAAATTTTACTCGTTTTTAAAAGCTGAGAAGTTCCATCGTTTCAGACGAAATTTCGGCAGAGAGGTATTTTGAAATACCTCATTTTTGTTTCTGAAAGGGACATTTTTAAGCTTTATTTATTATTACCTTTATCTTGCTTTTTTATTTTATTTTATTTTCATTTTTAATGTTTCTATTTTATTTTAATTAATTTTCTTCTTTTTTAAAGCAATTTTCCTTTTTTTTTTATTTATCTAACATTCTATTTTAGTTTTTTGTCCATTTGTCCTTTTTAGTCTTTTTGTTCAGGTTCATAGAGTGTTGTCCAAGCAAGGGTAGACATGGCAACTAAAATTGTACACGCCAGCCCCGACCGCCCCCGCCCCGAATTTAACGGGGAATAGCCGATTTAACTGGGTGCGGGTGCGGGTGTGGGGGAAATCTGAGTTTTTAGTACGGGGGCAGGGCCGGGGCCGGGGGATGCTTACCCCACCCCGCGCCCACCCCTGACTCGCACCCGCTCTTTGAAATTTAATTTATTAAATTTTTTAATCTTATTTCCATAAACACCAAACTATTTTAATATATTATTACTCTTTTGAAACATAATTATTATAATTATTTTACTCTTTTAAAAAAAGTTTATTGGATATTTAATTATTAATATAATTATTGTATTTTATTGCTTTGAAAAAATATGCATTTTATAAAAAATAGAGTTTTCGTGGTTGGGGGTGGGGGCGGGGCCTGTAACACCCTGTTTTCCCAACATATAAATAAATGCAAAATACATCAAAGTGCACCTTAAACAGGATGTCACATTTCGTACTTCAAAAGTCATTTCATTATAAATAGGGTTAATGTCCACTATCTAATTAAACACCTGCTTTTAATAATTCAAATAATGTCGCAGCGGAAAATATTCAACATTAAAGTAGCAACAACAACTTAACAACGTAACATTAACAACTTAACAATGTAGCAACAACAACTTAACAACGTAACAACAACAACTTAACAACATAACAACAACGACTTATCAACGTAGCAACAACAACGTAACAACAACAACTTAACAATATAGCAACAACAACGTAACAACAACAACTTATCAACCTAACAACAACAACTCAACAAAATGCAATATAGTTATGCATGTAGTACAAACAGAGCGTCAAGCTCTCAACATAATGTCGTAATTCGACAAAACAGGGCATCAAGCCCTCAACTTTAACAAGGCATCAAGCCTTCAACTTTAACAAATGCTTATGCAATGATACGACTCAGAAATGCAACAACAACAACAAGTAATGTCGTAATTCGACTTGACAGGCATCAAGCCCCCAAAGTTTAATAATCATTTATACAAGGACACAACTTCAAATACAACAACAATAACATCTTTCATATAAGCATCATATAAACAACCTCCATATAAACATCATATAACTTCCATATAAACATCACATAGATTACTTTCATATAATCATAGATTCAACCATAAATCAACAACAACATATCAATATAATTCACCACTTCATTATCAAAAGAAAACTAAGTTTCATTCAACAAGACATAGATTAGATACTCTTAAACATTCTAATTAAACTCATAGTACTTAGGATTTAAAGTTTGGAAGCAACCAAAAGTTTCGGGTTGATTTAGAAGCGGTTATGCTAAATTTTCTTAAAAGTCTTTCAAGACCTACTTGGAGTGTTTCTATCATAATTAAAAATCCACAAAACATTTTCAAGTCAAACCAGAGCCATTGGAAAGCTAACTTATTATCTAAAACTTTCATGTTTACACCAAAGGCCAATTCAAAACAGAAACGTGTTAAAAATACGCAAGAACACGAAACAGGAAAAGCTGTCAGAGGGCATTTCGCTCAAGCGAGATTAACGTTGAGAGAAACCTCAATTTCGCTTGTGAGTTCGCTTGGGGCTCGCTCAAGCGAACAAGGCCCCGTTTTCTGAAGAACACTTACGGATTTTCACCATTTTTCACCCAAAAACACAAATTTTGACTACCCAATGCCCAAATTTGCCCAAATTTGATAGGAAACATTACCTAGGAGTATTCTACAACCTAAACATCAGCTTTCACATTAGTTCATGGGATTACCTATGTTTTTAACAATTCTAATTCAACTCAAAACCTAATTTCACAACAACAATTTTCAACAACAACAAGAGATTAATCTTTTCAGAATCATATGCTTATGATTAAAGAAGGTTAATCCCACCCTTACCTTAGGTTGGTTGATTTACAGAACTCTACAAGCTTCTCCTCTTTTCTCCCAAAAACTATGTTCTTCAAGTTTTCTCTGTTTTTCTCCCAAAACTGTTTTCTGGTTCTCACCCTAATTCTCTAATGTTCTCTTCTAATTTTAACCTAACCAACTCCTCCAATTACCAAATTACCCTTTTGCCTCATTAAATCTAATCTAATTAGATTCCTTCACTTTTTATGTTGTAACAACCTACTAATAAATCTTAAAATTCGTCACATAGCATCAAATATCACAATTAATCAAATAAATCAACAAAAGACTCAAAACTCAATAAAACAATTAAATAAATAATAGATAAAAAAAATAGGGCGTTACAGGACCGGGAGAGCCGTCCCCATTAGGGGCGGGGTTGGGTGTTTAATTTTTACATCCGATATGTTTGGGGACGGGGGCGGGGGCGGGTGCATGGAAGCAGGGGCGGGGACGGAGATGTTTAAACCCGCCCCCGCCCCGCCCCGTTGCCATGTCTAAGCCAGGGGCATTTTTGTTCAGTCAAAGTTTTAGGCTCAACCCTAATTTGTCACTATTTATAGTTTGTCCAATCATTGAGTGAAGGGGGCTGACACACATTCCAAGACGGACACATCAATTAGCAGCCACCAATCAAATCCCACAAACCCTAATTTCACTACCTACAATGAAATTTCGGATTTGAGCCTCACAATCCAAGCCAAAACTCAAGAACACCACCAAGAACAACACAATTTTCCAGCATAGTTACTTTTTTCAAACCGAAATCATAAACCCATTTTTGTAAGCTACTCATAACACCATCAACAAAACCGAAATCATAGAAGAAGAAGTAAACCGAGCGAGAAGAACGAAGGGAGAGGTCGAGTAAAACAACAACAACAAACGGCCAAAGCCATTCCGAACTGGATCTGTGAACAGAGGTAGAAGTTTTATTTTATCAATTTTAATTCGTAGATCTAGGATTATTTGGTGTTTGTTTGTGAAAACTAAGTGGATTTTCGAACTGTGCATGAAAAAGGATGTGTGAAAAGGTATTTGGGTTTTAAAAAGAAGGTGGTTGTGTACTCCGGCACGGTGGTGCACCACCGGCCACCGTGCCGGAAAGTTGTTAGGCTGCCGGAATCTGAAAAAAAAATGAACATGAAAATGAAAGAGCAAATTCACGTTTTAGTGAGAAGATGGAAAGAGAAAGTCAATAAACAAAAATGAAAAAGTAGCAAGCTAATCAATTATATACTCCTTTCCATTTAATCATGTGCACGCTACACTTGCTCTTATCATGCTCCTTCACTCTTTTTTCCCTTTGATTTCTCATCTGATGGTTGTTGATTGTTGCTACCTCTAATCTTGTCCATGCTTTCTTTCTCTCTTATCGTATACCTTCGCTCCCTAATATTTTGATTCTAATCCACTGGCTGTGATGATATCTTACTGTGATTGAACTAGACCTCCTGATTCATCAGATGGTCCAAATTCGTCCAGCCTGAGCCCATTTTCCCTTGTTTTCTTTTCACTACTCTTTTAATAAGCACACCACTGTTTTTAATTTCTACACCTATTCTCTTTCAAAAATTATTTTCTCTTTATTTTCAAAATTGTTTTACTTAAGTTTATTCATTTGTTTCCTGTTTTTTATTATTTGTATTTTATTTCCCTTTATCATCTCATGCATATTTTAATTCTCGTCATTTATTTTATTGTCATTAATATTAGTATTAGTGTGTATAATAGGACTTGATCTAAATATTGCATGCATTTTATTTTCTTCGTTTATTTTTCGCATGACTTTAGAATGTATTTAGGGTATGTAATATGTAATTAACACAAGCACCGACACACGCACCGACACTATCACATTTATTTTTACTGCTTCATGTATGTCGCAACCGCAATCGAGGACCAAAATGAATTAGTGACACTTTAGGATAATTATTAGACTTCAAACTACTTTCTTAAAATCAAACTACTAGTAATTTTTGGTTCACTTACTCGAGAGTTTATTTGGGATGCAACGTCCCATGTAAACTTCTCATTTTTTTTAAGTTACGTCGTTGCATTTATTTTTTTAGCTTACTTTATTTAACTTCGAAAAAATCTCTTTTCTCAAAAATATAAAAATGCAAAACTGAAAGTGAGAAAAACACAAGAAGGGGGGGTTGAATTGTGTTAGCTTTTTGCAGCTCTTGAAGAGTGAGAATCTAATTCCTTAGTATCAGAGTCTGAAAAAGATCAGAGTCTGATGGGAGATTAGGTTCTGATGCAGCGGAAATAATCAAGAGAAAGAGAGAAGAGGGAACACAAGCAATTATACAGGTTCTTTCCACAAACCGGAAGTAGTCTTGTCCCCCTTCCACTTCCAAGGAGAGTTCCACTAAAGTGTAATATCTATTACAAGTTGCTCAAACACAAAGTAAGAGACTTACAATGCTCAAGCACGCAGGCAAGAGACTTCCAATGCTCAAAGACACAACTAAGAGACATCTTTGCTCAAGGACGCAGCCAAGAGACTTCTTTGCTCAAGCACACAAGCAAGAGACTTCTGACACAATTTACAGAAAATTGAATAGAGTTGAAACACTTGACAAACAATCAAACGTGTTTCAATTACAACAAAGACAGACTCTGTTTTAAACAAAGACAGACTCTGTTTTTCTGCTTAACTTAGAAATTGTAGAATACTCAGTTTGTAAGAATAATCTAAGTTGTTGATGTGTTTTTGTTAAGACTCAGTTGAATACGATAGCAATGCAGCGTAGTTTTTTCAGTCGTAGAGTCCCACAATTCTTCAAGTCTTCTATCCTTTATATAGGCGTTGGAAAGAGGCGTTGAGTCATCCAGCACATCAAGATGATTTCTGAAGCTTGATCAATAGTTGTTGATCTGTTGCTTGATATGGTAATAGTCCTTCAATTGTATATTTTGAATTCCATTCCTTTTGAAGATTAATACCGGTAGACATAGTTGCCAAACTGTACGAGGTAGTGGAGTAGTGAAAACAGAGTTCGTACAACGTACTCTCTACTGACCTGCATTCTTTGTCGTTGAGCATCCCACGCTCAAGTTGACTTTGAAGCTAGCCGTTACTCCAAATGAGAGTTTCTTTTGCATTAAAATGCCTTTAGAAATTCATGTTAGCTGATTTTCAGATTGCAGGCTTCAGACTCACTGTAGCACTTAGCTTCTGATGATCTTCAGACTCTCTTGGTCTTCAGATTCTGATAGTCTTCAGACTCTCTTCGATACAGTCTTCAGACTCTCTTCGATACAAAATCACAAGCAACAAGCTTCTCTAGATCTTTGCTCTTAAAATGTTCAAACAGAATACTTTCTAAGATATAAATCTTGATTAATATCCTGCATAATTAAACAAATATTAGCATATCCAATTGACAATTTTTAATACCTTGTTATCATCAAAACTCAAAACGTGGTATTGCTGAACACCTTTGTTCCAACAAAAACTACAAAAATATTTTCTTAAGAAACCTTGGACTTTAACCCAAGTGGTGTTTTACTTTCTTTTCTTAATCAACTTTAATATATATTTAGACTTGCTTTCTTGTAATTAAAATTAATCAACTTCACTACTTTTTATCCTTCTATGCCTTGAGGTCTCGCAACCCTTCTAAAAACTATTTTCAAAAACTCTAAAAATAAACCAACTCACCAAATGAAATTTATGAGGTGAACTACTAGATTTTGATCCCGATTATTTGGGTAAGTAGGCAAAAGGCTTCGACCTTTCCAAATCAATAAAATAAACAAAAAACTTACTGAAGGTGAGAAAAACACAAGAAGTGGGGTTGAATTGTGTTTTCTTTTTCAAAACTCTTGAAGAGTAAGAATCTGTTTATACAGAATCAGAGTCTGAATGGATTCAGAGTCTGATGGGAGACCAAATTTTGTTGCAGCGGAAAATAACAAGAGATAGAGAGAAAGAGAGAACACAAGCAATTATACAGGTTCCTTCCACAAACCGGAAGTAGTCCTGTCCCCCTTGCACTTCCAAGGAGAGTTTCACTAAAATGTAATATCAATTACAAGTTGCTCAAACACACAGTAAGAGACTTCCAATTGCTCAAGCACGCAGGCAAGAGTCTTCCAATGCTCAAAGACACAACTAAGAGACTTCTTTGCTCAAGCACACAAGCAAGAGACTTCTGACACAATTTACAGAAAATTGAATAGAGTTGGAGACGCTTGATAAACAATCAAATGTGTTCCAATAACTTAAACAAACACAGACTCTGTTTTTTTGATAAACTTAGAGATTCTAGAATACACAGTTTGTAAGAATAATCTAAGTTGTTGATGTGTCTCTGGTTTGACTCAGTGAGAATACAATAGCTTAGCAGCGTGGTTTTTCAGTTGTAGAGTCCAACATATTCTTCAACTCTTCTATCCTTTATATAGGCGTTGGAAAGAGACGTTGAGACAATCCAGCACATCTAGAGAATTCTGGAAGCTTGATCAATAGCTGTTGATCTGTTGCTTGATATGGTAATAGTCCTTCAAATGCATATTTTGACTTCCATTCCTTTTGAAGCTTAATACCAGTAGACACAGTTGCTAAACTATACGAGGTAGTGGAGTAGTGGAAACAGAGTTCGTACACATGTACTCTGTACTATTCTGCATTCTTTGTCGTTGAGCATCCCACGCTCAAGTTGACTTTGAAGCTAGTCATTACTCCAATAGAGTGTTTCTTATGCATCGCAATGCCTTTAGAAATCCTTCTAAGCAGATCTTCAGATTATAGGCTTCAGACTCACTGTAGCAATTCAGCTTCTGATGATCTTCAGACTCTCTTGGTCTTCAGGTTCTGATAGTCTTCAGACTCTCTTGAACTTTTAGGTTCTGATCATCTTTAGGCTTATATGAACTTCAGATTCTTTTAGTCTTCAGGACTTCTTGACACAGCTTCTGTTAATTCTTCAGACTCTTCAGATCTTCAGAATCACAAGCAACAAGCTTCTCTTGGTTTTGCTCTCAAAATGTTCAAACAGAATACTTTCTAAGATAAAAATCTTGATTAATATCCTGCATACTTAAACAAATATTAGCATATCCAATTGACAATTTTTAATACCTTGTTATCATCAAAACTCAAAATGTGGTATTGCTGAACACCCTTGTTCCAACAATCTCCCCCTTTTTGATGATGACAAACATTAGTATTTAAAAGGTCAATTGTTGTTAATCTAATTAACAGGTTGACTTAAAGGGTCTGAGGTTTGTAAGCTCAGAGTCTGAGGTTTGTAAGCTCTGACTCCCCTTGAGTCTGATAGTCCTTAAGTTGAGGTTTGTAAGCTCCCCCTAAGTTCTATCCAAGTTAATTAAATTCATGTTAAGCAAATAGCTGAATCAAATCTCAGAATAATAAACGAATATGAGAAACGATTGAGAAAAGATTCTTTTTAATGGGGCTCAGAATCTAACGAAGTACCTTTCGCGCAAATTTCCCTTTAACTTTACATAGTACTCACTGGTCTTTCTCCCCCTTTTGTCATCAACAAAAAGGTTTTTTAAAAAAAATGTTTCTCCCCCTTTTTGAATGACTTCAAGTGAGGGTAAAAAATTTTTTTAAAGAAAATGAGAAAAAGATTCACAGCAAAAACAAATTAGAGTCTGAAACATAACAGATTCTAAGGAAAATTACTTCAGATGCAATATGATAAATAAAGCAAGATATATCAGAAGCACATATAGTTGAAGTAAAACTTGAATAATCATAAAATGAAAGTTCAGAAGATAATAGAAATCAGCAAAATAAGAATACAAGCAAAACAAAACAGTTAAAACACTAGGTTTGCAACTAAGGTTGGTTTTGTTTGGCAATGTGATCCATCAACTTCTGGAGATCCTCTTGCTGTTTCTTGACAATTTCTTCGAGAGCTTCTGTTCTTCTGAGATGAGCTTCTCTCTCAAGTCTAGCTTCTTCTTGTACTCTGTGAAGCCTCTTCTTCAACGAATCATAAACCACTGTTTCCCTTGGATTTTATTGATCAACATCAAACAATGGTTTATATTCTAACCGCAGAATAGGAGCTTTCTTCTTAGCCTTTGTTGTCTCAGCTTTCTTAAGTTCTTCCACATGTTTGGCAAGAACATCAGCTTGTTCTTTTACAGCAGCCTTCTAAATTTTGGTGATAAAATCCACAAATTCATTCTTCAGAGTAGAGAACTTATCCTCATAGCTTACATTGAGGATTGGCACAAATCTTTGCTCAATAATCTCCTTGAGCTTTGACTTGGACACTCCATAAAACTCATATATTCTCAACGAATCAAAGAGGTTGTGAGGAATAAGAGTTTGATTTGGCTCAGATGAAGTTGAAGGTTCAGAAGCTACGATAGCTTGTAAGGTTTCAAGGCCACTTACCACAGTTTGGTTTAGAGGTTCAGTAACTGTTTCAGACACAGGCTCTGCTATGCATTCTGTTACAGGTTCTGGGTCAGGTATGACACTAGAACCTTGTTCCAGATTCTCAGAGACTGGTTCCTCTACAGTTTCAAAAACTGGTTCAATTGAAGCTAAGGTTAGAATTTCTAGTTCAGGTTGGGGTACAGAGTCTGGTTTTGACACAGATTCTGTAGTGTTTGTTGTTTTGGATTTTGCGAGGGTCTTTGGTACTTCTCCTCCTAGGTGTCTTTCAAGAGAATCTAGGGTGTCTGGAGAGTCTACACAGATAGTTTCATGTTGGGGGGATGGTTGAGTTGATTGAATGGGTACTTCAGGTTCTTCAATAGGCTGAATTGTCTGAAGTTGTTTAAGAAATGATGGTTGAGCAGGATGGTCAGAGGGTAAGTTCAGAGACACAGTGATGGTGTCTTGAATAACCCTGTCAATAGTTGAATCAACATATTCACCAATTCTTGGGTCAAGTGGATCAAATAATGATATAGGTTTGATTGGAGAGGGGGTTTTATTTCGAAGGGATGGAAGGACTTGGCTCAGAGGTATGTTATCAGATTCAGTTTCAGATGAGGACTCTTGATTCGTAAAAGAGATAGGTGAGTCAAATGAAATGTTACCTGATGTGCCAATGCCAGCTTCTGGAGAAGCTTGTTGGTCAGAAGCAACAGACAGAGTAGCTTCTGATAGGTCAGCTTCTGCAGGGGCAATCTAACTCTTCTGTTTCAAGGCTGCTGCAAGCAACTTAGCAGCTTCCTTTACAGTCTCATCCTTAAGTCCTTCTGCCACAACTTCTGCTGCCATTGCCTTGCCAGCAGTATGTTCATCTTCAATCATAGATACAGAAGTACCTATCTTCTGTGCTACATTCTTAGCCACATGAATAGCTTCCATCTTCCTTTTCTTGACCTGACTTTCTTCTTCATCAGAATCAGTATCAAGAAATTCAGCAATTTCTTCAGCCAGCCTCTTGTGATCTCTGTCAGCTTTACCTTTCTTGGCTTTCTAGGTTTTTGATTTAGAGAACAAAAAAAATATTTTTCAGAGACTGAAAACGAATGAAATGTTCAGAGAAAAAATCAAAGTGTAAAAAGTGAAGTGGGTTGTGTGTGATTGCTATTTATAGTGAAAAATTGAAAACCGTTTGGAAAGAGAAAGGGGACAAACAAACAAGACTAATAAAAACTAGTGAGCATGCAGCCGTAAAAGTGTTGGGAAGACGCGAGGGTTACTTGTTAACCGTAATAAAATCATTGCCCTTTGAGTTCTTACCCAATACAGACAGGCCACGTCTGAGAACTAAAAAAGTAACTGTCACCGTAGTGGGGCAGGTGTTACTGAACTCAACAGTCATGCTTCCACTAATACGAGCTTCTTGAGAGTCTAAGTTTCCTTAATAGAGTCTGAGTGTCTTCAAGAGATTATGTTCAGCAGAGTCTCCAAAAGAGAGTCTGATTCTCAATTAGCTTCTGAGTATCTTTCAGAGTCTGAATTCTGTTTTCAGAAGCGCACATTAACCAAAGACATAACACATGTTCAAATTTTTCTTTATAAAATCAAATCTTTCAACAGACAAAGGTTTAGTAAATATATCAGCCCATTGATGATCAGTATCAATGAATTGAATATCTAGAATTCCTTTTTGAACATAGTCTCTCATAAAATGATGTTTAATCTCAATGTGCTTTGCTCTTGAATGCAGAATTGGATTCTTAGATAAACATATAGCAGCTGTATTATCACAATAAATTGGGATACAGTTTTCAGTTATTTGATAATCCTCAAGCTGATGTTTCATCCAGAGTAGATGTGTACAACAACTAGCAGTTGAGATGTATTCTTCTTCTGCTGTAGACAAAGCAATATTTGCTTGCTTCTTGCTAGCCCAGGATATCAGATTCTCTCCCAAAAATTGACAGTTGCCAATGGTTGATTTTCTTTCAATCATGTCTCCAGCATAATCAGCATCACAGAATCCAACTAGCTTATAATCAGAATATTTCTTATACAGAAGTCCAAGATTAGTAGTTCCTTTCAGATATCTAAAGATTCTCTTAACAGCTATTAAATGAGACTCTCTAGGATCTGATTGAAACCTTGCACATAGACATACGCTGAATAAAATATCTGGTCTGGATGCAGTTAGGTATAACAAAGAACCTATCATACCTCTATACAACTTCTGATCAACTTTGGTTCCTTGATCTCCTTTGCTCAGAGTGCAGGTTGTATGCATTGGAGTGTTCATTTCTTTGTAGTCCTCAAGATTGAACTTCTTCAAGAGCTCTTTAGTGTATTTGAACTAATGAACATAGACTCCATCTTTGCATTGGTTGATTTGAATTCCTAGAAAGAACTTCAATTCTCCCATCATGCTCATTTCGAATTCATCCTGCATTACCTTAGAAAACTTTTTGCAAAGTGAACCATTAGTTGAACCAAAAATGATACCATCAACATAAATTTGAACGATAAGAATGTCCTTCTTCAGAGTCCTTCTGTATAGTGTAGTGTCAACTTGACCTCTTTCAAAATCATTTTAAATTAAGAAATTACTTAGTCTTTCATACAAAGCTCTAGGAGTCTGTTTCAAGCCATATAGTGATTTCTTCAATTTATAAACATGCTCTGGATGTTTTAAATCTTCAAAGCCAGGAGGTTGTTTGACATAGACTTCTTCAGAAATGACACCATTAAGAAATGCACTCTTAACATCCATTTGATACAAGATTATGTTGTGATTCACTGCATAGGAAAGAAGTAACCTGATTGCTTCCAATCTTGCAACTGGAGCAAATGTTTCAGTGTAATCAATGCCTTCTTGTTGACTGTAGCCTTGTGCAACAAGTCTGACTTTGTTTCTGATTACTTCTCCTTGTTCACTTAGCTTATTTCTGAACACCCATTTAGTTCCAATAATGTTCTTGTGTTCAGGCATAGCTACTAGATCCTACACTTCATTCCGTTTGAATTGATTAAGTTCATCTTGCATCGCCAGAATCCATCCTTCATCTCCAAGTGCTACTTCAACAATTGTTGGTTCAATAACAGATAATAATCCCAAGGCAGACTCTTCTTGTCTGAAATATGATCTAGTTCTTCTGGGACTATCTTTATTGCCAATTATTTGATCCTCAGGATGTGAAGACTTGTATTTGAAAGAATGTTTGGATTGACTAGCTTGCTGAGAACCATCTTGAGCTTTTTTCAGAATCTTCTACATTAGGAACTTCAGAGGATGCTCCAGCTTCTGGAGTATCTTCTGATTCTGGAATCTGATCAGATTCTGAGTTGATATCAGAATCTTGAGATCCTGCACAGCTTTCATCTTGCTCTGGAGTTTCACTTCCAGGCACTTTGTCATCGAATCTGACATGCATAGATTCTTCAACACATTGTGTTTCTGAATTATACAGTCTGTATGCCTTAGATCGTTCAGAGTAACCTAAAAAGATTCCCTTCTGAGCTTTGGCATCAAATTTTTTAGATAGAGTTTATTGTTCAGGATATAACATGTACATCCAAACTGATGAAAATAAGATATGTTAGGTTTCCTTCCTTTAAAGAGTTCATATGTTGTTTTGTTCAACAGAGGTCTGATATAGATCCTGTTCTGAACATAACATGTTGTATTTACTGCTTCTGCCCAAAAATGTTTAGCCAGACTGTTCTCATGGATCATGGTTCTAGCCATTTCTTGTAAACACAGAATATGAGTCATCTTTAGTTTTCAGAAACTTAACCCAACTCCATCTGCTGTAATCATCAACAATGACTAGTCCATACTTACTTCCATATAAGGATGCAGTGTTAACTGGTCCAAATAAATCAATGTGAAGTAACTCCAAGGGTCTGGAGGTAGAAATAATTTCTTTAGGTTTAAAGGAACTCTTAACAATTTTCCCTTTCTGACATGCTCCACAAAGTGTATCTGGATGATAATCAATGTCTGGTAAGCCTTTGACTAGTTGCAACTTGCTAAGCTTAGAGATTAACCTCCAGTTTGCATGTCCCAACCGTCTGTGCCACAGCCATTTCTTATCACCCATTGACAAAAGGAAAACTACCTTCTTATCAGTCAATTCAGAGAACTTTATTTTGTAGACATTGTTTCTTCTCTTTCCCTTGAAGACTATGGATTGATCATCCTTGTTAACTACAGTGCAGTTGTTCTTATTAAACAAAACATCATAACCACTGTCACACAATTGACTTATGCTCAGTAGGTTATGTCTAAGCCCATCAAAAAACCACATATTACTAATAGAGATTAGAGAGTTACCAATGGTTCCAGTACCAATGATTTTGCCAGTCTGGTTTCCTCCAAATCCCACAGTTCCTCCCTCTTTCATGGTTAGGGTTAGGAACATAGACTTTTCTCTAGTCATGTGTCGCGAGCAACCACTGTCTAGGTACCGAGCCTTCTACTTTTCTTGTCCTTTTAGACATACCTGCAGCATCAACAATTTCAGACTTAGGTACCCATATTCTCATGGGTCCTCTTGGGTTAGTCCTTGAACCATTGAATTCCTTTTGTAAGGTGTGTCTTGAAGTCATTGGCATTGTTTTCCTCCACACTTTGGGTTTAGAACCGTTTAGTTTATGATTCAACTTTCATTTCACAGTTTCTCTTCTTTGAAACTTAGGCTTTTGTTTTTCAGACTCTAGCTTCTTCAGAGTCTGTTTATCAGACTCTGAAATTTTTAGAATCTGAATCATTGAAGTCTTAGGTTCAAAGTTTTTCAGAACCTTTGACTTTGCATTCTGAGATTTTGACTTAGTCAAAACTTTAGAACTTGAAGTTATAGGTTCTGAATGAGTCACTGTGTTGACTTCATCAGACTCACTTACAAAGTAATTTTTCAATGCTTCTCTGGCGTCATCAGGACCAGGTTTCAGAATCACTTCATTTGAGCTACCTCCAATGAATCCAAGACCCTGTCCTTTGTTCTGATATGTGTTATAGATCATGGATGCTACCCTAGATCTATCAATTCCAGTAGCAATAAATTCTTGTAAAGCAACATCTTGCTCACTCAAGTATTTACAACTACACTTCTTGATCAATAAAGAATCATTTTCTTCATTTAAACTTTCTAACTCCAACAGAGTTGAATTATGCCTTTTTGACAGCTTATCAAGCTGTTGTTTGACTTTCTTCAACTCAGTGGATTTAGCTTTAAGGTGACCAAGAAGTTCTTTGATAGAATCTACTAATTCAGATCTTGTGAGTTCAGAGAATACCTCAGTTTCACTTTCAGAGTCTGCATCTGATTCTGCCTCAGGTGCCTCCTTTACTGATTCAGTTGTAGCCATTAATCCAACAGCTACATTAGCTTGACCATCAGCATCATCATCTTCAGACCCTGACTCATTATCAAGATCTTCCCAGGTAGCCATCAGACTTTTCTTGATTTGCTTCTTAAACTTGCTTGACTTAAAGGTTGGCCTCTTTGATTTGGATTTCTCTTTCTGCAACTCTGGACAATCAGCAATAAAGTGCCCAGGCTTCGTGCAGTTGAAGCAACCTCTTTGTTCTTCCTTTTTGAAACCCTTACCACTGCTCTTGCTCAGAAACATCTTTAGCAACATCAGGATCTTCCTCAGAGCTTTCAGAAGCAGAAGATTCATTTTCAGACTCTTCAACCTTGAGAGATTTTGAGGACCTTCGCTTTGACTTTAAAGAAATAGTTTTAGACTTTCTTGCAGATTCATGCTCATTGAGACTTAACTCATGAACTTTGAGAGAGCTGACAAGATCTTCAACACTCAAAGTGTTTAAATCCTTAGCTTCCTCAATTGATGTAACCTTTGGTCTCCACCTAGAGGGTAAGCTCCTTAGAGTCTTGCTAACATGGTCAGAAGCTATGTAACTCTTCTTTAGTATCTGAAGTCCAGATACTAGAGTTTGAAATCTTGAGTACATCTGCTCAATACTTTCATCCTCTTTCATCTTGAATAATTCATACTGATGAACTAATAGAAGAGCTTTAGCTTCCCTGACCTTCTTGCTCCCTTCATAGTTTGCACAAAGAGAAGCAAACATGGCTCTAGCAGTAGATTTGTCACTCATCTTCATGTATTCAGATTTAGGAATAGCAATGACAAGAGCTCCTCTGATGATATGATGTTTCTTGTAGATCTTCTTCTGAGCAGCAGTGTGAAGTTTACGGTCAATGGCAGCACCTTCGTCATCAAGTTGTAAGTCACCAACACCATCTTCAAGTATGTCCCAGAGTTCTTCATCAAGACCCATGACATAGTTATAGAAGTTGGTTTTCCACCAAAAAAATTCTTCAGGATCACCATTGAACTTTGCAATTTTCCCATAATCAGCTTTCTTACTGCTGTTATTGGATCCATAGTAGTATGGTATAGCAGCACCAGAAGTAGCACCAGAAGAAGAAGGTTCACTGGTTTGACAGATACAAGAAACATCATATCATCAGAGGAGCTCTTGTCACTGCTATTCCTAAATCGGAATACATGAAGATGAGTGACAAATCTACTGCTAGAGCCATGTTTGCTTCTCTCTGTGCAAACTATGAAGGAAGCAAAAAGGTCAGGGAAGCTAAAGCTTCTCTATTAGTTCATCAGTATGAACTATTCAAGATGAAAGAGGATGAAAGTTTTGAGCAAATGTACTCAAGATTTCAAACTCTAGTATCTGGTCTTCAGATACTAAAGAAGAGTTATATAGCTTCTAATCATGTTAGCAAGATTCTAAGGAGCTTACCCTCTAGATGGATATCAAAGGTTACTGCAATTGAGGAGGCTAAAGATTTAAACACTTTAAGTGTTGAAGATCTTGTAAGCTCTCTCAAGGTTCATGAGTTAAGTCTCAATGAACATGAGTCTGCAAGAAAGTTCAAAACCATTGCTTTAAAATCAAAGGGAAGATCCTCAAAAGCTCTCAAGGTTGAAGAGTCTGAAAATGAATCTTCAGCTTCTGAAAGCTCAGAGGAAGATCCTGATGTTGCGAAAGAAATGGCTATGCTTTCAAGCAGAATGCAATACCTTGCTAAAAAGAACAAGAGATTTCAGAGCAAGAGCAGTGGGAAGGGTTACAAAAAGGAGGAACAGAAAGGTTGCTTCAACTGCAAGAAGACTGGACATTTTATTGCTGACTGTCCAGAGCTGCAGAAGGAAAAATCCAAGTAAAAAAGGTCAACCTTCAAGTCAAGCAAGTTTAAGAAGCAAGTCAAGAAAAGTCTGATGGCTACCTGGGAAGATCTTGATAATGAGTCAGGGTCTGAGGATGATGATGCTGATGGTGAAGCCAATGTAACTGTTGGATTAATGGCTACAACTGAATCTGTAAAGGAGACACCTGAGGCAGAATCAGATGCAGAATCTGAAAGTGAAACAGAGGTATTTTCTGAACTCACAAGATCTGAATTAGTAGATTCTGTCAAAGAACTTCTTGGTCATTTTAAAGCTAAAACCACTGAGTTGAAGAAAGTCAAACAACAGCTTGATAAGCTGTCAAAAAGACATAATTCAACTCTGTTGGAGTTAGAAAGTTTAAAAGAAGAAAATGATACTTTATTGATCAAGAAGTGTAGTTGTAAATACTTGAGTGAGCAAGATATTGCTTTACAAGAATTTATTGCTACTGGAATTGACAGATCAAGGGTTGCATCCATGATCTATAGCACATATCAGAATAGAGGACAGGGTCTTGGATTCATTGGAGGAAGCTCGAATGAAGTGATTCTGAAACTTGGTCCTGATGGCGCCAGAGAAGCGTTGAAAAATCACTTTGTAAGTGAGTCTAATGAAGTCAACACAGTGACTCATTCAGAATTTCTAAGATAATCCTTCAATATACAAGCTTACACATTGGCTACATGTTTACAAGACATCTCACTCTAACATGACTTAAACACAGAACAAAATACCTAATTTGAATTCATTAGAAATAAGCTTTCGTCTTGGAGAAGCATGCATCCAAGCAAAAATTTGATTGACTATTGAAAACGATACAATTGCTTCTTAAGATAACTAATTAGCAATGATAAATTCACAATTGAATCAATGTTACTAAATCAAACTTTAATAAACAAGTTAATTAGAATCCCAAAGTTAATCTCAAATCAAATATCGTATTAACAATTAGGGCTGAATTTGCCTGCGAAGACTTCTCCTATGCATAATTGGGCAAAACCAAGTTTTAAAGGAATCCAAAATTAATCAACTTGGGTTGGCTTATTGGTATTGGCTTAGGACTTGGGAGTATGCTCATCCTCGAGGTTTTTGTTTTGTTTGTAAAAGGAGAGTAATATTTATACTCAAAAAGTTACCAAGAACTTCAATAATACCTTAATTAGCACTATGATCATGGTAACATGCACATCTAAACAAAGTTTATTGTTTTTTCAACTATCTTATAATATTTTTAGGATTAAATATGTTTTTGGTCCCTATAAATATGTCAACTTTTCGTTTTAGTCCCTCTAAAATTTTCCTTCAGCTTTTAGTCCTAATTTTTTTTCCATCTTCACTTTTGGTCCTTCATTTAAAGTAAACTCATATGTGGAACTCATATTTTTGAAGAAAATTTTGCAGAAAAATCCATAATATTACAAGAATCACTCCAAAAAAAATAGAATTTTTTAATAAAACATGAATTTAATATGAATATTTATATTTTTGATGGTTAAAAATTCATATTTAATTTATCTTCTGTTAAAAAATTCTAATATTTTTGGAGAATGATTTTAAGAGCCCGTTTGTTATAGCTTTTTTAAGAAAAGAATCACTTTTTTTAATAAAATAATCACTTTTAAATGTTTTTCATCGGTTTAAAGAAATCTAAAAACAGCTTCAAATGAGAAGCTGTTAAGAGCAGCTTATCAAAAAATAGATTTTTTTTAGAGGAGAGAGAGAATATTGTTTAAAAGATTGAACTAATTTTATAACAAAAAACCCCTTTTATATAGTTGTATCTCTTTTAAACAAACTAGATTATTTGCTTAAATAAGTTATTTTTATTACGGTAAACAAACACAAAATAAATTCTGATTTTTCATAAAAATATGTAAAATATAATCTCTAAATTATTTTATATCAAAATCACTTTTATTTTAATCCGTAACAAACGGACCGTTACAATATTCTACGTATATCTACACAATTTCATTGAAAAAAAATAATACTAAAATTAACTTTAAAATAGGGACTAAAATTAACTTTAAAATAGGGACTAAAAGTAGTGATGAAAATTTTTATAGGGACTAAAAGTTGAAGGAAAATTTTAGAGGAACTAAAACGAAAAGTTAGTATATTTATAGGGACCAAAAACATATTTAACCCTATTTTTTTATAAGTTAATTCAAGTAATGTCTGTGCTTATAACTTCAAGTCATAGGTGATCATACATACACCTATCATAACCTTCATAAAAGAACATTGCTTTTCTTCCCTTAAAAAATTTAGTTTCTTTATTTAATTTGTTTTCAAAACATTGATCATGTTGAAATAGCACAGTAATATATTTTTTTGTAAAGTTGGACTGATGTTGGAAAAAAAAAAGTGAACTTTGTTAATGTGATGTAAGTTAAAGGAGTAATTCCAGTGAAATACATAAGTGTTACTAATTGTTATTTGAAATTGTTTTGTTAATTTCATCATGACATGATACAAAAAACTAAATCAAGGAAAAAAATAAGTAATATAAAATTTAATGATAAGAGACAATGTTTGATACTCTCAAATTTTAAATTCATACTATAGATTTCTTAGAATGCCATAATTCGGTGATTTCCTAGCGTTCCTTGAACTTGTAGGACAAAAAGTGATGGTATAATCATTAATCAGCAGAAGCACAAGTGAACGTGCTTGTTCCATCATCATAAGCATAACTATAAATGCCTGGACATGCACTCTTAAAGAATTGCGAGTACGAACTTGGCTTGCATGTATCTGGAGTAGCGTAAGCGCCACTGCAACAATATTGCGGATCTCCAAACGCTTCACACGCGCTTTTACATCACTAATGAAGTCTGTGATATATATGTAGTAAACAACTTAGATCATTCTTACAAACTAAGTATTCTAGAATTTCTAAGTTAAGCAGAAAAACAGAGTTTGTCTTTGTTTGAAACAGAGTCTGTCTTTGTTGTAATTGAAACACGTTTGATTGTTTGTCAAGTGTTTCAACTCTATTCAATTTTCTGTAAATTGTGTCAGAAGTCTCTTGCTTGTGTGCTTGAGCAAAGAAGTCTCTTGGCTGCGTCCTTGAGCAAAGAAGTCTCTTAGTTGTGTCTTTGAGTATTGGAAGTCTCTTGCCTGCGTGCTTGAGCATTGGAAGTCTCTTACTGTGTGTTTGAGCAACTTGTAATAGATATTACATTTTAGTGAAACTCTCCTTGGAAGTGCAAGGGGGGCAGGACTACTTCCGGTTTGTGGAAGGAACCTGTATAATTGCTTGTGTTCTCTCTTCTCTCTTTCTCTTGATTATTTCTGCTGCAACAGAACCTAATCTCCCATCAAACTCTGATCTCTTTCATACTTTGATACTAAGGAATTAGATTCTCACTCTTCAAGAGCTGCGAAATGCTAACACAATTCAACCCCCCCCCCCCCCCCCTTCTTGTGTTTTTCTCACCTTCACCAAGTTGTGACTACATCGAGTTTGCCTGGACCAAACGTCCCGCCTTCATATACAGTGCTTGCTCCGAATTCCCAGGCTTTTCCGGCCAATAGTTCGTTGAATCTATTGGGAGGCCAAAGGCCATTATATGGCATGCCTACGTCTATGATGCAAGGCTTGCACACAAACCCGTCATCTTCGACGGAAAGTTTGAACGTGAGTATGCCTCAGTTATACAACCCAGGGGTAACTGTCCCGTTTGGAACACCCCAACAAATGTTCGCTCCATTTGGATTTCCCCAACAGTCTTTGACCAATGCGTCTCTGAACGCTTTGAGGCAACAAATGGAGGAGACCAATCATGACATGGTTAATATGGTAACCCAACAAATAGGAACAATAATCAATCTAATGATCCAAGATGCTAATAAAAGTTATCAGGACTTGTCCATCCAATTGGAACACATGGCTGATTTTTTCGATGCCCCGGCTGCGCAAAATACACCAGCATCTCGGGCCATGAACATCGGATCAGCAGAACCTCCTGCAGTTAGCCAAATTAACCAAATGCCTGAAAACCAAGTTCAGCCACAGGTAACCCCACAGCCAGCCCAAGAAAGGTTGGAGAGGGTACCAGTGTTGGTAAATAGGCATCAAGATGCGGACCAAGTGGTCATGCAAAACCGTCGAAATAACTTCGAGGGACAACACAACATAGCCAATGTGGTCGAGGCCGTATTAGCTCAAAATGGTTTCAATATGGGGCTTCATAGGCCCAATTTCGTGTCAGCTCTATCTGTGTATGTCTTAGAAACAGAAATACCAAGAAACACGAAAATCCCCAAGTTTACTAAGTTCGCTGGGGAAACTAATGAATCAACCGTCAAACATATTGCTAGATATCTCATGGAGGCTGGCGACATGGCCAATAATGAGAACTTAAGGTTGAAATATTTTCCAAGTTCATTAACAAAGAATGCTTTTACATGGTTTACAACACTATCTCCCCACTCGATTTATAGTTGGAACCAATTAGAAAAGGCTTTCCATGAGCAGTTTTACATGGGCCAGTCGAAAAATTAGTCTGAAAGAATTGGCCAGTGTTAGACGGAAAAATCATGAGTCCATCGATGAATATCTGAATAGATTCCGACTCCTTAAGGCCAGATGTTTCACATCGGTGCCAGAACATGAATTAGTTGAAATGGCTGCTGGTGGTTTGGACTATTCAGTACGCAAGAAATTAGATACTTAATATCTTAGGGATATGGCACAATTGGCGGATAGGGTTCGACAGGTCGAAAGACTTAAAGCTGAAAAGGCCTAAACCAATAAGTTCCCGAAGAGGGAAAAGATTGCCTATATAGAAGCAGGAGATAGTGACCCTGAGTTCGATGGGGGGTCAGATGTTGTCGATGACAACGAGATAAATCTTGCTGAGATAAAGGATGGGCCTCCTTATGCTTGTAAATTATTGAGGCCCTCAAATGGGAAAAATCCCGAAGAACCTAAAAACGACAAATATCTTCCTAAGACATATACTTTTGATGTCTCTAAATGCGAGGAAATTTTTGATCTTCTAGTCGCAGACATCATAATATTGGTGCCAAAGAATGTGTGAGTGCCTCCTATAGAGCAAAGAAAGAAAAGAGGATTTTGTAAATTTCATGGCTTTTTAGGTGCCAAAGAATGTGTGAGTGCCTCCTATAAGAAGGTGTTCAACAAAGGTACACCAGAGTCTCCTAAAAGCGCAATCTCACCAACTGGGTGGGATATCCTAGATTGATCCATGACTGGACCCAATATTTGGGAGAAAATTACGGCCTATGTGGCCGAAAATGAGTTAAAGGCGACCAAAGAAGTCGTGAACTTGCAACAAGAGGTGATCGAGACTTCAGGAGAGGAAACTATCGATGACTTCATTAAAGATCAAAAACTTGATTGCATATATGATGATGAACCATTGGGATTCAAAGAAGACCCCTTGGGGTCTACCACCAAAATGAGGGCGCAAGATCCCCTTGAGGAGGTGGATCTAGGAGATGGCACAACAAAGAGGCCTACGTATGTTAGTACCAAGATCCCAGAAGAGTTTAAAAGCAGAATCATTGAGTTGTTAAAAGAATACAAAGATTGTTTTGCGTGGGATTACAACGAAATGTCTAGTTTGGATCGGAAGGTGGTAGAGTTAAAGCTGCCAATACGGCCAGATAAGAAACCCGTGAAACAAATTCCCCGAAGATTCGCTCCACAGATTTTGCCAAAAATAAAAGAGGAAATCAAAAGACTCCTCAAATGTGGCTTCATCAGACCTGCAAGGTATGTCGATTGGTTAGCAAATGTAGTTCCTGTTAAAAAGAAAAATGGAACTATAAGAGTGTGCATTGATTTTAGAGATTTAAATCAAGCCACTCCCAAAGATGAATATCCTATGCCAGTGGCAGAAATGCTAGTAGACTCGGCAGCAGGATTTGAATATTTGAGTATGCTCGATGGGTACTCAGGATATAATCAAATCTTCATCGCCGAAGAGGACATTCCTAAGACAACATTTCGATGCCCAGGGGCGTTAGGATGTTATGAATGGTTAGTAATGCCATTTGGTCTAAAAAATGTTGGTGCTACATACCAGAGGGCAATGAATTCGATGTTTCACGACTTCATAGAAGATTTCATGCAAGTTTACATTGATTACATCGTAGTTAAGTCTTCTTCAGAAGATAAACATCTAAATCACTTACGCCGATCGTTTGAAAGAATGAGGCAATATGGTTTAAAAATGAACCCATTAAAATGCGAATTTGGTGTTTGTGCAGGTGATTTTTTAGGTTTTGTCGTCCACAAAAAAGGGATCGAAATAAACCAGAACAAAACCAAAGAAATTCTGGAAAATAAGGCTCCTTCGATAAAGAAAGAATTGCAATCTTTGTTGGGTAATGTAACACCCCGAAATCCCAGCTTTAAAATTTCATTCAAATAAATCAGAGTATAACACATAAATCAGGAAGTCACATTTCATAAAATCTTTAAAATCAAATTGAATAATAATTTATTCTTAAACAATATTCAATCATAGCAGCGGAATTCATAAACTTCTCAAAATCTTAAATAATTAAGTCTCGGCACAAAAGCCTCATAAAACATCTCAAATCAAGTTACGTCGCAAACATCATAACTAATCAACATGATACATAAAAGGAATAGAAATAATAATAATCCACATCCCGTTACGTATCAGAGCTCCTAAGACTCCACAAGAACCTCTCACATCGACGAACCTAAGCTTGGTCACCTGCACTTGCCCACAAGGCGGCAATTCCAACAGAAGGGGTGAGATTCACAGCAATTATATTAACATATAATTCAAATAATTATGCTTAACAATAACAACATTATTCATCACATAGAACAGAAATGTCTCAAACATCCACATAAACAAATCATCTTAGAACATCTTCATAAACAACCGTCTCAAAACATCTCAAACACATGACTCGACAAATGCAACTCTAACATCTTAACATCATGCGTGTGGTACCAATATTTTAGCTTTAATAAGCTTCACCGTCGCTTTGAGCAAATGCTCCACCGTCGCTTTGAGCATAAGCTCCACCGTCTCAAAATATGCAAATGCATGGACTCGACTCTTTATTCTTAAACAAGTTATCCCAACGTCTTAACATCAAATACGACTCTTTATCGACACATGCAATTATACAATACATGGCAGCAGCTCAGCACACTTATATATATATTTACAGCACATAGTTATCATCACAATCATCATTTATGCTTCATTCATAAACTTCGCTTATTAAGTATTTAATCATAGATTAACGTCAACACTTAAGTATCATCTTACAGCGTCATTACAGGTTCTAATTAGGTCTTAAACATCTCTAATACTATCCAAAAGTCTACCCTCAAAGCCCCGCTCAAAACAGAGTTCTAAAACTCAAGTTATAGTGGTCTGAGACCACATTGCTCGCTGTGGCGAGTGGGACTGCTCGCCACGGCGAGCTACTTAAATTGCATTCTGCCACTTGCTCGCTACGGCGAGTGAAGTTGCTCGCCTCGCGCGCACTAAAGGGGTTGCTCGCCACGGCGAGCTCAGCTGCTCGCCTCGCGAGTATATACCTAACTGCTCGCCACGGCGAGCGGGTCTGCTCGCCACGGCGAGCGGGTCTGCTCGCCACGGCGAGCTATCGCAGAGGGGTTACGGGTTCGCTCGAAACCCCGCCAAAATTCGTCCAATTCTTCATGTTATGCTTCTAATCTATCAGAATTATAGTCCTAGTGATTAATCTAGGTTCTGTAACAAGTTTCTACATCAATTCACATCATTCTCTCATCAATTCATCATAAAATCTGCAAAACCCTAACTTATGAAATCTCTCAAACTCTCTTTCAATCCCTATGTTAATCACAACTAGATGAATTACAGCAAATACAATTGAAGTTAGGCTCACCCTTACCTGATATGTTCGCAGAATTGAGGTTCTCTCTTCTCCGGCCACTTTCCTCTCCTTTTTGCAAAAGTCTGTAACGTACTGATACTTCTTTCTAAACCTAACTCCCTTATATAATTCTTTCTATTCTCACTTATCCCCACAACTCTATCTTATTTATGAAAACAACCCCATCTCTCAAAATATTTGTTATTATATCACATCTTAATTTTCATCACATATTTTATTTTATTAAACAATAAAATAAACGTCACACCACAACATCATCTCATACGTCACAAACATCATTAAAATCACATAATATATAATAATATACTATATACTCCAATAAAATAATTAAATAAATAAAGTGGGCGTTACAGGTAAGATCAATTTTCTCAGAAGATTCATATCGAATCTAAGTGGCAGAGCGCAACCCTTCACATCTTTGCTTCGCTTGAAGAGAGAAGATGTATTCAGATGGGTGCCAGAACACCAAAAAGTTTTCGAAGAAATCAAGGCATACTTGTCTAATCCTCCCATACTTTCGCCTAGTTTGAAAGATAAAAAGATGAAGTTATACATAGCAACATCAGATTACACCATAGGGAGCATGTTAGCACAAGAGGATGAAAATGGCATCGAAAGGGCCATCTATTATCTTAGTAGGATATTGAACGATGCAGAAACTAGATATCATCCTAGTGAAAAGTTATGCTTATGTTTATATTTTTCATGTACTAAATTGAAACATTATATAAAGCCTTTTGATGTGTATGTTTATTCTCACTTTGATATCATCAAGCATATGTTATCAAAACCAATTTTGCACAGCAGAGTTGGCAAATGGGCTTTGGCTTTAACAGAGTATTCATTAACCTACCAATCCTTGAAATCTGTTAAAGGCCAGATTGTAGCTGATTTTATTGCTGACCTTTCAATCGAAGAACCCCCGCCAGGGGGCATCGATGGTCAAAGTTGGAAGTTATATTTCGACGGGTCTAGTCATAAAAAGGGCGTTGGAATTGGAATCGTTCTTATTTCTTTAGAGAATGCCAAAACCTGCTATAAATTTCGAATTGACCAATTTTGCTCCAATAACGAGGCAGAATATGAAGCCTTGATTGCAGGGTTAGAAATCGCACTCGAACTGGGGGCAAGATGCATCGAAATAAAAGGCGATTCAGAGTTAGTGCTAAAACAATTGACAAAAGAATATAGATGCGTCAACGAAAATCTAGTTATGTACTATGCTATGGCCAATGCACTGCTCAAGCGTTTCGCCCACATCGAGATCAGACACCTTCCTCGGATGGAAAATCAGGAGGCCAACGACCTAGCACAAACGGCGTCGAGTTACAAAGTCCCAGCAGAACAAGCGCCAGATCCGATTGAAATAAAGACCAAGCGAAGTTCGAGAGACTTACCTCCTAGCAAATTGTTAACGCCAAAACTTGGGGGCACATCAGCACCTCCATATTCTCAAGGTACGAATTTGATTGAAATTTTGGTCATTAATAATTTAATGGATAATGATTGGCGAAAACCTATAGTCAATTATTTAGAAAATCCCGAAGGAACCGCATGTCGAAAAATAAAGTATCGAGCTTTAAGTTATGTCATAATAAGCAACAAACTTTTAAGAAAACTCCAGAAGGTGTATTGCTCAAGTGCGTGGGAGAGGCGGATGCTTTTTTGGCTATAACCAATATACATAGTGGTGCTTGTGGAACACACCAAGCAGGCCACAAAATCAAATGGCTTTTGTTTCGACAAGGCATATATTGGCCAACCATGTTGAAAGATTGTATCGATTTTGCTAAAGGATGCCAAGAATGCCAAAAATACAGCAGAATCCAACGCGTGCCAGCAAGTGAATTGCATTCGATAATCAAACCTTGGCCATTTAGGGGTTGGGCGTTGGACGTGATTGGCCAAATCAAACCAAAATCATCGAAAGGCCATAGATATATTTTGGTGGGAATAGAATATTTTACTAAGTGGATAGAAGTTATCCCATTAAAAGATGTCGCCTAAGAAGAAGTGATAAGCTTCATACAGAAGGATATTATTCATCAATTTGGCACCCCAGAGACCATAACAACGGATCAAGGATCCATATTCACTGGTGAAAAGGTGGCGAAGTTCGCCGAGAACATGGGTTTTAAACTGCTAACTTCGACACCGTACTACACACAAGCTAATGGTCAAGTCGAAGCAGCAAATAAAAACCTTATTTCCATTATTAAGTAAAAAGCTAAAAGGAAACCCAAGAGTTGGCATGAATTCTTGGGCGAAGCTTTATGGGCACATCGAACATCTCCCAAAGAGTCAACTAGTACTACACCGTTTCGGTTAACTTATGGGCATGATGTTGTATTGCTAGTGGAGATTCTACTCCAATCCACTCGAATTCAAAGACAAAATGAAATTTCAACGAATCATTATTGGGATATGATGTTAGATGAATTGGTAGATTTGGATGAAGAAAGGTTGACAGCACTAGGAGTCCTCACAAAACAAAAGGAGAGAGTAGCGAAAGCGTACAACAAAAAAGTAAAATCGAAATTGTTTACTCAGGGAGATTTAGTATGGAAAGTTATATTGCCTATGGACAAGAAGGATCAAACTCTAGGGAAATGGGCCCCCAATTAGGAAGGACCATGGCAGAAGGGTTTTTTCAAACAATACGTATGAGATCGAAGAAGTACACGATGATCGAAGAATCTTGCATGTAAACGGTAAATATTTGAAAAAGTATAAACCGATGCTTCAGGAAGTAAAAATCATACAAGAATAGTTCAATAGAAAGATAAAATATGGCATTTTTTATAGATTAAATGCCAACTATGGGGCAAGTTACATCAAAATATTTCCAAAAGGAAAATTAACTAGCCCTTACAAAACACAATAAAACCCAAAAGCATCGAAAGATGCAAAACTGGATTGCATTCTAGTCTACCATATATGGGTGATTCCACATATGTCCTAAACCAAGAAGGTCCTCGAGTCCTATTCACAAAAGGAGTCATGGACGGTGTGAATATGTCACAGTGGGCAAATACTTCATAGGCCATCGAAAATAAATCATGTACACTCTTCTTCCCATATTGAAGCATGGCTAAACCTATACCTTCGATGGATCTTTTCTCGTAAGCCTGAGATAAACTAGGAGGTGGATTGACTGCCAGTTTGGTTCTAAAAGTGGCCAAAAGCCACAATTGAAATAACCAAATAGGGCCAGGAATAATCAGGCTACTACCAGGTTGAAAGTCCTTGATGTTTATCACTGCTTGGTTCAAATTCTCATACAAAGACCCTAGGATGAGTTTGCTTAAACAGATGTCTTTTCCCTCATGTATTTGGATAGCAAGAGTGGTGAACTTCTTAGGGATTTGAATTGGCCTCGAGCAAAAAATGTACATAGAAAGCCAGTAGGTAAGAAAAGCTACATGCTCTTGGTCTGCTACTGCTTCAGTCGAGGTAACATGGTGATCTTAGATGAAAAAGCCATAAGCAGGCCTGGAAAAGTCAAAGGATATATCAGAATCCTGAAGGTCTGGATCGAAGGTTTGGCCTGTGGGTTTCAACCCAGTAAGGCCAGCAACATCCAATAAAGTGGGTGTCATCATACCACACTTTAAGTGAAGGCTGTTTGTCGAAGAACTCCAAAAATGCAGAGCAGCGATAATCATCTCACTATGATACCTAGGCCCTAGCCTAGATATTTGAATAAGGTCAAAAATACCCATCTCTTTCCAGAACTGACCTTTCTTCTTTTCTACTTTATTCAACCAATTTATGTACTTCTCATTGTTATCAATTTTGGGCTCGGTCCTAAATTTGGATTTCAAGAAACTAAGGTTGTATGGACCCTTTGTGAAAACCAAAGGTAGACGCTCTTCTGAAATGGGGAAAACGGTGCTAAGGGTTTCTGCATTTTCTTTATCATCATCTGGAAAAAGGCCTAGAAATGCATGCGCTGAGTTAGGGCAAGGAAGAATTACCTGGGATTTCCAGATTTTATCTTCAGCTGCTTCTATGTCAGGCTCTTTGAAAAGCTGAGGGTGGTTGCTTGGAACCTCCTTTGAAAAATCAACAGGTTTGTTGCTCATAGGCATGTGAGAAGATGATCCTCCGGCATGCGCCATTTGAATAAAAGTGATTTTATGAAAAAATGGTGGTTATGAGTTTTTAGGGTTTTGCGGAGGGAAGTCTGAGAAGAAGAACAGAAGCGGTGAGTTTTTGAATTGGAAAGGTAAAGGTAAAAATTCTTGTTTTTATAACCATCAGATGTGGACAGGTGTCGACATCAGGCATTGACAGTTTTCACATCACTATTTGTTGGTTTCCAACAAAAGACATGACCCACGTATCTGAGTGGGGTAGTATTAAGGATTTTTGAGAACTGCTCCCTTGCACGTGACATCATAAAATCACGCTTCGATCTGATTTTAAGGGAGAGCAAAAACATCTTTTTCTTCCCATCTAAAGATGGATCGAAAATGATGTTTCTGGGGGGCAATTTGTTAGCCAATAATTTTATGGCTAAAGCATTAAATATGGTCAGAACCTTTGACCAGGGTTTTATCAAAGACACTGCCTTTATTTCGACAAAGTTGAATTTGCTGAAGGCTCTCGATGAGTTTTGATTCGACCATTGTTGGAAGTTTTCTAAAGCAGTTACCTTCGAAGCAATAAAGCCGTTTAGAGATTCGAAAATGGATAAGACTTAGAAATTTATATCAGTTGTAGTTCGAAATTCAAATAAGTAGTTACTTTTTAGTAGTATAAATAGTAGTTTTTCTTAAGGAAAAAAGGTCACAATTCTATCATACAAAACTTACACTCAAATTATCCGCATGGAACAGAGAAACGAGTCACAAGTTGCAATGTATGAATATGTGCACCAATTTACATTCAATCAATGCAATTTAAGTCTTTTTACTTGAATCTTTTGCTATTTTACTTGTTTATTTCAAGCAACATTTTTACAGTTTATATGTTTACTTTTTTTAAGCAAATCTTGTCTTCCTTTACATTGATTTCGAGACAGTGTGGAACTGGATTGATTTCGATTGCCCATTATTCGTTAAACTTAAATTTGTTCATCAAAGATATTAAAACTTCTAAAGGAAACAAACACGAAAGGTCCTTAAGATTTACTAGTTGATCTTGCAAGTAACTTTTGTAAACCAGCGATTGTTTACCAAAAATCAGTGTAAACAGGTGTATAGGGAAAAAGGTGTGAAGGAAAGATTGTGATGATCTGCGAAAAGTCTTGAGAGATTTGGAGTTGGTCTCTAAGAAGATAAATTAAAAGAGGAAATTATATTTTATAATGTTATGAACGGGGAAAGTTCAAAGGAAACTTTTGAATTTATATCCTCTAAAATGGTATCAGTTGTCAGTTTCGACAGGATTACGTTCTTGTTTAAGTTATCACTTTGATAGGGATATAAAAACTGGCAATTTAAAATTAAACTAATAGTTAATGCCAAACAAAGATTGTTGAAACAGACACATTGTTAAGTTAAGAGTAAAAGCCAAGGTACATTAGTGTTGAAATATGGATGTCAGACCATTGTAGTTCATTCGACATGTTACAAAAAATGGCTTCTTAGCCTTAAAATATAAATAAAACCTTAAAACCAACTCAGAAACATAATTAGTTGAGAAATCGAGCGATCTCGACGTCAAGACAGCATGAGAGACTAAGGTTTGTCATGGTGTACTCATCATCTGCGCCTGGAAGTGGCCAATAGATGTTACATATTCTCTCGTTCCTTTTACAGACTGTGTCGAAATGACAAGTGAACTTGTATTCCAAACCTGGGCGTATTGGCCTTAACCAAAATTGGTCCTAGAAAAAAGGAGGGCCTTCTGCATTCAAAATAGCTTTTTTGCAGTTGGAAAGTTGCTGACGATCAAAGAGATTTTTAAAGATAGGAAAGACCTCATCCACGGAAAAAGAAGTATTTGGCTCCGTCAGATCTATGGGATGTTGCCTTCTGCAAAATATGCTTGATCTCCTCCAGATTGGGACGACTTTGTTGGAGCATTTGGGTCGCCATCACCACGCAATGTAATGCATGGCCACTTTAGGATAACCTTTGCATGAAAGAGCATTTTGCTGCACAAGGCCAGTGGTCAACAATATACCACAAGCAGTCTTTTGATAAAGCCCTGAACACCACCTTTTTGTTGGCAAGTCTCCTTTGACGAACATATGTTGCTCCAAACCTAAAAAGCTCTTGGGTTCCAGAGGCGTTAACTTTCTCAATAATGGTGGTGATGATTTCGTCTGGAAGTCTTTCTATTTTTTTCAAGATTTTTTTCTCTCTTTCGTAAGAAGAAAATCACAAGTTTTGAGGGATGGAAGACAAAATTGGAAGATTGGTTTATGAAAGGAACGAGAAAATGAGTTTTTATAAATGATGAAGATGGTTGATGAGACTAGCTATTCATTTTCTCTATTCAGTAACTGCCACGTGTTTTAAAAAAGATGGTAGTAAGTGGGAAGTTGAAAGTTTCGAGGGAAATAAATCTACAAAATCTCCATAAAGGAGGCGATGTAATGATGAGAAATGGGGAAGCGCGAAGGAGAGGAAAATGAAGGGTTAACAAGTGACACTTGGAGCCTTAGGGTAATGGAAAGACCCAACTAACTTTTCAACTGCAAAGTGATCGTCCACTAAGTCTTGAAGATGTACAGTAAAAGGGAAATTGAAAAGATCATTTTTCGGAAATAATAATTAGCATGACGTCATTCTTCAGAGAATACGTAGAGTTTTCAAAAATGCCAATTTTCTCCTTCATGTTTTTCAGTCGAAAATGACATTTTTGAGGGGCAATTTGTTAGACTGTATTTTTATCTAATGTTATTCGACAGGTGAAAGTAGGTTTGAAACTACAAAATTCTCTAAGTCCATAACTGAAGTTGCTGAGTTCGACAAATGTTGGGAAGGTATTCAATAGAACCCACAGTTCGACAAGGCATTGGAATTTTTCAATAAAAAGGTGGAAACTGACAAGCAGTTGATTCGGCAAAGAAGTGGTTTCAAGTGTCCAGACACGTGGAAGACATGTAGTTTTCGACGAGTACAGACAGTTTTTAGCAATTTTAGGTGCTGCAGTTACTTTTTATATGTATATATAGTAGTTTTGTCTAGAGAAAAGAGTCACACAAAATATATGTAATCTGATTTGTCGAACCACCTTAACATTTATGCAATGCAATTTACATTTTCTTTAAGTTTCTCAGTTTTAAACTTTTAGTTCTTTTACTTGCATTTCCTTTACTTTTCTTTATCGAAAGACAATTTATTTTCGTACAAGTTACAATTTTTCTTCATTTTGTTCATAAAACAACCTATGAATATGATGAACATTAATGTACTTTATGAAAAAAAGATTGCACAATATGTCATAGGATCTCTGGTTTGATCTTACTTGTAATAATCAAAACTAGTCTTGTTATTTATCAAAAAACTCACGTAAACAGAACCATGCTAAAATAGGTGTCTTTGTCCAATGGGCTTCTAATTATGAAAATAGTTTTTGCGATGAGATACCTGATGGGGGAAAGTAGTAGGGAAATGAGTTGTAGAAGATGGGTGATTAGATACGGTGTTGAGAGTCCATGATAAAAATATATTCTTTACTATCTAAGAGTCCATCCTAAATGTCACCTCTTTTTATAATATCTACCTCGAAACATAGCCTTAGATTACTTAAACAATTTTGTGCACATGTCATTCTATCTATATAAAGACCGCTCTGCACCACTTTCAGTTTGGATCTGGGGACTTTCACTTCTCTCTCTATCTACTTATCTGACAGGTACTACAGTTGTACATAATCTTAGATCTTGGTTATTGATTCATCATCCACATGTTATGTTTCCATAGGCTGCTTTTAGTAGTAGCAAACACTTAATTTATTTATGATTGAATTTTGATGTTTGCAGGAAAGTAAGTAGTTGCAAGCAAGCAGCAATGGCGAACAGGAACCTTGAAAAGATGGCATCCATCGATGCTCAGCTTCGGCAATTGGTTCCTGCAAAAGTTAGTGAGGATGATAAACTAGTTGAGTATGATGCTTTGCTCTTGGATCGTTTCCTTGATATTCTTCAGGATTTACATGGTGAGGATCTCAAGGAAACGGTTCAAGAAGTATATGAACTTTCTGCTGAGTACGAAGGAAAGCATGATCCTCAAAAACTTGAAGAACTTGGAAATCTCATAACTAGTTTGGATGCTGGAGATTCTATTGTTGTCGCTAAATCGTTTTCTCATATGCTTAACTTGGCTAACTTAGCTGAAGAGGTTCAAATTGCTCACCGTCGAAGGATTAAGTTGAAAAAGGGTGATTTTGCTGATGAGAACAATGCAACAACAGAATCAGATATCGAAGAAACTCTCAAGAGACTTGTAGGTGAGTTGAACAAAACTCCTGAGGAAGTTTTTGATGCACTTAAAAACCAGACTGTTGATCTTGTTCTTACTGCTCATCCAACGCAATCAATTCGCAGGTCTTTGCTTCAAAAGCATGGAAGGTTAGATTCAAAACCTATGTCCTTTACTTTTGTTATCTTTCGTTTAGTTCACTTTCATCACTTCATTTTCATTACAGGATTCGTAATTGTTTAACACAATTGTATGCCAAAGACATCACTCCTGATGATAAGCAGGAGCTTGATGAGGCTCTACAAAGGGAGGTGGATATCAAAACTTTTGATACTTTTTGACATCTATACCTGTAAATATAGACATTTATATGCAATTTGATCTATTAAAGGGAAGTTAAGCACAAAAATAATGGAGAAAATTATTTTTCTACGAGTTTTTGTGCTGTGATCTGATGGTTGTTACTAGTGCTATATTGTATCTTTAAACCAAATTATACGTTTGAAACTTCATTGAATCCATGTTATCAAAAAGTATATAATCACCAAAATATATATGCATATTCAAGTTGCAAGCAAGTGGTTTATTTATGAAGACGTGGTGATTTTGAAACGTTTAATGTAGATCCAAGCTGCCTTCCGTACTGATGAAATCAGGAGGACCCCTCCAACCCCACAAGATGAGATGAGAGCAGGGATGAGCTACTTCCATGAAACAATTTGGATGGGTGTACCTAAATTTCTCCGTCGTGTTGATACAGCTTTAAAGAATATAGGGATTAATGAACGTGTCCCATATAATGCTCCGCTTATTCAGTTTTCTTCTTGGATGGGTGGTGATCGTGATGGTATGATTCTTTTTTCCTGCACCAATAATATTTCTCAGTATATGAAGGAAACCAATATGTGTAGAGATTGTGAAGCAAAACGTTATAAATGTGGCCACATCAAATGTCAACCTTTAGACGGGTCATATTTGTTTGTTTGTAATATATGTCATAATACTATTACGCTTCTTCAAATCTCATGTGTCTAACAATGTACAATATAATGCAGGAAATCCAAGAGTAACTCCTGAAGTGACAAGAGATGTTTGCTTATTGGCTAGAATGATGGCTGCTAATTTGTATTACTCCCAAATAGAGGATCTTATGTTTGAAGTAATTTAAAACCGTCTAAATCTTTTTAAATGGCATCATTGTAGATGTTCTACTACTATGGCACCATTATGTTGATTTCTCTTTTTGTTTCTGTAGCTGTCAATGTGGCGTTGCAATGACGAGCTACGTGTTCGTGCAGAAGAACTTAATAGGTCTTCCAAGAAAGATGCAGTTGCAAAACACTACATAGGTGTTTACTTAAGTCTCTCTTTTAAGTTCAATTAAGTAAATTTTTTGTACTTTAGTAAAAGCTCCCATATTATGATAGCTACATTGATTAGTTTACTTTTCTGATACTCTTTACTTAATTTATGATACAGAGTTTTGGAAAAACATTCCTCCAAATGAACCATACCGAGTGATACTTGGTGAAGTAAGGGACAGGCTCTATCAAACTCGTGAGCGTTCTCGCCATTTGTTAGCTCATGGGTACTCGGACATTCCAGAGGAACATACTTTCACCAATGTTGATGAGGTAATATATTTGCATACTTTTTTTTCTTCAAATAATACAATCTATTCCAGCTTCTGAGTTTAGCAGTTTAAAAATCATCATTGTTATACATTATTCATCCACTGTTTATGTAGTTTAAGAAAATTATCAAAACCTATTTCGATATTAATATAATTCATTTTCTGAAATTGATGTTTTTCAGTTTTGTTAGATTACCATCAATGTTTACTACTTTACTTTAGTTTTGTTTGTAGTGAAAAAGGATAAAATAGACATAACAGAACAAGAATATGTTTTATAAAACATTTAGTTTGATTGCTTGTTATTTTTTGGCTTACAGGCCCTAACTGAACTTTTTAAATTTTTTCTAGTTCTTGGAACCTCTTGAACTCTGTTATAGATCACTTTGTGCTTGTGGTGATCGCGCAATTGCTGATGGAAGTCTTCTAGATTTTTTGAGGCAAGTCTCTACTTTTGGTCTATCACTAGTGAGGCTTGATATTAGGCAAGAGTCAGACCGTCACACTGACGTGTTGGATGCCATAACCAAACACCTTGAAATTGGCTCCTACCAAGAATGGTCTGAAGATAAGCGGCAGCAATGGCTTTTGTCTGAATTGAGTGGCAAACGCCCCTTGTTCGGACCTGACCTTCCCCAAACCGAAGAAATTAAAGATGTTTTGGATACATTTCATGTCATAGCAGAACTACCATCAGACAACTTTGGAGCATATATCATATCAATGGCAACTGCAGCATCCGATGTGCTAGCAGTTGAACTTTTGCAACGCGAATGCCATGTCAAGCAACCATTGAGAGTTGTACCATTGTTTGAGAAGCTTGCAGATCTGGAGGCAGCTCCTGCTGCTTTGGCTCGGTTGTTCTCAATAGATTGGTACAGAAATCGGATCAACGGGAAACAAGAAGTCATGATTGGGTACTCCGATTCAGGTAAAGATGCCGGAAGGTTTTCTGCAGCATGGCAGCTATACAAGGCTCAAGAGGAGCTTATAAAGGTAGCTAAGGAATTTGGTGTTAAACTAACTATGTTCCATGGTCGTGGAGGTACTGTTGGGAGAGGTGGCGGTCCCACTCATCTTGCTATCCTGTCTCAGCCTCCAGATACAATCCATGGATCACTTCGTGTAACTGTTCAAGGCGAAGTTATCGAGCAATCATTTGGTGAGGAGCACTTGTGTTTCCGAACACTACAACGTTTCACTGCAGCTACTCTAGAGCATGGAATGCATCCACCAATTTCTCCCAAACCAGAATGGCGTGCGTTGATGGATCAGATGGCTATCATTGCCACAGAGGAATACCGTTCTATGGTATTCCAAGAACCTCGTTTTGTTGAGTATTTCAGGCTGGTAAGATTCCTAAAATAAAGATCAGTTGCTTGATTTTCTTTCTTTCTTATTGAATAAACCGGCAGTTATATTAACAGTCACTAAAAATGTTCTAAACTGCAGGCTACTCCAGAGTTGGAGTATGGCCGCATGAATATCGGAAGTCGACCGGCAAAGCGTAAGCCAAGCGGAGGTATTGAGACTCTCCGTGCTATTCCTTGGATCTTTGCCTGGACACAAACAAGGTTTCATCTTCCAGTGTGGCTAGGCTTTGGGGCAGCATTCAAGAATGTTATTGACAAGGATATTAGAAATCTTCAAATGCTTCAAGAGATGTACAATCAATGGCCTTTCTTTAGGGTCACTATTGATTTAGTCGAAATGGTGTTTGCCAAGGGAGACCCAGGTATTGCTGCTTTGTATGACAGGCTCCTTGTTTCAAACGATCTATGGTCATTTGGGGAGCAGTTGAGAACCAAATTTGAAGAAACCAAGAAACTCCTACTTCAGGTGAAGCTATATTAATTCAATTAATTCCTAACAAGATATTTGTTTCTAGTTATTTAAATTAATTATTGGAAATGTATTTAGGATTATAATGATGAGAATCTTATTTTTGAGTATTACTTATTTTATTTTATTGAACAAGTATTTATTTTTTTTAAAAGAACTGGTTGGCTATCATTTATAAAATTCCAAGTATTTTTAAAAAGTGAGCTATAAAGGTTGTGATAGAAATGAAAAAAAATTGCACATAAATTACATTCATATCATTTTCCTCCAATCCTCTTGGGAAACTTTTAACAAACAATACACTTCCCCTAGCCATATATTTGAACTATAAGTAGCTTTTTATTCTTTGTTAATCATTGAACTATTTACTAAGAATAAGGCACTGGTTAGTTCTTACAAAAGCTTATTTTCATTTTTCTGCTGTATTGGTATAGGTGGCTGCGCACAAGGATCTTCTTGAGGGAGACCCTTACTTGAAGCAAAGACTCCGCCTGCGTGATTCATACATAACTACCTTGAATGTGTGTCAAGCTTACACATTGAAACGCATCCGTGATCCAAACTATAATGTGAAGCTACGTCCCCACATCTCTAAAGAGTCTATAGAGATAAGTAAAGCTGCTGATGAACTTGTAACACTGAACCCAACAAGTGATTATGCACCTGGTTTGGAAGACACCCTCATTCTCACCATGAAGGGTATTGCTGCTGGCTTGCAAAACACTGGTTAAATCTGAGTTTATGTGGTCTTCGTCTCTCTGTGCTTTCACTTTGGTTTTCTGTTTTCTTACCAGAAATAATGAATTAGTTGCTCACACCAAAAGGGTGTTGTTTTCTGCTCCCTCGTTGTATCCATGCTTCTGTACCAAAAATATAGATGCATTACATTGGAATGAATCAATGCAAGTATGCAACTGATTGGTATGTTCCAGTATTATTATTTTTATTTTATTTTTTTGAGGAAAAAATATGTTTGATCACTACTTGTCGCACTTATTTTTATCAACTACTACGATAGAACCCATGCGTCGCACGTATACCTGTCATTGGTTGTTACAAAATATATGTTATCACTTATCATCAGTCATATTTATTAAATAATTTTTTGTTATTTTTTAGTTTGATATTCGTGCACCATACAAATACATGATATCATTGTATTTGTCATAATTAAGTTAAGTTTTTTTATTAATAGTATTAATGTAGATTTTTTTCTCGGTTGATTTTTAGACGATCCAATTTATTAACAAAAGTCTTGTGACAATATTTACTAAATTTTGTTCAAAATAATATTTATTTACTAAATAAGTGTTTTGTAATTTTTATTTTTTGATCTTAGTGTTTTGTTATTAACATTCTTATGATGATTAATATCAATTGAATTTAAAATTTTAGTATAAATTTCTCAACGATATTTTTTTGAGTGATATAGATTATTTTTATTTAAATGTTTAAATGTCTCTGATACAGTTATTTTATTCTCGTATCGGTTCTTCATCAACACTCCATTTCATCCTATATGTTATTTTATTCTCGTATCGGTTCTTCATCAACACTCCATTCATTCCATACATCATCGACTCTGATAAGATTTTCCCTTCAACTTTAACAGTATCTATGTATCACATAAAACACAAGGTTCTTCTCTATTTCAATTTCAACCACCCACCCTGCTTGAATTCAATAATTTATATCTGAATCTATTTCTCCACCGTTTTACACTATAAAATCAAGATATTTAAACGTGTAGCTTCTGCTTCTATTTTGAACTGAAGAAGGAATGAACCCAGAAACCTTGGAAACCGTGACCCATGCCAAGGAGTGAACACACATTTTGAAGAAGTATAACATTTACCATTAGATGTAAAATCCAAAAAATGTTTGATATAAAAATCAGTAAATGGTAAACTACAATAAACTACAGTAAACTACAATGATGTTGATCTCATCCTTTACGTGTATCTAAAAGCCCTCCTCATACAACATTCATATCATCCAATACTACCCTCTTCAAATGAGATGAATATGGAGAGAGCGAGAGAGAGTATGTGTGTGTGTGTGTGTGTGTGTGAGAGAGAGAGAGAGAGAGAGAGAGAGAGAGAGATGGATATGAAAGAAAACTCAACAACCTAACTTCAAATGAGAAGAAAGGTGGACGGGAAAGAATGGCACTGGTAGCATCTTCTGGCATTAAGAAATGACAACAAGAAGAACTTCCTCAATAATTTCTGAGCATACTTTTCCCAAATAATATCCCACTCCCACAAATTCTAATCATCGTCGGATTCCAGCGTTGGGCTCTGAGAGCAGCTCTCCTTTTGATGGAGCTCCAACATTTTCTTTTCTGGATTACACAGACCTGCAGGTATACAATAACCCAGATATAATTCACAAAAAATATTTCCCATTCCTTTCTGGTTACATTATAATATGATGAATATAACAAATGTGTGCATACACTCGAATGCGTACATGTGCAAGATATAATACAATACACTAAATATACAAGAATCACTGCAAAAAATATGCATAGTAGTAAGTAACTAAACATTCCTTATTGAAAAGAGTATAAATCCCTTGATTTCTTTTCTAATACATTTTATAAGTCTGTTAATGCAGTTAAATTTATCCCTCTTTTTTTTGCCATCCGATCTTCTCCATCGATAGTTGGACAGAGAGATTACTACACAAAAATTAAGCTTCAGACAATTGTTCACCACAAGGCATTCCAATGATAACAGTAAAATTATTTGGTTGGAGGCCTATTTGTGTTTTTTCATATTTTCGAGGGAATTTTATTGTACAAACTCCGGAATATATATACTAACATTTTCGGGCAAAGAGAAAAACGAACCTGAACACTTAGGAATATCCCACACAGCAATAGATGTGGTTGTACAGTCTGAAGCACAAAGTTCGAGATTGTTCTCATGTTTGACATTCATTGCGAGCATCCAAGCTCCAATAGTAACATCCTCATTGCTGAACATCCGGAAACTGCGACACAATGCAAATATTACATTCGATATGGGAAGGGGTCAGGTATTGAACAATGTTCATATCAATATGTTTATTTATTGTAATTTTCAGCCCTTTTCAATGGGATGAAAGGATGAAACACGTTTTAAAACGTTGTGACCTATGAAGCATGAAAATGAATCAATTAATTAGGTTCATTAAGGGGTTAAGAACGAAAGAAGCCAGTTCATAAGTTCCAAACAATTGATTGACACATTTCAAGCAATGTTTTCATAACCAGTCTATTGGTAAATTTAATAACTAACAAACAACTTAAGGGATTGATTCAATGGACATGATATTTAAAGGAAGCAACGTTGTAAATCATAAAGGGCTTTATATTTTACAAGTTTAAACCATGGACTCAAGAACCAAATGAGTGGACAAACTCCACGAAACAATGTTATGGATGGTAATAAAACGAGAATATAGGTCCCAATCAATTTGGATCAGGAAACAACTCATTACTCAACATGACTATCCCAAATTTAGAGTAATATATCAACTTTTATTTTATTTTTTAAAGATATAAACAGAGATTAACCAACGCTGTTAGACATATAAATGTTCACAATCCATTAAAGGAGATGGAGTAAAAGAAGATACACAAAACAACAAAGATCAACGGTATTTTATTCTGGATGCGCCCCACCCCCACCCAAAATTAAAAAAACTACATATAAAAAAACAACATATAAAAATAAAAAGGGTAGTGTTAACTTGTGCCCTTAGGGCACATTTTAGGAACTCCAAAAGAAGAAATATTCTATAAAATTTTGTGCATTGAATTCATTAAAAAGTTAAAGATTAAATAAAATGCACACATTCCAATACATTATTTCTATATTTGATTCTTTAACTTGTGCCTTAAGGGCACATGTTAGCATTTTCCAAATAAAAAACAACAAGAAGTATATCCAGTGCTATTTCCTGCAATTCCCAAAATATACAATAGTTGTCTACATTTTGCAACCCCAGCGTTTACCGAAAGGAAAACATACCTGTCATTTCGAAGAACAACCAAGCTTGAAACAACATCAGCAGAAAGAGCATAAATAGGACCATAAGCATGAAGAAAATACTCCTTTCCAAGCAAATGGGATAGTGGCTCATACCTGCAAGATATATTAGTATAGTATAAGTACTCCATAAACAAAAGAAGTCCATATGTTAGTTATACAATGTCACCATAAATTGTAGAGCAAGACTAGATGGCAAATAACATCAACAACGTAAACTAAAAGAAAAGGTTAATGATTACATGAGTATGACTCACAACAGGAATTAGCACTCAAATATCACAGCAAAAGGTGGGAAATTGTTTCAATTTACTAACGATTGCAATTGGAAATAAATCCCCCCAACAACCAATCATTATCCTATTAAGTGGGGACGGTTGACTGATAAGAAAAAGAGAATTACAAATTTGCTATGAACTTGATAATTTATCAGTACCTTAAAATAAACGCAAGTCATATCTCAGTTTGATATAAAACTAAACGCAATCAATATGAATCCCCGTGAGCATCTAGTTTAGACCTGAATCCCAACATGAATCTCAATTCATTAGGAGAAATTCTGATTCACTATGATGCATCTAGATTCACTCTAATGAATCACAACCTGAACTTAGTGTTGTCAACCACTTTTTTTTCAGCTTGTATAGCCAACCACTTTTTCATTTTAATTTATTACTTGATGTATTTTGCTATATTGCTTGCTTTTACTTACAAATATCAATTTTTATTGATCATGCATTTTACGATGCATAATAGTTTTCAATTCATGATATGGAAAATAGGTCTTCCGATTCATAATGAGTATTGATTCAATAATCATGGATAACACTCTCACCGTAGTAATTGTTCATTTCTTAATCCATAGCTAAACAGTATTAGTAATTTATTCATTCTCAAGGAAACAACACCATTAAAAAGAGACCAAAACAAGTTCTATAAACTAGTCTTATTGCAACAAAGAAGCAAACAAAAGCATAGAGATAAACTAAATTCAATCAAAACAAAACTAACCATTTGAGTTTTGGATCGGTGAAAACAGGTCCTTTTTTCATGCATCCTATGTAAGTTTGAGGATGAGATCGCTCTTTTGCCAGTAGTAATGAAAGACGATCTGACAACAAATTGAAAATATTTTAGTCAAACTTAGCAAGAGGTGTAATGCAGTCAGGAAAGGAATGAATTCCATAACGATAAGCCTTAAAGGTTTAGTTACCAGGTCTTAAATATATGTCATCATCCGCTTTGACATAAAACTCAGCGTCAAAAAGAGCATAAGCAGCTTTAAAGAAAGCTAACCTGTTACAAAGGAATAATAGTCAACTTATTAACAAATTATATATATAATACAATTTAACAATTTAGTCATTTCCACCACACACGTTTTGTATGGGAGCTTACTGTACTCCTCTTGAATATCCAACAGAATGAAATCATCATATTCTGCTACTTCCTTTTTAAGGGCAGACATCTTTGATTGTTCACTTGTTCTTCCGATGACAAACCTAAATGCCAACCCAGTGGCTTCTTCCAATCTGCAACCAAGCAACAAGAAATAAATTTAACTGCAAGACTTAACAACCGACCAATAAAACAATCTAGTTTTGCATACTTAACCTACAACATGACTGTTAGGGTTTAAGCCCATAGAGAGTCCAATCAAAAGACTAGTCCTAAGTGGGAGTCTGGCTTAAATACCACATCAAGCATTTTTATCTACTCGATGTGGGACTCCTAACATTGCCACGCCTTTAAGCGCCAACGTCCACGACGGTTTTCACTCTATCGCCACCGACTCGAATGGTAGCCCTCTTTTTTGTCGGCTTCACTCACCTATCAGTATTCGATAGAGCCCCTTGATCCAGCCTATAGTTAGCACTTTATGTGGGACTCCTAACATTGCCACGTTTTAAGTACCACCATTCACGGCGGCTTTCACTCTATCGCAACCGACTCTATGGTAGCCCTCTTTTTTGGTTTTGGCAGCTTCACTCACCTACCAGTATTCGGTGGAGCGTCTTAATCCAACCTATGGATAGCCTTTTAGTGGTCCAACCCTCAACGAGAGCCAACCAAAAGACTATCTACTCGATGTGGGACTCCTAACAATGACACAGGAATAAAACTAAACTTTAATATGAATGTTGCAGGATGGTGATAGATACCGTTGAAGGGATTGGTGATCAGATGGGAACCAAGTGTTTCTCAAGGATTGTCTCCGACCAACAGATCCGAATCCGGTCTGAATACCCACAAAACCCATAACCTTATGCCGATGATTGGAAACCTGACCAGTGACAGCGGCGGTGGTGGTGGAGTGTTCCCAAACGACTTTAACTGATCTGGGATTGGAGTTGAGGCAGCGGTTTCCCTGAAAAGGACGGAAAAAGATAAACGCGGCGATGATGCAAAGGGAAAGGGCGGATAGAATGAGGGATCTGCGAGACAAGGAGAAGGCGGCGACGTTGTGGCCGTGAAACTTGGAGGAGTACTTGTTTGGCATCATCGTAATAATGGCTTAGCTCATGGAATTACAAAAACTCCACGAGCTCTGCTTTACTCGATGGACATTAACAAGACTAATTTAACTTTTGGCGTGCCACTTTCTTTGCCGTGTCCACGCAGAAACCCAAACAGCTCTAGTGGTAAATCAGTTACTTCGAGGGAGAAGTTACATTTTTTTTTTTTTTTTACTTATGTTATTACGGATTGAGATTCTCGAAACGGAAACATATCACCTCATGCTGTTTTGGTATTGACACCTTCTTATGTGCACTTTTTAAGCGTTGGATTTGATCCAACGGTGTTGACAAAAGAGGAAAAAAAGTGGTAAGACATGATGAAAGGTGAGATCAGGACATTGAATTAATAATAGAAAAGAGAAATGATTTTTGTACAACTATTTTTTGACAACTTTGATGACAACTCTCTCATACTCACATGTGTTTTTATTCTCTCTCATTCATTCTCTCTTTGTTCTTTTTATCCAATAAGAAGAGAGAAAAATTGGATGTCACAAAAGTTGTACAAAAATTGATTGGACAAATATCACTCTTCTTAATAATATATTCCCTTCGTCCCATAATAGTGAGACATTTTGCAAAAACAAAAATTGTTCTTAAATAATTGATTCATTTCAGTTTTCAATACAATATTAATTACTTTTTGTCAATTGCAACTCTAATTAATGAAGGTGACTACTGGTGCGGCCTTCAAAGGTGGTTGAGAGCAGTTATTACGGTTGAAACGGCGAGGTCTGTACCTACAGACACTCTGACACTCAAATCAGTATTGAGACTAGAATGGGGGGTTAGGAGAGTATAGAGAATATAACTTCGTGGACTACTGAGAGTCCCCTTAATATAGTGTGGAGGATGCATGAGTCTGTTGGAACAAAGGTGTTCAGCAATACCACGTTTTGAGTTTTGATGATAGCAAGGTATTAAAAAGTTGTCAATTGGATATTGCTAATATTTGTTTAAGTATGCAGGATATCAATTAAGATTTGTATCTTAGAAAGTATTCTGTTTTGAACAATGTTAAAGAGCAATAAATCCAGAGAAGCTTGTTGCTTGTGATTCTGTATCGAAGAGAGTCTGAAGACTGTGCTCAAGAGAGTCTGAAGACTGTTTCGAAGAGAGTCTGAAGACTGTATCAGAGTCTGAAGACCATCAGAATCTGAGAACCAAGAGAGTCTGAAGATTATCAGAAGTTTAGTGCTACAGTAAGTCTGAAGCCACAAATTTGATAATCTGCTTACAAGGATTTCTACTGCATTGCGATGCACAAAGAAACTCTCAAATGGAGTAACGGCTAGCTTCTAAGTCAACTTGAGCGTGGGAAGCACAAAGACAAAGATTGCAGGCCAGTACAGAGTACGTTGTACGAACTCTGTTTCCACTACTCCACTACCTCGTACAGTTTGGCAACTGTGTCTATCGGTATTAATCCTCAAAGGGAATGGAATTCAAATGATGCTATTGAAGGACTATTACCAAATCAAGCAACAGATCAACAGTCATTGATCAAGCTTCAGAAATCATCCTGGTGTGCTGGAAGACTCAACGTCTCTTTTTTACGTCTATATAAAGGATAGAAGACTTGGAAAAAGGAGAACTCTACAACGTGAAAAATTGCATTGAGCTGCTTTCGTATTCACTGAGTCTTAACAAAAAGCACATCATTAACTTAGATTCTTACAAACTGAGTATTCTAGAATTTCTAAGTTTCACAGAAAAACAGAGTCTGTCTTTTGTGTAAAACAGAGTCTGTCTTTGTTGTAATTGAAACACATTTTGATTGTTATCAAGTGTTTCAACTGTATTCAATTTTCTGTAATTGTGTAAAAGTCTCTTGCTTTTGTGCTTGAGCAAAGGAAGTCTCTTGGCTGCGTCCTTGAGCAAAGGAAGTCTCTTGCTTTTGTGCTTGAGCAAAGGAAGTCTCTTAGTTGTGTCTTTGAGCAAGGAAGTCTCTCGCCTGTGTGCTTGAGCAAGGAAGTCTCATACTGTGTGTTTGAGCAACTTGTAATTTGATATTACATTTTAGTGAACTCTCCTTGGAAGTACAAGGGGGACGGGACTACTTCCGGTTTGTGGAAGGAACCTGTATAATTGCTTGTGTTCTCTCTTCTCTCTTTATCTCTTGATTATTCCGCTGCAATCAGAACCTAATCTCCTATCAGACTCTGATCTCATTCAGACTCTGAGTTTAAAGGAATTAGATTCTCACTCTTCAAGAGTTGCGAAAAGAAAACACAATTCAACCCCCCCCCCCTTCTTGTGTTTTTCTCACCTTCAGTTGGTATCAGAGCTCCGGCTCTGTTGTCTTAGCACTTAACCGTGTAACAGAAAAGATCCAGAGAAAAACATGTCTTCTAGTGAACCGTCTTCTTCTGGTGCCACTCCTGGTGCTGCTATACCATATGAATATGGATCCAATAACAGCAGTAGAAAGGCTGATTATGGAAAAATTCCTAAGTTCAATGGTGATCCTGAAGAATTTTCTTGGTGGAAAACCAACTTCTATAGTTATGTCATGGGTCTTGATGAAGAACTCTGGGACATACTTGAAGATGGTGTTGGTGACTTACAACTTGATGACGAAGGTGCTGCCATTGGCCGCAAACTTCACACTGCTGCTCAAAAGAAAATCTATAAGAAACATCATATCATCAGAGGGGCTCTTGTCACTGCTATTCCTAAAACGGAATACATGAAGATGAGTGACAAATCTACTGCTAGAGCCATGTTTGCTTCTCTCTGTGCTAACTACGAAGGAAGCAAAAAGGTCAGGGAAGCTAAAGCTCTTCTATTAGTTCATCAATATGAACTATTTAAGATGAAAGAGGATGAAAGTATTGAGCAGATGTACTCAAGATTTCAAACTCTAGTATCTGGTCTTGAGATACTGAAGAAGAGTTACATAGCTTCTGATCATGTTAGCAAGATTTTAAGGAGCTTACCCTCTAGATGGAGACCAAAGGTCACTGCAATTGAGGAGGCTAAAGATTTAAACACTTTAAATGTTGAAGATCTTGTAAGCTCACTCAAGGTTCATGAGTTAAGTCTCAATGAACATGATTCTGCAAGAAAATCCAAAACCATTGCTTTAAAATCAAAAGGAAGGTCTTCAAAGGCTCTCAAGGTTGAAGAGTCTGAAAATGAGTCTTCAGCTTCTGAAAGCTCAGAAGAGGATCCTGATATAGCAAAGGAAATGGCTATGCTTTCAAGCAGAATGCAGTACCTTGCTAAGAAGAACAAGAGATTTCTGAGCAAGGCAGTGGGAAGGGGTTCAAAAAGGAGGATCAGAAAGGTTGCTTCAACTGCAAGAAAACTGGACATTTTATTGCTGAGTGTCCAGAACTGCAGAAGGAGAAACCCAAGTCAAAAAGGCCAACCTTCAAGTCAAGCAAGTTTAAGAAGCAGATCAAGAAAAGTCTGATGGCCACCTGGGAAGATCTTGATAATGAGTCAGGATCTGAAGATGATGATGCTGAGGGTGAAGCCAATGTAGCTGTTGGACTAATGGCTACAACCGAATCTGTTAAAGAGACACCTGAGGCAGAATCAGAAACAGACTCTGAAAATGAAACAGAGGTATATTTTGAACTTACAAGATCTGAACTTATAGAATCTGTCAATGAGCTTCTTGGTCATTTTAAAGCTAAGGCCACTGAGTTGAAGAAAGTCAAACAACAGCTTGATAAGCTGTCAAAAAGACATAATTCAACTCTGCTGGAATTAGAAGATTTAAAAGAAGAAAATATTTCTTTATTAATCAAGAAGTGTAGCTGTAAATACTTAAGTGAGCAAGATGTTGCTCTACAAGAATTTATTGCTACTGGAATTGACAGATCAAGGGTTGCATTCATGATCTATAGCACGTATCAGAACAGAGGACAGGGTCTTGGATTCATTGGAGGAAACTCAAATGAAATGACTCTGAAATCTGGTCCTGATGGAGCCAGAGAGGCGTTGAAAAATCATTTTGTAAAAGAGTCTGATGAAGTCAACACAGTGACTCATTCAGAACCTACAACTTCTACTTCTAAGATTTTGACTAAGTCAAAACTTCAGAATGTTAAGTTAAAGGGTCTGAAAAACTTTGAACCCAAAGCTTTAAAGTCTCAGACTCTGAAACATTCAAAGTCTGATAAACAGACTCTGAAAAAGCCAGAGTCTGAAAAACCAAAGTCTAAATTTCAAAGGAGAGAAACTGTGAAAGGCAAGTTGAAACCTAAACCAAACGGTTCCAAACCTAAGGTATGGGAGAAAACATTGCCAATGATTTCAAGACATAACTTACGAAAAGAGTTCAATGGTTCTAAGACTAACCAAAAAGGACCCATAAGGATATGGGTACCTAAGTCTGATATTATTGATGTTGCAGGTATGTCTAAAAGGACTAGAAAAGCACAAGGTTTGGTACCTAGACAGTGGTTGCTCGCGTCACATGACGGGAGAAAGGTCTATGTTCCTAACCCTAACCATGAATGAGGGAGGAACTGTGGGATTTGGAGGAAACCAGACTGGCAAAATCATTGGTACTGGAACCATTGGTAACTCTCTGATCTCAATCAGTAATGTGTGGTTCGTTGATGGACTTAGACATAACTTACTAAGCATAAGTCAATTATGTGACAGTGGTTATGATGTATTGTTTAATAAGAACAACTGCACAGTGGTTAACAAGGATGATCAGTCCATAGTCTTCAAGGGAAAACGAAGAAACAATGTATATAAGATAAAATTCTCAGAACTGACTGATCAGAAGGTAATGTGCCTTCTGTCAATGGGTGATAAGAAGTGGTTGTGGCATAGACGTTTGGGACATGCTAATTGGAGATTAATCTCTAAGCTTAGCAAGTTGCAACTTGTCAAAGGCCTTCCAGACATTGACTATCACTCAGATGCTCTTTGCGGAGCATGTCAGAAAGGGAAAATTGTCAAGAGTCCCTTCAAGCCGAAAGAAATTGTTTCAACTTCCAGACCCTTGAAGTTACTTCATATTGACTTATTTGGACCAGTTAGCACTGCATCCTTATATGGAAGTAAATATAGACTAGTTATTGTTGATGACTACAGCAGATGGTGTTGGGTTAAATTTCTAAAAACTAAAGATGATTCATATTCTGTGTTTAGTAAATTCTGCATCCAAATTCAATCAGAGAAGGAAATGAAAATCTTGAAAGTCAGAAGTGATCATGGAGGAGAATTTGAAAATGAATCATTTGAGGTTTTCTGTGAAAAACATGGAATTATTCATGAATTCTCTGCACCTAGAACTCCACAACAAAATGGAGTTGTAGAGAGAAAGAACAGAACCTTACAAGAGATGGCTAGAACCATGATCCATGAGAACAATCTGGCTAAGCATTTTTGGGCAGAAGCAGTAAACACAGCTTGCTATGTTCAGAACAGAATCTATATTAGACCTCTGTTGAACAAAACAGCTTATGAACTCTTTAAAGGAAGAAAACCCAACATATCTTATTTTCATCAGTTCGGATGTACATGTTATGTCCTGAACAACAAAGTCTACCTAAAGAAATTTGATGCCAAAGCTCAAAAGGGAATCTTTTTAGGTTACTCTGAACGTTCTAAGGCATACAGGCTGTATAATTCAGAAACACAATGTGTGGAAGAATCTATGCATGTCAGATTCGATGACAAAATGCCTGGAAGTGAAACTCCAGTGCAAGAAAAAAGTCATGCAGAATCTCAAGATTCTGATGTTAACTCAGAATCTGATCAGATTCCAGAATCTGAAGATACTTCAGAAGCTGGAACAACCCCTGAAGTTCCTAATGAAGAAGCTTCTGATGAAGCTCAAGATGGTTCTTTGCAAGCTAGTCAATCCAAACAATCTTTCAAATACAAGTCTTCACATCCAGAAGAACAGATAATTGGCAATAAAGAAAGTCCTATAAGAACAAGATCACATTTCAGACAAGAAGAGTCTGCTTTAGGATTATTATCTGTTATTGAACCAACTTCTGTTGAAGAAGCTCTTGGAGATGAAGGATGGATTCTGGCAATGCAAGAAGAACTAAATCAATTCAAAAGGAATGAAGTATGGGATGTAGTAGCTAAGCCTGATCACAAGAACATCATTGGAACCAAGTGGGTGTTCAGAAATAAGCTTAGTGAACAAGGAGAAGTAATCAGAAACAAGGCCAGACTTGTTGCACAAGGCTACAGTCAGCAAGAAGGCATTGATTACACAGAAACGTTTGCTCCAGTTGCAAGATTGGAAGCAATCAGGTTACTTCTTTCCTATGCAGTTAATCACAACATAATTTTGTATCAAATGGACGTTAAGAGTGCATTTCTTAATGGTGTCATTTCTGAAGAAGTATATGTCAAACAACCTCCTGGCTTTGAAGATTTAAAGCATCCAGGGCATGTTTATAAATTAAAGAAATCACTCTATGGCTTGAAACAAGCTCCCAGAGCTTGGTATGAAAGACTAAGTAATTTCTTAATTCAAAACAACTTTGAACGAGGACAAGTTGACACTACTCTATTCAGAAAGACTCTGAAGAAAGACATTCTTGTAGTTCAGATTTATGTTGATGATATTATCTTTGGTTCTACAAATAGTTCACTTTGCAAAGAGTTTTCAAAAGTAATGCAGGATGAATTTGAAATGAGCATGATGGGAGAATTGAAGTTCTTTCTTGGAATTCAAATCAACCAATGCAAAGATGGAGTCTACGTTCATCAGTCCAAGTATACGGAAGAGCTTCTGAAGAAGTTCAATCTTGAGGACTGCAAAGAAATGAATACTCCAATGCATCCAACCTGCACTCTGAGCAAAGAAGATCAAGGGACCAAAGTTGATCAGAAGCTGTATAGAGGTATGATTGGTTCTTTGTTATACCTAACTGCATCCAGACTAGATATTTTGTACAGTGTATGTTTGTGTGCAAGGTTTCAATCAGATCCTAGAGAATCTCACTTAACTGCTGTTAAGAGAATCTTTAGATATCTGAAAGGAACAACCAATCTTGGACTTCTTTACAAGAAATCCTCTGACTACAAGCTAGTTGGATTCTGTGATGCTGACTATGCTCGAGACAGGATTGAAAGAAAATCTACCAGTGGCAATTGTCAATTCTTGGGAGATAATCTGATATCCTGGGCTAGCAAGAGGCAAGCAACCATTGCTTTGTCTACAGCAGAAGCAGAATACATCTCAGCTGCTAGTTGTTGTACACAGCTACTCTGGATGAAACATCAGCTTGAGGACTATCAAATAACTGAAAACCATATCCCAATTTATTGTGATAATACAGCAGCTATATGTTTGTCTAAAAATCCAATTCTGCATTCAAGAGCAAAGCATATTGAGATCAAACATCATTTTATAAGAGACTGTGTTCAAAAGGGAATTTTAGATATTCAATTCATTGATACTGATCATCAATGGGCTGATATATTTACTAAACCCTTATCTGTTGAAAGATTTGATTTCATAAAGAAAAATTTGAACATGTGCTATGTCTCTGGGTAATATGCGACTCTGAAAACAGAATTCAGACTCTGAAAATATTCAGAAGCTATTTGGAAATCAGACTCTCTTTTGGAGACTCTGATGAAAGCTTCTGATAAGTTATTCAGACTCTGATGAGGAATCTTTAGACTCTCAGAAGCTCGTATTAGTGGAAGCGTGACTGTTAAGTTCAGTAACACCTGCCCCACTATGGTGACAGTTACTTTACAGTTTCTCAGACGTGGCCTGTCTGTATTGGGTAAGAACTCAAAGGGCAATGATTTCATTATGTTAAACAAGTTACCTTCGCTTTGTCCCAATACGTTTACGGCTGCATGCTATATGTACTTATTGTTTGTGTTTGTTTGTCCCCTACTCTTTCCAAACAGTTATCAAACATTTTCTCTATAAATACATAACACACACAACTCACTTCTCTTTTCACTCTTTGATTTTCTCTCTGAACAAATTTCTTGTTTTTCAATACTTTGCAAAACTTTTTGTTCTCAAATCAAACTCTTAGAAAACCCTAATGGCAAGTGATCTCATCCAATCTGGTGTTATAATCAAGTCCGGAGGATCCTATGTTATCAAACCTAGGACAATGAACATCATCAAGGAGACTCTGGAAATTCAAGTGGAATCTCCAGTTGATTTTGGTTCACTCAGTCGTCATGGAGTTGACGTTGCACCTCATTTCTTATCACAAGGAATGATGAGATACTTTGGTATGTTGAATGGACCAACATATCAGGAGCTTGTTAGAGATTTTTGTGTTAGGTCAGAAGTCTACGACAAAGCTGAAGCTACTTTGGAAGAAACAGTAGCAATCTCAAACAACCCCAAGCTTGCTGGCAAGAACAGAGACCAAAATGGGTTTAAGACCATACAATGGTCTTGAAATAAGGTCTGCTGTGATGGGAATTCCAATAGTTATCACTGAAGAGGTGGTAGCCAGGGCTTGTCAGATGGAGAGCGCTGGTAAATTTCAGTGGAATGTCAACAAGAAAAGTGAATGGGCTGTTATCTGCAACAAGTTGTTATTTGAAGGGAGACCCTCAAATAAATTGGTGGATATGCATCCTGGGCATAGGGTGCTTCTGAAGATTATACTGGATAGTATGCTTCAGAAAGGAGGAGGAACAGACACATTGTCTGTGGATCACAAAGTTCTTCTTTATTTTCTTATCAACAAAATAAAGATCAACTTCCCCAGATATGTGATGCACCACATGTGTTGGGCCATCAAGAAGAGTCAATCAGAAACCAGGAGGCAAATTCCTTTTGGAAGATTAATATCTGAGATTCTGTATCAAGGAGGCCTCTTGAAGGTCTTATCAGAATCTAGTGTGGTATCAGATATTCATCTAGGAACTATGACCGGTAGAATCATCAATGGCAAGACTCTGCAGTACATGAAGATTGTCAAGAGATTCAACCCCTCTAAGCATGATATGAGAGAATCCTATGTACAATCTGATTTGATGATGGACTTGCCTCCCATTTCCAAAGAAGATAATCCTGAAGTTCTTGCTAGATTTGTAGTGGATTACTTCAAGGAGACTGGTAGAATAATCAACTATTCTGCTATTCCTGAGACTGCTGGAGGAGGACCTCTTAAGGTCAAATGAAAAAGGACCAAGGAAGTGGTTCTCAAGGAAGAGGAAGAGAAGCAGGAGCCTCTCAAGAAAAATATCAAATCTTCTGCTCTTCCTGGAGTTTCAATTGGTTCTACTTCTGTATCTATGATTGAGGATGAACACACTGCTGGCAAGGTTATGGCAGCAGAAATAGTTGCTGAAGAGTTGAAGGAAGAGACTGTCAAGGAAGCTGCTAAGTTGCTTGCTTCTGCTCTAAAACAGAAGAATCCTTCAGAACCTGCAGAAGTTGAGTTATCAGAAGCTACTGTGTCTGATCATTATGCATCTCCAGAAGCTGGAATTGGCACCTCTGGTAACGTGGCAAATAGCTCATCTTCTTCTTTGAATCAAGAGTCAGAATCTGACAACAAACCCTTGAGCCAAATTCTTCCATCTCTCAAAAATTCATCTCCCTCACCAATCAAACCCATATCATCCCATAACCCACTTGACCAGGCAGTAGTTGATTATGTTGATTCAACTATGGACAGAGTAATTCAAGACACAATCACAGTGTCTATGAATCTTCCTGCTGACCATCCTGCTCAACCTTCTTTTCTCAAACCACTTCAGGTAATTCAACCTTCTGAAAAGCCTGAAGCAACCATTCAATCCAAACAGCCATCCCCCCAAACTGAAACCATTTGTGTAGACTCTCCAGACACTCTAGATTCTCTTGAAAAACATCTAGGAGGAGAACTACCAAAAACCCCTGCAAAATCCAAACCAACAAAAGCTACTTCATCCGTTTCCAAACCAGACCCTGTACCTGAACCTACAGAGAATCTGACCTTAGCTTCTGTTGAATCTTCAGAACCTGCTGTTGAACCAGCTTATGAAAATCTGGAACAAGCCTCTGATATTGTATCAGGAACTGTAACAGCATGTAAAGCTAAGACCAGAAGAGTTTCTCAACCTCTTTGTGACCCCATAACCTATTTCTCTTTTGAAACTTTTCTAGCTTTGAGAGCATCTCTACCCTCAACCTCTGAACCTCAAAGTGACTTATTTGATTCAAATAAGATTGATGAGTTTTATGCTTCTTCATGCAATAAGCTCAAAGAAGTTATTGAGCAAAGGTCTATGCCAATACTGAATGTGAGCTATGAGGACAAGTTTTCTTCAGTGAAGACTAAATTTTTGGATTTTATCACCAAAATTCAGAAGGCTGCTGCCAGGGAACAAGCTCTTGTTACTGCCAAACATGTTGAAGAAGTAAAGCGGGTTGAGAAAGTTGTAGCTCTGAGCAATGCTCCCATTCTAAGGATTAGAGATACACCCTTCTTTGATGAGGATCGGTACATTCCTAGAGAATTTGTGGCTTACAATTCTTTGAAGAGGAAGTTGTATAAAGTTCAAGAAGAAGCTAGACAAGAAAGAGAAGCGCATTTGCGAAGAACTGAGGCTCTGGAAGAGATGGTAAAGAAACAGCAAGAGGATCTCCAGAAACTGATGGATCATCTTGCCAAACAAAACCAACCTTAGTTTAATTTCGTTTTGTTTATTTTTTTTGTAATTCTTCAGAACTTGTTTTTACTTACAATTTATTCAAGTTGTTTTTGATTCTACTTTGCATTCTATTTCTTCTATGCTCTGAATCTTCTATGTTTTCCCTCTTAATCTCTTACCTTAAGTCATTTAAAAAGGGGGAGGAACTTGTTCTAAACTTTTTTTTTGTTGATGACAAAAGGGGGAGAAGGGAAAGTATTTATGTCAGGGAGAAGAAAATTTTCTTTTAATTACATTGCATGTATACGTAAAAGTTAAAGGGAAATCTGCGAAAGGTGCTTAGTTAGACTCTGAGCCCTGTTTAAGAATCAATTTACTAAAAATTCTGAGTATGAATTTGATTGCTTATGAAAGACAATTTAATTAACCTGGATAGAACTCAAGATGAGCTTACAAACCTCAACTTAAGAACTATCAGACTCAGGGGGAGTCAGAGCTTACAAACCTCAGACTCTGAGCTTACAAACCTCAGAACCCTTTAAGTCAACTTGTTAATTAGATTAACAACAATTGACCTTTTAAATACTAATGTTTGTCATCATCAAAAAGGGGCAGATTGTTGGAACAAAGGTGTTCAGCAATACCACGTTTTGAGTTTTGATAATAACAAGGTATTAAAAAGTTGTCAATTGGATATTGCTAATATTTGTTTAAGTATGCAGGATATCAATTAAGATTTGTATCTTAGAAAGTATTCTGTTTTGAACAATGTTAAAGAGCAATAAATCCAGAGAAGCTTGTTGCTTGTGATTCTGTATCGAAGAGAGTCTGAAGACTGTGCTCATGAGAGTCTGAAGACTGTTTCGAAGAGAGTCTGAAGACTGTGCTGAAGAGAGTCTAAAGACTGTTTCGAAGAGAGTCTGAAGACTGTATCAGAGTCTGAAGACCATCAGAATCTGAGAACCAAGAGAGTCTGAAGATTATCAGAAGCTTAGTTTTACAGTAAGTCTGAAGCCACAAATTTAATAATCTGCTTACAAGGATTTCTACTGCATTGCGATGCACAAAGAAACTCTCAAATGGAGTAACGGCTAGCTTCTAAGTCAACTTGAGCGTGGGAAGCACAAAGACAAAGATTGCAGGCCAGTACAGAGTACGTTGTACGAACTCTGTTTCCACTACTCCACTACCTCGTACAGTTTGGCAACTGTGTCTACCGGTATTAATCCTCAAAGGGAATGGAATTCAAATGATGCTATTGAAGGACTATTACCAAATCAAGCAACAGATCAACAGTCATTGATCAAGCTTCAGAAATCATCCTGGTGTGCTGGAAGACTCAACGTCTCTTTTCTACGTCTATATAAAGGATAGAAGACTTGGAAAAAGGAGGACTCTACAACGTGAAAAATTGCATTGAGCTGCTTTCGTATTCACTGAGTCTTAACAAAAAGCACATCATTAACTTAGATTCTTACAAACTGAGTATTCTAGAATTTCTAAGTTTCACAGAAAAACAGAGTCTGTCTTTTGTGTAAAACAGAGTCTGTCTTTGTTGTAATTGAAACACATTTTGATTGTTATCAAGTGTTTCAACTGTATTCAATTTTCTGTAATTGTGTAAAAGTCTCTTGCTTTTGTGCTTGAGCAAAGGAAGTCTCTTGGCTGCGTCCTTGAGCAAAGGAAGTCTCTTGCTTTTGTGCTTGAGCAAAGGAAGTCTCTTAGTTGTGTCTTTGAGCAAGGAAGTCTCTCGCCTGTGTGCTTGAGCAAGGAAGTCTCATACTGTGTGTTTGAGCAACTTGTAATTTGATATTACATTTTAGTGAACTCTCCTTGGAAGTACAAGGGGGACAGGACTACTTCCGGTTTGTGGAAGGAACCTGTATAATTGCTTGTGTTCTCTCTTCTCTCTTTATCTCTTGATTATTCTGCTGCAATCAGAACCTAATCTCCTATCAGACTCTGATCTCATTCAGACTCTGAGTTTAAAGGAATTAGATTCTCACTCTTCAAGAGTTGCGAAAAGAAAACACAATTCAACCCCCCCCCCTTCTTGTGTTTTTCTCACCTTCAGAGTCGTTGTGAGGCACAAGTAAGGCTCGACGTGTACGGATTCGTAGGAATTGTAACCGTCGAGCGAGATTCACGGGAGTCATGGAGGGAGACATTATTCTTTGATTTAAATAAGTTTCTGTTTGCTTCGAGTAAAATGATTTGGACGTTGGGTGTGCGTTTTTTTGTATTGGGCCTGTGTAAATCGGAATTAGAGCTTTTGCTCGGTTTAAAACAGTAGCGCCCCAAGTTGTTACTCTTTTTAAAGAGTGATTACTTTTTAGGACGACGACACCGTTCACTAGAAGTATCTTTATATGTGAAAAACCTTAGTTTGTGCGAGTTTGATGTGCTCGTACGAAGCTTGCTCGCGCGAAGAGTTTTGTGTTCCCTGCGAGTGATTGTGCTCGCTCATAAGTACGAAGCTTGTCTCTGACTTTATGTGATACGATTCATAACACTTATGAATTTGTTCATGCCTATATCATATCAATTATTTGTGAATCGTATCATCAAACTCTCTGACTCTCTCTGAATCGATTCACTCCAACTTAGAATCGAATCAAACCTTCATCTGGTTTGTTTGAATCGTTTCAATCATGTCTTGACACATATCAATCTTCATATCCTATTCTTCCTCTCAGACTTGTCTTTTTGCTATGTGAATCGATTCATTCATTAGGTGAATCGATTCACTCTGTTTATTTTGTGCGAAAATTATGACTTTTTACCCCTTACTTTATAAACCCTTCTCCTCATAACTTACTGTTAGCCAATAATTTTATGGCTAAAGCATTAAATATGGTCAGAACCTTTGACCAGGGTTTTATCGAAGACACTGCCTTTATTTCGACAAGTTGAATTTGTTGAAGGCTCTCGATGAGTTTTGATTCGACCGTTGTTGGAAGTTTTCTAAAAGCAGTTACCTTCGAAGCAATAAAGCTGTTTGGAGATCCGAAAATGGATAAGACTTAGAAGTTTATATCAGTTGTAGTTTGAAATTCAAATAAGTAGTTACTTTTTAGTAGTATAAATAGTAGTTTTTCTTAAGGAAAAAGGGTCACAATTCTATCATACAAAACTCACACTTAAATTATCCGCATGGAAGAGAGAAACGAGTCACAAGTTGCAATGTATGAATATGTCCACCAATTTACATTCAATCAATGCAATTTAAGTCTTTTTACTTGAATCTTTTGCTATTTATTTGTTTATTTCGAGTAACATTTTTACAGTTTATCTGTTTACTTTTTTAAGCAAATTTTGTCTTCCTCTACATCGATTTCGAGACAGTGTGGAACTGGATTGATTTCGATTGTCCTTTATTCGTTAAACTTGAATTTGTTTATCAAAGATATTAAAACTTCTAAAAGAAACAAACACGAAAGGTCCTTAAGATTTACTGGTTGATCTTGCAAGTAAAACTTTTGTAAACCAGCGATTGTTTACCAAAAATCAGTGTAAACACTTACAAGCCATTAAATCATTTTCATCTATTCTCTCTAGGTCTCAAAAACTCATAGAACATAAATTCTTCAAGATTAAACACTTTTTCTTATAATCACTTTGCTCTTTGAGATACATTGATTTGCTAGGGTGCTATAGGGATTGTATTTTGGTTCTCTCAAGAAGATTGGTTGGGTTTAATCAAGGCTTTGAAGTGAAGTGAAGGATCTCATTCCACCTCCAAAGAAATTAGGGGTCTTTCTAACAGTTCTTGAAGTCGAAGGGGGTTCGTTTACTTGACTTAGCATTGAAGACTCGAGTGAAGAGATCGAAAGAGTGCACGGGTAATCAAGGATTCGAAGATTCAAGAAGCATCAAATTCAAGAGGTACTTGAAGTTTGGGGGAGTGTTTGCATTTGGGTTGAAGAATTAGGTTTAATTTCAAGGAACTCTTGTAAACACATTGTATTCAACTTTTGCTACATAGTGGATGACCTTGGTGAAAGTGTACTTCATCAAGTAGAGTAGACGTATCCCTTAGCGAGGACAAAAAAGGGTGAACTACTATAAACACCAGTGTTCTCTTTTCCCTTTCCTCTTTACTTTTCATTATAGCACTTGATTAATTGAATAATTGATAAGATAATTGCTAGTGTTCATCTAAGTTGTGTTTTCTCAAAAGATTAATCTAAATTAATTTGATTTAGGTTATAACAATTTTACTTGGATCAATTAATTGCAATTCCAATTCAATTATTCAATTTCATGTGCATTGTGTTTTTGATTGATAATTAGGTTTATTGTCATATAAGTTTGGTTTGAAATTGTCTCTAGTTTTGTTAATTGTTCAAGGTTATTGAATTTTGATTGTATATAAGATTTGAATCGTGAATTTCTCAATTCAAAGAATGAAATCTTAATACACATTATTTTATCTTTGTCTATTATTGTGATTGTTCGCGCACGAATTCAATAGTCAATTTAATATTGCATTGAACTTCAAAAGTGACATTTAAAATTGACTATTGAATAAACAAGATATTAAATGAATGAGGCAATTATTGTCAATTTTCCAATAATTGCCTCATTCATTTAATATCTTGTTTATTAAATTGACTATTGAATAATTACCCTTAGTTATTTATTATAGAGGGAGAAATATATGAAACAAGATATTAAATGAATGAGGCAATTATTGGAAAAGCATAAAATTGTATCAAAAGTAATTATTTATTGATTGTTTTAGTTTGTGTAAAATATCAAAAGTTGACAATTAAAAAAGGACTGAGGTAGAACTTGTTTTGATTACTACTTAACCAATGCTCAAAGGTGTAACACCCCGTTTTCCCAAAATAAAAATTTCATAATAAAATCATCAGAGTATACAACAACGGAGTATTACACTACTTTCTCAATTTCATAAATAGAATATAAAACTATTTATTCAACAATGTATTAGCAACCAACATTTTGCAGCGAAATATTATTTTCATGATAAGCAACTCCAACAAACTGGCACATAGGCCTCAACGTGATAATTTTTCAAAATTGATACATAAAGGAATGATAAAACATGACAACAATTTCCCCATCCCGTTAGATATCAGAGCCCTAGGACACTTGAGCCAACACTTCTACTAGCCTTCATTACCTGCAAGTTACCCATAGGAAAGGCAACGTTTTCAAGCAGAAGGGGTGAGATTCACATCAATAAATATAGAAATATAATCATCATTTGCATTTAACAACTTCAATAAATAAATCAAATAAATACAAATATACATATTCACAACATCAATGTTCACACACTTCATCGGCGGCTACAACGACGACGACACGACAATGCAACCGACAATGACGACAAGACGACCAACAACAACAACTAATGCAATATGCATGTGGTACCGTTTAACGCGTTTGAATGACAAGGCATTCTAGGGCATAAGCCCTCAACAGTTGAATGGTTAAAGCATTCCCAGGGCATGAGCCCTCAACAATTGAATGGACTAGCATTCACAGGGCATCAGCCCTCAACAGTTGAACGACAAGGCGTTCACAGGGCATAAACCCTCAACAATTATGAGTATGCAATGGACTCTATTCAGTGTATAACTACATACAACTCTCCTGCGACAACGACAACATGAACCACAACAACTACGACTTAACAATGCATATAATTAAATATGACTTACTCTGCAACATTTGTCAATTAGCAACATAACAATATTTGTATGATGTAACTCATTAACAATTATACTCAACAACTTGCATAATTAATTAATATAGCTATTCATAGGACAACGGTCGACCAATCAGTTATTTTACGTTCAACAGCTCCTTCAAATTATCTTAGTAATTCATGAGCATCTACCTCACACACTAACTCATCCCTCAACTCGAAACAGAGCGGCTTCAGGTACTGGGCAATTCGCCAGGCGAGTGCTCTTGCTCGCCCTGCCGAGCTCAAGAACAGGTTACTCGCCAGGCGAGCAGACTTGTTCGCCAGACGAGAGATGAACGAGTTGCTCGCCATGGCGAGAAAGCTTATTCGCCAGGCGAGTCGCGACAGAACAGACTACGGGATTCTGCAGTTTTTCACCCCAAACCCCAATTCTCCCAAATTCTAACTCCAAAACTGGTTACAACAATCCATTAAGGTTTTGTCCACAACTAGGATTCTTTTTAACACTCTTAAACAATATTCTTACATTCAATTTCACCCTAAGAATCAATTCAACCCTAAATTTCCAATTCCACAACCCTCTTGTTAAACACAGAATCAAATTATATAACTATATTCATAACATAAATCTTACCCTTACCTGAATTTTGATGAAAGAAGATTCTAAGACCTTTGATTCTCTCCCTCTTGGTTCTCCTCCTGGCTTTCTCCCAAAATTGATATTTTTGTACGCTGTTTCTGTCAGTTTTCCTTCTTCTATCCTAACTCCTCATAAATATTTTCTATTATATTAATTAACCCCCCCTTAAATCCTCTTAACTCCCTTTAATTTTATTAATTCTAATTTAATCCCCAAACTCTAAAATAATAATAATTCTCACTTTCTATATAAAATAATAATAAATCATATAATAAAACATAACACACCATATACTCAACAATAATTATTTAAAATCATATGAAAGACTCTAAACAAATCAGGAATAAATAATTAACAACTAGGGCGTTACAAAAGGCACTATTTAACATTTTGTTTCTAATTTTGTGGCACACAACTTGATATTCGTAGCCATGTTTAAACTTAAAACAAACATGCATGTTCTATTGAATCTATTTTAAAAAAAATTTTGTGTTGACCACAAGAAAATATCATGGGTTGATTAGGACACTGTTTGTCGGAGTAAGGAGGTTGGTGGTTAGGAGAATTAGAGAGTTCACTATTGTTTTATTAGAGAAGTAGTGTTGGCAGATAAGGATAGTTTATGGCTTAGGGTGATGTCGGCATGTTACGGTGTGGAGGGAGGTCGGTTATTGGAGGGTGGCCATGAGGCCTCTATGTGGTGTCGCGATATAGCGGTCTTGTGTAGGGAGGAGTGGTTTAGCTATAATGTTAGTCGCTTTGTGGGAAACGGGAAACATACGCTCTTTTGGTCGGATGTGTGGGTTGGTGGCGTGTCCTTTAGAGACCAATTTAATAGATTATTCGAGTTGTCGATGTTAAAAGGGGAGTCAGTGTTTGATATGTGTTAGTTAGGGTGGGCGAATGAGGGAGATTGTCGCGTCATTTTTCGGAGATCAAGGCTATTTGATTAACGTTTGACTCACTAATTATTTCACGAGTGAACTTTTAAAATTATTTAGAAAAGGGGGAAAAAGTTCAAATACCCCATATTTGAAGAGATTTAGGGTTCAGGGGTTAATTACATAAAGGGAAGGTATTAGCACCCTTTATGTCCGTAGTACTCTACGGGAACCTCTTGGTTTTATTCAATTTATTGTGCTATAACTTACTTAATATGAAAAAAGAGGGAAAAAATAATTAAAAAGAAGACCTAATTATCTACATTTTTTATTGATTTGAGAGGACGAGTGTCCTTTGCCTACGTACCCGTGAGGGATCAAAACCTCGTAGTTTGGGGTAAAAATTGACGTTTGATTTGTTATGTGTTTTTTATTTGTTTTGAAAAAGTTTTTAAAATAAAAGCCAAGTGGCAAAAAAGAATTTGGTTTGTGTTTTTTAAAGGAAATTACTCAAAATAAAGTTAAATCGATTAGACATTTGATTAAGAAAAAATGAAAAATAAAAAGAGGATCACTTGATCTTGGATCAAGGTTTGTTGTAAAAAAATATTTTTGTGATTTTTGTTATTTGCATGTTTTTTGTTGTTTTGAATAATTGGAACAAAAATAAACTAACGGAGGAGGAAATAATAAAAGCGCGGGGGACTCATAGTGGCGTTGGACCACATGAGGTCCCTTAACCTAAACTACGAAGCACAAACGACAAGGCATACACCCACACACTCACACATGCACCTAAACTATTACATAAAAACCTATTATACATTCTAGGGTCTGCGAAAAATAAATAAATTACATTAAACCTATTTTTTTACATACTAAATTCTTGCTATAAAATAAATGATATAAAAATAAATGTGCATGAGTAAATAATAACGTGCAGAATAATAAAATTAACCTAAATAAAAATGCATGAAAAATAAAAGTAAGATGCTAATCAAAATAGAAATGCATGAAAAAAAATAAAATAAAAGAAAAGATAGGGGGGTGCTGGTGGTAAAATGGGGGGTGCAGAGAACGAAAAGAGGCAACTGAAGTGGGCTTAAGGATGTTGGGGCGTGTGGGCTTAAGGATCAGATCAGGGCCGTCTGATTAAGATCAGACAGCCTAGATCTGATCATGATATGAGGCATCAGGGACCTCTTGATCCCAATCAGACGGTTCCAAAACGTGGGTGTACCGTAAAGGGGATGGGCAAACGCGCGCTGGAACGGCAGGGATAGAAAGGGGTATAAATACCCCAAACCCTTCACAAATCCTCATTCTTCTCCCCTATTTCTCTCTCTTTTGTTTTTTCCCTCAAATTCTCTCTTCTCTCTCCTCTCATTCTTCTCCATGAAGTTTCCGGCAGCCGGTGCGGTGGCCGGCCGGCCAGGGTGGCCGCGCCACCGCGTCGGAGTCAAAGGTGACCCCTTTTTATTTTTTTTCGCTCTTTATCTTCTACTCCTTTTTCTCAACCCATTTCTAAACTCAAAATCTCCAAAAAAAACAAAACCACTAAACCTTAGATCTAAAGTTTAGAACAAGTTATCCTTTATATATTTTGGTTTTTTTTCTTTTCTCCTACTCTCTTCTTACTATGTTTTACACTTGTAAATCACAAAAACAACAAAAACTCAACCTAGATCTACAAAAAGAAAGAAATTTTATACCTTCCTTTCTTCAAATCGGATTCGGTGCTGCTGAGGTTATTCTTTGGCAAGGCTTTCGGATTTGACAGTTTGATAGCTGCGTGTCAGCTTCGTGTGTGTGTGTGTCTGGACAGTTTGTTGTTATTGTGACCGGATCGTGAAATGGGTGTTAGGAATCGTCCCTCTGTGGTGCTTGCGGTTATGGTACTGGGTTGTGCTCTAAAACTTAGTATCTAATGTTTCGATGCAAGTTGTTGTGCTGCGAGTTTTTTTGTGATTTTTTCGGCCTGTTTCTGGCTGATGTTTTTTTCGCCCCCCAACTGTTTTTCGATTGTTTTTGTCTTCTGTGAATTTTTGGTCGTTTGTGTGTTCTTGTGGTGATTTTTGGCCGTCCCCCGTGCGTGTATGCGAGGTTCTACTTATAGTGGATGATCTGATGTTTAGGGTTTGTTAAGATTTAGCTGAAAACCTGTCTGGGATTGGATTAGGATTGGAATACTGGATTTGGATTTGGACTATCGACAGCTTGCAATTTGGACTTATCGGACATTAAAAAATAAAAAGGAATAAAAAAAATTGGACCTATCATCTATGAATAAAAATAAATAAAAGATAATTAATGTTTAAACTAAGATTAATTTAAAGGGTGAAATAAATGATGGAAATGAATTAAAATTTGAAATTAAAAGGACCGATAAAAATAAAAAACAAAGTGAGATGAAGGCCCGACTCGGAACCAAAAATAAGGTATTTTAAAATACCTCTCTGCCGAAATTTTCACCGAAAAGTCAGCGACCAATCATGATTGAACGACGAACGAGTGTAGGGTCAAATGACACGTGTCGGTGTATGAATGTACGATCTTAGGTCAAAAATTGGGGTATGACAGAGATGCTTGAAGTTGGAGGAAGAGGTTGTTTGCGTGGGAACATGAGTTGGTGTCGGAACTTAGGTTATTACTTCAAAATGTGATTTTGCAAGTTGATAAGGATGATAGATGGATATGGAGTTTGGAATCATCTTCCGCTTATAATGTTCGTAGTGCTTATAATTATCTGAATTTTCAGCCTCATATGCTTCTGCTGTGGCTATGTCATCTCTTTGGCATAAGGATGTCGCTCTGAAGGTTGTCTTGTTTGCTTGGCGCCTGTTTCGCGATAGGCTCCCTACTAAAGATAACCTTATTCGTCGTGGAGTTACTGATACTGCTTCCCATATATGTGTTGGAGGGTGTGGTTTGATGGAAACGTCTTCTCATTTATTCTTACATTGCAATAGTTTTGGGTCCGTTTGACACTTTATTTTTCGGTGGCTGACCATTTCTACGGTCATCCCTTTTGATGTCGCAGATCATTTTAATCCGTTCAGCTATGGTGGTGGTGCTGCTAAGGCACAACGTTCAATCTTGCAGGTTATTTGGTTTGCAAGCGTGTGGAAAATTTTGAAAGAAAGAAATAACATGTTTTCAATGGCAAAGAAAGTTCGATTGAGCAAGTGATTGATAAGATTAAGTTTTTAGCTTTCACACGATTAAAGGCGAAATTTGCTTCTCTTTCCTTTAATTATCATGGTTGGTGGCTTAATCCGTTTACTATGTGTTTGCATAGGCGAAACACATAGGCTAATAACTATTTCTTTTCTTGTTTTGTTTTTGTTCAGTTTCTAACTTGTAAATATTACTTGGACTATGTTGTTTACCATGATTTGGTGGTTGGACCCCTTAAAATGTTCGGGTTTCGGCTAGTCATACTTTGGTTTTTGATTGTAACGGATTGACTCTGTGTTCTTTTTGAGTGGTCTCTTTAGAACACATTGTACTAAAGAAAGACTCAATGTTTGTTTATATAATCCATTTTTTATTCTTAAAATATAAAAAAATATATTCTATTTTAGCTTTAAAAAATGAAAAAAAAAAAAAAAAAAAAAAAAATTTGTTTTGGAAGTTCAACATGACAATACCAAGAACACTTAGATTGAGATGAAACGAGTTCTTCTAGCTTAACCAAGATCCTGAGTTCGAATCCAGCTTTGGGTATGCATCAGTCTTAAAACTGGATACCCGGATTACACCCAAAGAATGAAGTTCAACATGACAATAAATAGATCAACTTCACCGAACCAGCCGTCGCCTTAAAAGCATTGCAATTTTTGATTAAAAGTCACACACAGAGTCTCTCTCTCTCACAGTTTCTTGTTCGACGCGAGAAGAGAAACCCTGAGTCAACGAATTTCACAACACAGTACTGCACTGCCTGGAGTCGTGCTTGGTTTTACTTCAGGTTTCTTTTTTCACCTCCCTTTCTTTCTTTCCTCCCTCCTACCTATTTTCAACATTATTTATTTTTTCCGTCATTTTGGATTTACTTTCATGCAATTCTATATACTATATTCTACTGAGATATGGGTTGGTTCAAATAAATACTATTAAATTAAATTTGACTTTTATTTGCCTATTGGCTGGCTAAGCTAGAATGACTATTACTATTATTATATCTTTCGTTTAATTATTAATATTAGTTTGGAAATTAAATATTCAAGATTCAATATTGTCAATATCAGAATGGATTTTCAAGCTTTTGGAAGTATTTGATGATACGTTGATTCTCATTTATCTCTTAATCTACAGTTTAAGTTTGTTTGATCAATTGGAGCACTGCACTGCACTGCCTCTCATGACTTGTTGCTCTCAATTTTTTAGGTCTTCTTCAGCCACACGATTCACCCGAACAGATATAGGTAATCTGTGATCTCAATCACATGGTTTTATTCGGTTTTATCTTTAAAACCGATTAAAACCATGTGATTGATACATTTCCTACATATGTATATATATTATATATTCAAAACATTGATATATTTCAAAATGATTATGGTTAATTAAGTTAATGTTTCTATGTTGCAACAGATATTTCAGAACTTCACAATGTCAAAATTTACACTTATAAGGAATTGCGAATTGCCACTTCAGGGTTTAGTCTTGCAAACAAGATAGGGCAAGGAGGTTTTGGATCAGTCTATAAGGTGATTGCAATAGTATGAAATCACCTAGAATTCACAAAGAAATCTATCTATTTGTGCTTTTACCAATGTTTCTTGTTTAGTGACTGATGCAACTGGTAAAGTTCATGTGACTGAAAGGTCACGGGTTCAAAGCCTCTTGTGTAAAAACAGGGTACGGCTGCGTACAATATACCAAATGGTGGGACCCCTTCCCGGACCCTGCGTATGCGGGAGCTTTAAGTGCACCGGGTTGCCCTGTTTTTTTTAGTGACTTATAGCATCCTCCACTGTGCAGGGAAAGTTGAGAGATGGATGCATGGTAGCTATAAAAGTTTTATCAGCTGAATCAAAACAAGGGGTCCAAGAGTTTTTGACAGAAATCAAAGTGATCTCTAGTATAGAGCATGAGAATCTAGTGAAGTTGAATGGTTGTTGTGTGGAAGACAATCATAGAATTTTGGTATATGGTTATCTTGAGAATAATAGCCTAGCACAAACACTTCTTGGTAAGTGATTTATCATAAATTATACTCCCCTCCGTCCCTATATATAAACTCCCTTTGCTTTTTTTTTTCTTCACATTTCTTAAGAAAAGTTGTTAGTGCAATTAATGTGTCTATTTTTTATGTTAATATTACCAAGTTGTCCTTTGTTTGTATGAGTATTAAATTTGACTTTTCATATTTTAAGATATGTTAGTAGTATTAATTAGGGGTATGTTCAGGGAAATAATAATAAATGGATCTAGTAATTTGAAAAAGGAATATATATTTAGGGACACTTTTTTATTCAAATGGGTCTCTATATAGGGATGGAGGGAGTATAATGTTGTGATATGAATGTAGTTAAACTATCATAATAATGTATTAGTCCTCGTGAGTTTATAGGTTCAGGCCATAGTAGCATTATATTCAGTTGGCTTGTAAGGCGCAACATTTGCATAGGTGTTGCTCGAGGGCTTGCATTCCTTCATGGAGAGGTTCGACCACATATAATTCATAGAGATATAAAAGCCAGCAATATATTACTTGACACAGATCTCCAACCCAAAATTTCAGATTTTGGCCTTGCAAAGCTTATCCCTCCAGACCTGACTCATATTAGTACAAGGGTTGCTGGAACTGCGTAAGTTCACTTTTCTTTCGTTACTTGTTGGATAGTTTTTTAGTTAGTTAATACCAGTAAATGACAGACTTTGGAAATTTCAAGTTTGTTAGGCCTATTAGATTTAAGAAAATATTTTTGTTCCACTCCCCTGATTTTCTTGCTACCATGCCCTGTTTGGTTTTGTAGTGGTTATGTCGCACCTGAGTATGCAATACGAAATCAAGTGACAAGAAAATCAGACATCTATAGTTTTGGAGTGCTCCTATTAGAAATTGTTAGTGGGAGGCCCAACACAAACAGACGCTTACCCGTTAAAGAACAATATCTTCTTACAAGGGTAAGGTTCTTTCTTTGTGCAAATATTGAATAACAGAAACTTGTATAAAGTGTGAGTGAAATATTATTTGAGATTGACATATGTCAACAGGGAATTTTTATTCTTGGAGCTCCTTCAATGCCATTTCACTTTCTTTATCTGTCTCTAAGTCTTTGTTTTCATACATAAATCCCTTCATTTGTTAAAGATATATTGTTGCTACGACATATTCTCCCATCTTGACTGTGTTTTAAACAACCTATTAATTGGATATCGGTTTATTGGAAGTATATTTTATTTTCGAGGGATGTGTCTATATTTTGTGGTATTTTCAAGAAATTGAATGAACAACATGATAAATGATCATGCAATACTTCAATAGCACTTTATTCTTTTTTTAAAACATTTTATAGTGTCCTTAATTTAAAAAAGAAAAGTAAGTAATTCCCTCCAAAATCCTCCAATCAAACATTTCCTTAAGAGTTTTTGTTCATCCCCTTCACCACTTTGTTTCCTTTCCTCCTTTCTCATGGTAGTCCCTTGAGCTCCCTTATTATAGCCATCTTTAACATATCATGTACATTAGGAGATTAGGTTAAAATGTTAATCTTTAAAGTTGTAGCTTAGAAGACTACAGATTATGAGTGAATTGTATATTATCTTAATTCTTAGATACTATTTATATATGGGTCAGCTCTATACTTTTCTTATATTTGCAATTTGAACCTCATAGTCACTTGACGGTGACATGAACTGATCAGCCGAGGCTCCCTATCTTGTATTTTTGAAGAAACATGTTATAATATGTCTGTGGCAAAATTACACCTGCGGTCCTTTAAATCTGACCTTTATCTTGGATTGGCCCTTTAAGTTTATTTTCCCGAATTGGTCATTTAAGTTTTATTTTCCTGAATTGGTCCTTTATGTTACATTATACTTTCACTGCTAGCCTTTTTAACAAGTTCTGTTACAAAAAAGCACATGTGACATTTTAGATAAAACTTAGATAGACATGTCAGATATGTTGAAATTCATTCTCTTCTCACTTTTTCTTAAATAATTCTAAATTCTCAAACCCAAAAACTTTAAACCAAAGTATCTCATTGTTCACAACAGTGTCTTCATTTAGTAGGAATGGTTAATATTTACAAACCTAAAACAATGAGTCATTTATCTCTAGTGAGGTGTGACGAATGGACACTTGAATGTTGTTCATCTCTAATTGTACAACGAAATTTGTGGTTCCAATAGTCCAAAATTATAACATAAAATACTACAATGTAACAAGAAGATAACTAAGGGCTAACAGTGCAAACAAAATATCATAAAGGGGAAAAAATAAAGCTTAAAGGGCCAATCCGAAATAAAGTTTAACCTTCTGAACTTAAAAGCTCATTCTAAATTGGAGGTTGCAAAACATATTAGGTAACTGTTAAGCCAGCTATGTAGATATCCTAAAAGAATGAGCTTTTAGTAATATCAAATTTGTAGATTCAAGACATAATTTAGATGAGAACGGTTTCTTTAAGTTAAGTGTCAAGGAATGAAAACCTATTCCCTCAAACTTTGGAATCTGTACATTCATGGTTTCAAGGTTTAGAGCAAATTGGACATAGATTCCATCTCATATATTTCTTTGATCTGATTTGTGAATGAATTTACAGTTCCTGTTAGGATATACGGTTGATTCTTGCACAGGGGTCATGCTAATCTTCTCTATATTGTTCACATCTTATCAGATGTCCACAAATGAGATATTTGAGACACTTAAGGTGGGTGGTCAAGGGGATGGGGTAGGCACAGGTGATTCATCAATATCAATGGAAAGAATGGCTTCAACGTAGCTAATGTTTGGTGTCTAGATGGTGTGTAAAATCAGTTTGTATTGCTGTGTATTTGTTCCGTACACCCATGTTGTATGCAGCATTTAAGGGGTTTAATATACCTATTTGTAATTCAATTTTAAGAACCATTGGTTGGCACAACTTGTGCTTGACTGGTCTTCAATGACGTTTTGTCCTATAAGAAGGAAAAAAAAAAGGAAATGGCTGCACTGGTGCTCCCTTATATTACAAAAAAAATTAATTGATGTTTAGGATTGAAACTAATAAAATAAATCTCTACCGCTCATTCATTTTTAAACAATATATCAACGGTGAAAAAAAGGGATCACTGGTGTATCTTTTGATGGTGTACACCTTAGAACGCAGCGGTAGGATGTTAAAGGACATTATACTATCAAGTAGACAAGTAGAAATTCTACTCTTGATGTATGACTGACATATAATGTGTCCTGCAGGCATGGGATTTGTACGAGGAAGGGGAGCTAAAAAGTTTGGTGGATGTTTTTCTAGAAGGGGACTTCAATGTTGAGGAGGCAGTCAAATTTTGCAAGGTTGGTCTTCTTTGCACACAGGACTCTCCTCAGCTCCGGCCTTCTATGTCCACTGTGTTTAAAATGCTTATTGGCGAAAAAGATGTGAACGATGATAAAATGATAAAACCAGGCATGATATTTGAATTTGTAGATGCCAATGACCTAGGGAACAAAAGAGGTAAGGCTCAAATGGAAAGTACGTGTACTTCTTTGTTGGCAGACTCAGGGAATCAAGATGATTCATCTTCATCAGGAACCGGGACCTCTTTTGCCACCATGACTTTCACTGCTATTTATGATCGAACCAATTAATTTTAATTGTGTTGGGGTAAGCCCTATGTAGATTGGGTTCATTTTTGTATCACGACATTAATTTATATATTTTTTATTCGTCGTTTTTTGTTTGTCCCTTTGCCATTTTCTTAGAGGACCTTTTTCCAATTTTATTGTGGATTAAGAAAAATTGATAGTCTAATTAGTGTATATATATATATATATATATATATATATATATATATATATATATATTTTGAGTTAAGATTCTCTCCATTTGCTTAAAATAAATGGACAATGTCATTTGGTGAGCGATAGATACAAGTATGTAATGGGTCCTACGGCTATGTGGGTTCTATTACTATTCATTATTTTCAAACTTCTTTGTCGCTTTATCTCTCTAAATAGAAGAAATTGAGAGACTAACAAAGGATCTTAACTCACATTTTGTCTATGACTATTACCAAATTGTTTTTTGCTTATAAATATTAACTTCACGGATGTTATCATTGTTTGGATATTTAAGAGGCGGAACTAGGTCTCAATCATTATTTATAACATGAGTAATTAATATATATGAGGATGTTTTAGTTCACGTGTTTATCCTATGTTATGAAATATGATGTGTTAAAAATAAAAAATGGTGTGTTAAAAATAAAAAATGTTTTGAAGAGATTGATGTGACTACCCTTAATCCAAAAAGGCACAAAAGTCTATTGTGGTGTTGTTGAAGACACTAAATGGAGGTTCAAATTTGTTTCTGATGTTTGTTGGACCACCCCCTCTTAGTGGTTGTATTAAGCTTAACGATGACGGAATTGGTCTGATGGAGAACGGAACGTAGCGGGGTATTGGTGTTATGTTAATGGTGTCGTTGTTGCTAGCTGATGGCAAACCCGTTCATTATTAGATTCAAAGGTATTTGAAGCTTTAACTATGCAAAAGGGTTTTGAAATTGCAAAATTTGTTAAGCAAATTAAACTTTGAATAATCAACTGAAATGACCTAACTTTCAATAGCCAAATACAGATAACTCCTATTCCAAGAAGTGATTACATGTTCTATATCATGAAATCCAAACAGAAATGCACTTAACTTCAATGTGCCTTATTTTTTGTCATCTACCTACCTATCTATATAACTACACAGAACAAGAGATGAGTGTTTTTCTTTACAAAGAAACAGAGAAAAAGGAAAAAGAACAAAAATGTTGAAATTCAAAACCAAATTAAAGCATGGATATCCCAATATTAAAATAGTCAGACCAGTTTCCTAGTCTACAACAAACAAACTGCTTACATTACATTGTTTTGCATATACCTCATAAACTGTTCTGTTACATGATACAAACTAAAATACATACGCAATATTTCAAGTAAACCTGTATTAGAATGCAAATAAGATTCCATATCAATGGAGTTTCCCCTTTCTGACTTTAGCGGCTTGTATCTGATCTGCAAGTGATACTTTTTTCTGCATTTTCTCTTTTCTGATAAGCTCTAAATCCAATTTACTGTGAGTTGGAAAATTGGAAGAAATAACGTCGCCTTCTCTAGCTACTTCACTTCTGATGATGTTATTTACATGATTCTAAAGACAGGAAAAACATACCATCATTAGTAGCTAAAGCGTAAAAGGAAATCATACCATCCACTTTCATTAATACTATTTTCAAAATGGCATATTCCTAAGATAAATGCCTTTTTAATCTGCTTATATCCTTAATCCAAATACATGCTATCATCATTAAGTTTCTAATAAGTCAAACCAATAATGCAAGTGTTTTCAAATTTTAACAGACAAAGCAACCAAGCAGTTAATCTCTTGACAGAAAATGGATTCAACAATTAAAATTCCTGTAAGTCCAAAAATGGGAAACTAACTTTGCTCAGTATTCTCCTTTGCCTTTCACTAAACTATAATTGCACATTTTAGCTGAGATTTAATTCATTCTGCCATCTCAATACTTACACTAATCTCATTTTTAATTGACTCATCATGTTGCATTTATAAACAGCCAATAAATGAGAAAATATTGAATGCCTACCTTAGTTAATTTAGAGCCAAGTTTCAATTCTTGAGTAACATCCTCGGCACATTTGTCTTCCTCTGCATTTTTGTATGGTTGATTCTTTATATTCTCTCTAGCTTTTGTCCTCTCTCGGAGATCTTTTCTCTTTTGAGTGAGCATTACCTTTTTTATCGCTTTTATCCGTGCTTCTTTCTCCGTTTTTATTTTTGCCATCTCTTTGGCCTTTGCCTTCTCTGTAATACGCTGAAGCTGATTGAGAAGGATCATTTCTTCTTTTATCTTTTCGTAGCTATCCCAATCAAGTTCTTCTTCTCCACTCCCTCCTTTCTTTGCTGCTTTGGCTATGATTTCCGTCCACAAATGAAAGGATTTATTTGCTCCAGCAATTGTCATCAGCTTTTCTTTTTCCTTTTCCTCTGCCTGCAGAATTCGGTGGAACTCATGTTGTTCTTTCATCTTATCATAGCTGTCCCAATCTAACTCTTCTTGACCACTCCCTCCTTTCTTGGCTGCATTTGCTATGTTTTGTTCCCATAAGAGGAAAAACTGCTCCCCTGCCCGCCGTGACTTCAGTCGCTCATCCCAGAGACGTCTCAGAGAATAACTTATCTTTTTCTTGATCTCATCACTGCAGGAAGGTTGGTAAAAGATTGGAGAATGAATTGCCATTGGCTACATTCTATTGTTAGTCATGCCAAAGATCAAGACAACCTAAAATTTCTGTCTAACAATATTTACAAGTAACAATTTACAAGTAACAATATAGTATACCTAATTGAAACCAACAGGACGAACAATACCTCGCTGCAACTACAATACTAGAACAATTTTCTTAGTAGAATATATTTCTATTAGAAGGAAGTTTATAACTAGATTGAAATTAGTTTCTAGCTGGCTTGATCATCTGAATCCGAATAATTTGTTATCATCTTGTATTCGTTATCATTGACTTTAATCTTACTTTATTTATCAGATAAGGATAGAAATAGAGCATACTCCTTATTGAAAACACAGTGAAATGATCGAGAGGTGGTCTGATTCTTGTTTGATTTCTCATTTGTTTGTAATTGGTTGAGTATCCCTTGTACTCCCTATAATATACTTTTGCAGAAAAAAAAAAGAAGTGAAATATGCATGGATTTATGTTTCTTTTGTTCTTAATTATATTATTGAAGTTGCTACAGGAGAAAACATCAAACAGCTTTGAATTTTTTTCAGACATATGGGTTACAGCGTTGGTGCAACGGGTAAAGTTGTCATGTGACTGAAAGGTCACGGGTTCAAATCCTGGAAACAACCTCTTGTGTAAAGAACAGGGTAAGGCTGTGTACAATACACCAATTGTTGAGACCCCTTCCCGGACCTTGCGTATGCGAGACTTTAGTGCACCAGGCAGCCCTTATATTAATATGGGTAACAGAAATTGGGATAAAAGTATAGAATGACCTCAAGGTTTAGACAAATAAGCCCATGAATATATCCCTTAGAGAAAGAAAAAAAAACAGCAATAACTTGCAAATTCAGATGCTATATATCCTAAAAAACATTGTTTCTTTTAGTAGGATTAGTATATGTTACAATTGGTTTCTCCAAGCCAAGTAACATACAATAAAACTATGCGATCATCACAAGCATGTTGCCTGTGCTCTTCCCCCAGAATTATGTACAGTAGGAACATTCCATATTATTGGAATAACCAAGTCCCACATAGATTAAAGATAAGGTCTGAACAAAGTTTATAAAGAGAGGCACCCCTAACCTTACAAATTGGTTGCGTAAGGTTGTGTTAGGTCCAATATAAAAACCTAATATGATATCAGTGCCTATCCAGGACCCTGTTGGGTCACCGAATATCAGGTTTTTGCTATCGAGCCACTCCGGTCACGCTCCAAATGTTCAATCTTGGGCGTGAGGTTGAGTCTGGTCACGCTACAAGTTGGTTGAGTAAGGTTGAGTTAGGTCCAATATAAAAACCTAATATGATATCAGTGCCTATCCAGGACCCGTTGGGTCACCGACTATCAGGTTTTTGCTATCGACCCACTCCGGTCACGCTCCAAATGTTCAATCTTGGGCGTGAGGTTGAGTCCGGTCACGCTACAAGTTGGTTGTGTAAGGTTGAGTTAAGTCCAATGTAAAAACTTAATATGATATCAGTGCCTATCTAGGACCCTTTGGGTCACCGACTATCAGGTTTTTGCTATCAAGCCACTCTAGTCACGCTCCAAATGTTCAATCCTGGGCGTGAGGGTAGGCCCAATATAAAAACCTAATATCTTATAAAGAGAGATAGATATGTTATTAACAAAGGGTTTTTTTTTTTTGGTTGCATTAACAAAGGATTATGAATACTCTTTCTTGTGTGTGAAATATTAAGAAATTATGGAAACTGAAGAGTTCAAGACCAAATAATTTTTCCTTCTCAATTAATACTTGATAATTTTCATAATTTGTTTTTACCTACATAACATAAACATGATTTTGCAGGGTATAAGATTACAATCTGTCTTGAGGAGGCGTACATAATTTTTTTTTAGGTCTTGTGTTTACCTAAGAAAACGGGGATGTTCAGCCACCTTCTTCTTCACCTGAAAATTTTTTAGTTGAAGGGGAAAATGAATATAATGAATGACCAGAAGTGAATCATGGGAAAGGAACTACCAACTAGCATCTGACTAATGAGGGAAAAGAACCACATAACCAAAATAGTATCTCAGAGTCTTAAAATCAAGGTTTTAAATAGTGGTCACTGCAACATAACTGTTTTTAAGGTTGCCAAAACCACAATATGACCGCAATTGAGGCCGCATTTAACTGCGATTCTCCGCAACCTCTATTTAAAACCCTGCCTAAATCATTTCAACAATAAGGCATGTCAAATTGTGAAGTGAACACAAAAATAAAGGAAGACTCCAATCTAAACAAAGACGTAACTTCACCTTGCGGTTCCTCAAAGCCTCTAATGTTCTTATCCTGATTCGCTCACGGGTCTCTGCAATTGGTTTTATAATTAATCACTTCAACAACAAAATGATCCAAAAATGGTAAAATAAACTCCAATGTAAAGTACCTGGGGTGTGTTTCCTTCCCTTATTCCAAGGTACTCTTCCTTTGTTTGCTAGTCCTATTCTCATTCTCCTCATTCTCTCCTTATCAAGAGATTCTAGAGAGTCGTCATTGTTCAAACAATCGAAAGAATCTTCTTCAACATTGTGGTGTTCGGCATCAACAGAAAAAGACAATGTTGATTTAGGGATTGTTGGAGGGGAAAATGTACAAGCGCAATCCAACCTATTGCTCAAAACATGTTGCCTTGAATAATAATTGTTGGGAATACGAGTCAAAGGAGTGTCTGGAACAGACATTCCTCTCACACTGACAATATTTTCACGTAATAAATAAGTCAGTAGTTATGTAGTACAGACATCACACACACACTGACACATATATAAAGTTTAAAGAAAATGAATAATTTAATGTAATTACAAGTGTCAGTGTCGTGTTGGACACAACAATTGTCCGACGTTGGGACAGACCTTCAATCTTAAGTGTCTGTGCAACACTAAGGTAAATAAATAATCATAACACAAAAAAAGTAAAGTTTGAGGGAGATGTTACATTACATTGAGTTGAAGTAGAGCATGTTGGTTCGAAAGAGAAGTTAAGAAGGTGAAAAGGAACATGAATGAGTTGGAACTCAGACAACGGCGGCTCCGGTTTCTATCTATATGTGGTCTGAATTATTTTTTAATTGGATGGGATTACTTCATACTTTACGCACACGCCAGTTTTTACTGACACACCCTCCCTTTTTTAATTTTATTTATATTTTTCAAAAGTTTCATCTCTTTTAGCATCTGTTTATCTTTTTTATTATGTGGTGAAAAAAAAATAAACTTTAATAGAATTATTTTTTGTTAAAAAAGTAAGTTGAACATAAATTGATTTATATTTGAATACGATGATATATACATGATTCTTATCAATTTAAGTTGGTTGAATAATTTGGATTAATATTATTTTTAGATGTGTAATTATCAATTATACGTAAAACTTGGTATTTAATTTCTATTATATTATTTAAATATAATTGTACTCTTGACCAATATATATATATATAATTGTACCAAGATTAGTAGGAAATATAGGTAGACTAGATGCAGCTTGCTCTCGTTGAACTCGATTTAGATTTTTTTTGCTAAACTAACGAAATAAGCCATGTTACTCTATAAAGTGTTTTTTTTTTAATATCACACTCTATAATGAATATACATTAAGAAATTATTTTAAAAAATATATAAATACTTCAATTTTCAATGTGATATGTCCGATGAGAAACAGATGGAGGCAACCGTGGCGGAAAGTGCTTTTACAGTGACGATGAGTTTGTGCGACGAAAAGTACGTTAGCACTCCAACGTTCAAGTCAATGTTAGAACTGAGAAAGAGTGTGTAAAAAGTGTGGGAAAAGTTAATCATACTAGAGGTGGACAAAATACCGACCCCCGACCCAAACCGTGTTATCAGAAAACAAAAATAGTGCAACGGGTGGGTTTAATTCGGGTTGTCGGATATGTGGGTTGCTAGTTTCAGTTTACAATAGATAACACAGGTCGAAAACGGATATACAAATTTGATCCATTCCAATCCGACACCCGACCGCAAATAGCTTCCTTCTTATGTAAAACCAGCCCATAGAGAGAAGATAACATTATTTTGACAGCTTTCATTGGTTTTAGTCTACAAATTGGTTTTAGTCTGACACACGCCACTTTCACCGTACATGTCCCATCCTTTTTATGACTTTTGAATAAATACTAAACATAATATTACTTTTTGATGATGACAAACGTAAGGATTAATAGTTAATTGTTGTTAATCTAATTAACAAGTTGACTTTAGAGTTTGAGGTTTGTAAGCTCCCCCTGAGTTCTATCCAAGTTAATTAAATTCATTTTAAGTACAAAAACGTAACTCAGAAATAATTCACATGCAATCCAGAGACTAAGAGATGTTAAGAAGGTTCTCCTAAATTAATTTTATTTAATTTAGTGGACTCAGAGCCTAAATGTAATTATATCTTACTCCCCCTTTTGTCATCTAACAAAAAGTCTCAAAAAAAATAAGAGTAAGAAAAGATGGATAAAAACATGAATATTTCTAAGCAAAAGTAATGTATCATAAGCATAATAGAAATATCATAAGCATAAACTATCACAAGCAGTAATATTCAGAAACGGTAATAATAAGAAACAAAAAAGAAAAACATAAATATGTGCAATTAAGGTTTAAGGTTGTTGTTTCTTCTTCATCTTCTCAAGGAGAGTGGCAATGCCGACATTAATCTTGGATTGCCCAACCATGGTCTCCTCATGCTATTTCTGCACATTCCTTTCAAATTTTTCCTACTTCTTGGCCAGTTCCTCTTGTTTCCTGATAGCTTCCAAACGATGTTCTTCCATTCTAATTTCAAGTGCTTCCTGTTTCAATTTCAATTCTAACAAATGAGTTTCCACAACTTATGTTTTCAGCTTCTGGACATCCATATCGGCTTGTAACTTGTCTTCGAATGCAATGACCTCAGGATCTTGACTCTTCAGATTGATAGACTCTGGCTTCTTGAGAAATTGAGCTAACCAAGATCCTTGAAATCCAGACTTAACTATCTCAGGAACATCTGGAATTTCAGCTTCTAGAGTAGGCTCTAGCTCCTTAGTCAACTCAGAATACTCAATTTTCCATGAGATGCAGGTTATGGGCTTTACTTCATCAATACTTCTGCAGATTTCAGCAAACCATTCTTACAAAGCTTCTTGTTGAGAAGCAATGGCCATCTCCTGAGTCTGTTCCACTTGTCAATGTAGTTGGCTGAAGGTATAACTTTGTTTCTTGCTTCAACTAACTTAATCAGACTCTAAAATATTTCATAGCACACACTGCTTAGGACCAGGTTAGTGTCAATGGTAGGAGGTGGGTTAATGAAGGTTTGGATTTGGGTTTCAGTGATGACAATATCTGGAATATTCATAGCTTGAGTGTCATCAGCAGAGGCTAAAGGTTGATGATGGTTAGGATTCTCAAAGGTTATGGTGATTTCAGGGTCAATGAAATTCACAAAAGTTTGATTGACTAGGTTGGATGAAGTTGGGATTACATCTTATGATGCCTAAGTCATGAGAACATCAGAATCAGTTTGGCTTAATTCTGATTTGGCAAAGTGTATGGGTTCAACAACTAAAGGTTCTACTGATACTGATGATGTATCAAACACTGATTGGTTAGATGGCAATTCAGATGTTGTTGTTATTATTGTTGTTGTTTGGTTTTCTGATACAACTTGTTCAAAAATTGTTGTATCAAAGGCTTTTTGTGGAGGTGTGTTTGGTTGTTGTTGATTTTCTGACACTATGTGCAGTGCATAGTTCAGAGACTGATTATGGTGAAGGTAAAGGTTGTTGTTGGATTTCTGAAACATTAATGTTAGGGACTGTTTCAGAGGCTATTTCTTGGTTAAGTTTGGGTTGATTTGTGGGGAGTTCACCATTCAAATGATCAATCAAAAAGTTTAGGGTGGATGGAGTTTCTTGTGTAGGTTAAGGAGGGTTGGATGAAGATGATGTACCAGCAACATCTCTAGATTGTTTCGTCCTGAGTGCACTTTCAAAACAATGCAACTCATAAGATAATTTGACTCTCCAATCATCAAGAACTTCAATCATTTCTTGATTATCTAAATACTTTTTGGAAATTTATGTGTGTCCATCAAACACTTCATTAGGGAGCAGTGTCTGAAAGGGGTATAACAGATGGAGGTTTAAACCACTTAGTCCTCTTTGGTACATCACCTTGGTCAGGTATAAGTCTAGGTTTTGGTTTTGGTGTGGGGGTTTTGGCTTTTTGAGGGTTTGTTGATAAACAATTTAGCAAATGTACTAAAACTATCGAAGTAATAAAATTAAGTTTGTATCCACGAAAACTATGTTAATCTCAATTTAGCAAAATTGTTATTATCTAGAATGTGTAAATGTTATTTTGTTTTGCCTTAGGCAGTATGTTTTGTTGCATAAATTTAAATAGCAGAAAATAAAGAGTTGATTAGAAAATATGAGAGATGAGATCAGATCTTTTGAATTTTCTAGTTCTCCCCTAATTGGTACACTGCACCTATTCTTATGAATAATTTTCTAGTTTCACGATGGTTAACAAAATAGCCTTAATCAATCCCTTGACTTAGGACCCTCTTATCAGATTACAACCTCTAATTCTTTAGGTGGTCTAATAATCTTTGAAGGTTTTACAAACGTTAACTTAATACCACAAATAAACGATTATCCATTCCTAGACTAACCCTGTTTATTTGAACAATTCAATCATGTCTAAGTTGAATAGCTATGATCAATAGTCATTCATTGTCACAAAATCATGTTTAATTTGATTAAGATATAAAAAACATTAAGAACAATTGAATTGGATATAGACTAAAATTTCATTCACAATAAACAGAGAGTTTCACAACAATATGTTTCAATTAGGAATTCATTTATGAAATTACTTTTTTTAGGAATCATTTATGAAATTACTTGATAAATATAAAAGAAATATTCAACATCAATTACTTTAAAATTTTAAAATAGCTAAAGAAAAACAAATAGCTAAAGAAAAACAATAATATTGCAGTAATATGGATGAATTTCAATGTAAAAAGGAAATATAAAAATATTAAGATAAAATAACTTATTGCGTGAGAAAAACACAACTTTAACAAAAAAAATTGAAAGTAATTTTTAGATTTCTTTATTGGTATCAACATGTACTTTGAGGACGAGTACACTGCACGGTTACCTCATTCAAAATGAAGACTCTTATCTTTTTAGAAGTTTGTCCCGAGATCAAACAAACTTAGAAAAGACAATATCAAATATAATCACCAATCTCAGATATTTATAGCTTACAATAAAAATTAGGATTGCCTCGTTAAAAAATGTTATGAGGTTTGGATTGTTACCATGGAACCTTCAAAGGCTATATAGGTTCATATGAACCCACACAACTTATCTTAAGTTTCCAACACAATGAAAGATTTATGGCAGAGTCCAACGCATGTGGATTGTCCATCAAACACACCGATAATACCACACTTTTTTTCTTTTAAGAAATACAAGTTTTTGGTCAAGCAGAGAAAAATATATCAAAACCTATCAAGAGTCCAATGTCCGATTTAAAACTGATATCTGACCCGAATCCCCATTTAACAAGAAAACTTCTAGAGGGACATAAGGAGAAGACATTGATGCACCAAACCTATAGGAGGGTTGCAACATTTTGCTGCCTTTTGCACAAGATATTGTTCTAAGACGTGGTCCAGTTCTCATTTGCCATATCTGAAAGGTCATTATCAATCAATGAAACAAGTTAAAAAATCAACTCCAACTAGAAGCCAAGACCCTAGAAGGCTTGTTCTATTGTTCACAGTAAGTCGGTCATGAATGTTAAAATGTTTCAATGTCACACTAACTGTAAAAAGAACATATAATGAAGAATGCTAAGGTCACACCCTCTAACACACCCCGATAATAATGAGCCAACTCATCCACTTTTTCTATTCCTTAACTTGGACCGGTTTAATTATTTATTATTAATATTATTTGGAACTTAAAATAAATAAGCGCACTTCAAGTTCAAGGATTTAATAGTGGAACCTGTAAAAATAAATTTACCGTCGGAAACATGTTCTAGGAGACCATGACAACCATTATATTTACGTCACATTTCAAAATCAAATTAAACCAAATCCAAATCACAAATTCACGGTTCAATCTCCACAATCTTTCTTCTTCAATTCAGACATCAAAGTTAGAACCATTTTCAATTATTTCACTCCTTGTTACTTTGTATTTGAATCCCATGAAAGGATTTCCATCTAGGTGCCCTTGTTTGCATATGGGTATTTGGTAAAATTTTAATCTTTGATTAAAATTTCATGGGGTTGTAAATAGGTTCTTTGATATCAAAGATGGGGGCTAGATATGTACAAAAAAGGGGCATAAGGGCTTGGGACAGAGACCGATTGGAAGAACCGCCATGGAGCTTCCTGACATTGCACTGTGTTGGAGTTTTTATTTTCCGTTAACATTGCAGATAAATTGTAAAATAAAATGTAGTTTTCGACCGGTACAACCATTACTAGGGGTAACGGAATAAAAGGTGGCTAATTATTATTGGAGTGTGTGACTCTAGTAATCCTCTTCATATCATTCCATAGTTAAATACTTTTAATTTCAACATTGCAGTGAAGGCTTTGGATGACTTTTGAGGTAGAAAAATATAAAGTTGGATAAAAGCCATACCTCGATAATTCCTTTTCTAGGTGCATGAATAGCCAAACACAAGCAGTAGTCACTCTTCATTGGTTCATAAGAAGTGGAGCTTGATGATGCTAAATCTTTATTCACCAACATCTCCATGAATAAACAACTGGCATCCCTATATCCCTGCAAAATACTAAATTTTATATTAAGTGAATACAATGCCTTTTTTATTTGGAGATTTTGAAGAGGGAAGGTCAGAGACTTGGGACCAAAAGTCTTAAAAAAAAAAACCTTCCACAAGCGAACCACCACAAGTGCTTGAGTATCAAGGAGTAATATGCGACCAAGTGAATCCGTTATAGCAGCCAATGTACCACTTGGTGATAAGGTTAGCTTTTCACCTTTCCTAGGATGATCCTTTATACATGTCAGAGGTGAAGCTGCATTGAAACGTGAATTCAAAAGTCAGATAATTGGATTCAAATTTAGAAATGATGCAGCAAAAATGGAGCACATAGCTCTTAATTTTATCAGTTGATAGTTTTCTTCAAGCAGAAATGCAAAAGTCCATTAGTCCTGCTATAACTTTTCATCCCATAGATTAATGGACGGTTTTTAGCAAAGTATTCATGGTTTCCTCTGTTTTAGACTTACTCATCATATGACTTTTGCAAAGTCTGAATTTGCGGTAGGTTTTTTCTTCTAATAATAGTTAAGTTATATCAAGATAGCACCGCCTTTCAAGTAGTAAAAAATAATCATACTTAGCATGACAGTATATAATTTTTGTTGTCTTAACTTTGGCCTGAGCATCTCTAACTCAATTATATGCACAATTATCTTCAGGTGTCTGTGCTTATTATAATAGAAAAGGCAACACTGTCAACACTGTGACGAGTGTTACTACTCATACCTCGAGCAAATGGCTGAGGCTTCTGCTCCGATTTCTTTGGGGATTTCACTGGAGAAGTATGTTCACTCCGCCAAATCAACTTAGAAAACGACGCTATAGTGGAAAAAGTTGCAGGTACAACTTTAGACAAGATAGCTCCCACTAAAGACCTGCCTTTGTCCTCAGAAAGTCTGCCAATGGATCAAACAAAACTCAATCGGTATAAACACAATGACAATAAAAAGACTTTTGAGTGTATATGAATGAAAAAATTTAATAATGGTCCACGTACCTGTAAGCTGAAATCACAGCATCGTCTCCAACAGCCACTGCGCAGTAATAACGTTGACTCGACTGCCCAATAATAAAAGCAGCTGAACTCAAATACCGGAAATAATATCAGAATTCTTCCATAATCTACTGTTCAAACAGCCACAATAATATCTTCCTCGAATGACTTATTGTTTTCTATTTTTTACAATCCATGAAACAAATGTTATTAATATAACATGATTATTTAAAATAATTAATATTTTACCTGTTGTTCCATGAGCGGTGGAGGCATTATGCCAGTAATGGCTGCATCAGCACAAGTACCATACTTACCGATATTCCACAACTGGTAAGGTAATTTTTGTTGAGAATTATCAAAATCCTCAGAATCTAAGCCCTTTTGCTTTTGATTCCAAAGTTGAGCATGAGCTTGTTCAAACCATTTCTGCAGCATATTCTGCACTCACATTCACACGTTGCGAAATACTACTGTTAGAATCTTCTACACCAATTCAGTTCAGTTCAGACAGTGAAAACTAACTACCTGAACAACAGAGCCATCAAAACGGGCAATGACACCTGGCAATATAAGACAAAACTCTTCTGACGATGAACTATTATCTTGAATCAAATCTTTCTTTGTTCCACGAACTCTTAACTTCAAAACTCGTCCAGGATAAATCATCTAACATGAGTTGTAATCAATCAATCAAATATAAATATAAAGAAATTTATAAAAAGAAGTCTGATAGATATATTTACCTGCCTATGAATCAATTCAGCACGTAAAGAGTAAATGAGCAAGTAGCCAGAGGAGGTACCAGCGACGATGACGCGAATTTCGTCAAAGACCAACCATTCGACGGCGGAGATGAATTCGGATTCGGTAGGGGACAAATCGGGTCGGATCCTGATTGGAGATTGGGAGGAATCGGATGACCATGAGAGGAGGAGGATGGTGGATCGGTTGGCGAGGAGGATAGAGTGATTATCGATGGCGGAGAGAAGGTTCGGGTTGTCTACCACCCAACCGGGTTTTCCGGCTCCGACTTCACCCAATTCTTTGCAGGCTATGCATCCTAATTCCTTCTTATACGATCGCCTCTTCATTCCTATGCTTGCTTGCTTCCGAATCGCACCACCCTTTAACGTTCTCCTAGCCTAATTACAATACTTTCAATTTCACACCAAATTACAAATAAAACAATAGGCAAAATAATTTATCTCCATTTTTGCCTTCATATATTACCAATTGTGCAATTTTTGTCCCCATTTTCCTTTTGAATATATATATATATATATATATATATATATATATATAAATGCTCGTATTACTATTTTCGTTTTTCATTACTATTTTTCTTGAAATTAAAACCTAATTCTTATGTAAATGACTCCCCTCTTGAATTTGGTGCTTCTTGAATCTTCGGATCGTTGAATACCTGTGCACCCCTTTGAACTGTTCACTCAAGCATTCGATTCTACGTCTGATAAATGAATCCCCTTCGACTTCAAGAACCCCAAGACTTTTGGAGGTGGAATGAGATTATTCACTACACTTTGAAGCCTTGATTATGCCCAATCAATCTTCTTGAGAGAACTAACTTACAATCCCTACGAGCACCCTAGAGAACAATGTGACTCAAAGAACAAAGTGATTCCAAGAAAACGTGTTTAATCTTGAAGAATGTATGAACAATGAGTTTTTTTAGCTCTAGAGAGAATAGATGCAAATGATTCAATCATTTTGGAGTTAAGAGGTGAAGTGTATATATAGTGAGGGGTGATAAGACTCAACTTTCGCATAAAATGAACAGACTGAATCGATTCACTAAATGGTTGAATCGATTCAGACAGCAAGAAAACAAACCAGGAAAGCATGAAGAATGAAACGATTCAGTGTATATTTGAATTGATTCAAGTGAACCCAGGATGAAGAATGATACGACTCATGTCTCTTATGAATCGATTTAGAGCAAGTCAAATAGTTTTGTGAGACGATTCAAACAGAAAAGAGTCGATTCATTCATGAATCGATTCAAAAAGATGTGAATCGATTCACCTGCAAGTCAGAGACTTAGATAAATCAATTTAGTGTGTATTGAGTCGATTCAATATGACAAAATATGAACTAAGACACTTTTTCATGAGACATGGACCGTCAATAATTTTCTAATTGGCTAAAGAGACCTTAAAAAAGGCTTTAAGACCTTTCCTGAAGACTTCTACGCTTACAAAGATATTAACCACTTCGCATTGTCCCAAGACTCGTGCTTGTTGGGCTATGGACCGTCAATAATCTCCTAATTGGCTAAAGAGACCTTCAGAAAGGCTTTAAGACCTTTCCTAAGGACTCCCACGCCACAAAAGATATTAATCACTTCGCCTTGTCTCAAGACTCGTGCTTGTTGGGCTATGGACCGTCAATAATTTTCTAATTGGCTAGGGAGACCTTCAGAAAGGCTTTAAGACCTTTCCTAAGGACTCCCACACCACAAAAGATATTAATCACATCGCATTGTCTCAAGACTCGTGCTTGTTGGGCTATGGACCGTCAATAATTTTCTAATTGGCTAAAGAGACCTTCAGAAAGGCTTTAAGACCTTTCCTAAAGGCCTCGCTGCCCTACATCAGGTTCCTAGGCCCATAAGGTGTTTAAACCGCCTTAGTCTCCTCTGGAAGCGTGTAGAACCCGCCGAATATACTAAAATACCCCTGTGGCTTGGAGACCAAGCCACCAAAACCCAAGCCCACAACAGACTATAAATACCACCCTTGAGAGCACTCTCAAGACATCCAATAATCAGTCTAAACCCTAATAGACAACACAAACCCTAGTATTACTTTTTTGTAAATAATATACTTATATTTATTCCTTTTCTTATACAAAATCTCCAAAATAATGAATACATTAGCACAACATGATAAATACAAACTGTTCGCCATAATAAGTACAGTTGGCGCTGTCTGTGGGAAAAGGTAAAACTAACCTCGACCACCGTCTTGAATCGCAAATCGTGGTTCAAGAACCCTAATCAGCCTTCTGAATCGTAGAACACCTCTACGGTTTGGAAACCCAGCACCCAAAATCTCTCAGCTCTAGGACGATCAAACAGTCGTCTTCATGGCTACCACGGAAGAAGTCGAGACTCTCAGAACCGAGATGGCTCAACTGAGAGAGCAGAACGAGGTTCTACGCAATTCAGTAGAAACTGTGCAGCAGAAACAACTAGAAGGAAAAGACGAATCTCAGCATGGCGAGATGGATGATCCAGAGCCCCTGTAACACCCCGTTTTCCCAACATAAAATTTCATAACAAATAATCAGAGTTTTTTTTTCTCCCACATAAATGGAATGCTACACTTCTTAAAAATCCTAAATGGAATAAATAACAATTTATCCTTCATAAATTGGTCAACATAAATATTCAAAACTTCGCAGCGGATTTTAATTCAACAATATAATTAGTCTTGGCACGAAGGCCTCATCAAAACATCTCGTAATAATCCAAAAACTAAATCATAGTCATGTAAATCATAAGCAATACGTAAGGAATAGAAAATAGCCACAAAAGTTCTCATCCCGTTACGTATCAGTGCACCTAAATACACTGTGAGAGATAGCCACTCACGACAACAATCAACAGCTACTTATTCTCGATCACCTGCAAGTTACTCATACGAAGAACAACATTTCCAAGCAGAAGGGGTGAGATTCACAAACAATAATGTTAAGCATATAATTCACCAATTATAATTAACAACATAAACATCATCAACATATCATAACAATGGTCATGTAGCATCATTATCATCATCAATATCAACTTCATAAATCAACTTAACAACTTGACTCAACAATGCAACTTAACTCGACTATGCAACTCTATCATTTTACTCATGCATGTGGTGTAACAGCCCGATTTTGTGATTATTTGATTTTAATTGTTTTATGTGTGTATAATCATGTCCATGTGCATTTTCATGAGTTTTCGTATTAGAAGAGTGTTTTAGTCATTTCACTAGAAAGGGTAAATTGGTAATTTGGAGAGAGATTAGTTTAGTGATTAGTGAGAATTATCATTTTACTAAGTTATCGGTGTAGTAATTAGTGATTTACCGTTTAGTGACCGTTATCGACGTCTTACCGTTAATTGAGCGTTACTAGCATTTTACCGTTGAGAATAGTAGTAACATTTTAGAATTCAGCTAGAGTGGGTTAAGTCCACTAGAATTGAGTTGAGCCCATTAAGGGTTTGTGAATAATTGACCCATAACTTTGAGAAACTAGGGTTAAACCTTGTCATTCACACAAAACACAAAGAGTAGAGAAATAGAGACTAGAGAAAGGAGCTAGAAGAGAGGGTTGAAGCTAAAGGGGGAATTGAATCTAGGAGCCAAATTGAAGCTTGAGCTAGGATTCTTAGTGTTGGAGGTAAGAGGGCTAGTTTTCATGCATAATTTTTAAATTCTCATTTCTACCCTTTTCTATGATTTTGATTAATTGAAATGATTATATAAATTGGTGTTTGGATGTTGATGTTATGTTTTTAAACATGAATTATATGGTGATGGTGTAATCGTTGTTGAATTAGCATGTCGAAAATGTATGAAAATGGATATTTGAGTTTATGTGAAAAATTGATGAGAAATGAGGTTGTGATGTTGTAACATGTATGAATTCGTGTTCAGTTGATGTTGTGAATGATTTATGAACTATTGCTAGTTGAATTGTTGAACTGGAATCATTGTATGTGAATTGGAGATGAAATTTGTGAATGTTGTTGGTGAATTGAGAAATTTATGAAATTTGTTGAAATGAGTTAAGTTGTTGTTTATGATGCATAGTTTGAGTTCCTGTAGGTGTGTTATAACCATTGTGGCCTATAAACACTTTCTGGAACACGTTTTGGGATTTGGGGGATCAAAATTTGGAGTTTTGGGTGAAAATGGGTTGGAACCCGTAGCATTTTTCTGCATAATTTTGAATAGTCGCTTAAGCGACGCTGCAGTTGCTGTCTGATGACTGTTCGCTTAAGTGAATGCTAAGCGAAGCTGTAAGCGAACAGGACCAGAAGCTACTGACTTGTGGACGCTTAAGCGTGCAGAACTTTTTCCAGCACTTTTAAAACATTGTTCCGAACTTCCGAGGGCCAATCCGAACTTCTTAAAACACTTCTTTTAACTTATATAATCACTGTTTGTACAATTAATCCTACTGGAACACTTCCTTGAACAAGAATTGGACTTGGTTTATGAAATTGAATTCCAACTTTGAAAAATTGTCAAGAACGTTGATTATTTCTGAAATTTGAAATTCAAGGAAATGGGATGAGATTAAAGTAGTGTAGAGATTATATGATAAATGAAAATGATTTCAATTGGTTCCAATTAACTATATCTTGTTTTGTCTTGGAAACTTGGAGTTTTGGAAAAATGACAAAGTGAGACGAACTTCGCGATTTTTGTGAAAACATCGCGATTGGCCGATGAAAGGCTTATGTAATCTCTACTGCACACAAATGTGACTTAAGAGTATACATGACTTAGGCATTTGACCTTGTTTGGTTGGTTTTGGTTCATTACTTCGATATTTTCAAAGTTGTGAGTTATGAGTAGGATATTGTGAAGACTTAGCTTAATGACTAAATGTTTAGCAACCTTTTGTAACTGATCTTGTATGATTGAAATGGTGATTTGCGAATGAATGTTATACGGTGAATGTATGTTGATGTATGCATACTTGTTGAATGGAGGTGTTTATTGCATAATTGGTATATGCATTGTTTGATAATGATTGCATGATATTGCATGCATGTTTATTGTTGAGGTGATCATGGTATGAACATATGCATTGAGTCGAGTCATATGTTCATGCATTCATTGTTTGGTGACGAACTTATGTTCAATGTAAGGCGGGGCATGAAACCTTACAAATGATGTTTTTGTTGCATCGAAGGTGACGACCTTGAGGTGATTTGGTACCACATGCATCTAGATGAGTCTAGAGCATTGCATACATTGTTTGGTAAATTGCATTGAGTCATGATGTGCGATTGATGCATTTGATTAATGTCAACTTGATTGGTGAATTGAATTGATATTGGGTCATTGTGTGAATATATATATATGATGATGTTTGTAATATTTGACAATCTCTATACATGATATTATTAATTGATTGATTGAGAATTATGTTGATGTAATGCTAACCTTCAGTGGTTTACCACTTACCTTTCCGTGCGGACGGGTAGATGAAGTGCAAGATAAGTAGTTTGTTCGATTGATGTTGCTGAGGAGTAGGAATCCTCTATCTCTTTTGCGCGTGTCTAGATTAGGGGCTCTGATGTAGGATAGCGTTTAGATGTTCAACTTTGTTGTTATTTGTTGGTTTTGAGGAGTTATGTTATAGTTATTTTATATCCAATGTTGAGGATAAGATTATGTATCTATTATCATGAGATTTGGAGTTATGGATTGTATGCCTGATTATATATTCCGCTGCTATATTTATGAAATCATGATATATATATATATATATATATATATATATATATATATATATTTGGAATTGTGTATTTTTTTAGTTGTCGTAGCATCTATTTCTAGAATATCGTATATTCGCGCGTTTTACCGCTTAATAGGAATAGGGTGTTACATGTGGTACCATTCTAAGGCATAAGCCCTCGTCGCTTTTGAGCATAAATATACTCCTAGGCGTGAGCCCTTGTCGCTATTGAGCAAAAGCTCCTAGGGCATGAGCCATCGTCTTTATTGAGCAAAAGCTCCTAGGGCATGGGTCCTCGTCTTTAAATGAGTATGCATGGACTCAACATCTTACAACTTAGACAACATGAACGTCTTATATGACTCCAATAATTTGGATCAACATCTCACATCTTAGACCGACACATGCAACTTTAATCAATAGTAAACAACAACTTGGCAGCACATCAATAATCTCAAGATATAACAATGTCAAAATGTAATCATCGTCTCAAAACATCACTTATAATTCACATAATGCATATACGATTATATATATATCATCAGTAACAACATTAAATCATCTTATAACAACTTCACATATCATCATTAATATTATATTCAAACATCAACAATTCATCATATAACATCGTATTCAAACATCAAGAATTCATCATGCGTTTTTGTAAAAACATAATAAATTATACATAATATATTTTCATGTCAAACCAAGGCTAGTGGAAATATATCGCAATTATCAACAACTTTCATGTTTATACCAAAGACCAATTTAAAACAGAGACGTGTGAAAAATGTAACGCCCCATTTTGATTCTATTATTTTTAAATGATGTTTGAATATTGTTTATATGATTTTGCATGACTTATTTGATATATATGATTTTATGTGAAATATATGATTTATGTGTGATATATAGTATGTGTTATTTTATTATATAGTTGTTTTATTATTTAAATAAAACATGAGAAATAGAAATAACTGGTAATAATATTTATTTAGAATTAAGGGGATTAATTATAATTATGTGGAATAAGTGGGAGTTAAGAGAAAGAAAAGAGGGGTTATGTTTTGGGAGTTAGTAAGAAAGAGTCAGACAAAAACATTTCACGTACAATAGAAAAAAAAGTGAGTTTTTGAGAGAAAGAGAAGAAAGACCAAGAGGCTAGGAGAAGGGTTAGGAAGGAATCAATCGCTGTAGATTTTCAATTCATTTTGCTGAATTAAGGTAAGGGTGAGATTTCCTTCAATAATCATAGTATATAATTCTGAAATTTGATGAATTGTTGTGTTCTTGAGTTAGGGTTAGAAAGTTTATGTTAATTGATAAAATGAGATGAATTGTGTTGTTTGATGCATGTTCCTAAGTTGTTTTGATTTCTATATTACCTATTTGACCTGTAAACATCATTGTAAATCATTTTGGGTGATTAAGGGATTAAAAATTGGGTTTTTAGAGTGAAAACTGTTCTTTCCCGTAAGCGAATTCGGCCACCGATTTTCTGAAAGCCAAAACTGGAAAAACACTCATTTTTCACCCGTTTCTGTTTTGAATTAGCTTTCAGTGTAAACATGAAAGTTGTAGATAATTGAGTTAGCTTTCTAATGGCTTTGGTTTGACGTGTAAACGATTTTTATATTTTGAGTTATGGTAAAAATAGTCCAAGTGGGTATTCAGAAAATTTTAAGAAAACTTAGCATGACTAATTATGAGTTAGTCCAAAACTTATGGTTGGTTTCCCAACTTCAAACTTAGGTATTAGGGATTTAGTTGAAGTGTTTTATGAGTATTTGGCTTATGTCTTATTGATCACACTTGCTTTGTTTTTGAAGAATGTTTTGGTTTGATATGAATGTAGTTGATTAATGTATATGTGCTATGTTGATGAATTCTGTCGTAAGAGTTGTTGTGTCAGATTTTGACTAAGTTGTGGAGTGCGTCATAAATGATTAGGCACATATGTTGTTGTCGTAGATGTTGTTGAGTTGTATGTTGATAAACACAAATTGAGTCAATTTGCATTCTCATTCACCCGTTGGGGGCTTATGCCCTGGGATGCTTTAACCATCCAACTGTTGGGGGCTTATGCCCTGGAATGCTTAGCATTCAACGCGCGTATATGGTACCACATGCATGATGCATTAGTTGTAGTTGGAGTTGCATTGTTGTATTTGTCGTTGTTGGTCTAGTAGTTGGTGTTCATTGCTGATAATGGCGCTACATTATGGTTGTTAAATGTTGTTGATGATAATGTTGCTGATGTATTATATATATACATATGCATTTGATGATGCTTGTTGCTGATTGTTGTTGTTTTCATTAATTTGATGAATTATATATTATTATTATTGGATGTGTATCTTGTAACAGCTCGATTTTTGCGATTATTTGATTTTAATTGTTTTATGTGTGTTTATTTATGTCTGTGCGCATTTTTATGGGTTTACGTATTAGGAGGGTATTTTGGTCATTTAGACTTAAGGGCATTTCAGTCTTTTGCGAGGAAGGGTAATTTAGTAACCTTATGACAATAGTTATTTTAGCGTTCTAGTTAGAACCGTTATTGATTGTAAAAGGTTAAGTTGTCTATATAATTAGTTAGAGCCGAGGTTCCTAATCAATTACCATTAGTAAGTTAGAGTTAGCGGTTTTGTGTAATTAGAATTGAACCAATTAGTTGGGATGGGTTAGGCCCATTAAAAGTTTGTTAATATTTGACCCATAACTTTGAGAAACTAGGGTTAGACTTTGTCATTCACACAAAACACAAAAGAGTAGAGAATTAGAGGCTAGAGAGAAGAGCTAGAGAAGAGGGTTGAGGCTAAAGGGGAGATTGAAGCTTGAGCTAGAATTCTTGGTGTTCGAGGTAAGGGGGCTAGTCTTCATTCATAATCAATTGTTTAATCTCTTCTTCTTCTCCATCTCATAAGTGCTTATGGAATAAGTGATTATTTGAACTTAATTTATGAAATTCGTGCTTCTATTTGATGTTAATTTTGAGTATGTGAAATTGATGCTAAACATGTTATTGTTGTTGATTTTACATGCTTGAATTGTGGTTATATGATACCTTGTTGATTTTTGTTCAAATTGTTATGAACTAGAGTTGTTGTTGTTGATTGTGATGAAATCATGTTTAAATAAGGTTGTTGTTGAATTGGATATGTTGTTGTTGTTGAATCATACTATGGGTATTACATTTTGTGAAGTTGTGGTTTGAATTTGTGAAGTTTGAGTTAAGTTGTCATATGAAGGACCAAAATGAACTTTTGATATATGAAGTTGTTAAATGAGTTTTTGATGTTGTTGGATGAGGTAGAACTAGTATAATTTCTGTTTTCATGTTATAGTTGTGTTAGTCAAATCGTTTGGGAGAAAACGAGATTTTCATGTGGAAAGTCGGTGTTTAAGCGTTTTGAAAAATGAAGTGATTTTGTGTGGTTATGGAAAATGATTTTGGGATGAGGTTGATTAAGTCGTTTTAATGTTGAAATGTCAAGTTTTCAAGTGTAGTATGTATGGTCTAAGTGTTAGGGATGCATTGGCGAAAACGAAATCGAAATCGGACTCGAAAACAAGATTTTATGCGGGAAAACGCAAAAATGCATTTTGCTGTACTGTTGAGGTGACACGACCGTGTGTCCTGATGACGCGACCGTGTCAGTTCTGCAGAACCCCGAAACCTAGTTTTCTTATGGGTTTGTGTATTTTTAAGCATGCCAATGGATTCCAAACACCTAACCCTATTCAATCAATGTATAATTAAGCCTCTAGAGTGTCATAGCTTGATTCCAACTTGGTTACACTTGGTTTTCCTCATTGGTGTTCAATTAACTTGTTTTTATGCCGAAATTGTCAGATTGGCATTATAAACTGTAATTAGCCGATGAAATGCATATGTATGCTCAACTGCACACATATGTAATCTAAGAGCATACATAGCCGAGGCATTAATGTTGTTTTACTTTGAAAAGTATATGTTGATTGTTTTGTTTAATCATAGACGAACTTTGTTAAATTTAATCTCAAAAACCGATTATCTCAGAAACCTTTTGTAAATGACTTCGTATGAATATTGATGATACGTGAGTGATTGCTAGATGAGTAATATGATGATTATCTTGGATTGGTGGAATTTCTCCTTTATGTTAAGTATGAGATCTATGTGAAGTTGTGTTGAAGTTTGTTGATAGTTGAGATAATAATTGTGTTGAATGAAGATGTGTTGATGAATTCTATTTGAATTACAAGTTGTTGATTGTATGGATGTAAATCCTTGATAATGCAATTGTTCTTGGAGTTGTTCAATGTAAATGGAGGTGAACTTTTACATTGTTGTTATTGAAGTGATTTGCATTGTCGAGTCTTTATTAATATGTCCATGCATCATGGTCTCATATGTGACGTAAAATGAGGTGTTCATGAGGTGTTAATGTAAGAGATGGTGTACTCTTACATATGATGGGCGACGGCCTTCTTGAGGTGATTGGTACCACATGCATATAGAAGTCGTGTTTAGGCGCATAACATGAATTGGCATGAGTCATATTTGCTAATGTGTCGATGTTGATTGGTGATACACGTGTTAATGCATTGTATGTTGTGATGATTGTGAATGTTGAGATGATATAAATGTGTGCCCTTGTTGTTGAGATTTAATCAATGATGTTCATTTTCAATTGTTATTATTATTGATTATAAATGATGTTAAGCTAACCCTAGTGGTTTTGACCGCCTGCCTTTCCTTATGGACGGATAGACGGAGTGCAGGAGTAGTTACTTGCTTGGTGAGTTGATCCGAGGATAGCAGATGCTTCCTCTGCTTTTTCTATCGAGTCTAGAGTTAGGCTCTGATTAGGACGTTGTCTTATATTCATCGTTTTGGATCATGTTGTTATTTGCCCTTATGTCGGGACTGAGAGACTTATATATTTATAAGTTGGATTATTTGATGTATGATGTATATCCGCTGCGATTGTTGATGATTTTATATATGCATGCATGCTAATTTTGGAAACTTGTTGAAGACGTAACGTCTATTTCTTGAATAATTATTATATTCGCATGTTTTATTGCTTTAATAGAAATAGGGCGTTACATATCTCACCCCTTCTGCTTGAAATTGTTGCCCTTCGTATGGGTAACCTGCAGGTTTTGAACATCAGTAGGTATGGCTCAAGTGTCTAGGGCTCTAATAAATATTAGGATGAGGATCGTCACGAATGTTTTCCTTTATTCTTTTATGTATCATATCTATGAAAAGACTATGTTGTTGGAGTTTTATTATTGTTGAAAATAATATTTTATAACTGTTGAGGCCTTTGTGCCAGGATTATGTTGACGTTGAATTTGAGTTGAATTATAATTTTGAAGATTTATTCCACTGTAGTTTATGAGAATTTATGTTGTTTTAAAATAAATAGTTTATTCCTATTTATGAAATTTTGAAAAGCAGTGTGACACTCCGTTGTTTGATTTACTCTGATATTTTTTATTTAATATTACGACGTTGGGAGAACGGGGTGTTACAAAAAAGACGCAAAAACATGAAACAGAGAATGCTGTCACCGTACAATTTCGCTAAGACCTCCTTGGAGTATTTTCATCATAACTCAAAAACTAAAAGTCATTTTACGTCAAACCAAAGCCACTGGAAATCTAACAAAATTATCAAAAACTTTCATGTTTACACCCAAGACCAATTCTATACCGATCAATACCAGTTTTCGTTTCAAATTTGAAAAAGTTGTGCAGAAAGTCCATAAAAATTCATTGTGACCTACGTGCAGTAATTTGACCATAACTCAAGTTCTATAAATCGTTTTGACGTCATACCAACGGAATTAGAAAACTAACATCCATACCTAAAACGTTTGTGTTTATACCTAAGACCAATTCTATACCGATCAATACCAGTTTTTGTTCCAAATTCGAAAAAGCTGTGCAGAAAGTCCATAAAAATTTACTGTGACCTACGTGCAGTAATTTGACCATAACTCAAGTTCTAAAAATCTTTTTGATGTCAGACCAACGGCATTAGAAAACTAATATCCATACATACATTTTTCATGTTTACACCTAAGACCAATTCTGTACCGATCAATACCAGTTTTGTTTTAAATTTCGGGACAGAGATAAAAAAAATCAGAAAAAGCAACTTATATTATTCAAACTTCACATTCATTCAAAATCATCACAATCATCAACAACAACTCAACATAATTCATACTCAATTCATAATATGACATTAACAACAATAATCATCAACAACCATAACTCATAATCATGAATCCAACCACAAATCGACAACAACATAACATAAATCATCAATTATCACTCTTAACCCTAATTCTCCAATTCTCAAAAACTAAACCTACAACATGTTAAATGAAATTTTCAGAATCATAGACTCAAGATTATTGAATGATAGTAGCACCCTTACCTTAGGTTGGTTGATTTTTCAGAACTCTACAAGTTCTCCTGTTTTCTCCCAAAAACTGTGTTTTTCACGTTCTCTCTGTTTTTCTCCCAAAACTGCTTTTCTGGTTCTAACCCTAATCTCTAATGTTCTCCTCAATTTATAACCACCAAGTGTTTGTTTCTCACTTAATCTTTTAACCTAACAAACTCCTCCATTTACCAACCTACCCTTATGCCTCATTAAATCAAATCTAATTAGATTTTCTTCACTATTTATATCATAACAACCTACTAATAAATACTAAAAATCATCACATAACAAATATTCAAATAAAATATACAAAAAGACTCTAAACTCGATAAAATAAATAAATAATAAAAATGGGGCGTTACAAAAAACGTGTCACAATTTACTTAAACGTGACACGTTTGGGCGAATTTCTGAGCCTATTTTAGCTGAAGACTATTCTGAAGACAGAGGTTACGAATTCTGGAGAGAGAAAGTGCGATTTACAGACCTGGAGACTGAAGAATGGAGCTATTTCCTTCATCTTTCACCAAATATAAGTATGTTTTAATTCTTCCATTGAATATGTCATTTGTATACTCAATTATGAGTAGTTAATTCTCTTAGAGATTAGGTCTAAAATGATTCTTTGAAACCCTAATTGATCCATGTTGTTGTAAAACTCTATTTATTGTGAATGACAATATAGTTTTTAATCAATTCAATTATTCTTAATGCTTTTTATATCCTGATCAAATATAAATATGATTTAGTGAGAATGAATGACTACTGACCATATCTTTCGACTTAGACCTAATTGAATTTTTCTAATAAACATGGTTAGTCTAGGAATGGATAATCGTTTGTTAGTGATATTAGGTCAACGTTCTTAAAAACTTCAACGATTATTAGACCACCTAAGGAATTAGGGGATGTAGTTTGAGAAGAGGGTCCTAACTCAAGGGATTGATTATGACTATTTTGTTAACTATCGTGAAACTAGAAAATCATTCATAAGAATAGGTGTAGTATACTGTCATACCCCAAATTTTGACCAATTTAATTTTTTATTTTCGTACGTTGTTCGTTTTTTTTAGCTTTTCGTTCGCGCCCTAATTCCCGCGATATTTGTTTTAGTCGTATTGTGATCGCATTTATTTTTTTACGTCGTTTATATTTTAATGTCACTCGCGTATTAATTTCTTAATTTTTACTCGCGTTTTATGCGTATTTTATTTATCGTAAAGTTTACGTTTTTAAAGCTCATTTTGTTCACGTCGTTGATTTACTATTTTATTTAGCGTTAAAAAAGCCGCGTATTTATGTCGTCTCAGACAAAATTTCGGCAGAGAGGTATTTTAAAATACCTCATTTTTTGGTTCCGACGGGACATTTTTATTATTTCTTTTATTTTATTATTTATTTATTCTCATGAACATCAAGAACTCATGAAGTTCATTTTTTCCAGATTCATAACAAAATCATAACACCAAGCCAAACTTCAAAATCCAAACAATAACAACACAGCAGATCCGAATCAACATCTCATCCAAGGTCATTTTCGACCTTAAAACAACAATCCTCAACACCACGTTTTCGGATCAACACGCAGAGAAGAACAAAAACGCGAGAAAGTGGACTCAACCGAACAGATCAAACGTGAGCAAGGAAAAACGCAAGGCCGAACGTCAAAAGAAGGAACAGAAACGCAAGGAAAAGGAACGAACAGCAAGTGAGAAGAAGATGTAACGATCTCGTTCATCTTTTTCTCTCTAAATTTTCGAAACTTTGAGTTTAGATCTAGGAGGTGTTGTTGATTTTCTGAGAAAACTAAGTAGATTTTTGGAATAAGGAAAGAAAAGAATATGTAAAAGTGTAAATAATTTTGAAAAAAAAGAAGATGAGAGTTTTCCGGCGGCGGCGCCGCCACTCTAGGGTGGCCGGCCACCGCGCCGGAGCCGGCAAACTCGCCGGAGAAGATGAAGTTCATCTTCATCATCTTCTTTTATTTTTATTTTTTTCAGAAAAGTTAGAGAGAAGGGAGAGAAGGATTTTTTCAAAAAAACTTAGAGAGAGAAATAACATGAGAATTGAGGATTTAGCCTCGAAGAACATATTTATATGACTTGTGTAAACCGGTTCGGTTCACCTGACCCGATCCAGGATGAACCGAACCGGTTCCTCCTTTACCCAGCCCAGCTTTCTTTTTCTTTCTTTTGGCCCAGTTCTTGTTCCTGCTTGCTATTTGAATCCCCACCTTACTGCCTGCACCCCCCTCCCTGCATATTTTTCTTTTATAGTAATGTTTGTGGTATTTTTATTTCATGTATTTTTTTTAAGTCACATAATATTTGAACTGTATTTCATGCATTTTTTTTAATTAATGTCTTAATCTTCACATCATGCATATTTTTGTTTAGTTCATATAATTTTTGTTTATTTAGGTACTAAAAAAATCTTTTCATGAATATTTGCTTGTTGTGATCTTGTTTATCTTGCATTTAAGTTTATTTCATGTGTTTGCATTTTATTGTTTTGTTATTTTATGTTGTTTAAATTGCATTTTTAGTGTGCATAATAAGTTTCATTATAAATATCGCATGCATATTTAAATTTTTCGCCATTTATTTTATTTTTTTGGTTTAGTTTGTAATTAGGGAAATGATGTAATTTATTTTTGCGCATTTTTCTTTTTTTTTTGAGACAATAGAATGTATTTAGGGTATGTAATATGTAACCGACACACGCACTGACACATGCACCGACACTTTACCACTTTATTTATCGCTTTACGCTTATTTATTTTTCCGCCGTTACGCGAGTTCATCGTTAGTTTTGAAAATATTTTCATCAAAAATCAAAAAAATCAAATCCAAATTTTCTTTAAAGTAAACCTTGGCTTGTAACCCAAGTGATTTTTTTCTTTTATTTTCCTTAATCAAATGTTAATCAATTTAATATCCACATTAGACATGGATTTCTTGCAATTAAAATTAACCAACTTCATCGTATTTTCTTCTCATGCCTTGAGGCCTCTCATCTCTTCTTAAAATCTTTTTTTCAAAAATGTTAAAATCAATTCAACTCATCAAATAAGTTCTTTAGCCGAACTACTTGATTTTGATCCCGATTTATTTGGGTAAGTAGGCAAAGGGTTTTGGTCCTTCCAAATCAATAAAAATAACCAAAAACATGCTTCATCTTTCTCCTTTCTTTCACTTAAACTCTTAACTTTTTTTAATAAGTAAAATTAATTTAGCGCAAGATTAAGAATAGGTAGAAGGTTCCTATGGGATACCATAGTCGGTTCGGGTGCCTAACACCTTCCCCAATCGAAACCAACCCCCGGATCCAGGGTCTTATAAGGGTTTTTACTCACTTTTTCCCTTCCCACGAATAAAAGATGAGAGTTCAAAGATTAAAGGTTCAAATCCGATTAATGATTTTGATACCCGAAAATCGCGAGCACAGAAATGGCGACTCCACTGGGGACCTTTTAGAGGGTTAAGCCTATTCTATCTTTCTTTACTTTTGCGCTTTATTATTTGCTTATACCTTTGTAAATACGTGCCTAATTGTTTATTTTTCTTACGTGAGTGGCGAGATAAGTCCTACACCCGGGCTTGAGTGAAGTATAAGATAGGACGGAGTACAATTATAGTGCCATGCCGGGAGCGGTCCCGTGTTATGTGTGCATGTAATGTAACTCCACTCGACGTAGGCCTCTCGGAAGTAATATAACGTCGCCATGAGCAATCGTGATCGGCATTATTATTTTCGAAGTCCGCCAAACGTCGAGAACCTTTAGATCACCCTTAACCCAACTTGGCCTTTTTAGGACGTAGCGCGGTGGCTAATCAAGAACAGTCTTGACTTAGTTGATACGCGATGCTACACTCAAACTAGACTACCTTGTGAATATTATTGGACTAGGAACAGTCCTTTACACCGATAATATTCAAAAGGGGGTTGGAATTTGAGAACTTTGGTAGAACCCGTGATACAGGTACATTTGAAATCGTAGTCCTTACCAAACGGCGCGTTTTACCCTCAGCTCCAACTTTGTGGACTTAACCTCACCATGTTTTCTCTGTTTCTTTAGCATAATCATGCATACATGAATTCATTCATAAACATCTTTCATCTTTCATCGAAGGACTTAGACAAACATTTTTTGTAAACATTGTAGATGGAGTATACAAAAAGGAGTCTTAAGCAGTACAGTTTCAAAAGTCCGGATCTGACCAAATTGAGGGAGCTAGGATCTCGTGTGGCTAATCCAGTTGGTTTCCGAAGTCGTCATGGGTGGCTGCTTAATCTTCTTAAAGTGGATGTTGAAAAGGGAATTCTGGAGACTTTGGTCCAACTCTACAACCCAGCCTTTCATTGCTTTACCTTTCCAGATTACCAGCTTGTACCCACCCTTGAGGAATATTCGCATTGGGTTGGCTTACCAGTGCTCGACCAAGTACCTTTCAATGGGCTCGAACCCACTCCTAAACCCGCGACCCTTGCAACCGCTCTCCATCTCAAACCTTCCGATTTGGTTCCCCCTAACTACACCATCAAAAATGGCTTCCAAGGCTTAACTGCCAAATTCCTTTACCAAAAAGCCTCTGCCTTTGACAAAGCCAAGAAAACTGATGCTTTCGAATCCGTCCTTGCCTTGCTCATATATGGTCTCTTACTGTTTCCCAACATGGACGACTTCATCGACATTAATGCAATCAAAATTTTCCTCACCAAAAACCCAGTTCCCACTTTGCTTGCAGATACATACTATTCCATTCACTACAGAAACATCAAGGAAAAAGGAACCATCGTTTGTTGTGCACCTTTGTTATACAAGTGGTTTGTCTCGCACCTACCCGAGTCCGTCTTCTCCAAAGCAAACACTAGTTTGACCCATTGGTCTCAAAGAATTATGCCTCTCACTCCAGAAGACATTGTTTGGTCCCATACAGCTGTTGACACTAAAGGGATTATCAGAAGTTGTGGAGAATTTGAGAATGTACCCCTCATCGGTACATGTGGAGGAATTACTTACAACCCTGCTCTTGCCATGCGTCAGTTCGGATACCCTATGGAGAAGAAGCCCAATAACCTCTCTTTATCCAATGAATTCTACCTTAACCATCAGGATCATGCAAATATGAGAAAGCGGTTTGTGCAAGCTTGGTATTCTGTTCGCAGGTTCGACGAAATCCAGTTGGGAAAGAAGCAAAATTTTGCACATGAGTCCTATACACAGTGGGTTATTAACAGAGCTAAGACTTTTGGTTTGCCTTATGTACTACCGAGGTCCTTGTCTTCAACAGTACCAGCATCAATCTTGCCTTTACCTCCTCAAACTGCGGAAGAGTATCAGACACGTTTGGCTAAGTCAGAGCGCGAAAAGGCTGAGTGGGAAGGAAAGTATCAAGTAGCTAAGCGTGAGAATGACACCCTCATGAACTTATTAGAAGAAGAGAATTGGAAAAATCACAAGAAAGATCAGGAAATTGCTGAGTTGAAAGAGCGTATCAGGGTGAAGGATGCTATACTCGAACAGGTTCCCAGGAGTAAGAAGAAACGCATGGATTTCTTCACTGGCCCGCATTCAGATTTGGAAGAGTAGTCTACTTCAAGAGCTTGAGATCTTCACTTTTGTCTCCTTTTATGTATTTTCCTAATTTTCTGTTATGTACTTTGGAGTCTATCCCTTGGCTCAGTTTGTTAAAAAGGGAATTATCTTGTATTTGCTTTTTTTGTAATGAATGTTTAAAGTTGTTATGTTTACAGTCTTTATAGGTTCTTCGATGAATTAAAAAATTGCATTCTTTTGCATTTAGCATATCATGCATCATACTGCATTCATAAAATGTCAAAACCGAGTCTCATAATTCTCTCCTTTCTGCCTCAGTCAAGGAAAGTGGCCCGGCGTATTCAGTACAAGCCTTCTCGCATCCACAACACTCGGGCATTTGTTAAGAAGAAGATGGATTTGATTGAACAAGAGAACAGTGATCTCAAGGAACAGGTTATTACGCTCAGAGAAGGGATGGAAAGGTTGACGGTTATGATGGAAGCTATAATGGCCACTCAGGCACAAGCGGCAGCTGCCCAACCTGCAAATGTTCTTCCAGTTCAACCGGTTCTTGATGTTATTCCAGTCCAACCGGTTCTTGATGCTATCCCAGTTCAGCCGATTCTTGTTGTTGTCTCTGCTGCACCTAATTCTCCTGTGGTTGTTGCGGCCGCCCCTACTGGTTCTACACAACCGATCCTTACTGCAGTGATTTCTGCTACGTCTGCTGGTACTACACAGCCCACCCCGACTGGATTTTCTTTTGGAGATGCATCAAATATGTACAATGAAGGTCTTCGTCCTCCTGGATTTACTTATCATCCTCAGAACTACATGTCCAGAGAGTACCGTTGGGGCATGCCTCTCACAGCTAATGAAGGTGTTCGCTTTGCCGGCCCAGAAATGCCAATTCCTTATGGACAACAGGCAACACCACTTTTCCATCCTGGACAATCATTCCCTCAAGCTGTTGTGAATCATACGGCACCCATTGTGCATACTGCCCAACAAGAGGAAGGACTAATCTATCACTCTGGTAGTGTAGCAGGAGATGACAGAATGGTAAATCTGGAAGAGAAGTATGACGTAGTGCAGAAAGAATTGAAGACCCTTCGTGGTAAGGACATCTATGGTCAGAATGTGCATGATCTCTGTTTGGTCCCAAATGTGGTAATGCCTCCCAAGTTCAAAACACCGGATTTCGTAAAATATGAGGGAAATACTTGCCCACAAAGCCATCTGGTCATGTACGTAAGGAAAATGACAACCTATAGAGACAATGAACCTTTACTCATTCATTGTTTCCAAGACAGTTTGACTGGTCCTGCACAAGTATGGTACATGAATCTGAAGGGTATCACCACCTTCGAAGAACTGGCCAGTGCTTTCATACAGCAATACCGATATAATATACACCTGGGACCCACTCGAAGGGAACTGCAAGCTATGGCGCAAAAGGACAAAGAGTCTTTCAAGGAGTATGCTCTCCGTTTTATTCAGAAATCGGCCCAAATTCGCCCAGCTCTGGAAGAAAGAGAAATGGCTGATTTATTCTTTGAGACTTTGAGTCCTTACTACTCTGAGAAGATGATTGGTTGTGCGTCGCAGAAGTTTACTGAGATGGTTGACGCTGGGGTTCGCATTGAAGATCTGGTCCGTAAGGGAATTTTGGCCAAAGAAGGTAGTGTGTCAGGTAGTTCGTCGGGTGCTTCGTCAGGTGGGTCGTCTAATGGATCCAAGAAGTTTGGAAATGGTTATCCAAAGAAGAGTACTCAGGAAGTCAGTATGATAGCCCAGGGTGGATCCCAACCAATATATCCAAATTACCCTTTCATTGTCAATATCCCACCACCTTTTCCAGCTCCACAAAACCAAAATTACCACCCACAAACGCCCCAAAAGCCTCCACCATTTTATCCACCACTATACCAACAACCATATCCGCAACCTTTTTACCAACAACCATACTACCCACCACCACCTCAGCAACAACAACCTCGCAATCGAGCCCCTCAACAACAAAATCGCCTTCCCAGGAAAGAATTTCCTCCTATACCCATGTTATATGCAGACTTGCTACCCTCTTTACTAGCAAGAAATCTTGTGCAGATCAGGCAACCTCCTCGCCTACAGAATCCATTACCTCCTTGGCATCGTGCTGACCTTACTTGTGCCTTTCACCAAGGGGCACCTGGGCATGGCATTGAACACTGTCACCCGATCAAGGAAGAGGTTCAGAGGTTAATTCAAAGCAAAGAGTTGTCTTTCGAGGACACAAATCCCAACACTCAGAACAATCCTCTGCCACCTCATGGACCGGCTGTTAATATGATTCAAGAGGATCAGGATTTGGGTCTAATTCTCAGGGCTCAGGACGTCAGAACTCCTTTGGTCCCGATCCACGCTAGGATGTGCGAAGCAAACATGTTTAACCACGATCACGACGCTTGTAAAGTGTGTTCTGTGGATCTTCGAGGGTGTGGGCAAGTCCAGGAGGATATACAAGGACTGATTGGCAGAAGAGAGTTGATTATCAAGAGGGAAGCCAGAAATGTTTGTGTCATTACCCCTGTGTTCAAGAATCAGAATCCGGAGGTAACCCGTGATAGTGTGAAGCCAGACGTCACTCCCCTAGTGATCCGCTTACCAGGACCTATTCCCTATACTTCTCAGAAGGCCATACCCTACAGGTATGAGGCAACCATCGTGGAGAATGGTAGAGAGATACCTTTGCACTCTGCAGATGCTGTCGTAAATATAGCAGGTTTGGGCAAAGTGATGAGAAGCGGACGTGTTCTCCCCACCGTTGTGCGCAATGAGAATAATGCTCCGAATGTGCCAGTGCAAAATCTTGACAAGGGTAATGGTGCCAGTCAACCTGAGGGGATCATTCAGGAAGATAGTGATGAGATCTTGAAACTGATCAAAAAGAGTGAATACAAGATAATTGATCAGCTGTTGCAAACCCCATCCAAAATTTCCATAATGTCTTTACTAATGAATTCTGGAGCTCATAGAGACACTTTGATGAAGATTTTGGCCCAAGCGTATGTGGATCCCGATGTTACTCTGGGGCAATTCGGAAGCATAGTTGGGAATGTAACTGCATGTAATAACCTGGGTTTTAGTGATGAGGACCTCCCGGCGGAGGGAAGAAACCATAACTGGGCTTTGCACATCTCTGTCCTTTGCAAGTCAGACTCGCTGTCGAATGTGTTGATAGATACTGGTTCCGCCCTCAATGTTGAAGGTGAGAAAAACACAAGAAGGGGGGGGGGGGGGGTTGAATTGTGTTTTCTTTTCGCAACTCTTGAAGAGTGAGAATCTAATTCCTTTAAACTCAGAGTCTGAATGAAATCAGAGTCTGATAGGAGATTAGGTTCTGATTGCAGCGGAATAATCAAGAGATAAAGAGAGAAGAGAGAACACAAGCAATTATACAGGTTCCTTCCACAAACCGGAAATAGTCCTGTCCCCCTTGTACTTCCAAGGAGAGTTCACTAAAATGTAATATCAAATTACAAGTTGCTCAAACACACAGTATGAGACTTCCTTTCTCAAGCACACAGGCGAGAGACTTCCTTGCTCAAAGACACAACTAAGAGACTTCCTTTGCTCAAGGACGCAACCAAGAGACTTCCTTTGCTCAAGCACAAAAACAAGAGACTTTTACACAATTACAGAAAATTGAATACAGTTGAAACACTTGATAACAATCAAAATGTGTTTCAATTACGACAAAGACAGACTCTGTTTTACACAAAAGACAGACTCTGTTTTTCTGTGAAACTTAGAAATTCTAGAATACTCAGTTTGTAAGAATCTAAGTTAAAGATGTGCTTTTGTTAAGACTCAGTTGAATACGAAAGCAGTGCAATGCAGTTTTTCTAAGTTGTAGAGTCCAACAATTCTTCAAGTCTTCTATCCTTTATATAGACGTAGGAAAGAGACGTTGAGTCATCCAGCGCATCAGGATGATTTCTGAAGCTTGATCAATGACTGTTGATCTGTTGCTTGATTTGGTAATAGTCCTTCAATAGCGTCATTTGAATTCCATTCCCTTTGAGGATTAATACCGGTAGACACAGTTGCCAAACTGTACGAGGTAGTGGAGTAGTGGAAGCAGAGTTCGTACAACGTACTCTGTACTGGCCTGCAATCTTTGTCTTTGTGCTTCCCACGCTCAAGTTGACTTAGAAGCTAGCCGTTACTCCATTAGAGTTTCTTTGTGCATAGCAATGCAGTAGAGATCACTGTTAGCAAATCATCAAATTTGTGGCTTCAGACTTACTGTAGCACTATGCTTCTGATAATCTTCAGACTCTCTTGGTTCTCAGATTCTGATGGTCTTCAGACTCTGATACAGTCTTCAGACTCTCTTCGAAACAGTCTTCAGACTCTCTTCAGCACAGTCTTCAGACTCTCTTCAGCACAGTCTTCAGACTCTCTTCGAAACAATCTTCAGACTCTCTTCGAAACAGTCTTCAGACTCTCTTCGAAACAGAATCACAAGCAACAAGCTTCTCTGGATTTATTGCTCTTTAACATTGTTCAAACAGAATACTTTCTAAGATACAAATCTTAATTGATATCCTGCATACTTAAACAAATATTAGCAATATCCAATTGACAACTTTTTAATACCTTGTTATCATCAAAACTCAAAACGTGGTATTGCTGAACACCTTTGTTCCAACAATCTCCCCCTTTTTGATGATGACAAACATTAGTATTTAAAAGGTCAATTGTTGTTAATCTAATTAACAAGTTGACTTAAAGGGTTCTGAGGTTTGTAAGCTCAGAGTCTGAGGTTTGTAAGCTCTGACTCCCCCTGAGTCTGATAGTTCTTAAGTTGAGGTTTGTAAGCTCATCTTGAGTTCTATCCAGGTTAATTAAATTGTCTTTCATAAGCAATCAAATTCATACTCAGAATATTTAGTAAATTGATTCTTAAACAGGGCTCAGAGTCTAACTAAGCACCTTTCGCAGATTTCCCTTTAACTTTTACGTATACATGCAATGTAATTAAAGAAAATTTTCTTCTCCCTGACATAAATACTTTCCCTTCTCCCCCTTTTGTCATCAACAAAAAAACGTTTAGAACAAGTTCCTCCCCCTTTTTAAATGACTTAAGGTAAGGGTGTAAACTTTTGTTAAGGAAGAAAGAGATTCAGAGGGAAACCATAGAAGATTCAGAGCATAAAAGAAATAGAATGCAAAGTAGAATCAAAAACAACTTGAATAAATTGTAAATAAAAACAAGTTCAGAAGAATTAAAAAAAATAAACAAAACGAAATTAAACTAAGGTTGGTTTTGTTTGGCAAGATGATCCATCAGTTTCTGGAGATCCTCTTGCTGTTTCTTTACCATCTCTTCCAGAGCCTCAGTTCTTCGCAAATGTGCTTCTCTTTCTTGTCTTGCTTCTTCTTGAACTTTATACAACTTCCTCTTCAAAGAATTGTAAGCCACTGATTCTCTAGGAATATACTGATCCTCATCAAAGAAGGGTGTATCACTAATCCTTAGAATGGGAGCATTGTTCAGAGCTACAACTTTCTCAGCCCGCTTTACTTCTTCAACATGCTTGGCAGTAACAAGAGCTTGTTCCCTGGCAGCAGCCTTCTGAATTTTGGTGATAAAATCCAAAAATTCAGTCTTCACTGAAGAAAACTTGTCCTCATAGCTCACATTAAGTATTGGCGTAGACCTTTGCTCAATAACTTCTTTGAGCTTATTGCATGAAGAAGCATAAAACTCATCAATCTTATTTGAATCAAATAAGTCACTTTGAGGCTCAGAGGTTGAGGGTAGAGAAGCTCTCAAAGCTAGAAAAGTTTCAAAAGAGAAATAGGTTATGGGGTCACAAAGTGGTTGAGAAACTCTTCTGGTCTTAGCTTTACATGCTGTTACAGTTCCTGATACAATATCAGAGGCTTGTTCCAGATTTTCAGAAGCTGGTTCAACAGCAGATTCTGAAGGTTCAACAGAAGCTAATGTCAGATTCTCTGTAGGTTCAGGTACAGGGTCTAGTTTGGAAACGGATGAAGTAGCTTTTGTTGGTTTGGATTTGTAGGGGTTTTTGGTAGTTCTCCTCCTATATGTTTTTCAAGAGAATCTAGAGTGTCTGGAGAGTCTACACAAATGGTTTCAGTTTGGGGGGGTGGCTGTTTGGATTGAATGGTTGCTTCAGGCTTTTCAGAAGGTTGAATTACCTGAAGTGGTTTGAGAAAAGAAGGTTGAGCAGGATGGTCAGCAGGAAGATTCATAGACACTGTGATTGTGTCTTGAATTACTCTGTCCATAGTTGAATCAACATAATCAACTACTGCCTGGTCAAGTGGGTTATGGGATGATATAGGTTTGATTGGTGAGGGAGATGAATTTTTGAGAGATGGAAGAATTTGGCTCAAGGGTTTGTTGTCAGATTCTGAATCTGATTCTGACTCTTGATTCAAAGAAGAAGATGAGCTATATGCCACGTTGCCAGAGGTGCCAATGCCAGCTTCTGGAGAGGCATAATGATCAGACACAGTAGCTTCTGATAACTCAGCTTCTGCAGTTTCTGAAGGATTCTTCTGTTTAAGAGCAGAAGCAAGCAACTTAGCAGCTTCCTTGACAGTCTCTTCCCTTAATTCTTCAGTCACTATTTCTGCTGCCATAACCTTGCCAGCAGTGTGTTCATCCTCAATCATAGATACAGAAGTACCTATCTTCTGTGCTACATCCCTAGCCACATGAATTACATCTACCTTTCTCTTCTTGATCTGACTCTCTTCACCTCCAGAGTCAGCATCAAGGAAATCAGCAATATCTTGAGCTAACTTGTCATAGTCTCTGTCAGCTTTGCCTGTTATTGCTTTCTTCTCAGCTTTCTTAGCCTTCTTCTCATCTTTCTTAGCCTTCTTTCCATCCTTAATTTCACGAAGTGCAGAAGATGCAGAAGGAGAACCAATTGAAACTCCAGGAAGAGCAGAAGATTTGATCTTTTTCTTGAGAGGCTCCTGCTTCTCTTCCTCTTCCTTGAGAACCACTTCCTTGGTCCTTTTTCCTTTGACCTTAAGAGGGCCTCCTCCAGCAGTATCAGGAATAGCAGAATAGTTGATTATTCTACCAGTCTCCTTGAAGTAATCCAACACAAATCTAGCAAGAACTTCAGGATTATCTTCTTTGGATATGGGAGGGAAGTCCATCATCAAATCAGATTGTACATAGGATTCTCTCATATCATGCTTAGAGGGGTTGAATCTCTTGACAATCTTCATGTACTGCAGAGTCTTGCCATTGATGATTCTACCGGTCACAGTTCCTAGATGAATATCTGATACCACACCAGATTCTGATAAGACCTTCAAGAGGCCTCCTTGATACAGAATCTCAGATATTAATCTTCCAAAAGGAACTTGCCTCCTGGTTTCTGATTGACTCTTCTTGATGGCCCAACACATGTGGTGCATCACATATCTGGGGAAGTTGATCTTTATTTTGTTGATAAGAAAATAAAGAAGAACTTTGTGATCCACAGACAATGTGTCTGTTCCTCCTCCTTTCTGAAGCATACTATCCAGTATAATCTTCAGAAGCACCCTATGCTCAGGATGCATATCCACCAATTTATTTGAGGGTCTCCCTTCAAATAACAACTTGTTGCAGATAATAGCCCATTCACTCTTCTTGTTGACATTCCACTGAAATTTACCAGCGCTCTCCATCTGACATGCCCTGGCTACCACCTCTTCAGTGATAACTATTGGAATTCCCATCACAACAGACCTTATTTCAAGACCATTGTACGGTCTTAAACACATTTGGTCTCTGTTCTTACCAGCAAACCTGGGGTTGTTTGAGATTGCTACTGTTTCTTCCAAAGTAGCTTCAGCTTTGTCGTAGACTTCTGACCTAACCCAAAAATCTCTAACAAGCTCCTGATATGTTGGTCCATTCAACATACCAAAGTATCTCATCATTCCTTGTGATAAGAAATGAGGTGCAACGTCAACTCCATGACGACTGAGTGAACCAAAATCTACTGGAGATTCAACTTGAATTTCCAGAGTCTCCTTGATGATGTTCATTGTTCTAGGTTTGATAACATAGGATCCTCCGGACTTGATTATAACACCAGATTGGATGAGATCACTTGCCATTAGGGTTTTCTAAGAGTTTGATTTGAGAACAAAAAAAAGTTTTGCAAAGTATTGAAAAACAAGAAATTTGATCAGAGAGAAAATCAAAGAGTGAAAAGAGAAGTGAGTTGTGTGTGTTATGTATTTATAGAGAAAATGTTTGATAACTGTTTGGAAAGAGTAGGGGACAAACAAACACAAACAATAAATACAAATAGCATGCAGCCGTAAACGTATTGGGACAAAGCGAAGGTAACTTGTTTAACATAATGAAATCATTGCCTTTTGAGTTCTTACCCAATACAGACAGGCCACGTCTGAGAAACTGTAAAGTAACTGTCACCATAGTGGGGCAGGTGTTACTGAACTTAACAGTCACGCTTCCACTAATACGAGCTTCTGAGAGTCTTAAGATTCCTCATCAGAGTCTGAATAATTTATCAGAAGCTTTCATCAGAGTCTCCAAAAGAGAGTCTGATTCCCAAATAGCTTCTGAATATTTTCAGAGTCTGAATTCTGTTTTCAGAGACGCATATTACCCAGAGACATAACACATGTTCAAATTTTTCTTTATGAAATCAAATCTTTCAACAGATAAGGGATTAGTAAATATATCAGCCCATTGATGATCAGTATCAATGAATTGAATATCTAAAATTCCCTTTTGAACATAGTCTCTTATAAAATGATGTTTAATCTCAATATGCTTTGCTCTTGAATGCAGAATTGGATTCTTAGACAAACATATAGCTGCTGTATTATCACAATAAATTGGGATATGGTTTTAGAAATTTAACCCAACACCATCTGCTGTAGTCATCAACAATAACTAGTCCATATTTACTTCCATATAAGGATGCAGTGCTAACTGGTCCAAATAAGTCAATATGAAGTAACTCCAAGGGTCTGGAAGTTGAAACAATTTCTTTCGGCTTGAAGGGACTCTTGACAATTTTCCCTTTCTGACATGCTCCGCAAAGAGCATCTGAGTGATAGTCAATGTCTGGTAGGCCTTTGACAAGTTGCAACTTGCTAAGCTTAGAGATTAATCTCCAGTTAGCATGTCCCAAACGTCTATGCCACAGCCACTTCTTATCACCCATTGACAGAAGGCAAATTACCATCTGATCAGTCAGTTCTGAGAATTTTATCTTCTATACATTGTTTCTTCGTTTTCCCTTGAAGACTATGGACTGATCATCCTTGTTAACCACTGTGCAGTTGTTCTTATTAAACAATACATCATAACCACTGTCACATAATTGACTTATGCTTAGTAAGTTATGTCTAAGTCCATCAACGAACCACACATTACTGATTGAGATCAGAGAGTTACCAATGGTTCCAGTACCAATGATTTTGCCAGTCTGGTTTCCTCCAAATCCCACAGTTCCTCCCTCTTTCAAGGTTAGGGTTAGGAACATAGACCTTTCTCCCGTCATGTGACGCGAGCAACCACTGTCTAGGTACCAAGCCTTGTGCTTTTCTAGTCCTTTTAGACATACCTGCAGCATCAATAATATCAGACTTAGGTACCCATATTCTTATGGGTCCTTTTTGGTTAGTCTTAGAACCATTGAACTCTTTTCGTAAGTTATGTCTTGAAATCATTGGCAATGTCTTAGAACCGTTTGGTTTAGGTTTCAACTTGCCTTTCACAGTTTCTCTCCTTTGAAACTTAGACTTTGGTTTTTAAGACTCTGGCTTTTTCAGAGTCTGTTTATCAGACTTTGAATGTTTCAGAGTCTGAGACTTTAAAGCTTTGGGTTCAAAGTTTTTCAGACCCTTTAACTTAACATTCTGAAGTTTTGACTTAGTCAGAATCTTAGAAGTAGAAGTTGTAGGTTCTGAATGAGTCACCGTGTTGACTTCATCAGACTCTTTTACAAAATGATTTTTCAACGCCTCTATGGCTCCATCAGGACCAGATTTCAGAGTCATTTCATTTGAGTTTCCTCCAATGAATCCAAGACCCTGTCCTCTGTTCTGATACGTGCTATAGATCATGGATGCAACCCTTGATTTGTCAATTCCAGTAGCAATAAATTCTTGCAGAGCAACATCTTGCTCACTTAAGTATTTACAGCTACACTTCTTGATCAATAAAGAAATATTTTCTTCTTTTAAATCTTCTAATTCCAACAGAGTTGAATTATGTCTTTTTGACAGCTTATCAAGCTGTTGTTTGACTTTCTTCAACTCAGTGGTCTTAGCTTTAAAATGACCAAGAAGCTCATTGACAGATTCTATAAGTTCAGATCTTGTGAGTTCAGAATATACCTCTGTTTCATTTTCAGAGTCTGTATCTGATTCTGCCTAAGGTGTCTCTTTAACAGATTCAGTTGTAGCCATTAGTCCAACAGCTACATTTGCTTCACCATCAGCATCATCATCCTCAGACCCTGACTCATTATCAAGATCTTCCCAGGTGGCCATCAGACTTTTCTTGATCTGCTTCTTAAACTTGCTTGACTTGAAGGTTGGCCTTTTTGACTTGGGTTTCTCCTTCTGCAGTTCTGGACACTCAGCAATAAAATGTTCAGTTTTCTTGCAGTTGAAGTAACCTTTCTGATCCTCCTTTTTGAACCCCTTCCCACTGCTCTTGCTCAGAAATCTCTTGTTCTTCTTAGCAAGGTACTGCATTCTGCTTGAAAGCATAGCCATTTCCTTTGCTACATTAGGATCCTCCTCTGAGCTTTCAGAAGCTGAAGACTCATTTTCAGACTCTTCAACCTTGAGAGCCTTTGAAGACCTTCCTTTTGATTTTAAAGCAATGGTTTTGGATTTTCTTGCAGAATCATGTTCATTGAGACTTAACTCATGAACCTTGAGTGAGCTTACAAGATCTTCAACACTTAAAGTGTTTAAATCTTTAGCCTCCTCAATTGCAGTGACCTTTGGTCTCCATCTAGAGGGTAAGCTCCTTAAAATCTTGCTAACATGATCAGAAGCTATGTAACTCTTCTTCAGTATCTGAAGACCAGATACTAGAGTTTGAAATCTTGAGTAGATCTGCTCAATACTTTCATCCTCTTTCATCTTAAATAGTTCATATTGATGAACTAATAGAAGAGCTTTAGCTTCCCTGACCTTTTTGCTTCCTTCGTAGTTAGCACAGAGAGAAGCAAACATGGCTATAGCAGTAGATTTGTCACTCATCTTCATGTATTCCATTTTAGGAATAGCAGTGTCAAGAGCCCCTATGATGATATGATGTTTCTTATAGATTTTCTTTTGAGCAGCAGTGTGAAGTTTGCGGTTAATGGCAGCACCTTCGTCATCAAGTTGTTAGTCACCAACACCATCTTCAAGTATGTCCCAGAGTTCTTCATCAAGACCCATGATCACTATAGAAGTTGGTTTTCCACCAAGAAAATTTTTCAGGATCACCATTGAACTTAGGAATTTTTCCATAATCAGCCTTTCTACTGCTGTTATTGGATCCATATTCATATGGTATAGCAGCACCAGGAGTGGCACCAGAAGAAGACGGTTCACTGGAAGACATGTTTTTCTCTGGATCTTTTCTGTTACACAGTTAAGTGCTATGACAACAGAGCCGGAGCTCTGATACCAACTGAAGGTGAGAAAAACACAAGAAGGGGGGGGGGTTGATTTGTGTTTTCTTTTCGCAACTCTTGAAGAGTGAGAATCTAATTCCTTTAAACTCAGAGTCTGAATGAGATCAGAGTCTGATAGGAGATTAGGTTCTGATTGCAGCGGAATAATCAAGAGATAAAGAGAGAAGAGAGAACACAAGCAATTATACAAGTTCCTTCCACAAACCGGAAGTAGTCCTGTCCCCCTTGTACTTCCAAGGAGAGTTCACTAAAATGTAATATCAAATTACAAGTTGCTCAAACACACAGTATGAGACTTCCTTGCTCAAGCACACAGGCGAGAGACTTCCTTGCTCAAAGACACAACTAAGAGACTTCCTTTGCTCAAGGACGCAGCCAAGAGACTTCCTTTGCTCAAGCACAAAAGCAAGAGACTTTTACACAATTACAGAAAATTGAATACAGTTGAAACACTTGATAACAATCAAAATGTGTTTCAATTACAACAAAGACAGACTCTGTTTTACACAAAAGACAGACTCTGTTTTTCTGTGAAACTTAGAAATTCTAGAATACTCAGTTTGTAAGAATCTAAGTTAAAGATGTGCTTTTGTTAAGACTCAGTTGAATACGAAAGCAGTGCAATGCAGTTTTTCTAAGTTGTAGAGTCCAACAATTCTTCTATCCTTTATATAGACGTAGGAAAGAGACGTTGAGTCATCCAGCGCATCAGGATGATTTCTGAAGCTTGATCAATGACTGTTGATCTGTTGCTTGATTTGGTAATAGTCCTTCAATAGCGTCATTTGAATTCCATTCCCTTTGAGGATTAATACCGGTAAACACAGTTGCCAAACTGTACGAGGTAGTGGAGTAGTGGAAGCAGAGTTCGTACAACGTACTCTGTACTGGCCTGCAATCTTTGTCTTTGTGCTTCCCACGCTCAAGTTGACTTAGAAGCTAGCCGTTACTCCATTAGAGTTTCTTTGTGCATAGCAATGCAGTAGAGATCACTGTTAGCAGATCATCAAATTTGTGGCTTCAGACTTACTGTAGCACTATGCTTCTGATAATCTTCAGACTCTCTTGGTTCTCAGATTTTGATGGTCTTCAGACTCTCTTCGAAACAGTCTTCAGACTCTCTTCGAAACAGTCTTCAGACTCTCTTCAGCACAGTCTTCAGACTCTCTTTGAAACAGTCTTCAGACTCTCTTCGAAACAGTCTTCAGACTCTCTTCGAAACAGAATCACAAGCAACAAGCTTCTCTGGATTTATTGCTCTTTAACATTGTTCAAACATAATACTTTCTAAGATACAAATCTTAATTGATATCCTGCATACTTAAACAAATATTAGCAATATCCAATTGACAACTTTTTAATACCTTGTTATCATCAAAACTCAAAACGTGGTATTGCTGAACACCTTTGTTCCAACAAATGTGATGGCGAAGACTACCTTGGATAAGCTGGCATACCGTGGCGCTCAGTTAAAGCCGAGTGCAGTGATGGTGAAGGCATTTGATGGATCTAGGAAGTCTGTAATTGGAGATATAGACTTGCCTATTATAGTGGGCCCTCATACTTTCAAGGTCACATTCCAAGTCATGGACATTCAAGCTTCATATAGCTGTTTACTTGGAAGACCGTGGATTCACGAGGCTGGAGCTGTGACCTCCACTCTTCATCAGAAGCTAAAATTTGTAAGTTGTGGGAAGTTGATAACGATAATTGGTGAATCAGCTTTATTGGTTATCCATTTGTCCGCTTTTTCCTATATTGGTGCTGATGATGTTGAAGGAACTTCATTTCAGGGGTTTTCTGCAGAAGAAGGAGCTGCTAAGAAGGGTGAGACTTGTATGGCCTCCTTGCAGGACGCCCAAAAGGTTGTACAAGGTGGAAAAGCAAAAGGCTGAGGTCAGTTGGTACAACTGCCTGAGAACAAGCGGAAAGAAGGTTTCGGTTTCTCTACCAGTCAGTCGAGTGCAATTTTCAAGCCAGCCGAGGGCATTTTTCATAGCGCTGGGTTTATTCATGCTCCGCCAGAAACCAATGCTATCCTTGAGGATCAGTCAGAAGAGGTGGCGCCTGTCTTTGTGACACCTGGAGGAGCCTGCTGTAATTGGATCGCTGTGGATATTCCTTCTGTGATGCATTTGTCTAAGTAATATGTTTGTCTACTTTTTTCGTTTTTTTAAAGAAAACTCTTTTCGTCCTGCCCCAGACGAAAATGAAATCATGTAGGGCTTTTGTTTCATCTTCAAGTATTTGCATTATTAATGAAAAAACGTCGTTTCTATCACGACTGTTATTGTTTTTATTTTTTATTTACTGCTTTTTTTGGAAAAATGGTAATAGAAAAATCCCAAAAAAAACTCATTCTCTTTTTCTTTTAAAAAAAAAGAAAATCAATCAAATTCAAAAGTCTGCATTTACTCATTTACTAAAATCAATCATAAATCATGTGCAGACTGAACATACATAAGCCCGTTGAACACAGTGACCCTATGCTTCCGCCCAATTTTGAATCCCCTGTTTACGAGGCTATGGTAGAGGAGGATGATGAGATTCCTGATGAGATCAGATGGATGTTAGAGCAAGAGAGAAAGATCATTCAGCCTCACGAGGAAGAGTTAGAGTTGATCAATCTGGGTACCGAGGAAGATAAAAAAGAGATCAAGATTGGAGCGTCGTTGGAGATTACCGTTAAAGAAAAGGTAATTGAACTTCTCAGAGAGTACGCTGACATATTTGCTTGGTCATACAAAGACATGTCAGGATTAGATCCTGAGGTGGTAGAACATCGCTTGCCTTTGAAACCTGAGTATCCTCCGGTCAAACAGAAACTCTGAAGGTCACATCCTGATATGGCCCTCAAGATCAAAGAAGAAGTGCGGAAGCAGATTGATGCAGGCTTTCTAGTTACATCCGAGTATCCTCAGTGGTTGGCCAATATTGTGCCTGTTCCAAAGAAAGATGGTATGGTCCGAATGTGTGTTGATTACCGAGACTTGAACAAGGCTAGTCCAAAGGATGATTTCCCTTTACCTCACATTGATGTATTGGTTGATAGTACTGCTCAATGCAAAGTTTTCTCCTTCATGGACGGGTTCTCCGGTTACAATCAGATCAAGATGGCTCCTGAAGATAGAGAAAAGACGTCTTTCATCACGCCGTGGGGTGCTTTCTGCTATGTAGTAATGCCATTTGGTTTGATAAATGCTGGTGCCACTTATCAGAGGGGTATGACCAAGATATTCCATGATATGATGCACAAAGAGATAGAAGTTTACGTGGATGATATGATTGTCAAGTCTGGTACTGAAGAAGAACATGTTGAGTATCTGTTGAAGATGTTCCAGCGGTTGAGAAAGTACAAGCTCCGTTTGAATCCTAATAAATGTACTTTCGGTGTCCGATCAGGGAAACTTTTGGGCTTCATTGTTAGTCAGAAGGGCATTGAAGTAGATCCCGACAAAGTCAGAGCCATCCGGGATATGCCCGTTCCAAAAACAGAGAAACAAGTCAGAGGTTTTCTCGGAAGACTGAATTATATCTCCAGATTTATCTCTAATATGACTGCTACTTGTGGGCCGATATTAAAGCTACTCCGAAAAGATCAAGTAATTGTTTGGACGGAAGATTGCCAGAAAGCCTTCGATAGCATCAAGGAGTATTTGTTAGAACCTCCAATTCTTGTCCCTCCAGTTGAAGGAAGACCGTTGATCATGTATTTGACTGTGTTAGAAGATTCCATGGGTTGTGTACTCGGACAACAAGATGAAACTGGTAGAAAAGAACATGCAATTTACTACTTAAGCAAGAAGTTCACAGATTTTGAATCCCGATACTCGGCACTTGAGAAGACTTGTTGTGCTTTAGCCTGGGCTACCAAACGTCTTCGGCACTATATGATCAATCATACCACTTGGTTGATATCCAAAATGGATCCAATCAAGTATCTCCTGGAGAAGTCCTCGATATCAGGAAGAATTGCTCGTTGGCAGATGTTATTGGCCGAATTTGATATTGAATACCGCACTCAGAAAGCAATCAAAGGGAGTATCCTTGCGGATCATTTGGCTCATCAACCAGTTGAAGATTACCAACCTGTTAAGTTTGATTTCCCTGATGAAGAGGTCATGTATTTGAGGATGAAAGATTGTGATGAACCGTTGTTTGGTGAAGGTCCAGATCCTGAATCTAAATGAGGTTTGATATTTGATGGGGCCGTTAATGCTTATGGTAATGGAGTCGGGGCAATCCTCGTCACACCTGAGGTACTCACATCCCTTTTACCGCAAGGCTACGATTTGACTGTACAAACAATATTGCAGAGTATGAAGCTTGCATCATGGGTATTGAAGAAGCAATCAATCTGAGGATTAAGAATATTGATATATGTGGAGATTCAGCTTTGGTGATCAATCAGATCAAAGGAAAATGGGAAACTCACCATGCTGGTTTAATCCCTTACAGAGATTATGCAAGACGTTTGTTAACTTTCTTTAACAAAGTGGAGTTGCGTCACATTCCCCGTGATGAGAATCAGATGGCAGATGCTTTGGCTACCTTGGCTTCAATGATCAAAGTAAATCGTCACAATGATGTGCCATTAATTAGTGTCCAGTTCCTCGAAAGGCCCGCTTATGTGTTTGCAGTTGAAGTACTTGCTGATGGTAAGCCATGGTTTCATGATATCAAGGTTTTCCTTCAAACTCAAGAGTATCCGCTTGGAGCATCTCGCAAAGATAAGAAGACCTTAAGAAGACTGTCTGGTAGTTTCTTCCTGAATGAAGATGTATTGTACAAAAGAAACTTTGATGCAGTGTTGCTCAGGTGTGTGGATGAACGTGAAACAGATTTATTGATGCACGAGATACATGAAGGTCCATTTGGCACTCATTCCAGTGGATATGCAATTGCTAAGAAAGCATTGAGGGCAGGTTATTACTGGATAACAATGCAAGCTGATTGTTATAATCATGCCAAGAAGTGCCACAAATGTCAGATTTATGCAGATAAAATCCATGTACCACCATCTATGCTCAACGTTATCTCTTCTCCGTGGCCTTTCTCCATGTGGGGCATTGATATGATTGGTCGGATTGAACCAAAAGCTTCTAATGGACATCGTTTCATACTAGTGGCTATTTATTACTTTACCAAGTGGGTTGAAGCGGCATCTTTCGCCAATGTGACCAAGCAAGTAGTGGTTCGGTTCATCAAGAATAATATCATCTGCCGTTATGGTATTCCTAACAAGATTATCACGGATAATGGTACAAATTTGAACAACAACATGATGAAAGAATTGTGCGATGACTTCAAGATTGAACATCATAACTCTTCTCCATACATACCTCAGATGAATGGTGCGGTTGAGGCTGCAAATAATAATATCAAGAAGATCGTGCAAAAGATGGTGGTTACCTACAAGGATTGGCATGAGATGTTACCCTATGCCTTACATGGATATCGTACCTCAGTGCGTACTTCAACAGGGGCAACCCCTTTCTCTTTGGTATATGGTATGGAAGCAGTGCTCCCTGTGGAGGTGGAAATCTCATCTTTGAGAGTTTTGATGGAAGCTGAATTAACTGAAGCTGAATGGTGCCAGAATAGGTATGATCAATTGAATTTGATTGAAGAGAAACGCATGACCGCTTTGTGTCACGGACAACTATATCAGTCAATGATGAAACAGGCGTTTGATAAAAAGGTTCATCCCCGTGAATTCAAAGAAGGAGACCTTGTGATCAAGTGTATCAAATCTTTTCAACCGGACCCCAGGGGCAAGTGGACTCCCAATTATGAAGGTCCTTATGTGGTCAAGAGAGCGTTCTCTGGTGGTGCTTTAATCCTTACAACTATGGATGGAGAAGATTTACCTCGTCCTGTGAATTCTAATGCAGTCAAGAAATACTTTGTCTAAAGATATATGAAAGAACAACTCGGTAGGTCGAAAACCCGAAAGGGCGGCCTAAACCAAAAAAGAGCGTCTCGGTAAGTCGAAAACCCGAAAGGGCGGCTTAGGCAAAAATTAGAGACACACAAAAAAAAAGAAGAAAAAAAAGAATTGAAAAAAAGAGTTTATCCTGATAGGTCGAAAACCCGAAAGGGCGGCCTGTGCAAAAGTTAAGGATTATGACAAAGTAACTGCATCAGATCAAGTATCACCCATTTGGGGCACCTTAGCTGTCAGAAGTCCTCCGATACTAAAGCATCTAAACAGTGGTTCAAATTTGTTAAGGAATGTAGTGGTTATTGTGTTCAATGTACCTTCCCATGTAATTACCATTTTCCAACCTTTGTAATCCGTGGAGCCATGCCTTTGGCCGGTTACCACCCTATTACATTAATTTGAGCTGGTGCACCATTTTGGAATTTTTGTTTATTCTATATGCGAATTTTCTTCTTCCATTTTTAACGTCAATACTTGAAGTAAAAACTTTGAAAATTCTTTTAAATACTTTTTATGTTTTCCTTTGAAAAAACGCAAAAAAATGATGACAAACATATTATCTGTAGATTCATGTATCATGGAAGCATGTGTCAAAACCCGTTCAAACACAGGTAGATTCAACAAAGAGGATCATAGTCTTGCAAAAAAAAAAAAAGAGGAAAAAGAAAAGAAAAGCTCGCTAAGTCGAAAACCCGAAAGGGCGGCTTAAGCCAAAAATGAGCGTCCCGGTGGATCGAAAACCCGAAAGGGCGGTCCAGGCAAAAATTAGGGACATACAAAAAAAAAAAATTCCCGGTGGATCGAAAACCCGAAAGGGCGGTCCAGGCAAAAATTAGGGACATACAAAAAAAAAAAAATATTCCCGGTGGATTGAAAACCCGAAAGGGCGGTCCAGACAAAAGTTAGGGATTTCAAAAAAAAAAGAAAAAAAAGAATACAAAAAAAGCAATGACTATGTGAAGCAAGAATTTGAGAAGGTACTTTGGTTCGAGTTCAAAAATGGCAACCTCAGCCAGATTTTTGTGTTATGTGTTCCTTACCCAACATTGGTTTGGTTAATGGGTGGTACCCCGATTTTGATTTGGTTCATCTCCAGTGATATTATCCCCAGTGAAGAATGCTAAGTGTTGGCACTGTAATACCGGGTCACTGCCCTTACGACCTGCCCTATCTTGTCTCACCAGTCGCACCAGTATATTTTCATACATGTTCATTCATTCATGCATGCATATTATGCATGCATACTGATATCATTCATATGTGTTTACATTTTACCTGTGTGTCTTACTCCAAGTGTATCCAGTAAAATATGTCATCACCAATGTGTTCTATCCATTTTCTCACCAATCAAGTTTACTTCAAGTGGCAGGTCCCACCTTGCAATTCATCTTGTACCTTTCAATTTTCCCCAGTATCTCGTTTAAGCTACATTTCGTACAAAGAGTATTCATTTGTACCCTGTATTTGTTTGGCTAAAGTTGCCTCAGTATTAGTAACGCATCACCAGTTTTACCCTTTCGTATGTTCGTCTTTACCCTAGTAAAGGTAATAGACAGTTTTACCCTTTCGTATGTTCGTCTTTACCTCAGTAAAGGTAATAGACAGTTTTACCCTTCGTATGTTCGTCGTTACCTCAGTAAAGGTAATAGACAGTTTTACCCTTCGTATGTTCGTCTTTACCCCAGTAAAGGTAATAGACAGTTTTACCCTTCGTATGTTCGTCTTTACCCCAGTAAAGGTAATAGACAGTTTTACCCTTCGTATGTTCGTCTTTACCCCAATAAAGGTAATAGACAGTTTTACCCTTCGTATGTTCGTCTTTACCCCAGTAAAGGTAATAGACAGTTTTACCCTTCGTATGTTCGTCTTTACCTCAGTAAAGGTAATAGACAGTTTTACCCTTCGTATGTTCGTCTTTACCCAAGTAAAGGTAATAGACAGTTTTACCATTCGTATGTTCGTCTTTACCCCAGTAAAGGTAATAGACAGTTTTTCATTTCGTATGTTTGTCATTACCCCAGTAAAGGTAATGGACTGTTTTTTTTCATTTCGTTTTGTTCGTCTTTACCCCAGTAAAGGTAATAGACATTATTTTCCTCCCTAGTAACACTTTATTTGGTTCTCGAGTTAGTATTTTCGTCGTCCTTGCATTCGTACCTACATAACAGACAACTCATATCATTACATTCATAGAGCTTTACTTTCTTGATTCGTGAATTGGTCAAAAATTGGTGTACTTAATATTTAAGTCTCTCCGACCCGTTGATTTAAAATTTTCATCTGTCATACCCCAAATTTTGACCAATTTAATTTTTTATTTTCGTACGATGTTCGTTTTTTTTAGCTTTTCGTTCGCGCCCTAATTCCCGCCATATTTGTTTTAGTCGTATTGTGATCGCATTTATTTTTTTACGTCGTTTATATTTTAATGTCACTCGCGTATTAATTTCTTAATTTTTACTCGCGTTTTATGCGTATTTTATTTATCGTAAAGTTTACTTTTTTTAAGCTCATTTTGTTCACGTTGTTGATTTACTATTTTATTTAGCGTTAAAAAAGCCGCGTATTTATGTCGTCTCAGACAAAATTTCGGCAGAGAGGTATTTTAAAATACCTCATTTTTTGGTTCCGACGGGACATTTTTATTATTTCTTTTATTTTATTATTAATTTTCGTTTTTGTTATTTATTTATTTAGTTATTTCTTTTTTTTATTTATTTATTTGTTGTTATTTATTTATCTGAGTTTATTATTTTTTTTAAGTCATTCAGTCCACATGTCAGTTTGTTATTGGTCCTGGTCCAACTTTTTCTCCAAGTTTCAGCAGGGGTATTTTCGTCATTTTAATGTATCAGAGACTTTGTACTATAAAAGTACTGTTCACGCGTCAGAAAGGTCCCTAGTGTCAGAATCAGTCACAATCAGAGTCAGAAAAAGCCTCAATCATCAAAATCACAACCTCTTTCTCTCTCTGATTTTTTCTGGATCAAATACAAAAAAAAACTCATAAAAATTCTCATGAACATCAAGAACTCATGAAGTTCATTTTTTCCAGATTCATAACAAAATCATAACACCAAGCCAAACTTCAAAATCCAAACAATAACAACACAGCAGATCCGAATCAACATCTCATCCAAGGTCATTTTCGACCTTAAAACAACAATCCTCAACACCACGTTTTCGGATCAACACGCAGAGAAGAACAAAAACGCGAGAAAGTGGACTCAACCGAACAGATCAAACGTGAGCAAGGAAAAACGCAAGGCCGAACGTGAAAAGAAGGAACAGAAACGCAAGGAAAAGGAACGAACAACAAGTGAGAAGAAGATGTAACGATCTCGTTCATCTTTTTCTCTCTAAATTTTCGAAACTTTGAGTTTAGATCTAGGAGGTGTTGTTGATTTTCTGAGAAAACTAAGTAGATTTTTGGAATAAGGAAAGAAAAGGATATGTAAAAGTGTAAAAAATTTTGAAAAAAAAGAAGATGAGAGTTTTCCGGCGGCGGCGCCGCCACCCTAGGGTGGCCGGCCACCGCGCCGGAGCCGGCAAACTCGCCGGAGAAGATGAAGTTCATCTTCATCATCTTCTTTTATTTTTATTTTTTTCAGAAAAGTTAGAGAGAAGGGAGAGAAGGATTTTTTCAAAAAAACTTAGAGAGAGAAATAACATGAGAATTGAGGATTTAGCCTTGAAGAACATATTTATATGGCTTGTGTAAACCGGTTCGGTTCACCTGACCCGATCCAGGATGAACCGAACCGGTTCCTCCTTTACCCAGCCCAGCTTTCTTTTTCTTTTGGCCCAGTTCTTGTTCCTGCTTGCTATTTGAATCCCCACCTTACTGCCTGCACCCCCCTCCCTGCATATTTTTCTTTTATAGTAATGTTTGTGGTATTTTTATTTCATGTATTTTTTTTTAAGTCACATAATATTTGAACTGTATTTCATGCATTTTTTTTAATTAATGTCTTAATCTTCACATCATGCATATTTTTGTTTAGTTCATATAATTTTTGTTTATTTAGGTACTAAAAAAATCTTTTCATGAATATTTGCTTGTTGTGATCTTGTTTATCTTGCATTTAAGTTTATTTCATGTGTTTGCATTTTATTGTTTTGTTATTTTATGTTGTTTAAATTGCATTTTTAGTGTGCATAATAAGTTTCATTATAAATATCGCATGCATATTTAAATTTTTCGCCATTTATTTTATTTTTTTGGTTTAGTTTGTAATTAGGGAAATGATGTAATTTATTTTTGCGCATTTTTCTTTTTTTTTTGAGACCATAGAATGTATTTAGGGTATGTAATATGTAACCGACACACGCACTGACACATGCACCGACACTTTACCACTTTATTTATCGCTTTACGCTTATTTATTTTTCCGCCGTTACGCGAGTTCATCGTTAGTTTTGAAAATATTTTCATCAAAAATCAAAAAAATCAAATCCAAATTTTCTTTAAAGTAAACCTTGGCTTGTAACCCAAGTGATTTTTTTCTTTTATTTTCCTTAATCAAATGTTAATCAATTTAATATCCACATTAGACATGGATTTCTTGCAATTAAAATTAACCAACTTCATCGTATTTTCTTCTCATGCCTTGAGGCCTCTCATCTCTTCTTAAAATCTTTTTTTCAAAAATGTTAAAATCAATTCAACTCATCAAATAAGTTCTTTAGCCGAACTACTTGATTTTGATCCCGATTTATTTGGGTAAGTAGGCAAAGGGTTTTGGCCCTTCCAAATCAATAAAAATAACCAAAAACATGCTTCATCTTTCTCCTTTCTTTCACTTAAACTCTTAACTTTTTTTAATAAGTAAAATTAATTTAGCGCAAGATTAAGAATAGGTAGAAGGTTCCTATGGGATACCATAGTCGGTTCGGGTGCCTAACACCTTCCCCAATCGAAACCAACCCCCGGATCCAGGGTCTTATAAGGGTTTTTACTCACTTTTTCCCTTCCCACGAATAAAAGATGAGAGTTCAAAGATTAAAGGTTCAAATCCGATTAATGATTTTGATACCCGAAAATCGCGAGCACAGAAATGGCGACTCCACTGGGGACCTTTTAGAGGGTTAAGCCTATTCTATCTTTCTTTACTTTTGCGCTTTATTATTTGCTTATACCTTTGTAAATACGTGCCTAATTGTTTATTTTTCTTACGTGAGTGGCGAGATAAGTCCTACACCCGGGCTTGAGTGAAGTATAAGATAGGACGGAGTACAATTATAGTGCCATGCCGGGAGCGGTCCCGTGTTATGTGTGCATGTAATGTAACTCCACTCGACGTAGGCCTCTCGGAAGTAATATAACGTCGCCATGAGCAATCGTGATCGGCATTATTATTTTCGAAGTCCGCCAAACGTCGAGAACCTTTAGATCACCCTTAACCCAACTTGGCCTTTTTAGGACGTAGCGCGGTGGCTAATCAAGAACAGTCTTGACTTAGTTGATACGCGATGCTACACTCAAACTAGACTACCTTGTGAATATTATTGGACTAGGAACAGTCCTTTACACCGATAATATTCAAAAGGGGGTTGGAATTTGAGAACTTTGGTAGAACCCGTGATACAGGTACATTTGAAATCGTAGTCCTTACCAAACGGCGCGTTTTACCCTCAGCTCCAACTTTGTGGACTTAACCTCACCATGTTTTCTCTGTTTCTTTAGCATAATCATGCATACATGAATTCATTCATAAACATCTTTCATCTTTCATCGAAGGACTTAGACAAACATTTTTTGTAAACATTGTAGATGGAGTATACAAAAAGGAGTCTTAAGCAGTACAGTTTCAAAAGTCCGGATCTGACCAAATTGAGGGAGCTAGGATCTCGTGTGGCTAATCCAGTTGGTTTCCGAAGTCGTCATGGGTGGCTGCTTAATCTTCTTAAAGTGGATGTTGAAAAGGGAATTCTGGAGACTTTGGTCCAACTCTACAACCCATCCTTTCATTGCTTTACCTTTCCAGATTACCAGCTTGTACCCACCCTTGAGGAATATTCGCATTGGGTTGGCTTACCAGTGCTCGACCAAGTACCTTTCAATGGGATCGAACCCACTCCTAAACCCGCGACCCTTGCAACCGCTCTCCATCTCAAGCCTTCCGATTTGGTTCCCCCTAACTACACCATCAAAAATGGCTTCCAAGGCTTAACTGCCAAATTCCTTTACCAAAAAGCCTATGCCTTTGACAAAGCCAAGAAAACTGATGCTTTCGAATCCGTCCTTACCTTGCTCATATATGGTCTCTTACTGTTTCCCAACATGGATGACTTCATCGACATTAAAGCAATCAAAATTTTCCTCACCAAAAACCCAGTTCCCACTTTGCTTGCAGATACATACTATTCCATTCACTACAGAAACATCAAGGAAAAAGGAACCATCGTTTGTTGTGCACCTTTGTTATACAAGTGGTTTGTCTCGCACCTACCCGAGTCCGTCTTCTCCAAAGCAAACACTAGTTTGACCCATTGGTATCAAAGAATTATGCCTTTCACTCCAGAAGACATTGTTTGGTCCCATACAGCTGTTGACACTAAAGGGATTATCAGAAGTTGCGGAGAATTTGAGAATGTACCCCTCATCGGTACATGTGGAGGAATTACTTACAACCCTGCTCTTGCCATGCGTCAGTTCGGATACCCTATGGAGAAGAAGCCCAATAACCTCTCTTTATCCAATGAATTCTACCTTAACCATCAGGATCATGCAAATATGAGAAAGCGGTTTGTGCAAGCTTGGTATTCTGTTCGCAGGTTCGACGAAATCCAGTTGGGAAAGAAGCAAAATTTTGCACATGAGTCCTATACACAGTGGGTTATTAACAGAGCTAAGACTTTTGGTTTGCCTTATGTACTACCGAGGTCCTTGTCTTCAACAGTACCAGCATCAATCTTGCCTTTACCTCCTCAAACTGCGGAAGAGTATCAGACACGTTTGGCTAAGTCAGAGCGCGAAAAGGCTGAGTGGGAAGGAAAGTATCAAGTAGCTAAGCGTGAGAATGACACCCTCATGAACTTATTAGAAGAAGAGAATTGGAAAAATCACAAGAAAGATCAGGAAATTGCTGAGTTGAAAGAGCGTATCAGGGTGAAGGATGCTATACTCGAACAGGTTCCCAGGAGTAAGAAGAAACGCATGGATTTCTTCACTGACCCGCATTCAGATTTGGAAGAGTAGTCTACTTCAAGAGCTTGAGATCTTCACTTTTGTCTCCTTTTATGTATTTTCCTAATTTTCTGTTATGTACTTTGGAGTCTACCCCTTGGCTCAGTTTGTTAAAAAGGGAATTATCTTGTATTTGCTTTTTTTGTAATGAATGTTTAAAGTTGTTATGTTTACAGTCTTTATAGGTTCTTCGATGAATTAAAAAATTGCATTCTTTTGCATTTAGCATATCATGCATCATACTGCATTCATAAAATGTCAAAACCGAGTCTCATAATTCTCTCCTTTCTGCCTCAGTCAAGGAAAGTGGCCCGGCGTATTCAGTACAAGCCTTCTCGCATCCACAACACTCGGGCATTTGTTAAGAAGAAGATGGATTTGATTGAACAAGAGAACAGTGATCTCAAGGAACAGGTTATTACGCTCAGAGAAGGGATGAAAAGGTTGACGGTTATGATGGAAGCTATAATGGCCACTCAGGCACAAGCGGCAGCTGCCCAACCTGCAAATGTTCTTCCAGTTCAACCGGTTCTTGATGTTATTCCAGTCCAACCGGTTCTTGATGCTATCCCAGTTCAGCCGATTCCTGTTGTTGTCTCTGCTGCACCTAATTCTCCTGTGGTTGTTGCGGCCGCCCCTACTGGTTCTACACAACCGATCCCTACTGCAGTGATTTCTGCTACGTCTGCTGGTACTACACAGCCCACCCCGACTGGATTTTCTTTTGGAGATGCATCAAATATGTACAATGAAGGTCTTCGTCCTCCTGGATTTACTTATCATCCTCAGAACTACATGTCCAGAGAGTACCGTTGGGGCATGCCTCTCACAGCTAATGAAGGTGTTCGCTTTGCCGGCCCAGAAATGCCAATTCCTTATGGACAACAGGCAACACCACTTTTCCATCCTGGACAATCATTCCCTCAAGCTGTTGTGAATCATACGGCACCCATTGTGCATACTGCCCAACAAGAGGAAGGACTAATCTATCACTCTGGTAGTGTAGCAGGAGATGACAGAATGGTAAATCTGGAAGAGAAGTATGACGTAGTGCAGAAAGAATTGAAGACCCTTCGTGGTAAGGACATCTATGGTCAGAATGTGCATGATCTCTGTTTGGTCCCAAATGTGGTAATGCCTCCCAAGTTCAAAACACCGGATTTCGTAAAATATGAGGGAAATACTTGCCCACAAAGCCATCTGGTCATGTACGTAAGGAAAATGACAACCTATAGAGACAATGAACCTTTGCTCATTCATTGTTTCCAAGACAGTTTGACTGGTCCTGCACAAGTATGGTACATGAATCTGAAGGGTATCACCACCTTCGAAGAACTGGCCAGTGCTTTCATACAGAAATACCGATATATTATACACCTGGGACCCACTCGAAGGGAACTGCAAGCTATGGCGCAAAAGGACAAAGAGTCTTTCAAGGAGTATGCTCTCCGTTTTATTCAGAAATCGGCCCAAATTCGCCCAGCTCTGGAAGAAAAAGAAATGGCTGATTTATTCTTTGAGACTTTGAGTCCTTACTACTCTGAGAAGATGATTGGTTGTGCGTCGCAGAAGTTTACTGAGATGGTTGACGCTGGGGTTCGCATTGAAGATCTGGTCCGTAAGGGAATTTTGGCCAAAGAAGGTAGTGTGTCAGGTAGTTCGTCGGGTGCTTCGTCAGGTGGGTCGTCTAATGGATCCAAGAAGTTTGGAAATGGTTATCCAAAGAAGAGTACTCAGGAAGTCCGTATGATAGCCCAGGGTGGATCCCAACCAATATATCCAAATTACCCTTTCATTGCCAATATCCCACCACCTTTTCCAGCTCCACAAAACCAAAATTACCACCCACAAAAGCCCCAAAAGCCTCCACCATTTTATCCACCACTATACCAACAACCATATCCGCAACCTTTTTACCAACAACCATACTACCCACCACCACCTCAGCAACAACAACCTCGCAATCGAGCCCCTCAACAACAAAATCGCCTTCCCAGGAAAGAATTTCCTCCTATACCCATGTTGTATGCAGACTTGCTACCCTCTTTACTAGCAAGAAATCTTGTATAGATCAGGCAACCTCCTCGCCTACAGAATCCATTACCTCCTTGGCATCGTGCTGACCTTACTTGTGCCTTTCACCAAGGGGCACCTGGGCATGACATTGAACACTGTCACCCGATCAAGGAAGAGGTTCAGAGGTTAATTCAAAGCAAAGAGTTGTCTTTCGAGGACACAAATCCCAACACTCAGAACAATCCTCTGCCACCTCATGGACCGGCTGTTAATATGATTCAAGAGGATCAGGATTTGGGTCTAATTCTCAGGGCTCAGGACGTCAGAACTCCTTTGGTCCCGATCCACGCTAGGATGTGCGAAGCAAACATGTTTAACCACGATCACGACGCTTGTAAAGTGTGTTCTGTGGATCTTCGAGGGTGTGGGCAAGTCCAGGAGGATATACAAGGACTGATTGACAGAAGAGAGTTGATTATCAAGAGGGAAGCCAGGAATATTTGTGTCATTACCCCTGTGTTCAAGAATCAGAATCCGGAGGTAACCCGTGATAGTGTGAAGCCAGACGTCACTCCCCTAGTGATCCGCTTACCAGGACCTATTCCCTATACTTCTCAGAAGGCCATACCCTACAGGTATGAGGCAACCATCGTGGAGAATGGTAGAGAGATACCTTTGCACTCTGCAGATGCTGTCGTAAATATAGCAGGTTTGGGCAAAGTGATGAGAAGCGGACGTGTTCTCCCCACCGTTGTGCGCAATGAGAATAATGCTCCGAATGTGCCAGTGCAAAATCTTAATAAGAGTAATGGTGCCAGTCAACCTGAGGGGATCATTCAGGAAGATAGTGATGAGATCTTGAAACTGATCAAAAAGAGTGAATACAAGATAATTGATCAGCTGTTGCAAACCCCATCCAAAATTTCCATAATGTCTTTACTAATGAATTCTGGAGCTCATAGAGACACTTTGATGAAGATTTTGGCCCAAGCGTATGTGGATCCCGATGTTACTCTGGGGAAATTCGGAAGCATAGTTGGGAATGTAACTGCATGTAATAACCTGGGTTTTAGTGATGAGGACCTCCCGACGGAGGGAAGAAACCATAACTGGGCTTTGCACATCTCTGTCCTTTGCAAGTCAGACTCGCTGTCGAATGTGTTGATAGATACTGGTTCCGCCCTCAATGTGATGGCGAAGACTACCTTGGATAAGCTGGCATACCGTGGCACTCAGTTAAGGCCGAGTGCAGTGATGGTGAAGGCATTTGATGGATCTAGGAAGTCTGTAATTGGAGATATAGACTTGCCTATTACAGTGGGCCCTCATACTTTCAAGGTCACATTCCAAGTCATGGACATTCAAGCTTCATATAGCTGTTTACTTGGAAGACCGTGGATTCACGAGGCTGGAGCTGTGACCTCCACTCTTCATCAGAAGCTAAAATTTGTAAGTTGTGAGAAGTTGATAACGATAATTGGTGAATCAGCTTTAGCTGTTTACTTGGAAGACCGTGGATTCACGAGGCTGGAGCTGTGACCTCCACTCTTCATCAGAGCCTGCAGTGGGCTTGGGTTTCGGTGGCTTGGTCTCCAAGCCACATGGGTATTTTAGTATATTAGGTGGGTTCTAAACGTTTTCTAGAAGCCACTGAAGGTGAGGAAAACACAAGAAGGGGGGGGGGGGGGGAGGGGTTGAATTGTGTTAACTTTTTCGCAACTCTTGAAGAGTAAGAATCTGTTTTCCAGGATCAGAGTCTGAATGGATTCAGAACCTGATGGAAGACCAGAGTCTGTTGCAGCGGAAATAAACAAGAGATAAAGAGAAAGAGAGAACACAAGCAATTATACAGGTTCCTTCCACAAACCGGAAGTAGTCCTGTCCCCCTTGCACTTCCAAGGAGAGTTTCACTAAAATGTAATAACAATTACAAGTTGCTCAAACACACAGTAAGAGACTTCCAAATGCTCGAGCTCGCAGGCAAGAGACTTCTAATGCTCAAAGACACAACTAAGAGACTTCTTTGCTCAAGCACACAAGCAAGAGACTTCTGACACAATTTACAAAAAATTGAATAGAGTTGGAAACACTTGACAAACAATCAAATGTGTTCCAATATCATAAACAAAGACAGACTCTGTTTTTCTGATAAACTTAGAAATTATAGAATACACAATTAGTAAGAATTTGCTAAGTTGTTGATGTGTTTCTGATTTGACTCAGAGAGAATACAATATCTTGATAGCGTAGTTTTTCAGTTGTAGAGTCCAACATATTCTTCATGTCTTCTATCCTTTATATAGGCGTTGGAAAGAGACGTTGAGACAATCCAGCACATCACAGAGAATTCTGGAAGCTTGATCAATAGCTGTTGATCTGTTGCTTGATATGGTAATAGTCCTTCAAATGCATATTTTGAATCCCATTCCTTTTGAAGCAAAATATCGGTAGACACAGTTGCCAAACTGTACCAGGTAGTGGAGTAGTGGAAACAGAGTTCGTACACAAGTACTCTGTCCTATTCTGCATTCTTTGTCGTTAAGCATCCCACGCTCAAGTTGACTTTGAAGCTAGCCGTTACTCCAAATGAATGTTTCTTATGCATCGAAATGCCTTCAAAAATCCTTCTAAACAGATCTTCAGTTTGTAGGCTTCAGACTCACTGTAGCACTTCAGCTTCTGATGATCTTCAGACTCTCTTGATCTTCAGGTTTTGATGATCTTCAGATTCTCTTGAACTTCAGGTTCTGACCATCTTCAAACTCATTTGAACTTCAGATTCTCTTAGTCTTCAGGACTTCTTGAAACAGCTTCTGATGATTCTTCAGACTCTCTTGAACTTCAGAATCATAAGCAACAAGCTTCTCTGGATTTATTGCTCTCAAAATGTTTAAACAGAATACTTACTAAGATTGAAATCTGTTGGAACAAAGGTGTTCAGCAATACCACGTTTTGAGTTTTGATGATAACAAGGTATTAAAAATTGTCAATTGGATATGCTAATATTTGTTTAAGTATGCAGGATATTAATCAAGATTTGTATCTTAGAAAGTATTCTGTTTGAACATTTTGAGAGAAAGACCAAGAGAAGCTTGTGGCTTGTGATTCTGACGATCTGAAGAGTCTGAAGAATCATCAGAAGCTGTTTCAAGAGAGTCTGAAGATTATCAGAAACTGAAGTTCAAGAGAGTCTGAAGATTATCAGAACCTGAAGTTCAAGAGAGTCTGAAGACTATCAGAACCTGAAGACCAAGAGAGTATGAAGATCATCAGAAGCTGAAGTGCTACAGTGAGTCTGAAGCCTGCAATCTGAAGATTTGCTTAGAAGGTTTTCTAAAGGTATTACGATGCACAAGAAACTCTCATTTGGAGTAACGGCTAGCTTCAAATTCAACTTGAGCGTGGGATGCTCAACGACAAAGAATGCAGTATAGTACAGAGTACGTTGTACGAACTCTGTTTCCACTACTCCACTACCTCGTACAGTTTGACAACTGTGTCTACCGGTATTAATCTTCAAAAGGAATGGAATTCAAAATATGCATTTGAAGGACTATTACCATATCAAGAAACAAATCAACAACTATTGATCAAGCTTCCAGAATTCACTTGATGTGCTGGATTGTCTCAACGTCTCTCTCCAACGCCTATATAAAGGATAGAAGACTTGAATAATCGTGTGACTCTACAGCTGAAAAACTACGCTGCTAAGCTATTGTATTCTCACTGAGTCAAACCAGAAACACATCAACAACTTAGATTATTCTTACAAACTGTCTATTCTAGAATCTCTAAGTTAAGCAGAAAAACAGAGTCTGTCTTTGTTTAAAACAGAGTCTGTCTGTGTTTTGTAATTGGAACACATTTGATTGTTTATCAAGTGTTTCAACTCTATTCAATTTTCTGTAAATTGTGTCAGAAGTCTCTTGCTTGTGTGCTTGAGCAAAGAAGTCTCTTAGTTGTGTCTTTGAGCATTGGAAGTCTCTTGCCTGCGTGCTTGAGCATTGGAAGTCTCTTACTGTGTGTTTGAGCAACTTGTAATTGATATTACATTTTAGTGAAACTCTCCTTGGAAATGCAAGGGGGACAAGACTACTTCCGGTTTGTGGAAGGAACTGAAGGTGAGAAAAACACAAGAAGGGGGGGGGGGAGGGGTTGAATTGTGTTAGCTTTTCGCAGCTCTTGAAGAGTGAGAATCTAATTCCTTAGTATCATAGTCTGAAAGAGATCAGAGTCTGATGGGAGATTAGGTTCTGTTGCAGCAGAAATAATCAAGAGAAAGAGAGAAGAGAGAACACAAGCAATTATACAGGTTCCTTCCACAAACCGGAAGTAGTTTTGTCCCCCTTGCACTTCCAAGGAGAGTTTCACTAAAATGTAATATCTATTACAAGTTGCTCAAACACACAGTAAGAGACTTCCAATGCTCAAGTACGCAGGCAAGAGACTTCCAATGCTCAAAGACACAACTAAGAGACTTCTTTGCTCAAGGACGCAGCCAAGAGACTTCTTTGCTCAAGGACGCAGCCAAGAGACTTCTTACACAATTTACAGAAAATTGAATAGAGTTGAAACACTTGACAAACAATCAAACATGTTTCAATTACAACAAAGACATACTCTGTTTCAAACAAAGACAAACTCTATTTTTCTGCTTAACTTAAAAATTCTAGAATACTCAGTTTGTAAGAATAATCTAAGTTGTTGATGTGTTTCTGTTAAGACTCAGTTGAATACGATAGCAATGCAGCGTAGTTTCTCCAGTTGTTGAGTCCAACAATTCTTCAAGTCTTCTATCCTTTATATAGGCGTTGGAAAGAGACGTTGAGTCATCCAGCACATCAGGATGATTTCTGAAGCTTGATCAATAGCTGTTGTTTTGTTGCTTGATATGGTAATAGTCCTTCAATTGCATATTTTGAATTCCATTCCTTTTGAAGATTAATACCGGTAGACACAGTTGCCAAACTGTACGAGGTAGTGGAGTAGTGGAAACAGAGTTCGTACAACGTACTCTGTACTGACCTGCATTCTTTGTCGTTGAGCATCCCACACTCATGTTGACTTTGAAGCTAGCCGTTACTCCAAATGAGAGTTTCTTTTGCATCGTAATGCCTTTAGAAATCCTTGTAAGCAGATCTTCAGATTGCAGGCTTCAGACTCACTGTAGCACTTTAGCTTCTGACGATCTTCAGACTTTCTTGGTCTTCAGACTCTGATAGTCTTCAGACTCTCTTCGATACAGTCTTCAAACTTTCTTCGATACAGAATCACAAGCAACAAGCTTCTCTAGATCTTTGCTCTTAAAATGTTCAAACAAAATACTTTCTAAGATATAAATCTTGATTAATATCCTGCATACTTAAACAAATATTAGCATATGCAATTGACAATTTTTAATACCTTGTTATCATCAAAACTCAAAACGTGGAATTGCTGAACACCTTTGTTCCAACAATCTCCCCCCTTTTAATGATGACAAACATCAGTATTTAAAAGGTCAATTGTTGTTAATCTAATTAACAGGTTGACTTAAGGGGTCTGAGGTTTGTAAGCTCAGAGTCTGAGGTTTGTAAGCTCTGACTCCCCCTGAGTCTGATAGTTCTTAAGTTGAGGTTTGTAAGCTCCCCCTAAGTTCTATCCAAGTTAATTAAATTCAATTTCATAAACAGTTGAATTAATTCATAAACAGTTGAATTAATTCTCAGAATAATAGACGAATTAGAGAACAAATTCTTTAAACGGGGGCTCAGAATCTAACTAAGCACCTTTCGCAAAATTTCCCTTTAACTTTTACATAGAACTTGCAGATTCAACAGTTAACAAACAAAGCTTACATAGAACTTGCAAATTCAACAGTTAACAAACAAATCTTTCCTTCTCCCCCTTTTGTCATCAACAAAAAGGTTTAGAAACAAGTTTCTCCCCCTTTTTAAATGATTTCAGGTAAGGATAAAAACATTTTTTAAGGAAAACAAGATTCAGAGCGAAAAACATATAAGATGCAAAGCACAATATATATCAGAGGCACAAAGATTAAATAAGAACTTGAATAATCTTAAAAAAAACGACGGTTCAAATGATAAAGAAAACAACAGAAATAAGTTACAAGCAAAACAAAACACAAGGAATTTAAACTAAGGTTGGTTTTGTTTGGCAAGGTGATCCATCAATTTCTGGAGATCCTCTTGCTGCTTCTTAACCATCTCTTCCAAAGCTTCAGTTCTTCTCAAATGAGCTTCTCTTTCAAGTCTTGCTTCTTCCTGAACTCTATGCAGTCTCCTTCTCAAAGAGTCAAAAACCATTGATTCTCTTGGATTGTATTGATCTTCATCAAAGAATGGTTTATACTCAATCCGTAGAATAGGAGCTTTCTTCTTAGCTTTGGCTTTCTTAGCTCTCTTAACTTCTTCCACATGCTTGGCAGTAACAATGGCTTGTTCCTTGACAGCAGCCTTCTGAATTTTGGTGACAAAATCCAAAAATTCAGTCTTCAAAGTGGAGAACTTATCCTCATAGCTTACATTGAGGATAGGCACAAATCTTTGCTCAATAATTTCCTTGAGCTTAGAGTTTGATGAAGCATAGAACTCATCTATCCTTAACGAATCAAAGAGGTTGTGAGGTTCAGAAGTTGAGGGTTGAGAGGCTCTTAATGCTCGAAAGGTTTCAATACCAGTTACAACTGTTCTAGATTCAGAAAGAGGTTCAAGAACCGTTTAAGACACAGGCTCTGCTATGCATTCTGTTACAGGTTCTGATAGGATATCAGAAGCTTGTTCCAGAATCTCAGAGACTGGTTCCTCTACAGGTTCTGAGGGTTCAACATAAGCTATAGTGAGAATTTCTGTAGGTTTGGGTACAGAGTCTGGTTTAGAAACAGATTCTGTACTTTTGTTGATTTGGATTTAGCACGGGTTTTTGGTAGTTCTCCTCCTAGGTGTTTTTCAAGTGAAGCTAGGGTGTCTGGAGAGTCTACACAAATAGGCTCATGTTGGGGGGATGGTTGAGTAGAATGAATGGTTACTTCAGGCTCTTCAGAAGGTTGAATTGCTTGAAGCGGTTTGAGAAAAGATGGTTGAGCAGGGTGGTCAACAGGTTAATTCATAGACACTGTGATAGTGTCTTGAATAACTCTGTCCATAGTTGAATCAACATATTCAACTATTTTGGGGTCAACTGGGTCATGGGATGATAAGAGTTTGATTGGTGAGGGGGATGAATTTCTGAGGGAGGGAAGAATTTGGGTCAAGGGTTTGTTATCTGATTCAGTATCAGATGAGGACTCTTGATTCGTAGAGGAAGATGAGTTAAATGCCACATTACCAGAGGTGCCTATTCCAGCTTCTGGAGAAGCATGATGATTAGACACAGTAGCTTATGATAAATCAGCTTCTGTAGGAGCCACCTGACTCTTCTGTTTCGGAGCAGATGCAAGCAACTTAGCAGCTTCTTTAACAGTTTCTTCCTTAAGTTCTTCAGCAACCACTTCTGCTGCCATTGCCTTGCCAGCAACATGTTCATCCTCAATCATAGATACAGAAGTACCTATCTTCTGTGCTACATCCTTAGCCACAAGAACCACTTCCATCTTTCTCTTCTTGATCTGACTTTCTTCACCATCAGAGTCAGTATCAAGGAATTCAGCAATCTCATCAGCTAGTTTCACATAATCTCTGTCAGCCTTGCCTTTCTTCGCTTTCTTCTCATCTTTCTTTGCCTTCTTCTCGTCTTTCTTAGCTTTCTTCTCATCCTTGGGTTTTTTTATCCTATCCTTGATTTCCTTGGATGCAGAAGATACATACACAAGAATGGGAGCTATGGTCTTAGGGGCACCAATAGTTACTGCTGGAAGAGCTGTAGATTTCATCTTCTTCTTAAGAGGCTCTTGCTTCTCTTCCTCTTCCTTTGGAATCACTTCCTTGGTCCTTTTCCCTTTAACCTTAAGAGGTCCTCCTCTAGCAGTCTCAGGAATGGTAGAATAGTTGATTATTCCTCCAGTTTCATTGAAGTAATCCACCACAAATCTTGCAAGGACTTCAGGATTATCTTCTTTGGAAATGGGAGGGAAGTCCATCATCAAGTCTGATTGCACATAAGATTCCCTCATATCTTGCTTAGAAGGATTAAATCTTTTGACAATCTTCATGTATTGAAGAGTTTTACCGTTGATGATTCTCCCAGTAACTGTTCCAAGATGAGCGTCTGATACTACGCCAGATTCTGATAAGACCTTCAAGAGGCCTCGTTGATACAGAATCTCAGAGATTAGCCTTCCAAAATGAACTTGTCTTCTGGATTCAGATTGACTTTTCTTAATAGCCCAGCACATGTGGTACATCACGTACCTTGGAAAGTTTATCTTCTTTTTATTTATCAAAAAATAAAGAAGAACCTTGTGATCGACATTGTTCCAACAATCTCCCCCTTTATGATGATGACAAACATTAGTATTTAAAAGGTCAATTGTTGTTAATCTAATTAACAAGTTGACTTAAGGGGTTTGAGGTTTGTAAGCTCAGAGTCTGAGGTTTGTAAGCTCTGACTCCCCCTGAGTCTAATAGTTCTTAAGTTGAGGTTTGTAAGCTCCTCCTAAGTTCTATTCAGGTTAATTAAATTCATTTTCATAAGCAATCGAATTCATTCTCAGAATAATAAACGAATTCAGAGAACTGATTCTTAAACAGGGGCTCAGAGTCTAATTAAGCACCTTTCGCAGATTTCCCTTTAACTTTTACATAGAACTTGCAATGTATTTAAAAGAAACACAAATCTCATAATTTTCCCTTCTCCCTGTTGAGAAAATACAAAAACTTTCCCTTCTCCCCCTTTTGTCATCAACAAAAAGGTTTAGAACAAGTTCCTCCCCCTTTTTAAATGACTTAAGGTAAGGGTATAAACATATTTTAAGGAAAATGAGATTCAGAGGGAAAAAAAAAACATAGAAGATTCAGAGCATAAAAAAATAAATGCAAATGGAATCAAATAAAAACTTGTATAAATTTGCAAGAAACAAAAACAGTTCAGAAGACAGCAAACAAGAATTACAAACAGAACAAAACGAAATTAAACTAAGGTTGGTTTTGTTTGGCAATATGATCCATCAATTTCTGGAGATCCTCTTGCTGTTTCTTTACCATCTCTTCCAGAGCCTCAGTTCTTCTTAAATGTGCTTCCCTTTCTAGTCTGGCTTCTTCTTGAACTTTGTACAGTTTCCTTTTCAAAGAGTTATAAATCATTGATTCCCTAGGATTATACTGATCTTCATCAAAGAATGGTGTATCTCTAATCCTCAGAATAGGAGCTTTCTCCATGACTAAAACTTTCTCAGCCCGCTTGACTTCTTCAACATGCTTGGCAGTGACAAGTGCTTGTTCCCTGGCAGCAGCCTTCTGAATTTTGGTGATAAATTCCAAGAACTCAGTTTTCACTATAGAGAACTTGTCCTCATAGCTCACATTGAGGATGGGCACAAACCTTTGCTCAACAATATCCTTGAGCTTATTGCTTGAAGAAGCATAGAACTCATCTATCCTTGAGCTTAATACCTTTGCAAGAAGCCTGGGCACTTTATTGCTGACTGTCCAGAGTTGCATAAAGAGAAATCCAAGTAAAAAAGGCCAACCTTCAAGTCAAGAAAGTTTAAGAAGCAAATCAAAAAAAGTCTGATGGCTACCTGGGAAGATCTTGATAACGAGTCAGGGTCTAAAGAAGATGATGCTGATGGTGAAGCTAATGTAGTTGTTGGATTAATGGCTACAACTGAACCAGTGAAAGAAGCACCTGAGGCAGAATTAGATGCAAAATCTAAAAGTGAGACTGAGGTATTTTCTAAACTCACAAGATCTGAATTAGTTGATTCTAATAAAGAACATCTTTGTCACTATGAGACTAAATCCACTTAGTTGAAGAAAGTCAAACAGCAGCTTGATAAGTTGTTGAAAAAGCATGACTCAACTCATTTGGAGTTAGACAGTTTAAAAGAAGAAAATGACTCTTTACTGATAAAGAAGTGTAGCTGTAAATACTTGAGTGAGCAGGATGTTGCTCTACAAGAATTTATTGCTACTGGAATTGATAGATCCAGGGTAGCATCTATGATCTATAGCACATATCAGAACGGAGGACAGGGTATTGGATTCATTGGAGGTAGCTCAAATGAAGTGATCCTGAAACCTGGTCCTGATGGCGCCAAAGAAGCATTGAAAAATCACTTTGTAAGTGAGTCTGATGAAGTCAACACAATGACTTATTCATAACCTAAAGCTTCAAGTTCTAAAGTAATGACTAAGTCAAAACCTCAGAACCGAAAGCCAATAGTACTGAAAAACTTTGAACCTAAGGCTTCAAGGATTCAGATTATGAAGAAATGGGTATCTAAGTTTGAAATTGTTGATGCTGCAGGTATATCTAAAAGGACATGAAAGGCAGAAGGCCTGGTACCTGGACAGTGGCTGCTCGCGACACATGACGGGAAAAGTCTATGTTCCTAACCCTAACCATGAAAGAAGGAGGAACTGTGGGATTTGTAGGAAACCAGACTGGCAAAGTCATTGGTACCAGAACCATTGGTAACTCTCTAATCTCAATTAGTAATGTCTGGTTTGTTAATGGACTTAGACATAACCTACTAAGCATAAGTCAATTGTGTGACAGTGGTTGCGATGTTTTGTTTAATAAGAACAACTGCGCAGTAGTCAACAAGGATGATCAATCCATAGTCTTCAAGGGAAAGAGAAGAAACAATGTCTACAAAATAAAATTCTCTGAACTGACTAATCAGAAGGTAGTTTGCCTTTTGTCAATGGGTGATAAGAAGTGGTTGTGGCATAGACGGTTGGGACATGCAAACTGGAGGTTAATCTCTAAGCTTAGCAAGTTGCAACTAGTCAAAGTCTTACCAGACATTGACTATCATTCAGATGCTCTTTGAGGAGCATGTCAGAAAGGGAAAATTGTTAAAAGTTCTTTTAAACCAAAAGAAATTGTTTCTACCTCCAGACCCTTGGAACTACTTTACATTGACTTATTTGGACCAGTTAGTACTGCATCTTTATATGGAAGTAAATATGGATTAGTCATTGTTGATGATTACAGTAGATGGAGTTGGGTTAAGTTTCTGAAAAACTAAAGATGATTCATATTCTGTGTTTAGTAAATTCTGCATCCAAATTCAATCTGAAAAAGAACTGAAAATTTTGAAAGTCAGAAGTGATCATGGAGGAGAATTTGAAAATGAGCCATTTGAGCTTACGACATGGGGTTGTAGAGAGAAAGAACAGAACCTTACAAGAAATGGCAAGAACCATGATCTATGAGAACAGTCTGGCTAAACATTTTTGGGCAGAAGCAGTAAACACAACATGTTATGTTCAGAACAGGATCTACATCAGACCCTTGTTGAAAAAAACAACATATGAACTCTTTAAAGGCAGGAAACCTAACTTATCTTATTTTCATCAGTTTGGATGTACATATTATATTCTGAACAATAAAGTTTATCTAAAGAAATTTGATGCCAAAGCTAAGAAGGGAATATTTTTAGGTTACTCTGAAAGATCTAAGGTATATAGACTGTATAATTCAGAAACACAATGTGTTGAAGAATCTATGCATGTCATATATGATGACAAAGTGCCTGGAAGTGAAACTCCAGAGCAAGATGAAAGTTTTGCAGATTTTCAAGATTCTGATAACAACTCAGAACCTGATCAGATTCAAGAATCTGAAGATACTCCAGAAGCTGTAGCATCCCCTGAAATTCCTGATGAAGATGCTTCTGAAGAAGCTCAAGATGGTTCTCAGCAAGCTAGTCAATCCAAACATACATTCAAATACAAGTCTTTGCATCCTGAGGATCAAATCATTAGCAACAAAGATAGTCCCAGAAGAACTAGATCATATTTCAGACAAGAAGAGTCTGCCTTGGGATTATTATGTGTTATTGAACCAACCTCTGTTGAAGAAGCACTTGGAGATGAAGGATGGATTCTTACAATGCAAGATGAACTTAATCAATTCAAAAGGAATGAAGTATGGGATCTAGTAGCTAAGCCTGAGCACAAGAACATTATTGGAACTAAGTGGGTGTTCAGAAACAAGCTTAGTGAACAAGGAGAAGTAATCAGAAACAAGGCCAGACTTGTTGCACAAGGCTACAGTCAGCAAGAAGGCATTGATTACACTGAAACATTTGCTCCAGTTGCAAGATTGGAAGCAATAAGGTTACTTCTTTCCTATGCAGTTAATCACAACATAATCTTGTATCAAATGGATGTTAAGAGTGCCTTTCTTAATGGTGTCATTTTTGAAGAAGTATATGTAAAACAACCTCCTGGTTTTGAGGATCTAAAACATCCTGAACATGTTTTTAAACTGAAGAAATCACTATATGGCTTGAAACAGGCTCCCAGAGCTTTGTATGAAAGACTAAGTAATTTCTTAATTCAAAATGACTTTGAAAGAGGACAAGTTGACACTACACTATTCAGAAAGACTCTGAAGAAGGACATTCTTATAGTTCAGATTTATGTTGATGATATCATTTTTGGTTCAACTAATGGTTCACTTTGCAAAGAGTTCTCTAAGGCAATGAAGGATGAATTTGAAATGAGCATGATGGGAGAATTGAAGTTCTTTTTGGGAATTCAAATTAACCAATGCAAATATGGAGTCTATGTTCTTCAGTCCAAATACACTAAAGAGCTCCTGAAGAAGTTCAATCTTGAGGACTGCAAGGAAATGAACACTCCAATGCATCCAACTTGCACTCTGAGCAAAGAAGATCAAGGAACAAAAGTTGATCTGAAGCTGTATAGAGGTATGATAGGTTCTTTGTTATACCTAACTGCATCTAAACCAGATATTTTATTCAGTGTATGTCTGTGTGAAAGGTTCCAATCAGATCCTTGAGAGTCTCACTTAACTGCTGTTAAAAGAATATTTAGATATCTGAAAGGAACTACTAATCTTGGACTTATGTATAAGAAATATTTAGATTATAAGCTAGTTGGATTCTGTGATGTTGACTATGCTGGAGACAGGATTGAAAGAAAATCAACCAGCGGCAATTGTCAATTTCTGGGAGAGAATCTGATATCCTGGGCTAGCAAGAGATAGGCAACAATTGCCTTGTCTACAACAGAAGCAGAATACATCTCAGTTGCTAGTTGTTGTACACAACTACTCTTGATGAAACATCAGCTTGAGGATTATGAAATAACTGAAAACTGCATTTTAATTTATTGTGATAATTCAGCTGCTATATCTTTATCTAAGAATCCAATTCTGCATTCAAGAGCAAAGCACATTGAGATTAAACATCATTTTATTAGAGACTATGTTCAAAAAGGAATTTTAGATATCAATTCATTAATACTGATCATCAATGGGCTGATATATTTACTAAACCTTTAACTGTTGAAAGATTCGATTTTATAAAGAAAAATTTGAACATGTGCTATGTCTCTATTTAATGTGTGCTCCTGAAGACAGAATTCAGACTCTGAATGTTATTTAGAAGTTAATTGAGAATCAGACTCTCTCTTGAAGATTCTGATGAATATAAGCTTCTGAAGACACTTAGACTCTGTTAAGGAAACTTAGACTCTTAAGAAGCTCGTATTAGTGGAAGGATGACTGTTGAGTTCAGTAACACTTGTCCCACTGCGTTGACAGTTACTTTTTAGGTTCTCAGACGTGGTCTGTTTGTATTGAGTAGAAACTCAAAGGGCAATGATTTTATTCAGTTTAACAAGTAACTCTCGCGTCTTCCCAACACTTTTACGGCTGCATGCTCTTTTGTCTTAAATGCTTATGTTTGTTTGTCCCCTTCTCATTTTCAAACATTTTCAACTTTCCTTATAAATAGCAATCACACACAACCCACTTCACTTTCCACACTTTGATTTTTCTCTGAACTATACTCTTTTGTTTTAGTCTCTGAAAAACTCTTTTTCTCAAAATCAAACCTAGAACTCTAAAATGGCAAGTGAACTCATTCAATCCGGTGTGATCATCAAAACTGGTAAATCATATGTCATCAAACCCAGGACGATGAAATTCATCAAAGAAACTCTGGAAGTTCAAGTTGAATCTCCAATAGATTTTGGATCATTCTTGAAGCATGGTATCGACGTTTCAACTCACTTTCTTGCTCAAGGAATGATGAGTTATTTCGGTATGTTGAATGGACCAACATATCAAGAACTGGTTAGAGATCTCTGGGTGAGAGCAGAAGTTTTCGACAAGGATGATGCGACCATAGAAGAAACTGCTGCAATCAAGAACAACCCTTCACTTGCTGGCAAAACCAGAAAGCAAATGGGTATGAAACCTTACACTGGTCTAGAAGTAAGTTCAGCAGTGATCGGGATTCCAATCCTTATCAACGAGGAAATTGTTGCCAGGGCTTGAGGGTGACCAACCATGGTAAATTTCAGTGGAATGTTGATAAGAAGAGTGAATGGATGAACATCTGCAACAAACTCTTATTTGAGGGAAGACCTTCAAATAAGTTGGTAGACATGCATCCAGATCATACTGAAGATCATTCTGGATAGTATGCTTCAGAAAGGTGGAGGAACATACACTCTATCTGTGGATCACAAGGTGCTTCTGTACTTCTTGTTCAACAAGAAGAAGATTAACTTTCCAAGATATGTGATGCACCACATGTGCTGGGCTATCAGGGAAGGCCATAACAAATCCAGAAGACAAGTTCATTTTGGAAGATTGATTTCTGAGATTCTGTATCAAGGAGGACTCTTGAAGGTCTTAACAGAATCTGGTGTAATGTCTGATGCTCAACTTGGAACAATAACAGGGAGAATCATTAATGGCAAGACTCTTCAATACATGAAGATTGTCAAGAAGTACATACCTTCTGATGAAGATATGAATGAGTCTTTTGTTTAATCTGAGCTGATGATAGACTTCCCCCCTATTTCCAAAGAAGACAATCCTGAGGTCCTTGCAAGATTTGTAGTGGATTACTACAATGAGACTAGTAGAATAGTCAACTATTATGCCATTCCTGAGTCTCTTGGAGGAGGTCCTCTTAAGGTCAAAGGCAAAAGGACCAAGGAGGTCAACCTAGAAGAGGAGGAAGAGAAGCAAGAACCTCCTAAGAAGAAGAAGAAGAAGTCTAAGTCAACAGCTCTTCCAGGAGTGTTTATTGGTGTTTCTGAAACCATAGCTCCTATGACTCTATCTGCCGCTCCTGCATTCAAGGATATCAAGGATAGGATAAAGAAAACCAAGGATGAGAAGAAGGCAAAGGACGAGAAGAAGGCAAAGAATGAGAAGAAAGCGAAAAAAGGTAAAGATGATAGAGATCAGAAAAGGCTTCTGGAGGAAATTAATGAGTATCTTGATGCTGAGTCTGATGAAAAAGAAAGTCAGATCAAGAAAAGAAAGAAAGAAGCTATTCTTGTAGCTGAGGATCTAGCACAAAAGATAGGTACTTCAATATCTATGGTTGAAGATGAACATGCTGCTGGCAAGGCTGTGGAAGCAGAAGTTGTGACATAAGGTCTGAGAGATGAGACTGTGAAGGAAGCTGCTAAGTTGCTTGCAGCAGCTTTAAAACAGAAAGGTCCTGCTAACCTTGCAGAAGCTGACCAATCAGGAGCTGCTCTGTCTGATGCTTCTGAACAACCAGCTCCCTCATAAGCTAATGTCTCAAGTAATATTTCATTTGACTCACCTTTCTCATCTACGAATCAAGAGTCACCATCCTCATCTGAAACAGAATCAGATAATATTCCCCTTAGTAGAGCCATTTCATCCCTTCGCAATAAGACCCCCTCACCAATCAAACCAATCACATCTTCTGACCCTCTTGACCCAAAAATAGGCGAATATGTTGATTCAACTATTGACAGGGTTATCCAAGACACCATCACAGTGTCTCAGAATTTTCCACCTGATCATCCTGCTCAACCATCCTTTCTTAAACCACTTCAGGTAATTCAGCCAACTGAAGAACCTGAAGAACCCATCCAATCTTCACAACCATCTCCTCAACAAGAAAGAACCCATATATGGCTTTGTTCGTGTCTGTTTTCTGTTTCTAGTTCTGATGTTCTGTTTTCTCCATATGCTACAAATCTATCACGATAGTGGATGTGTGGGCTATTTCGGTTGTGGTGGTGGTGGTAGTGAGGCAGTGGTGGTGTGAGCTGTTTCGCTGTTGTTTTTGTTGTGTGGTGGGGGGTGAGTCGGTTGTGGTAGTGGTTGTAATTTGGTTGATGTGTTGATGGTGGCTTTGCATGGGGTACGTGGGGTTGTAATGGTGTGGTTTGGATGGATGGTTGTGGATTATTGTGGACTCGGACTTGGTGTTGGAATGATTTGCGGACGAGAGCTATAAAAGGAGTGGTTGGTGTTGATTAGGTGTAGAGATGGGTGTTTTGTGGTGTTTAATGTGGGTCATTTCTTTTGTAGGCTACCACTGTTACACGGGTCCATTTTCGTTGTCCTTACTGCTTGTTTGAGGTTTTGGGATGTTAAGGTGTTTAGGGTGTTTTGAGGCTTAGTCACTGACGGAATCGTTAGGCTTTACGAAAGTTAAGATTGTTCTGGAAAAAAACAAAATTGATGTACAAAGCTGCTCTTACTTTTGAGGTTATTTTTATACCGGGTTTGAATATTGAGTTAGAAAATAATAATAATAATATACGGTGTGACAATTTATGTAACACCCTATTTCTATTAAAGCGATAAAACACGCGAATATAATAAATATTCAAGAAATAAACGCTACGTCTTCAACCAAATTCAAAACAACATGCATGCATATATGTATAAGTTCTCAACAGTCGCAGCAGATATAGATCATACATCAAACAATCCAACATATAAACATGTAAATCTCCAAATCCCGACATATGCGCAATAATCAACAACAGAAGTCAAAGCATATAGTAAGGCGACCACGTCCTAATCAGAGCCTAAATCTAGATTCCACAGAAAAGTAGAGGAAGCATCCGCTATCCTCGAATCAACTCACCAAGCGAGCAAAACTACTCCTGCACTCCGTCTACCCGTCCATACGGAAAGGCAGGCGGTCAAAACCATTGGAGGTTAGCTTCACATCAATAATAATCTATAATAACAAACAGTTGAAATGAACATCATTGATTAAATCTCAATTAACAAGTGCATTCATCTATAACATCATCCATCAACACAATATTAGCAGTCATCATAAGATACAATGCATCAACACATTTATCGCCAAACCACCATCAACACATAAGCAAATATGACTCATGTCAATTCATGCTATGCGCCTAGGCTCAACTTCTATATGCATGTGGTACCAATCTCCTCAAGCGCTATAAATCAAACATGAAGGCTTTAGCTAGCGCTTTTTACAAAAAACGCTATTTATGATACTAAGTTTAGATAGCGTTTTTATTCATAAATGCCATCATAGGTCAATGAAAAATAATAAATAAATAAAAAATATTCAAGATCAATCTTAGGTAGTGCTAATTATAGGAAGCGCTATTTATGGACCAATTATAAATAGCGCTTTTAAAGCGCTATTGTAGTTTACCCAATATATAGCGTTTATACTTTACGAAAAGCGCTAGCTTTCAATAGAAGTCCTTTAGAAGAGAGGTAACTTGGGTTTTCAGTATGCCCTTCGTCACCTGTTCGATTCTTATGCAACTTGTTTTTTTTTTTTTTTATTAAAAATTTAAGTTCAAGGAAAACGCTTCTTATCTTATAATAACTAAAAACGCTAATTTTTTGGATTCTAATTTATTTTTAATAAACAACATTTTTTTTTGTTAAACGTATTTTTTTAGCAACATAAGCTCAAACCTACTTTCCTCAAAACCTTCAAAGATCGTGCATATGAAGGGATTTTAAGAGGGGTTTTTCAAAATTTTAATCCTCTTTGCGGAAGAAATCCCATTGAAACGGATCTTGATTAAATCATTAATCACAAATCAAACACATACTTAAACAATTTAAGGATTCATGTGTTTACCTCTTGAATAGAAGAACCTTTGTAGTAGAATTGTTTCTGATCACGAGCAAAGTAAAGTAGCGATGCCTCTACTTAGTCCACACGAACAGAACTTCTCCGATGACCGGTGCTAGCCAATTCCAACGGAGATTCAGAGAGAACAAGGTTTAGAGAGCGGCGGCTAGGGTTTCACAACTTTTGTGAATTAGTTTAAGCACTCACAAAAAGTTAGTAATGCTTCAGCACAAGGGTTCTATTTATAGAATCACTTGTGTGGCCAGCAAGACAACACTTAAGTACACCGTACCTTACGGTGCACCGCGTTTCTCTATTCCTTTTGTAAATTAAATAATGAAGTCATATTAAATTATTTAATTACTAATAAGTCTTACTTATTATTTTATAAATAAGTCTCACTTATTATTTTATAAATAAGTCTTACTTATTTATTTCTCTCATTTATCTGTCCTTTGTGTGTGACCCTATAGGTTCTCGTAACGTTGGCAATAATATTAAATCACATCTATAATATTATAAACAGTGAGCGGTATCTAGCAACACATAACTGCTACCCAAGTGACGAGAGTGTCATGTGATCTGACGAAACCTTTCTGTGATAATGTTCATGTGTATAATTACCCTTTTGCCCTCATGTCTATATTGAACACAAGGCATAGCATATCACCCTTGTCCAGTTCAATATTGGGCCTTAGACATTTCTCCTGTTGTGTAGGAGGGGAAAATTCCATCTAGGTCACTCATGTCCCTTAGCATGATTCGTGGAGTACCCATCAACCAAATTTATAGTTATCTTGTTACAGACAACGTTTGAATGGTGATAAAGCACTCGACTCCAACATCTAGGGTACATAGTGGTTTCAGGTCAAAGGGTGGAATACACCACTATCACTATGAGAATATCTTATGACACTTTTCATAACTTTTACTATGTAGTATTCTCATGGTGGGTCAATCCAATATAAATATTACTCCTAAGATTTATATCTATGTGAAGACTTAATAACTCTTTATCCATGATCTGTGAGATGTGATCATCAGTCTATCCACATAATAGTCTCTATGCTTTAATGATATCCCACTTCACAATAAAGCTTGGCTACGGATACTTTTAGAATAATGTCCTTATGTTTAATGTGAAGGTGAGAAAAACACAAGAAGGGGGGGTTGAATTGTGTTAGCTTTTCACAGCTCTTGAAGAGTGAGAATCTAATTCCTTTAAACTCAGAGTCTGAATGAGATCAGAGTCTGATAGGAGATTAGGTTCTGATTACAGCGGAATAATCAAGAGATAGAGAGAAGAGAGAACACAAGCAATTATACAGGTTCCTTCCACAAACTGGAAGTAGTCCTGTCCCCATTGTACTTCCAAGGAGATTTCACTTAAATGTAATATCAATTACAAGTTGCTCAAACACATAGTATGAGACTTCCTTGCTCAAGCACGCAGGCAAGAGACTTCCTTGCTCAAAGACACAACTAAGAGACTTCCTTGCACAATGGACGCAGCCACGAGACTTCCTTTGCTCAAGCACAAAAGCAAGAAACTTCTTACACAATTACAGAAAATTGAATAGAGTTGAAACACTTGACAACAATCAAAATGTGTTTCAATTACAACAAAGACAGACTCTGTTTTACACAAAAGACAGACTCTGTTTTTCTGTGAAATTTAGAAATTCTAGAATACTCAGTTTGTAAGAATCTTAGTTGATGATGTGTTTTTGTTAAGACTCAGTTGAATACGAAAGCAGCGCAATGCAATTTTTCAAGTTGTAGAGTCCAACAACTCTTCAAATCTTCTATCCTTTATATAGGCGTAGGAAAGAGATGTTGAGACATCCAACACATCAGGATGATTTATGAAGCTTGATCAATGACTGTTGATCTGTTGCTTGATTTGGCAATAGTCCTTCAATAGCATCATTTGAATTCCATTCCCTTTGAGGATTAATACTGGTAGACACAGTTGCCAAACTGTACGAGGTAGTGGAGTAGTGGAAACAAAGTTCGTACAACGTACTCTGTACTGGCCTGCAATCTTTGTCTTTGTGCTTCCCACGCTCAAGTTGACTTCGAAGCTAGCCATTACTCCATATGAGAGTTTCTTTTGCATCGCAATGCAGTAGAAATCCTTGTTAGCAGATTATCAGATTTTTGGGCTTCAGACTCACTGTAGCACTAAGTTTCTGGTAATCTTCAGACTCTCTTGGTTTTCAGATTCTGATGGTCTTCAGACTCACTGTAGCACTAAGCTTCTGGTAATCTTCATACTCTCTTTGATACAGTCTTCAGACTCTTTTCGATACAGTCTCACAAGCAACAAGCTTCTCTGGATTTTTTTGCTCTTTAACATTGTTCAAACAGAATACTTCCTAAGATATAAATCTTGATTGATATCCTGCATACTTAAACAAATATTAGCAATATCCAATTGACAACTTTTTTAATACCTTGTTATCATCAAAACTCAAAACGTGGTATTGCTGAACACCTTTGTTCCAACAATCTCCCCCTTTTTGATGATGACAAACATTAGTATTTAAAAGGTCAATTGTTGTTAATCTAATTAATAAGTTGACTTAAGGGTTCTGTGGTTTGTAAGCTCAGAGTCTGAGGTTTGTAAGCTCTGACTCCCCCTGAGTCTGATAGTTCTTAAGTTGAGGTTTGTAAGCTCCTCTTAAGTTCTATCCAGGTTAATTAAATTCATTTTCATAAGCAATCGAATTCATTCTCAGAATGATAAAAGAATTTAGAGAATTGATTCTTAAACAGGGGCTCAGAGTCTAACTAAGCACCTTTCGCAGATTTCTCTTTAACTTTTACGTAGAACATGCAATGTAATTAAAAGAAATTTTCCCTTCTCCCTGGCATAAATACTTTCCCTTCTCCCCCTTTTGTCATCAACAAAAAAAGGTTTTGAACAAGTTCCTCCCCCTTTTTAAATGACTTAAGGTAAGGGTGCAAACATGTATTAAGGAAGAATGAGATTCAGAGGGAAAACATAGAAGATTCAGAGCATAAAAACAAAATTGAATGCAAATTGAATCAAAAGATAACAAACAAGAATTACAAAATAAAACAGAAAGAAATTAAACTAAGGTTGGTTTTGTTTGGCAAGATAATCCATCAATTTCTGGAGATCCTCTTGCTGTTTCTTTACCATCTCTTCCAGAGCCTCAGTTCTTCGCAAATGTGCTTCTCTTTCCAGTCTTGCTTCTTCTTGAACTCTGTACAGTTTCCTCTTCAAAGAGTGATAAACCATTGATTCCCTTGGATTATACTGATCTTCATCAAAGAATGGTGTATCTCTAATCCTTAGAATCGGAGCTCTTTCTAGAACTACAACTTTCTCAGCCCTCTTGACTTCTTCAACATGCTTGGCAGTGACAAGTTCTTGTTCCCTGGCAGCAGCCTTCTGAATTTTGGTGATAAAATCCAAGAACTCAGTCTTCACTGTAGAGAACTTGTCCTCATAGCTCACATTGAGGATTGGCACAAACCTTTGCTCAATAACTTCTTTGAGCTTATTGCTTGAAGAAGCATAGAACTCATCTATCTTGTTTGAATCAAATAAGTCAATTTGAGGTTCAGAGGTTGAGGGTAGAGAGGCTCTCAAGGCTAGAAAAGTTTCAAAACCTGGGAAAATGGTTATAGGATCACAAAGAGGTTGGGGAACTCTTCTAGTTTCAGCTCTACATTCTGTTACAGTTTCTGATACGATATCAGAAGCTTGTTCCAGATTTTCAGAAGCTGGTTCAACAACAGGTTATGAAATTTCAACAGAAGCTAAAGTAAGACTCTCTGTAGGTTCAAGTACAGGGTCTGGTTTGGAAACAGATGAAGTAGCTTTTGTTGATTTGGATTTTGCAGGGGTTTTTGGTAGTTCTCCTCCTAGATGTTTTTCAAGTGAATCTAGAGTGTCTAGAGAGTCTACACAAATGGTTTCATGTTGGGGGGATGGCTGTTTGGATAGAATGGTTACTTCAGGCTTTTCAGAAGGTTGAATTACCTGAAGTGGTTTGAGAAATGAAGGTTGAGCAGGATGGTCAGCAGGAAGATTCATAGAGACTGTGATTGTGTCTTGAATTACTCTGTCCATAGTTGAATCAACATATTCAACTACTGCAGGGTCCAGTGGGTTATGGGATGAAATGGGTTTGATTGGTGAGGGGGATGAATTTTTGAGGGATGGAAGAATTTGGCTTAAGGGTTTGTTGTCTGATTCTGAATCAGATTCTGACTCTTGATTCTCCATCTTTGCATTGGTTGATTTGAATTCCAAGAAAGAACTTCAATTCTCCCATCATGCTCATTTCAAACTCATCCTGCATTAGTTTTGAAAACTCTTTGCAAAGTGAACTATTTGTAGAACCAAAAATGATATCATCAACATAAATCTGAACAATAAGAATGTCTTTCTTCAGAGTCTTTCTGAATAGAGTTGTATCAACTTGTCCACGTTCGAAGTTGTTTTGAATCAAGAAATTATTTAGTCTTTCAAACCAAGCTCTTGGAGCTTGTTTCAAGCCATAGAGTGATTTCTTCAATTTATAAACATGCTCTGGATGCTTTAAATCTTCAAAGCCAGGAGGTTGTTTGACATATACTTCTTCAGATATGACACCATTGAGAAATGCACTCTTAACGTCCATTTGATACAGGGTTATGTTGTGATTAACTGCATAGGAAAGAAGTAACCTGATTGCTTCCAATCTTGCAACTGGAGCAAACGTTTCTGTGTAATCAATGCCTTCTTGTTGACTGTAGCCCTGTGCAACAAGTCTGGCCTTGTTTCTGATTACTTCTCCTTGTTCACTAAGTTTATTTCTGAACACCCACTTGGTTCCAATGATGTTATTGTGATCAGCCTTAGCTACTAGATCCCATACTTTATTCCTTTTGAATTGATTCAGTTCTTCTTGCATTGCCAGAATCCATCCTTCATCTCCAAGAGCTTCTTCAACAGAGGTTGGTTCAATAACAGATAATAATCCTAAAGCAGACTCTTCTTGTCTGAAATGCGATCTTGTTCTCATGGGACTTTCTTTATTGCCAATTATCTGATCCACTGGATGTGAAGACTTGTATTTGAAAGATTGTTTGGATTGACTAGCTTGCAAAGAACCATCTTGAGCTTCATCGGAAGCTTCTTCATTAGGAACTTCAAGGACTGTTCCAGCTTCTTAAATATCTTCAGATTCGGGAATCTGATCAGATTCTGAGTTATCATCTGAATCTTGAGATTCTGCATGACTTTCATCTTGCACTGGAGTTTCACTTCCAGGCACTTTGTCATCGAATCTGACATGCATAGATTCTTATACACATTGTGTTTCTGAATTATACAGCCTGTATGCCTTAGAGCGTTCAGAGTAACCTAAAAAGATTCCCTTTTGAGCTTTGGCATCAAATTTCTTTAGGTAGACTTTGTTGTTCAAGACATAACACGTACATCCGAACTGATGAAAATAGGATATGTTGGGTTTTCTTCCTTTAAAGAGTTCATAAGCTGTTTTGTTCAACAGAGGTCTAATATAGATTCTGTTCTGAACATAACACGCTGTGTTTACTGCTTCTGCCCAAAAATGCTTAGCCAGATTGTTCTCATGGATCATGGTTCTAGCCATCTCTTGTAAGGTTCTGTTCTTTCTCTCTACGACTCCATTTTGTTGTGGAGTTCTAGGTGCAGAGAATTCATGAATAATTCCATGTTTTTCACAGAAAACCTCAAACGGTTCATTTTCAAATTCTCCTCCATGATCACTTCTGACTTTCAAGATTTTCATTTCCTTCTCTGATTGAATTTGGATGCAGAATTTACTAAACACAGAATATGAATCATCTTTAGTTTTCAGAAATTTAACCCAACACCATCTGTTGTAGTCATCAACAATAACTAGTCCATATTTACTTCCATATAAGGATGCAGTGCTAACTGGTCCAAATAAGTCAATATGAAGTAACTCCAAGGGTCTGGAAGTAGAAACAATTTCTTTCGGCTTGAAGGGACTCTTGACAATTTTCCCTTTCTGACATGCCTCGCAAAGAGCATCTGAGTGATAGTCAATGTCTGGTAGGCCTTTGACAAGTTGCAACTTGCTAAGCTTAGAGATTAATCTCCAGTTAGCATGTCCCAAGCGTCTATGCCACAACCACTTCTTATCACCCATTGACAAAAGGCACACTACCTTCTGATCAGTCAGTTCTGAGAATTTTATCTTGTATACATCGTTTTCCCTTGAAGACTATGGACTGATCATCCTTGTTAACCACTGTGCAGTTGTTGTTATTAAACAATACATCATAACCACTGTCACATAATTGACTTATGCTTAGTAAGTTATGTCTAAGTCCATCAACGAACCACACATTACTGATTGAGATCAGAGAGTTACCAATGGTTCCAGTACCAATGATTTTGCCAGTCTGGTTTCCTCCAAATCCCAAAGTTCCTCCCTCTTTCATGGTTAGGGTTAGGAACATAGACCTTTCTCCCGTCATGTGACGCGAGCAACCACTATCCAGGTACCAAGCCTTGTGCTTTTCTAGTCCTTTTAGACATACCTGCAGCATCAATAATTTCAGACTTAGGTACCCATATTCTCATGGGTCCTTTTTGGTTAGTCTTAGAACCATTGAACTCCTTTCGTAAGTTACGTCTTGAAGTCATTGGCAATGTTTTCTCCCATACCTTGGGTTTGGAACCGTTTGGTTTAGGTTTCAACTTGCCTTTCACAGTTTCTCTTCTTTGAAACTTAGGCTTTGGTTTTTCAGACTCTGGCTTTTTCAGAGTCTGTTTATCAGACTTTGAATGTTTCAGAGTCTGAGTCTTTAAAGCTTTGGGTTCAAAGTTTTTCAGACCCTTTAACTTAACATTATGAGATTTTGACTTAGTCAGAACCTTAGAGGTAGAAGTTGTAGGTTCTGAATGAGTTACTGTGTTTACTTTATCAGACTCACTTACAAAGTGATTTTTCAACGCCTCTCTGGCTCCATCAGGACCAGGTTTCAAAGTCATTTCATTTGAGTTTCCTCCAATGAATCCAAGACCCTGTCCTCTGTTCTGATACGTGCTATAGATCATGGACGCAACCCTTGATCTGTCAATTCCAGTAGCAATAAATTCTTGCAGAGCAACATCTTGCTCACTTAAGTATTCACAGCTACACTTCTTGATCGACAAAGAAATATTTTCTTTTTTTAAATCTTCTAATTCCAACAGAGTTGAATTATGTCTTTTTGACAACTTATTAAGCTGTTGTTTGACTTTCTTCAACTCAGTGGTCTTAGCTTTAAAATGACCAAGAAGTTCTTTGACAGATTCTACAAGTTCAGATCTTGTGAGTTCAGAATATACCTCTGTTTCACTTTCAGAGTCTGCATCTGATTCTGCCTCAGGAGTCTCTTTAACGGATTCGGTTGTAGCCATTAGTCCAACAGCTACATTAGCTTCACCATCAGCATCATCATCCTCAGACCCTGACTCATTATCAAGATCTTCCCAGGTGGCCATCAGACTTTTCTTGATCTGCTTCTTAAACTTGCTTGACTTGAAGGTTGGCCTCTTTGACTTGGATTTCTCCTTCTGCAGTTCTGGACACTCAGCAATAAAATGTCCAGTCTTCTTGCAGTTGAAGCAACCTTTCTAATCCTCCTTTTTGAACCCCTTCCCACTGCTCTTGCTCAGAAATCTCTTGTTCTTCTTAGCAAGGTACAGCATTCTGTTTGAAAGCATAGCCATTTCATATGCAACATCAGGATCCTCCTCTGAGCTTTCAGAAGCTGAAGACTCATTTTCAGACTCTTCAACCTTGAGAGCCTTTGAAGACCTTCCTTTTGATTTTAAGGCAATGGTTTTGGACTTTCTTGCAGAATCATGTTCATTGAGACTTAACTCATGAACCTTGAGTGAGCTTACAAGATCTTCAACACTTAAAGTGTTTAAATCTTTAGCCTCCTCAACTGCAGTGATCTTTGGTCTCCATCTAGAAGGTAAGCTCCTTAAAATCTTGCTAACTTGATCAGAAGCTATATAACTCTTCTTCAGTATCTAAAGACCAGATACTAGAGTTTGAAATCTTGAGTACATTTGCTCAATACTTTCATCCTCTTTCGTCTTGAATAGTTCATATTGATGAACTAACAGAAGAGCTTTAGTTTCCCTGACCTTTTTGCTTCCTTCATAGTTAGCACAGAGAGAAGCAAACATGGCTCTAGCAGTAGATTTGTCACTCATCTTCATGTATTCCGTTTTAGGAATAGCAGTGACAAGAGCCCCTCTGATGATATGATGTTTCTTATATATTTTCTTTTGAGTAGTAGTGTGAAGTTTGCGGTCAATGGCAGCACCTTCATCATCAAGTTGTAAGTCACCAACACCATCTTCAAGTATGTCCCAGAGTCCTTCATCAAGACCCATGACATAACTATAGAAGTTGGTTTTCCACCAAGAAAATTCTTTAGGATCACCATTGAACTTAGGAATTTTTCCATAGTCAGCCTTTTTACTGCTGTTATTGGATCCATAGTCATATGGTATAGCAGCACCAGAAGTAGCACCAGAAGAAGACGGTTCACTGGAAGACATGTTTTTCTCTGGATCTTTTTTGTTACACGGTTAAGTGCTATGACAACAGAGCCGGAGCTCTGATACCAACTGAAGGTGAGAAAAACACAAGAAGGGGGGGTTGAATTGTGTTAGCTTTTCGCATCTCTTGAAGAGTGAGAATCTAATTCCTTTAAACTCAGAGTCTGAATGAGATCAGAGTCTGATAGGAGATTAGGTTCTGATTGCAGCGGAATAATCAAGAGATAGAGAGAAGAGAGAACACAAGTAATTATACAGGTTCCTTCCACAAATCAGAAGTAGTCCTGTTCCCCTTGTACTTCCAAGGAGAGTTCACTAAAATGTAATATCAATTACAAGTTGCTCAAACACACAGTATGAGACTTCCTTGCTCAAGCACGCAGGCAAAAGACTTCCTTGCTCAAAGACACAACTAAGAGACTTCCTTGCTCAATGGACGCAGCCAAGAGACTTCCTTTGCTCAAGCACAAAAGCAAGAGACTTCTTACACAATTACAGAAAATTTAATAGAGTTGAAACACTTGACAACAATCAAAATGTGTTTCAATTACAACAAAGACAGACTCTGTTTTACACAAAAGACAGACTCTGTTTTTCTGTGAAACTTAGATATTCTAGAATACTCAGTTTGTAAGAATCTAAGTTGATGATGTGTTTTAGTTAAGACTCAGTTGAATATGAAAGCAGCGCAATGCAATTTTTCAAGTTGTAGAGTCCAACAATTCTTCAAGTCTTCTATCCTTTATATAGGCGTAGGAAAGAGACGCTGAGTCATCCAGCACATCAGGATGATTTCTGAAGCTTGATCAATGATTGTTGATCTGTTGCTTGATTTGGTAATAGTCCTTCAATAGCATCATTTGAATTCCATTCCCTTTGAGGATTAATACCGGTAGACACAGTTGCCAAACTGTATGAGGTAGTGGAGTAGTGGAAACAGAGTTCGTACAACGTACTCTGTACTGGCCTGCAATCTTTGTCTTTGTGCTTCCCACGCTCAAGTTGACTTTGAAGCTAGCCGTTACTCCATATGAGAGTTTCTTTTGCATCGCAATGCAGTAGAAATCCTTGTTAGCAGATTATCAAATTTTTGGGCTTCAGACTCACTGTAGCACTAAGCTTCTGGTAATCTTCAGACTCTCTTGGTTTTCAGATTCTGATGGTCTTCAGACTCACTGTAGCCTTAAGCTTCTGGTAATCTTCAGACTCTCTTCGATACAGTCTTCAGACTCTCTTCGATACAGTCTCACAAGCAACAAGCTTCTCTGGATTTTTTTGTATTTTAACATTGTTCAAACAGAATACTTCCTAAGATATAAATCTTGATTGATATCCTGCATACTTAAACAAATATTAGTAATATCCAATTGACAACTTTTTTAATACCTTGTTATCATCAAAACTCAAAACGTGGTATTGCTGAACACCTTTGTTCCAACATAATGGTGTCTCACAATTAAGTTATACTTAATGTTCCATTAAACGGACTAACTATTCTAAGGACTTTGTTATTTTGAAATAAAACAAAATCAACAAAGAAATGCCTAATTATTATTATTATTATTATTATTATTATTATTATTATATATTCACAATATATATTTATATCAATATCATGATACAAAGCCAAACTCAATAAATATATATTGGCTATTAGGGCTTACTCCAACAATCTCCCACTAGCACTAAAAGCCAATCAAATATTAACTCAATATTTATTGTGTCAAGTGTTAGCATCAAGCAAACTCTGGGTATGATACTATTCTAGTAGATAAGGAACCCTTTCCTATGTTGGTAGGTTACACTACTTTCAATTTCCACTTTTGATCTTCTATCAAAAGAAATTGAATTGTCAAAGTATACATTTGGATCATTGGTGAGATCAAGTTTTCATTGCTCGCAAGATTAAACCAATTTTACCTCAGATGAGATCAATGGAATCCGCAACGCAAGAAACATATGTTTTCACTCAGTTATGAGCTAAACAATCTAAATCATATATATTTGACATCTGTAATAGAAACAACAACTATTTGTAGCTTGTACTTTTACAAATTTCATAGTTGATATCCTAGCATAACATATATTCCAAATTACGATTTGGATATACTGTACACCGATATGAAAGTCAACATCATTGTAACTTATTTACAATGTTTCTCTCATCCGTGTTCAAGAAACAATCCAAAGTCCTTTAAGACATCCAAGGATATTCTTGAATGTATTCTAGTGTCGAACACTATAATCAATTTTGGTACATATTGAAAATAATTTTTCTAACCATGTCTTACATGTGTAGATAAATTGTTTTGGTAACTAGTATGTCATCCACATACTCCACGAAAAGCTCCCACTAATCTCCTTGTGTGCACAAGATTTCTTTATTAATCAAGGTTTTCATAAAACTTTATTAATAAAACAAATAATTCAACTTCATGAAGCTTGTTCCAATTCATACATGAATTTTGTAATATATATACATTTCTAGCATCCTTTGGATTAACAAAACCCTGCATATATGTCAAATACATATATAAGGTCATTCTAATTAAAGAATACAACGTCGTTATCCACCTCCTAGAATTCATATTATATAACAATGACAATTAGGATCGTTAGATTTAAGAATTACGATGATGTAATAATTTCGTCATGATTTGCATCATGAGTTGCATGAAACCTTCTACAATCAATCATATCTTAAAAGTATTCATAATACCATCCATGTCAGTTTTCTACAAGAAAACTCACATTCATCTTATGAGTCATACTCATTTGGATGATATAACCAATATCCATATATGGTTTGTGTACATGGCTTCTTTATAAGATCCCATGGCATATAGCAACTTCTAAAAGTTCAGGCCATTTACGACCTTCTAGTAAGTCGGGGCTCATCTTGCATGAACATCATATCACCTTGTCGAGTAATGACAAAATCATGTTCCTCATCCTAGTGATATGACATATCAGACTCATCTAGATCTTGTGCTACTTGAACTGGTGATTTAACAACAACCCTTTGTTGAATCAATTCGTGTTCCATTATTAGAGAGACGTGTATTTTGTGGCACTTGAATTAATTCAAGTTCTACATCACTCATACTCGTTGAAAATGAATACTCCAGTTCTAGCGACAAACAACTTTTGTCAAGGAAGAAGTTGTAGAAATAGTATCCTCTAGTTTCCTAAGGGCACCTCCACAAGTGTACATTCATTTAATTTTGAAGTTTAGTTTATCTAATAAACCATATAACCTCAAATTATCATAAAGTCAAAACTAGGTACTCTTACCTCCATATCTAATATGTTGTCTTTATGATTACTCAATTAGAACTTGTTATGGGTGAAGAAAAACTATAATTTACTTAATTTCAAGAGTCTTGAGTTATAATCAAACTATTTTAGATCGATTCATGTCAAACATGAAGCGATATAAATAATCATTATACTCATTAATCAAGAATTTACCATCACGACTTACTTGTATGGTGTTTATACTTTTCAAACTTATTCCTTTTACTTCATTGTTAAAATCTTTGAACAATTTCAATGTTTTCTTGAATCGTGTCAAATACACTTTGCTTATCTACTAAATGATTTAGTAATGCTAGATGAAGTAATAGAAACAAAATATCTAGCAAATATGTTTAGTTCTCCATATACATCTCATATGTATATAAACTCAAATAGACTACGTGTCCTTTCACCTTTGTTGGTGACCGGTATACTAATCTATTCTGATAGGTGAGATCACATCCTTCAAATGATATAAAATCAAATGAGTCCAATAGTCCATATTCATGGATTTTGGAAATGTGAATCACACTTGTTTGTACCAAACAATGATGCTAATGATATACAAAAGGTTCTAATCTTATTTGATCCTTTTCTCATATGTTATAGACCAACTTATCAAGATTATGAAATTCAAATCCATTACTTGATTAGCATATTTATATAGGAAACATAATTTGCATAAAAGGACAATGTTTGTCTATTATTCAACTACACAATCATTTTCTTGTCAATACAAGATTTATGATTTAATGCTTCTATTTTATATGGAATTTAATAACATTTATTTGGTTCCATATCAAGTTAAATTTAAGTCCAAACATTAACTCCCATGTCATTGAAACAATTTGTTTCATTCTAGACGTAAGTGGACTTCACTTATAGTTAATGTCCCGCTTCTTTAAAACTCTCTATATTTCAACAAATATGAGATTAATCATCAAGTATCATATACTTATAATGCAGAAGTAGAAATTTAACTTTCTATAACTATATGAGAAAATAAGAAGTCGTACTTCTATTTTAACTCTTTAACAGTTTTTCTCATTCTTAAGAACAATTCTTAATTTTGTACCAATTCAGAAACTCTTTCCTTAAGATTTTGTTCTTCATAAGAACATTTAACAGTATAATAAAATGCATATGCTAAAGAAATTCTAAATACAGAAAATAAATAAATGTATCATGATTGAAAAAAAAAAACATATTTAATTAGGTCTTTAATTAAATATGCTCCCACTATTTCATTCAAAACAAATGACCTTCAACATTTGATTCGGAAAATCACATTGGAAGATTTTCTAGTGGGTTGAAATCCATATTTCACTTCGTTTTGAGTCAGCGGGGGCTGATCACCCAAAACTTAGCTATTTAGGTAGGAACTCCTTCCAATTGTATCTCATACAACTTTCAAATCATTTGAGTGAATAACTCTTTACTATAATCTATCATATGGATGTTCCCAAACATTACTTCTAAATTTATTTTAATCACATTAAAATAATTTAGTTAAGTTGGACCCAAAGAATAACAGTCGGGTAAATGGAAATACCGCACCGCAACTTACTAGTATAGAAAGTGCACTTCACGGAGGCAAAACCTACACATTTCGATATTAGTCTTGAAGGGTGTCATCCTTTGGAAAGCAATTAACTTAATATTCTTTTGAAGTAAATATATATATATTTTAATCTTATTAAAATAATTTAGATCCAAAAATAACAGTCAGTAAATAGAATTACCGCACCACAACTTACTAGTATAGAAAGTGCACTTCACGGAGGCGAAACCTACACATTTCGATATTAGTCTTGAAGTGTGTTATAATATACTTCATATTCTATTTGAAGGATTTTTATTTAGTTTAATCTCATTGACATGTGTATCTCATACACGCGTCTTTAAAGATGCATGACATTCATGCTCATAGAAAGCAAGTATATGAAACATTTAAAACATGCATGCTAACATACATCTAAAACATGTTAAGCATACATCTCATACATGCGCTAACTAAACATACTTTTCATGCATCACATACATAAAATAATAATAAACTAGGTAGTATGGTTATGACCTCCTATCGTGTAAGAATTAAATAAACTATTTTATTACAATTCTTTGACCCACGAGCAAGCTTCAAAAATTTCTCCATCGAAATCTTTTGGTGTTGTCTTCTCTTCAAATTGAGAATTTACATTATTTAACACTTAAATAAAATAAATAAAGTAAACCACGACACGCAGGCCGTATTTAAATAAAATAAATCACGACACGCAGGCCGTATTTAAATAAAATAAACAAACACCAAAATAAACTAAGGACATAACCATATACCTTAAAATAAATAATAATAACTATTTATTATCTTAAACAATTTTATAATCAATCAAATTTAGAAATAATATTTTTGACCGAGATATATGTCATATAAAATTGATTCATATATATGTATATATTCATTTTGAAAATATTTTCAAAACCAATCGTATTATAAATAAAATTAAAATATGCAAAATTTAGGACCAAATCTAAAAGATCATATCTAATATTGAAACTTTTTCAAAATCATGATCCTTTTAAATTAGAAATAAATTAGGATCGTTTATTACCTTTGCAAACAACTTTTGAAAAACAACCCAAAAGGTAGAATTTTTATTTACTTAATTATAGTAATATTGACACTCAATAATTATTATAATTAAATATGCATTATTTTGGCGACCAATTTGTTTCCAAAATAAATTATGGTGCTAAAATTAAGCAAATATTTTATTACCAAATTCAAAAGTCATATCTGATATTGAAACTCATTTCAAAATATGATCTTTTTAAATTTACTACCTTTCACCAATTTGAATAAATTAATTAAAATAAATAATTTCAAGAATTGCTTGTTTAACATGAACAACCGGATCTTTGATGCTTCACCAGATTCGGATATCGAAGCTCAATCTCACGAATTGTTCAAAGTCACAACAATCATCTTGAAAAACAATTGATCAACCATAATAATACAACTCTTGTAAAGTTAGGTACCTAATACGACAATCAAATATCAATAGTTCAATAGTTTTAACAATTATTTGTTCAGTATGGGCAACTGGATCTTTGATGCTTCACCAGAATTAGATATTCGGATATCGAAGCTCAATCTCACGAATTGTCTACAAATTCACAATCATTTATAAAACCTCTTGAACGAATGACATCATCAATATATCACATATAATGATGTTGTATTAGAATCATATATTACATATATAATATATTGATCAATCAATTTTAATTAATTCTTATTTAAAATAATAAAAATATTAACACTTAATATTGTCATTATTATCACCGGATTTTCATATATACAATAAGTAATTGAAGTTTCTATATGTCAAACATATATTCGAATCAAATATATATCATATATATATATATATATATATATATATATATATATATTAGAAACACTTCGTAGAATCTCTTTAATTATACTTCTAGTTCCATCACTATGCTAGTTAAATGGATTTCTCTTATTTGAAAGAATAAAACCATATCCACTTAAATATTTGATGAGTAAATCACGGTTTCTTATTTGTCCCACAAATATGAACTTTTGATTTGCTACAAATATTATTATTTTGATTTGAATCAAATTCAAGCCATTCAAACATATGTATATGGTTACCCGTGATGTCAACACTGACATCTACTAGATTTTGAATCAAATTCACAAGCTAGTATCAAGAAAATTATCAATTATATTTAACCAAATTCATGAGAGTAATTGCAAATGAATCACATTTACGGCATAATTAAGTCCGCATGATGCAACACACCATAACACAGAATCTGAAATATTTATGCAATCAGTTTTGAATCAAATTCAAAACGTGAAGGCTCACGATGCCACATAATAACTACGTAACAACCATCGATTTAAATTCAGCCATTGATTTCTCAATCGAATTAAAAACAAAATTAAACATTCCATCTGTTTCAGAAGTTTGCATATTGCGAACAACAAAATTGAATCAATGATTTAATGAGAACCAAAGCTCTGATACCACTGAAGGGATTTTAAGAGGGGTTTTTCAAAATTTTAATCCTCTTCGCGGAAGAAATCCCATTGAAACGGATCTTGATTAAATCATTAATCACAAATCAAACACATACTTAAACAATTTAAGGATTCATGTGTTTACCTCTTGAATAGAAGAACCTTTGTAGTAGAATTGTTTCTGATCACGAGCAAAGCAAAGTAGCGATGCCTCTACTTAGTCCACACGAACAGAACTTCTCCGATGACCGGTGCTAGCCAATTCCAACGGAGATTCAGAGAGAACAAGGTTTAGAGAGCGGCGGCTAGGGTTTCACAACTTTTGTGAATTAGTTTAAGCACTCACAAAAAGTTAGTAATGCTTCAGCACAAGGGTTCTATTTATAGAATCACTTGTGTGGCCAGCAAGACAACACTTAAGTACACCGTACCTTACGGTGCACCGCGTTTCTCTATTCCTTTTGTAAATTAAATAATGAAGTCATATTAAATTATTTAATTACTAATAAGTCTTACTTATTATTTTATAAATAAGTCTCACTTATTATTTTATAAATAAGTCTTACTTATTTATTTCTCTCATTTATCTGTCCTTTGTGTGTGACCCTATAGGTTCTCGTAACGTTGGCAATAATATTAAATCACATCTATAATATTATAAATAGTGAGCGGTATCTAGCAACACACAACTGCTACCCAAGTGACGAGAGTGTCATGTGATTTGACGAAACCTTTCTGTGATAATGTTCATGTGTATAATTACCCTTTTGCCCTCATGTCTATATTGAACACAAGGCATAGCATGTCACCCTTGTCCAGTTCAATATTGGGCCTTAGACATTTCTCCTGTTATGTAGGAGGGGCAAATTTCATCTAGGTCACTCATGTCCCTTAGCATGATTCGTGGAGTACCCATCAACCAACTTTATAGTTATCTTGTTACAGACAACGTTTGTATGGTGACAAAGCACTCGACTCCAACATCTAGGGTACATAGTGGTTTCAGGTCAAAGGGTGGAATACACCACTATCACTATGAGAATATCTTATGACACTTTTCATAACTTTTACTATGTAGTATTCTCATGGTGGGTCAATCCAATATAAATATTACTCCTAAGATTTATATCTATGTGAAGACTTAATAACTCTTTATCCATGATCTGTGAGATGTGATCATCAGTCTATCCACATAATAGTCTCTATACTTTAATGATATCCCACTTCACAATAAAGCTTGACTACGGATACTTTTAGAATAATGTCCTTATGTTTAATGGTGTCTCACAATTAAGTTATACTTAATGTTCCATTAAACGGACTAACTATTCTAAGGACTTTGTTATTTTGAAACAAAACAAAATCAACAAAGAAATGCCTTATTATTATTATTATATATTCACAATATATATTTATATCAATATCATGATACAAAGCCAAACTCAATAAATATAGATTGGCTATTAGGGCTTACTCCAACAATCTCCCACTAGCACTAAAAGCCAATCAAATATTAACTCAATATTTATTGTGTCAAGTGTTAGCATCAAGCAAACTCTGGGTATGATACTATTCTAGTAGATAAGGAACCCTTTCCTATGTTGGTAGGTTACACTACTTTCAATTTCCACTTTTGATCTTCTATCAAAAGAAATTGAATTGTCAAAGTATACATTTGGATCATTGGTGAGATCAAGTTTTCATTGCTCGCAAGATTAAACCAATTTTACCTCAGATGAGATCAATGGAATCCGCAACGAAAGAAACATATGTTTTCACTCAGTTATGAGCTAAACAATCTAAATCATATATATTTGACATCTGTAATAGAAACAACAACTATCTGTAGCTTGTACTTTTACAAATTTCATAGTTGAGCTAAATAAAAATCCTTCAAATAGAATATGAAGTAAATTGTTTTCAAAAGTATAACACACTTCAAGACTAATATCGAAATGTGTAGGTTTCGCCTCCGTGAAGTGCACTTTCTATACTAGTAAGTTGTGGTGCGGTAATTCTATTTACTGACTGTTATTTTTGGATCTAAATTATTTTAGTAAGATTAAAAAATATATATATTTACTTCAAAAGAATATTAAGTTAATTGCTTTCCAAAGGATGACACCCTTCAAGACTAATATCGAAATGTGTAGGTTTTGCCTCCGTGAAGTGAAAGTAAAAGTAAATGGTATTATCAAAACTATTACCACCGTCGCTTTGTTTCATTCATTCATCACCATCATCCTCTCCTTCAATTCATTCTAGGACCACCACCTCTATCTCAATCTTATGTACGGTTCATCCTCTCATTGTTGTGGTTTGGGTTCGTGATTTCTCAATACTCCTTCTTCCTTCCAGGTACCACCTTCATTTGAAGGTGAGAAAAACACAAGAAGGGGGGGTTAAATTGTGTTAGCTTTTCGCAACTCTTGAAGAGTGAGAATCTAATTCCGTTGGATCGGAGTCTAAATGAGTTCAGAGTCTGATGGGAGATCAGATTCTGTTGCAGCGGATATAAACAAGAGATGGAGAGAAGAGAGAACACAAGCAATTATACAGGTTCCTTCCACAAACCGGAAGTAGTCCTGTCCCCCTTGCACTTCCAAGGAGAGTTCCACTAAAATGTAATATTTATTACAAGTTGCTCAAACACTCAGTAAGAGACTTCCAATGCTCAAGCACGCAGGCAAGAGACTTCCAATGCTCGAAGACACAACTAAGAGACTTCTTTGCTCAAGGACGCAGCCAAGAGACCTCTTTGCTCAAGCTCACAAGCAAGAGACTTCTGACACAATTTACAGAAAATTGAATAGAGTTGAAACACTTGATAAACAATCAAACGTGTTCCAATTACAAAACAAAGACAAACTCCGTTTTAAACAAAGACAGACTCTGTTTTTCTGCTTAACTTAGAAATTCTAGAATACTCAGTTTGTAAGAATAATCTAAGTTGTTGATGTGTTTCTGTTAAGACTCAGTTTGAATACGATAGCTTAGCAGCGTAGTTTTTCAGTTGTCGAGACCAACAATTCTTCAAGTCTTCTATCCTTTATATAGGCGTTGGAAAGAGACGTTGAGTCATCCAGCACATCAAGATGATTTCTGGAAGCTTGATCAATGGTTGTTGATATGGTGCTTGATATGGTAATAGTCCTTCAAATGCATATTTTGAATTCCATTCCTTTTAAAGCTTAATACCGGTAGACACAGTTGCCAAACTGTACGAGGTAGTGGAGTAGTGGAAACAGAGTTCGTACACACGTACTTTGTACTATTCTGTATTCTTTGTCGTTGAGCATCCCACGCTCAAGTTGATTTGAAGCTAGTCGTTACTCCAAATGAGAGTTTCTTGTGCATCGTAATGCCTTTAGAAATCCTTCTCAACAGATCTTCAGATTGTAGGCTTCAGACTTACTGTAGCATTTTAGCTTCTGATGATCTTCAGACTCTCTTGGTCTTCAGGTTCTGATAGTCTTCAGACTCTCTTCGACACAGTCTTCAGAGTCTCTTCGATACAGTCTTCAGACTCTTCTTCGATACAGTCTTCAGACTCTTCTTCGATAGTCAGAATCACAAGCAACAAGCTTCTCTAGATCTTTGCTCTAAAAATGTTCAAACAGAATACTTTCTAAGATATAAATCTTGATTAATATCCTGCATACTTAAACAAATATTAGCATATCCAATTGACAATTTTTAATACCTTGTTATCATCAAAACTCAAAACGTGGTATTGCTGAACACCTTTGTTCCAGCAATCTCCCCCTTTTTGATGATGACAAACATCAGTATTTAAAAGGTCAATTGTTGTTAATCTAATTAACAGGTTGACTTAAGGAGTCTGAGGTTTGTAAGCTCTAACTCCCTCTGAGTCTGATAGTTCTTAAGTTGAGGTTTGTAAGCTCCCCCTAAGTTCTATCCAAGTAAATTAAATTCAAGTTACGCAAACAGTTGAATCAAATCTCAGAATAATAGACGAATTAGAGAACAAATTCTTTTAATGGGGGCTCAGAATCTAACTAAGTACCTTTCGCAAATTTCCCTTTAACTTTACATAGAACTCACATATCTTTCTCCATACAGTTTGTAAAAGTCATTAATCTTTCTCCTTCTCCCCCTTTTGTCATCAACAAAAAGGTTTAGAAACAAGGTTTTCCCCCTTTTTAAATGACTTCAAGTGAGGGAAATTTTTTTTGAAGGAAAATAAAAAAGAAGATTCAGAGCAAAAATATATATCAGAGGCACATAGATGAAGTAAAAACTTGAATAATCTTAAAACGAAGGTTCAGACGATAATAGAAAACAGCAGAATCAAGTTACAAGCAAAACAAAACAAAAAAAAATGCATCTAAGGTTGGTTTTGTTTGGCAAGGTGATCCATCAATTTCTGGAGATCCTCTTGCTGCTTCTTAACAATCTCTTCCAAAGCTTATGTTCTTCTCAGATGAGCTTCTCTTTCAAGTCTTGCTTCTTCTTGAACTCTATGAAGTCTCCTCCTCAATGAATCAAAAACCATTGTTTCTCTGGGATTGTATTGATCTTCATCAAAGAATGGTTTATACTCCAACCGAAGAATAGGAGCTTTCTTCTTAGCTTTTGCTTTCTCAGCTCTATTAACTTCTTCCACATGCTTGGCAATAACAACAGCTTGTTCTTTGACAGCAGCCTTCTGAATTTTGGTGACAAAGTCCAAAAATTCAGTCTTCAAAGTGGAGAACTTATCCTCATAGCTTACATTGAGGATAAGCACAAACCTTTGCTCAATAATGTCCTTGAGCTTAAAGTTTGACATAGCATAGAACTCATCTATCTTCAACGAATCAAAGAGGTTGTTAGGTTCAGAAGTTGAAGGTTGAGAGGCTAGTATTGCTTGTAAGGTTTGGAGGCCAGTTACAATAGTCTGAGGTTCAGTAAGAGGTTCAGGAACCGTTTCAGACACAGGCTCTGCTATGCATTTTGTTACAGGTTCTGGTATGATATCAGAAGCTTGTTCCAGAATCTTAGAGACTGGTTCCTCTACAGTTTCTGAAGGTTCAACAAAGGCTAAGGTTAGATTTTCTGAAGGTTGGGGTACAGAGTCAGGTTTAGAAACAGATTCTGTAGCTTTTGTTGATTTGGATTTTGCGAGGGTTTTTGGTAGTTCTCCTCCTAGGTGTTTCTCAAGAGAGTCTAGAATGTCTGGAGAGTCTACACAAATTAGCTCATGTTGGGGGGGATGGTTGTGTTGAATGAATGGTTACTTCAGGCTCTTCAGAATGTTGAATTGCCTGAAGTGGTTTGAGAAATGATGGTTGAGCAGGGTGGTCAGCAGGTAAAATCATAGACACTGTGACGGTGTCTTGAATAACTCTGTCCATAGTTGAATCAACATATTCAACTATTCTTGGGTCAAGTGGGTCAAAGGATGATAAAGGTTTGATTGGAGAGGGGGATGAATTTCTGAGATAGGGAAGAACTTGGCTCAAGGGTTTGTTATCTGATTCAGTATCAGATGAGGACTCTTGATTCGTAGAAAAAGGTGAGTTAAATGCAACGTTACCAGAGGTGCCAATCCCAGCTTTTGGAGATTCATGATGATCAAAAGCATCAGACAAAGTAGCTTCTGATAGATCAGCTTCTGCAGGGGCCACCTGACTCTTCTGTTTCAGAACTGATGCAAGTAACTTAGCAGCTTCTTTAACAGTTTCTTCCTTAAGTTCTTCAGCCACAACCTCTTCTGCCATTGCCTTGCCAGCAGCATGTTCATCCTCAATCATAGATACAGAAGTACCTATCTTCTGTGCTACATCCTTAGCCACAGGAACCACTTCCATCTTTCTTTTCTTGACCTGACTTTCTTCACCATCAGAGTCAGTATCAAGGAATTCAGCAATCTCTTCAGCCAACTTTTCATAATCTCTGTCAACCTTGCCTTTCTTAGCTTTCTTCTCATTCTTTGCCTTCTTCTCGTCTTTCTTCGCTTTCTTCTCATCCTTGGGTTTCTTAACCCTCTCCTTAATTTCCTTGGATGCAGAAGATACGGACAAAGACATGGGAGCTATGGTCTCAGAGGCACCAATAGTCACTCCTGGAAGAGCTGTTGATTTCATCTTCTTCTTGGGAGGCTCTTGCTTCTCTTCCTCTTCCTTTAGAATAACTTCCTTGGTCATTTTCCCTTTAACCTTAAGAGGTCCTCCTCCAGCAGTCTCAGAAATGGCAGAATAGTTGATTATTCTACCAGTTTCATTGTAGTAATCTACTACAAATCTTGCTATGACTTCAGGATTGTCTTCTTCGAAAATGGGAGGGAAGTCCATCATCAAGTCTGATTGCACATATGATTCCCTCATATCTTGATTAGAAGGATTGAATCTTTTGACAATCTTCATGTATTGAAGAGTTTTACCATTGATGATTCTCCCAGTCACTGTTCCAAGGTGAGCGTCTGATACTACACCAGATTCTGATAAGACCTTCAAGAGGCCTCCTTGATACAGAATCTCAGAGATTAACCTTCCAAAAGGAACTTGTCTTCTGGATTCAGATTGGCTTTTCCTAATAGCCAAGCACTTGTGGTACATCACGTACCTAGGAAAGTTTATCTTCTTTTTCTTAATTAGAAAGTAAAGAAACACCTTGTGATCAACAGACAAAGTGTTTGTTCCTCCACCTTTCTGAAGCATACTATCCAGTATAATCTTTAGAAGCACCCTATGCTCAGGATGCATGTCAACCAACTTATTTGAGGGTCTTCCATCAAATAAGAGTTTGTTGCAGATACCCATCCAATCACTCTTCTTATCAACATTCCATTGGAATTTCCCTTCATTCACTACTCTGCAGGTTCTGGCAACCACCTCTTCAGTGATAAGGATTGGAATCCCCATCACAGCAGACCTGATTTCAAGACCTTTGTACGGTCTTAAACCCATTTCCTTTCTATTCTTGCAAGCCAATTTAGGGTTGTTCATGATTGCAGCAGTTTCTTCAATGGTAGCGTCTTCCTTGTCGAAAACTTCTGCCCTGACCCAGAGGTCTCTCACTAACTTCTGATATGTTGGTCCATTCAACATACCGAAATAACTCATCATTCCTTGTGATAAGAAATGAGAAGAGACATCTACACCATGACGAATGAGGGAGCCGAAATCCACTGGAGATTCAACTTGAACTTCCAGAGTTTCTTTGATGAGGTTCAGAGACTGAAAACAAGATAAATGTTCAGAGAAAAAATCAAAGTGTGAAAAGAGAAGTGAGTTGTGTGTGATTGGTATTTATAGTGAAAGAGTAGAAAACTGTTTGGAAAGAGTAGGGGACAAACAAACAAGAGTAATAAAGACAGTGAGCATGCTGCCGTAAAAGTGTTGGGAAGATGCGAGGGTAACTTGTTAAACGTAATGAAATCATTGCCCTTTGAGTTCTTACCCAATAAAGACAGGCCACGTCTGAGAAACTAAAATGTAACTGTCACCGTAGTGGGGCAGGTGTTACTAAACTCAACAGTCATGCTTCCACTAATACGAGCTTCTGAGAGTCTAAGATTCCATAACAGAGTCCGAAAGTCTATCAGAGGCTTATGTTCACCAAAGTCTCCAAAAGAGAGTCTGATTCTCAATTAGCTTCTGAGTATCTTTCAGATTCTGAATACTGTTTTCAGAGGCGCACACTAACCAGAGACATAACACATGTTCAAATTTTTCTTTATAAAATCAAATCTTTCAACCGACAAAGGTTTAGTAAATATATCAGCCCATTGATGATCAGTATCAATGAATTGAATATCTAGAATTCCTTTTTGAACATAGTCTCTTATAAAATGATGTTTAATCTCAATGTGCTTTGCTCTTGAATGCAAAATTGGATTCTTAGATAATCATATAGCTGTTGTATTATCACAATAAATTGGGATACAGTTTTTAGTTATTTGATAATCCTCAAGCTGATCTTTCATCCAGAGTAGCTGTGTACAACAACTAGCAGCTGAGATGTATTCTGCTTTACAGGTGAGAAAAACACAAGAAGGCGGGGGTTGAATTGTGTTAGCTTTTCGCAGCTCTTGAAGAGTGAGAATCTAATTCCTTAATATCAGAGTCTGAAAGAGATCAAAGTCTGATAGGAGATTAGGTTCTGATGCAGCGGAAATAATCAAGAGATAGAGAGAAGAGAGAACACAAGCAATTATACAGGTTCCTTCCACAAACCGGAAGTAGTCCTGTCCCCCTTGTACTTCCAAGGAGAGTTCACTAAAATGTAATATCTATTACAAGTTGCTCAAACACACAGTAAGAGACTTCCAATGCTCAAGTTAATTAAATTCATTTTCATAAGCAGTTGAATTCATTCTCAGAATAATAAATGAATTAGAGAACAAATTCTAAAAACAGGGGCTCAGAGTCTAACTAAGCACCTTTCTCAAATTTCCCTTTAACTCATACATAGAACTTGCAATATGCAGATAATCAAAAAATCACAAATCTCATACCACAAATCTCATACTTTTCCCTTTCTCCCCCTTTTGTCATCAACGAAAAGGTTTAGAAACAAGTTCCTCCCCCTTTTTAAATGACTTTAGGTAAGGATATAAACACATTTTAAGGAAAATGAGATTCAGAGGGAAAAACATAAAAGAATCAAAGCACACAATATATTAAATACAAATAAGATCAAATAATAACTTTTATAAACTTGAAAGCGAAAACAGTTCAGAAGAAAAAGTAAACAAAAGTTACAAACAAAACATAAAGAATTTAAACTAAGGTTGGTTTTGTTTGGAAAGATGATCCATCAATTTCTGGAGATCCTCTTGCTGTTTCTTGACAATCTCTTCCAAAGCCTCAGTTCTTCTTAAGTGAGCTTCCCTTTCAAGTCTTGCTTCTTCTTGAACTCTGTGCAGTCTTCTTTTCAAGGAGTCAAAACCCATTGATTCTCTTGGATTATATTGATCTTCATCAAAGAATGGTTTATCTCTAATCCGCATAATAGGAGCTTTTTCCTTGGTTATAGCTTTCTCAACTCTCTTGACTTCTTCCACATGCTTGGCAGTAACAAATGCTTGTTCCTTGGCAGCAGCCTTCTTAATTTTCGTGATAAAATCCAAAAATTCAGTCTTCAATGTAGAGAACTTGTCCTCATAGCTTACATTGAGGATAGGCACAAACCTTTGCTCAATAATGTCTTTGAGCTTAGAGTTTGATGAAGCATAGAACTCATCTATCCCGTTTGAATCAAATAGGTCGTGAGGTTCAGAAGTTGAGGGTTGAGAGGCTCTTAAAGCTAGGAAGGTTTCAAAATTTGGTACAACTGTTATTGGATCACAAAGAGGTTCAGGAACTGTTCTAGACACAGGTTCTGCTAGGCATTCTGTTACAGGTTCTGATAGGATATCAGAAGCTTGTTCCAGAATTTCAGAAACTGGTTCTTCAACAGGTTCTGAGGGTTCAACAGAAACTAAGGTGAGAATTTCTGTAGGTTTAGGTACAGGGTCTGGTTTGGAAACAGATTCTGTAGCTTTTGTTAATTTGGATTTTGTAGGAGTTTTTGGTAGTTCTCCTCCTAGGTGTTTCTCAAGAGAATCTAGGGTGTCTAGAGAGTCTACACAAATAGTCTCAGGTTGGGGGGATGGTTGTTTTGATTGAACAGTTACTTCAGGCTTTTCAGAAGGTTGAAATGCCTGAAGTGGTTTAAGAAACGATGGTTGAGCAGGATGGTCAGCAGGGAGGTTCATAGACACTGTGATGGTGTCTTGAACAACTCAATCCATAGTTGAATCAACATATTCAACTATTTTGGGGTCCAATGGGTTATGGGATGATAGGGGATTGATTGGTGAGGGGGATGAATTTTTGAGGGAGGGAAGAATTTGGCTCAAGGGTTTGTTATCTGATTCTGAATCAGATTCTGACTCTTGATTCGTAGAGGAAGATGAGTTAAATGCTACATTACCAGAGGTGCCTATACCAGCTTCTGGAGAAACAAGATGATCAGACACAGTAGCTTCTGATAAATCAGCTTCTGCAGTAGCTACTGGATTCTTCTGTTTCAGAGCAGATGTTAGCAACTTAGCAGCTTCTTTAACAGTTTCTTCCTTTAGTTCTTCAGCAACCACTTCTGCTGCCATTGTCTTGCCAGCAGCATGTTCATCCTCAATCATAGATACAGAAGTACCTATCTTCTGTGCTACATCCTTAGCCACAGGAACCACATCCACCTTTCTCTTCTTGATCTGACTTTCTTCACCATCAGAGTCAGTATCAAGGAATTCAGCAATTTCTTCAGCTAGTTTGACATAATCTCTGTCACCCTTGCCTTTCTTCGCTTTCTTCTCATCTTTCTTCGCCTTCGTCTCATCTTTCTTAGCCTTCTTCTCATCCTTGGTTCCTTTTATCCTATCCTTGATTTCCTTGGATGCAAAAGATACTGATGAAGGCATGGGAGCTATGGTCTTAGGGGCACCAATAGTCACTCCTGGAAGAGCAGTAGACTTGATCTTCTTCTTGAGAGGCTCTTGCTTCTCTTCCTCTTCCTTGAGAACCACTTCCTTGGTCCTTTTTCCTTTGACCTTTAGAGGACCTCCTCCAGCAGTCTCAGGAATGGCAGAGTAGTTGATTATTCTACCAGTATCCTTGAAGTAATCCACCACAAATCTTGCAAGAACTTCAGGATTATCTTCTTTGGAAATAGGAGGGAAGTCCATCATCAAGTCAGATTGCACATATGATTCCCTCATATTATGCTTTGAAGGATTGAATCTTCTGACAATCTTCATGTACTGAAGAGTTTTACCGTTGATGATTCTCCCAGTCACAGTTCCAAGATGAGCATCTGACACAACACCAGATTCTGATAAGACTTTCAAGAGGCCTCCTTGATACAGAATCTCAGAGATTAGCCTTCCAAAAGGAACTTGCCTTCTGGATTCTGATTGGTTTTTCTTTATTGCCCATCACATGTGGTGCATCACATATCTTGGAAAGTTAATCTTTATTTTGTTAATCAGAAAATAAAGAAGAACTTTGTGATCAACAGACAGAGTGTCTGTTCCTTCTCCTTTCTGAAGCATACTGTCCAGTATGATCTTCAGAAGCACCCTATGCTCAGGATGCATATCAACCAGTTTATTTGAGGGTCTCCCTTCAAATAGAAGTTTGTTGCAGATAATGGTCCAGTCACTCTTCTTCTGGATATTCCACTGAAATTTACCTGCATTCTCCACTTGACAAGCCCTGGCAACCACCTCTTCAGTGATAAGGACTAGAATCCCCATCACAGCAGACCTTATTTCAAGACCTTATTTGCCAGCCAGCTTAGGGTTGTTCATAACTGCAGCTGTTTCTTCAATCGTAGCTTCATCCTTGTCGAAGACTTCTGACCTAACCCAAAAATCTCTTACCAGCTCCTGATATGTTGGTCCATTCAACATACCGAAATAGTTCATCATTCCTTGTGCTAAGAAATGAGAAGAAACGTCAACTCCGTGACGATTAAGAGAACCAAATTCTACTGGAGATTCAACTTGAATTTCCAGAGTTTCTTTGATAAGATTCATCGTTCTAGGTTTGATCACATAAGATTTTCCAGTCTTGACTAGGACACCAGATTGGATGAGATCACTTGCCATTTTAGAGGTTTCGAAGTTTTTTGATTTGAGAACAAAAAGTTTTACAAAAGATTGAAAACAAGAAATTTGTTCAGAGAAAGAATCAAAGAGTGAAAAGAGAAGTGAGTTGTGTGTGATATGTATTTATAGAAGAAAAGTTTGATAACTGTTTGGAAAGAATAGGGGACAAACAAACACAAACAATAAATACATATAGCATGCAGCCGTAAAAGTATTGGGACAATGCGAAGGTAACTTGTTTAACGTAATAAAATCATTGCCCTTTGAGTTCTTACCCAATACAGACAGGCCACGTCTGAGAAACTATAAAGTAACTGTCACCGTAGTGGGGCAGGTGTTACTGAACTCAACAGTCATGCTTCCACTAATACGAGCTTCTGAGAGTCTAAGATTCCTTACCAGAGTCTGAAGGTTTATCAGAAGCTTATGTTTACAAGAGTCTCCAAAAGAGAGTCTGATTCTCAATTAGCTTCTGAATATTTTTGATATTCAATTCATTTTTGATATTCTATGAATTTAAATGAAAGAATATTGTTTATTTTGGAAGAAAAATAATAATAATTAAGTTCATATTATTCCTTGTGAGTTTAGCTCAATTGGTAATGACATTGAATAATATATGTACAAACTGACGGTTCGAAACCCGAACACCCCACTTATTCTTCTGAATAGTGAATTTCTATCCACTAGGCTGCTTAAAAAAACAATTTCCCTTAAATGCATCTTTTGTCCCCCTATTTTTAAAAATTTAAGTATTGGTACTCTTATTTTAAAAACCAAATTTTTGGCCCCTTAATTTTAATTTTTCTTGAGTTTTGGTCCCCCCACCTTATTTTAAGTCAAAGTTGTTCGTGTGTCATGGTAAATAATTGCATGACAATGGTTAGGTGGACTATTTAATATACATGCCAGTAATAATGTATTCGTTTCAATAATAAACATTTGCTCGTTAATTCGGTGTGTTTGGTTCAATTTTTAGAAGGGGATGCGAGGGGATAGGAGGGGAGCAAAACCCCTTCAAGACAAACTTTTTGCTTCCCTCAAATCAAAGGTATTCGGAAGGGAGGGGGTATGAGATGATCTCTTTAAATTTTTATTGCATTGCCAAAATTATTCTTCGATTAATTTAAAATTTCAATGTTATCCTTGTACCAACTTTTATTACTATTAAATTATATTATCCTTGTAACAAATTTTATTATTAGGTTATCTATTGTTTTATAAAAATAGATAGATGGATCAAAAATGCATTTGTTGGGTTTTGGTATTGTGTTGGCTGCATTTTGTTAAAACAAGATGTTCTAGCAAGATGGTGTACCAGATGTCTTAGACATGTAAGTACGACATGTTAGCATAAGGTGTAGTTCTTTATTTTGTATTCTTGGAAGATTGTGTTTTCGCGTGAGATTTTTGAAGATTTGTTTGAAGTTTTGATTCACGTAGCTTGTGCTTTAAGAGGCGTGTGTTTCTAAAACCTACATATGTTGGTTTAAACTTTGTCGTATTTCCTAAGTTAAATGTCTTAAATATGAATATTTTATTCGCAAAATAACGTGATCCTTAAGTTAACACTCGTCTAACTGTTTTAATTTACTACTTTACAGATTTCGAATACTTTTGAAAGTCACTATCTAGAAGAGAAACTATATCTTTATCATATCTAATAATAAAATATTAAATTTTAAATTACAAAATTACCCATCCCAAATATTAGTTTTTTAAATTACATATTTGACCATCACTTTAAAAGAAAAGGTGGGGTGTTTTTGGTCCAAAGTGAAAAGTTGCACAATGCTATATATATTAGATAGATTGGGTTTGGACAGGAACCCTAGCCACTGGCCGTTGCTACCCACTTCGTTGCTTCCAATGGCCGCTCTTATCTGCCGTTATCCCTAATTCAAACTATTTCTGATTCCACCGTCAAATCATCAATTCGCACTTTGTTCCTTCCATTCAAATGTAGACAAAACATTCCCCTGGTTTAACGACACATAGGTGTACATTGGATATGATTCCACATTTTTGCATCTATTCATTATAATTTCTGTCAAATATTTTATTAGTTATGAGTTCTTATTTTGATTTCTTATCTGTAACAGCTTGATGCAGCCTTCTTGTGACTAGATTGAGCTTCATTGTGATTTGATGATATTCCTTGATTGTGATTTTACTTTCTTATCGTCAGCTACATGTCTTTTCTTGGGTGGTTTATTATTGACATCATTGTTGTTCTATTTCGACAGTGAGTATGATTTCTTTAATTAAAAAGCCTACAAATTCCAATTGGATGAGTCTCAAATCAGAATATCAAAATTAAAGGATGACCCTATACAAATGGTACTAATAAATCTACTTTATCTTTTATGTTTAGGGTTAACTCTTCGAATTCTAGCAATGACAATCAAGTATAGAATTATTTTTTACATGGTTAATGATTCATTTATTTTTTTGGTCACACAATTTAATTGTGGAGAAGTAGGGTGTCTGGGGTTCGAACCCCGTCCCCTGCATATAATATGAAATATCCCTACTAACGGAGCTAAGCTCACGGGGATAATTATATACTTGATTGTCGTTACTAGGAAATCGATGAATTAACCCTAAACATAAAATCTAATGTAGATTTCTGAGTACCGTTTGTATTGGGTCATCCTTTTGAACTTCTGACTTGAATCTCATCCATTTGGAATATGTAGCATTTTTATTCAAAGAAATCACACTCGTTGTTGAAATAGAACAATAGAATGATGTCACCAATAAACCACCAATCATCAGAATGATGACAACAAGAAATAAAAATCATGATCAAGGAATATCATCAACCATCACGCCATAGTGAAGCTGCAACAAGCGGTTACAGATAAGACATTAAAATAAAAAACCGAAGTAATAAAATGATTTTGCAGAAATTATAATGAATAGATGCAAAATAGTGGGATCAGATCCAATGCATACATGTGTGTAGTTAAAACAAGGGAACGATTTGTCTACATTTGGTTGGTTCAATTTGAGTTGATATATGATTAACGGTGGAATCAATACTACTACAAATATTCTATTCATCAACACTTTTTCAGTAATATCCAAAAAATTGGTACTGATTATTAGTAGGTGTAACACCCCGTTTTCCCAAAGTAAAAATTTCTTAAATAAATAAATAATCAAAGTTTCTCGTATAAATGGAATGTCACATTTCTTAAAATCTCAAATGGAATAAATAACAATTTATCCTTCATAAAATAATAATCGTAATTATTCAAAACTTCGCAACGGATTAAAATTCAAATTAACAAAATAGTTTTGGCACACAGGCCTCATCAAAACTTCTCAACATAAATTCAACTGAAATTTATTAATATTACATCATAATCAATATGTAAGGAATAGAAGATAGTTATAAAGGTTCCCATCCCGTTACATATCAGAGCACCTAAGGACACAGTGTGGGTAGCCATTCACAACAGCAAACAGCAGCTATAAGCTTAATCACCTGCAAGTTACTCATATGATGAGCAACATTTCCAAGCAGAAAGGGTGCGATTAACAAAACAATGGAATTAAACATATAATTCAATAATTATATTTAACAACATAAACATCAAATACATTCACAACAATAGTCATATAACATCTTAATCAACATCATAATCATCATCATAATTCAGCATCATAGTTCAACTTAACAGTTTGACTCGACAATGCAACTTCAACTCGACTATGCAACTTAGACATCTTATTCATGCATGTGCTACCAATCCAGGGCATAAGCCCTCGTCGCTGTTTGAGCATATATATACTCCTAGGACATAAGCCCTCGTCGCTGTTTGAGCATAAAAATACTCCTAGAGCATAAGCTCTCGTCTCTGTTGAGCAAAAGCTCATAGGGCATGAGCCTTCGTCTCTGAATTAATATGCATGGACTCAACATCTTATAACTTAGACAGCATGAATGACTCCAATAATTTGGATCACAACTCATAAACTTAGAATGACACATGCAGCTTTTAATCAATAACAAATAGCAGCATGAAAATGTAACACCCTGTTTTCTCAACATAAAAATTTCATAATTAAATCAGAGTATCACCTAAACGGAATGCTACATTTCTTAAAATCTCAAAATGGAATAAATAATAATTTATTCTAGTCAAAATTATTTAAACTTCGCAGAGGATAAAATTCAAGTTAACATAATAATCTTGGCTCGCATGCCTAATCAAAAGTCTCAACATAATTCATGTCAGTTCAAGGTAATACGTAAGGAATAGAAAATATATAAAAGTCCCCATCCCGTTACGTATCAGAGTACCTAAGGACACAGTGAGGGTAGCCACTCACAACAACAACAGCAGCTAAAACTTAATCACCTGCAAGTTACCCATAGGGAAGGCAACATTTCCAAGCATAAGGGGTGAGATTCACAAAACAAAAACATTAAACATATAGGTCACTATAACAAGTCAAGCACCAGTTAACAGCTCTACAGATCCTTCTTAATATTTCAGTACTTAATTCTAATCCAGGGGTAATCTAACAACTAATCGTGCGACAAGAGTCACATTATTCTAAAAGGTAGTCTGATACAGAACTACTCACTATGGCGAGTGGGATCTCTCGCCTCGCGAACCATCACAGGGGTTACTCGCTACGGCGAGTGGAACTGCTCGCCTCGCGTACCATCAACGGTAACTCGCTATGGCGAGTTGGGGTTGCTCGCTATGGCGAGTGGAACTGCTCGCCTCGCGATACTTCTAGGGTTTGCTCGCTATGGCGAGTGGGTTGCTCGCCTCGCGGACCTTCTAAGGGAGCACTCGCCGTGGCGAGTTGATTGCTCCCTGTGGCGAGCGATGACAGAACAATTACGGGGTTACGAGGGTTTTCACCAAAAACCCCAAATTTCATCTTATTCCTTCATTGGTACTGTTTCTCATCTTCTAATCATCATTTCATCACTTTTTGACCTAATTCTTAAGTCTTAATTTCTCATGAAAAACTCCTAAACATGTTAATTATAATCATGAATCATAAGCTTAATGTAATTGCAATACTAGGCTCACCCTTACCTTAAGAAAATTGAGCAGCAGCCTCTGTGGTTCTTCTCTTCTGTTTTCTCCCTTTTTCTCCCAAAACTCTGAATTGTACGTTCTGTACAATTTTAAACCTAATTCCCCCTTTTAAACCTCTTTTTGTTTTATTTTATCTTATTTCCTCACAACTTTATCTAATTCTAAAACAAACCCAAAACTTAACATTTATTTTATTTTCAAATCTTATTTTATTAAACAATAAAATAAGTCACAACACCTCATAGAAATCACATAAATCACATAATATCTTATATATCACTTAATTCACACAAAATCATATAAATATTATCTATACTATATAAAATAATTTTAATAATCAAAACGGGCATTACAGGCAACACATCAAATCTCAAGATATATCAATATCATAAACGGTCACATAATTCATCTCTTATAGTTCAAAAGAAAGCATACACAATTGTCGATGTCACTACTAACAAAATCAAACATTAATTAACAACTTTACAAGTCATCTTTACTATTGCAGTAACGCTTAATTCTAACTCAGGGGTCATCTCGTAACAATTCGTTTCGAAAGAACACAAGATCACGAAACAAGGGTACTGATGTTGTGTATTTCGCCAGGCGAGACATATTTCGCCATGGCGAGCTCAAAATTTAGGCTGCTTCGCCAGGCGAGGCATATTTCGCCATGGCGAGTTCAAAATCTAGGCTACTTTTCCAGGCGAGGCATATTTCGCCATGGCGAGCGATGAATTTATGGGCTGCTTCGCCAGAGGAGACATATTTCGCCACGGCGAGCGATGACAGAACAGTTACGAGGTTACGACAATTTTCACCAAAAATCCCAATTTTCATCATGTTCCTCCCCAAATTCGACTATAATGATGTATAAGGGTTACCCTATGGTCTGTAAACAGTTTTCTACAACAATGGTACTGTTTTTCATCATCTAATCATCAATTCATCACTTTTGACCTAATTCCCAAATTCTCAGATTACATGAATTAATCCTATAATCTGTTAACTATAATCATGAATTACATGTTTTAATGAAATTGTAATGCTAGGCTCACCCTTACCTTAAGAAAATTGGAGCAGCAGCCTCTTGGTTCTTCACTTCTAGTTTTCTCCCCTTTTCTCCCAAAAACTGAATTGTACGTACAGTCTGTTTCTAAACCTAGGTTTCCTTTTTATATCACTTCTATCTATTCTATCTTATTTCACTTATTCCCTCATAATTCTATCTAATTCAAAAACAGCACCACAACTCAATATTTGTTTTATTTTCAAAATCTTATTTTATTAAACAATAACATAAGTCACTTAAATAAAACCACAACACATCTCATAAATCATATAAATATCTTAAATCTTATAAATCATATAAATAGAGTCTAAATTCAATAAAATAAGCAAATAATTAAATAGGGCGTTACAGTAGGTAACACATATTTGTATGGAAATTCGTTACATTTTTTACTCAACTTAGTAGTATTATAGAGAAAATTTAAATCAATGAAATTTTATTGTAATAATTATCAGAGACACATTCTCATCACACACACTCTCTCTCACGCACCAAATAAAATCGGTTAACTTTCTCTTTCACCCGTTTCCATGGAAGCTTCGATTTGGCTGCGAATTTTTTGCAGAAGATCTTTGTGTAGACCTCATCTCAAGCTTCACCCATAGCAATTATGCTAGTTTTCTGCATTCATCACTTTGATCGAAACCCTAACTTTTCAAAATAGCATCAATTTTGGTAATGTAATGTTCATATCTTAGATCTAAAATAAAATGTATTATTGGATAGATATTTCATATTTGATTTCTTAGTCTTGTGGCTATTTCATGTGATGGTGATGCATCATCTTGTTGATAATAACCTTAATCTTAGGACTGATTAACAAAATGCTTTTGACGGTATATTTGAAGGTGAGAAAAACACAAGAAGGGGGGGGTTGAATTGTGTTAGCTTTTCGCAGCTCTTGAAGAGTGAGAATCTAATTCCTTTAAACTCAGAGTCTGAATGGGATCAGAGTCTGATGGGAGATTAGGTTCTGATGCAGCGGAATAATCAAGAGATAGAGAGAAGAGAGAACACAAGCAATTATACAGGTTCCTTCCACAAACCGGAAGTAGTCCTGTCCCCCTTGTACTTCCAAGGAGAGTTCACTAAAATGTTATATCAATTACAAGTTGCTCAAACACAGAGTAAGAGACTTCCAATGCTCAAGCACGCAGGCAAGAGACTTCCTTTGCTCAAGCACACAAGCAAGAGACTTTTTACACAATTACAGAAAATTGAATAGAGTTGAAACACTTGACAACAATCAAATGTGTTTCAATTACAACAAAGACAGACTCTGTTTCACACAAAAGACAGACTCTGTTTTTCTGTGGAACTTAGAAATTCTAGAATACTCAGTTTGTAAGAATCTAAGTTGTTGATGTGTTTTTGTTAAGACTCAATAGAATACGAAAGCAACGCAGTGTAATTTTTCTACTTGTAGAGTCCAACAATTCTTCAAGTCTTCTATCCTTTATATAGGCGTAGGAAAGAGACGTTGAGTCATCCAGCACATCAGGATGATTTCTGAAGCTTGATCAATGACTGTTGATCTGTTGCTTGATTTGGTAATAGTCCTTCAATTGCATAATTTGAATTCCATTCCCTTTGAAGATTAATACCGGTAGACACAGTTGCCAAACTGTACGAGGTAATGGAGTAGTGGAAACAGAGTTCGTACAACGTACTCTGTACTGGCCTGCATTCTTGTCTTTGTGCTTCCCACGCTCAAGTTGACTTTGAAGCTAGCCGTTACTCCATTTGAGAGTTTCTTTTGCATCGCAATGCTGTAGAAATCCTTGTTAGCAGATTATCAGATTTTGGGCTTCAAACTCACTGTAGCACTAAGCTTTTGGTAATCTTCAGACTCTCTTGGTTTTCAGATTCTGATAGTCTTCAGACTCTGATAGTTTTCAGACTCTGATACAGTCTTTCAGACTCTCTTCGATACAGAATCACAAGCAACAAGCTTCTCTGGATTTTTGCTCTTTAACATTGTTCAAACAGAATACTTTCTAAGATATAAATCTTGATTGATATCCTGCATACTTAAACAAATATTAGCAATATCCAATTGACAACTTTATAATACCTTGTTATCATCAAAACTCAAAACGTGGTATTGTTGAACACCTTTGTTCCAACAATCTCCCCCTTTTTTATGATGACAAACATTAGTATTTTAAATGTCAATTGTTGTTAATCTAATTAACAAGTTGACTTAAGGGGTCTGAGGTTTGTAAGCTCAGAGTTTGAGGTTTGTAAGCTCTGACTCCCCCTGAGTCTGATAGTCCTTAAGTTGAGGTTTGTAAGCTCCTCCTAAGTTCTATCCAGGTTAATTAAATTCGTTTTCATAAGCAATCGAATTCATTCTCAGAATAATAAATGAATTTAGAGAACTGATTCTTAAACAGGGGCTCAGAGTCTAACTAAGCACCTTTCGCAAATTTCCCTTTAACTTTTACATAGAACATGCAATGTATTTAAAAGAAATACAAATCTCATAATTTTCCCTTCTCCCTGTTGAGAAAATACAAATACTTTCCCTTCTCCCCCTTTTGTCATCAACAAAAAAAAAGTTTAGAACAAGGTTCTACCCCTTTTTAAATGACTTAAGGTAAGGGTATAAACATATTTTAAGGAAAAATGAGATTCAGAGGGAAAAACATAGAAGATTCAGAGCATAAAAAAAATTGAATGCAAATAGAATCAAATAAAACTTGTATAAATTGTAAGCAAAAACAGTTCAGAAGATAGCAAACAAGAATTACAAAACAAAACAAAACGAAATTAAACTAAGGTTGGTTTTGTTTGGCAAGATTATACATCAATTTCTGGAGATCCTCTTGCTGTTTCTTTACCATCTCTTCCAGAACCTCAGTTCTTCTTAAATGCGCTTCTCTTTCTAGTCTGGCTTCTTCTTGAACTTTGTACAGTTTCCTTTTCAAAGAGTTATAAACCATTGATTCCCTTAGATTATACTGATCTTCATCAAAGAATGGTGTATCTCTAATCCTCAGAATATGAGCTTTCTCCATGACTAAAACTTTCTCAGCCCGCTTGACTTCTTCAACATGCTTGGCAGTAACAAGTGCTTGTTCCCTGGCAGCAGTCTTCTGAATTTTGGTGATAAATTCCAAGAACTCAGTCTTCACTGTAGAGAACTTGTCCTCATAGCTCACATTGAGGATGGGCACAAACCTTTGCTCAATAATGTCTTTGAGCTTATTGCTTGAAGAAGCATAGAACTCATCTATCTTGTTTGAATCAAATAAGTCAATATGAGGTTCAGAGGTTGAGGGTAGAGAGGCTCTTAAGGCTAGAAAAGTTTCAAACTCTGGGAAGATAGTTATAGGATCACAAAGAGGTTGGGGAACTCTTCTAGTTTCTGCTCTACATTCTGTTACAGTTTCTGATATGATATCAGAAGCTTATTCCAGATTTTCAAAGGCTGGTTCAATAACAGGTTCTGAAAGTTCAACAGAAGCTAAGGTAAGACTTTCTGTAGGTTTAGGTACAGGGTCTGGTTTGGAAACGGATTCTGTTGTTTTTGTTGGTTTGGATTTAGCAGGGGTCTTTGGTAGTTCTCCTCCTAGATGTTTCTCAAGAGAATCTAGGGTGTCCGGAGAGTCTACACAAATGGTTTCATGTTGGGGGGATGGCTTTTTAGATTGAATGGTTACTTCAGGCTTTTCAGAAGGTTGAATTGCCTGAAGTGGTTTGAGAAATGAAGGTTGAGCAGGATGGTCAGCAGGTAGATTCATAGACATTGTGATTGTGTCTTGAATGACTCTATCCATAGTTGAATCAACATATTCAACTATTGCAGGGTCCAATGGGTTATGGGATGATATGGGTTTGATTTGTGAGGGGGATGAATTTTTGAGGGATGGAAGAATTTGCTCAAGGGTTTGTTGTCTGATTCTGAATCAGATTCTGACTCTTGATTCAAAGAGGAAGATGAGCTATATGCTACGTTGCCAGAGTGCCAATGCCAGCTTCTGGAGAAGCACAGTGATCAGACACAGTAGCTTCTGATAACTCAGCTTCTGCAGTAGCTACAGGATCCTTCTGTTTAAGAGCAGAAGTAAGCAACTTAGCAGCTTCTTTGATAGTCTCTTCCTTTAATTCTTCAGCAACCACTTCTGCTTCCATTGCCTTGCCAGCAGCATGTTCATCTTCAATCATAGATACAGAAGTACCTATCTTCTGTGCTATCTCCTTAGCCACAGGGACCACGTCCACCTTTCTTTTCTTGACCTGACTTTCTCCACCATCAGAGTCAGCATCAAGGTATTCAGCAATTTCTTCAGCCAGTTTGACATAATCTCTGTCACCCTTGCCTTTCTTCGCTTTCTTCTCATCTTTCTTTACCTTCTTCTCGTCTTTCATGGCTTTCTTCTCATCCTTTATTTCTTTTATCCTATGCTTGATTTCCTTGGATGCAGAAGATACTGATGAAGGCATATGAGCTATGGTCTTAGGGGAACCAATTGTCACTTCTGGAAGAGCAGTAAATTTGATCTTCTTCTTGAGAGGCTCCTGCTTTTCTTCCTCTTCCTTGAGAACCACTTCCTTGGTCCTTTTTCCTTTGACCTTAAGAGGTCCTCCTCCAGCAGTCTCAGGAATGGCAGAATAGTTGATTATTCTATCAGTATCCTTGAAGTAATCCACCACAAATCTTGCAAGAACTTCAGGATTATCTTCTTTGGATATGGGAGGGAAGTCCATCATCAAGTCAGATTGTACATAAGATTCCCTCGTATCATGCTTAGAGGGGTTGAATCTCTTGACAATCTTCATGTACTGCAGAGTCTTGCCATTGATGATTCTCCCAGTCACAGTTCCAAGATTAAAATCTGATACCACACTAGATTCTGATAAGACCTTCAAGAGGCCTCCTTGATACAGAATCTCTGATATTAATCTTCCAAGAGGAACTTGCCTTCAGGTTTCTGATTGACTCTTCTTGATGGCCCAACACATGTGGTCCATCACATATCTGGGGAAGTTGATCTTTATTTTGTTGATGAGAAAATAAAGAAGATCTTTGTGATCAACAGACAATGTGTCTGTTCCTCCTCCTTTCTGAAGCATATTGTCCTGTATAATCTTCAGAAGCACCCTATGCTCAGGATGCATATCCACCAGTTTATTTGAGGGTCTCCCTTCAAATAGTAGTTTGTTGCATATAACAGCCCATTCACTCTTCTTGTTGACATTCCACTGAAATTTACCAGCGCTCTCCATTTGACAAGCCCTGGCTACCACCTCTTCAGTCATAACTACTGGTATTCCCATCACAGCAGATCTTACTTCAAAACCATTGTACGGTCTTAAACCCATTTGATCTCTGTTCTTGCCAGCCAGCTTGGGGTTGTTTGAGATTTCAACTATTTCTTCAAGAGTAGCTTCATCCTTGTCGTAGACTTCTGACCTAACCCAAAAATCTCTTACAAGTTCCTGATATGTTGGTCCATTCAACATACCAAAGTAGTTCATCATTCCTTGTGATAAGAAATGAGAAGAAACGTCAACTCCGTGACGACTAAGCGAACCAAAATCTACAGGAGATTCAACTTGAATTTCCAGAGTCTCCTTGATAATGTTCTTCGTTCTGGGTTTGATAGCGTAGGACTTTCCAGACTTGATTATGACACCAGATTGGATGAGATCACTTGCCATTTTAGAGGTTTCTAAGTGTTTGATTTGAGAACAAAAAGTTTTGCAAAGTATTGAAAACAAGAAATTTGTTCAAAGAGAAAATCAAAGAGTGAAAAGAGAAGTGAGTTGTGTGTGTTATGTATTTATAGAGAAAGAGTTTGATAACCGTTTGGAAAGAATAGGGGACAAACAAACACAAACAATAAATACAGATATCATGCAGCCGTAAAGTATTGGGACAATGCGAAGGTAACTTGCTCAACGTAATGAAATCATTGCCCTTTGAGTTCTTACCCAATACAGACAGGCCACGTATGAGAAACTATAAATTAACTGTCACCGTAATGGGGCAGGTGTTACTAAACTCAACAGTCATGCTTCCACTAATACGAGCTTCTGAGAGTCTAAAGATTCCTTACCAGAGTCTGAATAGTTTATCAGAAGCTTTTATCAGAGTCTCCAAAAGAGGGTCTGATTCCCAAATAGCTTCTGAATATTTTCAGAGTCTGAATTCTGTTTTCAGAGGCGCACATTACCCAGAGACATACCACATGTTCAAATTTTTCTTTATGAAATCAAATCTTTCTACAGATAAGGGTTTAGTAAATATATCAACCCATTGATGATCAGTATCAATGAATTGAATATCTAAAATTCCTTTTTGAACATAGTCTCTTATAAAATGATGTTTAATCTCAATGTGCTTTGCTATTGAATGCAGAATTGGATTCTTAGACAGACATATAGCTGCCGTATTATCACAATAAATTGGGATACAGTTTTCAGTTATTTGATAGTCCTCAAGCTGATGTTTCATCCAGAGTAACTGTGTACAACAACTAGCAGCTGAGATGTATTCTGCTTCTGCTGTAGACAAAGTAATGGTTGCTTGCCTCTTGCTAGCCCAAGATATCAGATTCTCTCCCAAGAATTGACAATTGCCACTGGTAGATTTTCTTTCAATCCTGTCTCCAGCATAGTCAGCATCACAGAATCCAACTAGCTTGTAGTCAGAGGATTTCTTGTAAAGAAGTCCAAGATTGGTGGTTCCTTTCAGATATCTAAAGATTCTTTTAACAGCTGTTAAGTGAGACTCTCTAGGATCTGATTGAAACCTTGCACACAGACATACTCTGAATAAAATATCTGGTCTGGATGCAGTTAGGTATAACAAAGAACCAATCATACCTCTATACAGCTTCTGATCATCTTTGGTTCCTTGATCCTCTTTGCTCAGAGTGCAGGTTGGATGCATTGGAGTATTCATTTCTTTGCAATCCTCAAGATTAAACTTCTTCAGAAGCTCTTTCGTATACTTAGATTGATGAACGTAGACTCCATCTTTGCATTGGTTGATTTGAATTCCAAGAAAGAACTTCAATTCTCCCCCATCATGCTCATTTCAAACTCATCCTGCATTACTTTCGAAACCTCTTTGCAAAGTGAACTATTTGTAGAACCAAAAATGATATCATCAACATAAATCTGAACTATAAGAATGTCTTTCTTCAGAGTCTTTCTGAATAGAGTAGTGTCAACTTGCCCTCGTTCAAAGTTGTTTTGAATTAAGAAATTACTTAGTCTTTCATACCAAGCTCTGGGAGCTTGTTTTAAGCCATAGAGTGATTTCTTCAATTTATAAACATGTTCTGGATGTTTTAAATCTTCAAATCCAGGAGGTTGTTTGACATATACTTCTTCAGAAATGACACCATTAAGAAATGCACTCTTAACGTCCATTTGATACAGGGTTATGTTGTGATTAACTGCATAGGAAAGAAGTAACCTGATTGCTTCCAATCTTGCAACTGGAGCAAACGTTTCTATGTAATCAATGCCTTCTTGTTGATTGTAGCCCTGCGCAACAAGTCTGGCCTTGTTTCTGATTACTTCTCCTTGTTCACTAAGCTTATTTCTGAACACCCACTTGGTTCCAATGATGTTCTTGTGATCAGGCTTAGCTACTAGATCCCATACTTCATTCCTTTTGAATTGATTCAGTTCTTCTTGCATTGCCAGAATCCATCCTTCATCTCCAAGAGCTTCTTCAACAGAGGTTGGTTCAATAACAGATAATAATCCCAAGGCAGACTCTTCTTGTCTGAAATGCGATCTTGTTCTTCTGGGACTTTCTTTATTGCCAATTATCTGATCCTCTGGATGTGAAGACTTGTATTTGAAAGATTGTTTGGATTGATTAGCTTGCAAAGAACCATCTTGAGCTTCATCAGAAGCTTCTTCATTAGGAACTTCAGGGGATGTTCCAGCTTCTGAAGTATCTTCAGATTCTGGAATCTGATCAGCTTCTGAGTTGTCATCAGAATCTTGAGATTCTACACAACTTTCATCTTGCACTGGAGTTTCACTTCCAGGCTCTTTGTCATCGAATCTGACATGCATAGATTCTTCAACACATTGTGTTTATGAATTATACAGCCTGTATGCCTTAGAGCATTTAGAGTAACCTAAAAAGATTCCCTTTTGAGCTTTGGCATCAAATTTCTTTAGGTAGACTTTGTTGTTCAGGACATAACACGTACATCCGAATTGATGAAAATAAGATATGTTGGGTTTCCTTCCTTTAAAGAGTTCATAAGATGTTTTGTTCAACAGAGGTCTAATATAGATTATGTTCTGAACATACAAGCTGTGTTTGCTACTTCTGCCCAAAAATGCTTAGCCAGATTGTTCTCATGGATCATGGTTCTAGCCATCTCTTGTAAGGTTTTGTTCTTTCTCTCTACAACTCCATTTTGTTGTGGAGTTCTAGGTGCAGAGAATTCATGAATAATTCCATGTTTTTCACAGAAAACCTCAAACGGTTCATTTTCAAATTCTCCTCCATGATCACTTCTGACTTTCAGGATTTTCAATTCCTTCTATGATTGAATTTGGATGCAGAATTTACTAAACACAGAATATGAATCATCTTTAGTCTTCAGAAATTTAACCCAACACCATCTGCTGTAGTCATCAACAATGACTAGTCCATATTTACTTCCATATAAGGATGCAATGCTAACTGGTCCAAATAAGTCAATATGAAGTAACTCCAAGGGTCTGGAAGTAGAAACAATTTCTTTAGGCTTGAAGGGACTCTTGACAATTTTCCCTTTCTGACATGCTCCGCAAAGAGCATCTGAGTGATAGTCAATGTCTGGGTAGGTCTTTGACAAGTTGCAACTTGCTAAGCTTAGAGATTAATCTCCAGTTAGCATGTTCCAAACGTCTATGCCACAACCACTTCTTATCACCCATTGACAAAAGGCACACTACCTTCTGATCAGTCAGTTCAGAGAATTTTATCTTGTAGACATTGTTTCTTCGTTTTCCCTTGAAGACTATGGACTGATCATCCTTGTTAACCACTGTGCAGTTGTTCTTATTAATTAATACATCATAACCACTGTCACATAATTGACTTATGCTTAGTAAGTTATGTCTAAGTCCATCAACGAACCACACATTACTGATTGAGATCAGAGAGTTACCAATGGTTCCAGTACCAATGATTTTGCCAGTCTGGTTTCCTCCAAATCCCACAGTTCCTCCCTCTTTCGTGGTTAGGGTTAGGAACATAGACCTTTCTCCCATCATGTGACGTGAGCAACCACTGTCCAGGTACCAAGCCTTCTGCTTTTCTAGTCCTTTTAGACATACCTGCAGCATCAATAATTTCAGACTTAGGTACCCATATTCTCATGGGTCCTTTTTGGTTAGTCTTAGAACCATTGAACTCCTTCCGTAAGTTATGTCTTGAAGTCATTGGCAATGTTTTCTCCCATACCTTGGGTTTGGAACCGTTTAGTTTAGGTTTCAACTTGCCTTTCACAGTTTCTCTTCTTTGAAACTTAGGCTTTAGTTTTTCAGACTCTGGCTTTTTCAGAGTCTGTTTATCAGACTTTGAATGTTTTAGAGTCTGAGTCTTTAAAGCTTTGGGTTCAAAGTTTTTCAGACCCTTTAACTTAACATTCTGAGATTTTGACTTAATCAGAACCTTAGAAGTAGAAGTTGTAGGTTCTGAATGAGTCACTGTGTTGACTTCATCAGACTCACTTACAAAGTGATTTTTCAACGCCTCTCTGGCTCCATCAGGACCAGGTTTCAGAGTCACTTCATTTGAGTTTCCTCCAATGAATCCAAGACCCTGTCCTCTGTTCTGATACGTGCTATAGATCATGGACGCAACCCTTGATCTGTCAATTCCAGTAGCAATAAATTCTTGCAGAGCAACATCTTGCTCACTTAAGTATTTACAGCTACACTTCTTGATCAAAAAAGAGATATTTTCTTCTTTTAAATTTTCTAATTCCAACAGAGTTGAATTATGTCTTTTTGACAGCTTATCAAGCTGTTGTTTGACTTTCTTCAACTCAGTGGTTTTAGCTTTAAAGTGACCAAGAAGTTCTTTGACAGATTCTACAAGTTCAGATCTTGTGACTTCAGAATATACCTCTGTTTCATTTTCAGAGTCTGCATCTGATTTTGCCTCAGGTGTTTCTTTAACAGATTCGGTTGTAGCCATTAGTCCAACAGCTACATTGGCTTCACCATCAGCATCATCATCCTCAGACCCTGACTCATTATCAAGATCTTCCCAGGTGGCCATCAGACTTTTCTTGATCTGCTTCTTAAACTTGCTTGACTTGAAGGTTGGCCTCTTTGACTTGGATTTCTCCTTCTGCAGTTCTGGACAATCAGCAATAAAATGTCCAGTCTTCTTGCAGTTGAAGCAACCTTTATGTTCCTCCTTTTTGAACCCCTTCCCACTGCTCTTGCTCATAAATCTCTTGTTCTTCTTAGCAAGGTACTGCATTCTGCTTGCAAGCATAGCCATTTCCTTTGCAATATCAAGATCCTCCTCTGAGCTTTCAGAAGCTAAAGATTCATTTTCAGACTCTTCAACCTTGAGAGCTTTTGAGGATCTTCTTTTTGATTTTAAAGCAATGGTTTTAGACTTTCTTGCAGAATCATGTTCATTGAGACTTAACTCATGAACCTTGAGTGAGCTTACAAGATCTTCAACACTTAAAGTGTTTAAATCTTTAGCCTCCTTAATTGCAGTGACCTTTGGTCTCCATCTAGAGGGTAAGCTATTTAAAATCTTGCTAACATGATCAGAAGCTATATAACTCTTCTTTAGTATCTGAAGACCAGATACTAGAGTTTGAAATCTTGAGTACATCTGCTCAATACTTTCATCCTCTTTCATCTTGAATAGTTCATACTGATGAACTAACAGAAGAGCTTTAACTTCCCTGACCTTTTTGCTTCCTTCATAGTTAGCACAGAGAGAAGCAAACATGGCTCTAGCAGTAGATTTGTCACTCATCTTCATGTATTCCGTTTTAGGAATAGCAGTGACAAGAGCCCCTCTGATGATATGATGTTTCTTATAGATTTTCTTTTGAGCAGCAGTGTGAAGTTTGCGGTCAATGGCAGCACCTTCGTCATCAAGTTGTAAGTCACCAACACCATCTTCAAGTATGTCCCAGAGTTCTTCATCAAGACCCATGACATAACTATAGAAGTTGGTTTTCCACCAAGAAAATTCTTCAGGATCACCATTGAACTTAGGAATTTTTCCATAATCAGCCTTTTTACTGCTGTTATTGGATCCATAGTCATATGGTATAGCAGCACCAGAAGTAGCACCAGAAGAAGACGGTTCACTGGAAGACATGTTTTTCTCTGGATCTTTTCTTTCACACGGTTAAGTGCTATGACAACAGAGCCGGAGCTCTGATACCAACTGAAGGTGAGAAAAACACAAGAAGGGGGGGTTTGAATTGTGTTAGCTTTTCGCAGCTCTAGAAGAGTGAGAATCTAATTCCTTTAAACTCAGAGTCTGAATGGGATCAGAGTCTGATGGGAGATTAGGTTCTGATGTAGCGGAATAATCAAGAGATAGAGAGAAGAGAGAACACAAGCAATTATACAGGTTCCTTCCACAAACCGGAAGTAGTCCTGTCCCCCTTGTAATTCCAAGGAGAGTTCACTAAAATGTAATATCAATTACAAGTTGCTCAAACACACAGTAAGAGACTTCCAATGCTCAAGCACATAGGCAAGAGACTTCCATTGCTCAAGCACACAAGCAAGAGACTTTTTACACAATTACAGAAAATTGAATAGAGTTGAAACACTTGACAAAAATCAAATGTGTTTCAATTACAACAAAGACAGACTCTGTTGATGTGTTTTTGTTAAGACTCAATAGAATACGAAAGTAACACAGTGTAATTTTTCTAGTTGTAGAGTCCAACAATTCTTCAAGTCTTCTATCCTTTATATAGGCGTAGGAAAGAGACGTTGAGTCATCCAGCACATCAGGATGATTTCTGAAGCTTGATCAATGACTGTTGATCTGTTGCTTGATTTGGTAATAGTCCTTCAATTGCATAATTTGAATTCCATTCCCTTTGAAGATTAATACCGGTAGACACAGTTGCCAAACTGTACGAGGTAGTGGAGTAGTGGAAACAGAGTTCGTACAACGGACTCTGTACTGGCCTGCATTCTTGTCTTTGTGCTTCCCACGCTCAAGTTGACTTTGAAGCTAGCCGTTACTCCATTTGAGAGTTTCTTTTGCATCACAATGCTGTAGAAATCCTTGTTAGCAGATTATCAGATTTTGGGCTTCAGACTCACTGTAGCACTAAGCTTCTGGTAATCTTCAGACTCTCTTGGTTTTCAGATTCTGATAGTCTTCAGACTCAGATACAGTCTTTCAGACTCTCTTCGATACAGAATCACAAGCAACAAGCTTCTCTGGATTTTTGCTCTTTAACATTGTTCAAACAGAATACTTTCTAAGATATAAATCTTGATTGATATCCAGGATACTTAAACAAATATTAGCAATATCCAATTGACAACTTTTTAATACCTTGTTATCATCAAAACTCAAAACGTAGTATTGCTGAACACCTTTGTTCCAACAATATTCCCTAATCAACATGTACTCCAAATGTATAACCTAATTCAATACAACAACTAGAAAGTGTATGAACTGATTATGGTGCCTGATTGGATTAGTTGCGGTCGTCCCCGTTGTTGTTCCTCTGCCTCTAGAGAGGTAGTTTGTGTTCTGGTTTATTTGTTATGTTTTGTCGCTGACATAGATGACAAAAATTTCAAGAGATGCTCTAGAATGTGATTGTACGATTGATTTACTATGTTAAGCATCTGATGATTGTATACTTGGGGCAACATTTGATGATTAATCGACAATTTTCAATCGACCTCAAGTTGATCCAAGTCCTCAAATATCTGATTGTGAAAACCTCAAATCAGTAATCACGATTCTCTCTCATTACAACTTCTGTTTTCTCTATAGTCTCCGATGAAACTTCAAGCTTTTCTCTCTCGATTTTCTCTTTTGTTTTCAATTTCTACTTTGAATGCATGGACATTTTTTCTGGGTTTCATGATTTTGTTAATTGTTTTGATTAATTTCAGTCTCTATTGTTTCATGTTTGGATTGTTTCATTGATGAATTGTGAAATTTGGTCCTGAAAATATTGTTTTACCTTGTTCTGTTTTGGATAATTACCTATAGGCGATGTCTTAATTTAACGATTTTGTGTTTTAATTCGAATTTCTGAATTGTTTCCCTGAATTGCATATATATATATATATGTGTGTGTGTGTGTGTCTATGTGTGTGTGTGGAAATTGAATTGTGTTTATTGCTACTAAGTATATTTTTGTTCTAATTGGGAATAAATTAATGAGTACACTAGGGAATGGTGGTTAAAAAATTTTTGATTGGTGTAGAAAAAAATATTATTTATTTAGATTTGTTAAGGAAGTTTGGAGTTTAATTAGGTTAATTAGTGTAGAAAAATTGAGAGAAGAATGTTGTTGTGGTGGAAATAAATTGAGGCAACTATTCTCAGATGATGGTTTTTGAGAAGAGAATGCATATGGAGGTTTATGTTATTGATGGAAAATTATTGTAACTATCCTGAGATGATGGCTTTGGGGAATTTATGCCAAAGGTTTATAATATGTATCTTGAATTGAAGAAAGGCACAAAAGACCTCGCCTAACGGTTTGTTGGTTTATTAATTCAGTTTAGATAGCTATCTTCATTTATGTTTTGAGGAGAATTTCTTTAGTGTTTATCCGGAGTCGGCAAGTGGTTGTCTGAGAGGAGGAAACACTTGTGTACATTCGACTAGGGCTGATTTTAGTTAGTGGAGCTGCTATAGTTGGAAGGTAATTATGCAGTTTTGGGGACTCCTTAATAAGATTTGGGCTAATATTAGAAGTGGCTTTTTCTGGTTATAGGCTTCTTAGGAGGATTTCTGGTTTTTATCTTGTCTCTTTACTAGTTTTATTGGGTTTTGGCTTAAAAATCTGAATTCTATGGTTTATACATGGAGGTGAAATTAAAAAATATGAGCACACAATATGATATATCCATGGAGCTGAATTTTGAGGCAGCATTAGGAGTGTTTTATGTTTAGGACTTGGTGTTAATTTTCATGACATTTGTTCGTTTCGTTATATGTTCATAACATTTCTTTGATTCTTTGTATTTTGATGACATATTATCGTAGTTTAAAATTAACGGATGTTGGAAATTTTCGTTTATTTGTCGTATCAATCTTGATATTTTATTAATGTTAACGTTGGTTCAATGTAACTTAGTTTTTGATTCGGCTTTAAAATAATATGCCTTAAAATCTTTAACAGGTTGCGTATGAGCAGCAACTTCTGCCAAACATATCTTTAGTGTGCATCGGCACTTAAGTGTCGAGGAAAATGAAACCGACGGTTAACTGCGGAGTGATATTTTAGTCTTTTGCTGGTGTGTTTTAGCCTTATTTGGTGTGTCAACAATCTTTTTCCTTCACTAAAGCACAAGTTGCTCTATTTGCTTTTCTCCTAGAGAACTCAACTGTGGAATTCAGGAAATTAGGAAATAAAGTACGCCATACTAAATAATACAATCGACCTCCGATCTATCTGTTTAAGGATATTGAAACAAATCAATGAAAGTTTAGCATCTCAAATGACTCTATCTTAAGTGGTTTGGTTAAGACATCAGCCACTTGCTCTTTTTTCCCACAATGCATCAGTTGTACAATTCCTTCCTTAGCTAAATCTCGCAGAAAATGAAAACGAACAACAATGTGTTTGCTTCTACTATGCATCACCGGATTCTTGGACAATTTAATAGTTGAACTATGGTCACAAAATATGGAAGTATTCCCACTTCCTACATAACCAAGTTTTTTTTGGATTCTCTTCATCCACATAGCCTGACATGAGCAGGCAGCAACAACTACAAATTCAGCCTCTGTTGTACTAAGAGTGACAATTGGTTATGGTGTTTTTGAGATGACCAAGCAACTGCTCCATAACTCAATATAAATACATAGCCAGATGTGCTTTTCCTGTCCTCCAATGATCCAGCATAATCACTGTCTTTGAAAGAAATTTACTCTTCATTCCCTCCCTTTCAATAGAAAATTCTAAAACTAGTCGTACCCTGCAAATATGGAGTTTAGTTGGCTGTGACATATATCTAGTAATCAGACAATCTGCGAACTTGTCTGGTATTGTAGATGTGAGATACATCAAGCTTCCATCCATTTGCTTATAAAATGTGTCATTGACATGCATACCATTCTCATCTCTAAAGATCTTAAAACCAGGATGAATAGGACTTTGAACTGCATTGCTATTTTCCATTCCAAACCTCTTTGAGACCTCCATTGCATACTTTTTCTGAATTATAAAGATCCCTGCACTAAGTTGCATCACTTCAATTCCAAGAAAATACCTCATTTTCCCTAAATCTGACATATCAAACTTCTTCATCATTGAACTCTTAAACTCATTGATCATAACCTCATCATCTCCACTATAAATTAAATCATCAACATATAAACTGATAACCAAACGTTTACCTTTCTTTCTAACTTTGATGAAGAGTGTTTGCTCACTATCACATCTTTCAAAACCTTCTTTCAAGAAATAGGACTCGATCCGGCTGAACCAAGCCCTAGGTGCTTTCTTGAGTCCATACAACACCTTATTGAGCTAATAAACCTTGTCAGCTTCATACCCTTTTGGTTGTTTAACAAAAACATCCTCAATTAGCTCTCCATGGAGAAAAGCTAATTTGACATCTAGTTGGTAGATATTCCAGCCCCTTTGTGCAGCAAGGGCAAGAATAATCCTAATAGTATCCATTCGAGTTACTGGTGTAAACACTTCTTCATACTCAACTCCATATTCTTGCGCATAACCTTTACCAACTAAGCGAGCTTTGTACTTCTCAACCTCTCCGACCTCATTCAACTTGGTTTTGTACACCCACTTCACCCCAATTATTTTCGCACCTTTTGGTAATTCAGTGAGAAACCAAGTTCCATTTTTCTCAATAGATTCCATTTCCAAATCCATAGCTTCTCTTCATTTTTCATCTTTCAATGCTTCATCATAACTAATTGGATCAACACAAGAAAAAAGAGCCATGTTGACATTAATATCTTCATCAGAGAGACCCTCACCAGTTTCAAAATCCCTCATCCATATGGGAGCTCTCCTATTTCTACTTTCTCTTGAACTTGGAGATTCCAAAGATCCTTCAACATTACATGGAGGTGCTTCATCAATTTCTTCATTACAATCTGCAATTTCTTTCTCTAATTCATCATGCTTTTCTTCATCTCCCCATTCAATATCTAATAGAATGTGTTCTTCATAGCTTTTGTCCCATCCCATTTCTTGTCTTCCTCAAACACAACATCACGACTAATCACAATTTTCTTTGCAACCGGATCATAGAGCCTATACCCTTTTGATTCCTCACTTACTCCCAAAAGAATGCACTTGTAGCTCTTGTCTTCAAGTTTTGTCCTTCTAGCATCAGAGATATGAACATGTGCAACACTTCCAAAAATTCTAAAGTGGTCAACAGATGGTTTAACTTCACTCTAAGCTTCCTGTGGAGTTAAATTTTTCACAGTTAATGTGGGGCACCTGTTTAATACATAAACAGTCCAGTTTACAGCTTCAGGCCAAAAGGTCATTGGAATATCCTTCTCGGATAGCAAGCATCTAACCATGTTCATTATTGTTCTATTCTTCCTTTCGGAAACACCGTTTTGTTGTGGTGTATAGGCGGTGGTTAACTGTCTTTTTATCCGATTATTCTTACAATACTCATTGAATTCACATGAAGTAAATTCCCCACCACGATCTGTTCTCAAACATTTAATTTCCAAACCAGTCTCTTTCTCTACACATTTCTTAAAATACTTAAAGGAATCAAATGCACTAGATTTTTCAACGAGGAAATTCACCCACGCCTTTCTAGAAAAATCATCAATAAAGAAAATTAGATACCTTTTGTGACTGTTGGAGATTGGAGTAATCGGTCCACATATATCTGCATGAATAAGTTTCAGCCTTTGATATGCTCTCCATGTACTCTTTTTTGGAATAGGGTCTCGATGTTGCTTCCCCTTCAAACAACTTATACAAACAGTGTTGGACTCTGGAAGATTTGGTAAGCCTTTCACCATTTATTTGAGTTGCAAGGTTCTAAGACCTCCATGACTAAGATGACCGAATCGGCAGTGCCTAAGATGAGATTCATCGTGTGACGTTGCTTGAAGACACAATTATCTTTTTGATTCCATCTCAGAACATTGAGATTTAGTTAGCAATACAAACATCCTATTTGCAGTCATGTCAGTTTTGATGATTAGGCCTCTCGTTGCATGATAAATGCTGCACTTTCCAGACTCAATTTGAATAACTAGCCCTCTTTCTTGTAGCTAGCAAATACTGAGAAGATTATTCTTCAACTCTAGGATATAAAATACTTCAATCACTGTGTAATTAAGACCATTTAGAGAAAGTGTCACATTTCCCTTCCCAGCAACACTAATTTTTGAATTGTTTCCCAATTTAACAATTTGCTTGAATTCTTCATTCAACCCATGAAACATAGTTCGATCACCACACATGTGGTTAGTGCAACCTGAATCAAGGAACCATGCATCATTTCGATTTGCATCACGCATCTCAACAGAGGACATGAGAAGCATTTCTTTTGTCTCGTCCCACTCCATATAATTGCCTTGTTTATCCCAAGTTGGACACTCATATTGATAGTATCCAGGATGGTGACACTTATAACACTCAACCATGTCTTTGTTGTAAGGCTGACGACCCCTTCCTCGGCCTCTTCCTCCTCTAAACGTAGTTCCTCCACATCCTCTTTTACTTCCACTTCCACTTATACTATGTCTCTCTTCAGGTGTCACTACAAGTGCTTGCTCTTCTCTAGAAGATTTGTGGAACTTTTGTTCATGCACGATCAACGAACTTTGGAGTTCATCAATAGAGAGTTCATCAATGTCCTTAGACTCATCAATTGAACAGACTATGTAATTAAATCTGTCAGTCATGGATATAAGTATCTTTTCTACCACCGCTACATCCTTCATATCCTCTCCATATGCTCGCATTTTATTAGCCACTGATATTACCCTAGAAAAATAATCAATGACAGATTCCCCAGATTTCATCTCCAGGGTTTCAAAATCCTTTCTCAGAGCTTGCAAGATTGACCTCTTCACACGAGAGTTTCCTTGATATTTCTTCTTTCACACGACGTATCCTTCTTCAATATTGTCTCAAGGATAGTCCTATCAATAGCATGGAATAAGTAGTTTTTCACCTTGAGATCTTTAAGCTTCATCTCATCCAATTTCTTCTATTGTGCTTCATTCAAGACAACTCCAGTTGCTGCTTCTGTAATGCCGGTCTCCACATTTTCCTAGTACTCCTAGGATCGAAGAAAATTTTCCTTCAACATGCTCCAACGGTCATAATGACCATCAAAACAAGGAATTGGAGGCTGTACGAAACTCCCTTTATCTTCTCTCGCCGTTTCACTCTCTTTTCTAAACACGAGTCACTCAAAAAGCTACGACTTTTCTATTTCTCTCTCTATATATCAGGCCCAGTGGGGGCTCTGATACCACTTTGTTATGATTTAGAAGGTTGTAACAGCAAATAACAAAATGGAGGAACAACTTAGTTTATTTGATAGAAAATGTTGCTTATATATTAGCCTTACAATATGAAACTAAAACTGCAACCCACGTTGTCTACTAAATACGTGGTAAGTGGCAACAAAGCAAAAGGAAAATAAGGAAAAACAATAATTGTTACATCCTAAAATTCAGCAAAACATTTAATTAATAGAAAAACAATACTCTAAGCCATAACACATGCAATAATAGTTTAATTCACGTATAAGACAACATTCACAGGCTAATCGTCAATCAACGTTATTTTTTAGGGAAATCGTGAATCAATGTTTTAAAGATCGGACCAGAGATTGACCCGGTGCCACCTTCGGGTGAAGGTTCAATCGGTTGAACCGTTACTGAGCCGAATAACTAATAATAAATAAATGAGAAATAGCAAAAACTAAAATCTTGAAATTGGTGAGGCCTACGTTACCCTCTCTTGTTTAGGGGGTAATTATCCTCTCATTGTATCAACATATCAAAATGCAATATATATAGGCAACATTAAATGTCAAATAAATAAGTCAATTTTTTTCTAAATAAAAGAATTAATCTTAATCATAAGGTAACTTTTAATACTTTTAATTTTTATTTAATTATATTAAAGTGTTCAATCTTAATTAATTTACATTACAAGACTTATAACAAATATAATTTTACATAAAATTTCTTTCATCTGGATGTCCTTAAATTCATCAGTTACATTCATAAAATTTCTTTCATTCCAGAACCCTGGACATGAGAACAAAAACATCTCCTTCATTCAAATTTCTTCTTCTTTATTCTTCCATATTGATCAATTCTTGTTTTTTTTTCATTCTTCTTTCTATTTTGATTGTTCAATTTTGTCGTTCCAAACTGCTGCAATTTCCAATTATAGTGAGAATTGTCGTTGTTTCTAGAACCGCGTTAGGTATCGTGACTTGATTTTTTTTATTTAAGCGGCCAACTTAATAAAATCTGCTAACATGAATAGACCTGCCTCACTATCGGCCAAAGCCTTTAAGTACAAACAAGAGAACAAAAGCCTCATGACATAACCATTTCAACAACAACCGAATAAAATGCTAGCAAACTCCCACAACATCACAACGGCAACACCTGCTAGCAATCCTCAAAGTACAATGGATGACTTACTCAATTGTTATAATTAACTACCTCGCAACCAAGAAAAATCAAATCAAAAAGAAAAATTAAGTCGCCAAACCTGACGTGGTTCTGGAAATAACGACAATTCTCATGATATTTGGAATCAAACGAACGACGACGATTCTCACGAAAATTGAAAACTGCTGCAGTTTATAACGAAAAAATTGAACAATCAAAATGGAAAGAAGAAATTTTATGAATGTATCTGCTAAATTTAATGACATTTAGATGAAAGAAATTTGATATGAAATTTTAATTGTTCTATGCAAGTCATGTAGTGTAAATTAATTAAGATTGAACATCTAAATATAATTAAGGCAAGACTACATTAGGGGTCCTTTATCTTATTTATCTGTAACACTTTGATCCTTTATCCTTATTTTTTTCCCGTTTAGGTCCTTTATTTCTCTTAAAAGTACATATACATCTTTTTTCTTATTTTTTTATTAAAAAATACATAATTTTATTATTAAAAATATATTTTTATTAAAAATGAAAAAAATCCAGAAATATGATGAAGATGTTCATCATCTTCATCTTCTTCCTTTGAATCTTCGTTATCTTCTTTAAATCAACAAAAGTTCTACTAAAATATATCTCCAAATATTTTGAATTAATGTTATATTCACCTCAAATATTCTTTTAAACACTAAAATCAAAATCTTAATTTCACAAATGTTGCAAGGTGGATGGTGGAGGATTACTCACTAACGGAATCGTTAGGTGGATGGTGCAAAGCTGCTCTCAGTTTTGAGGTTGTTTTTATACCGGGTTTGAATATTGAGTTAGAAAATAATAATAATAATATACGGTGTGACAATTTATGTAACGCCCTATTTCTATTAAAGCGATAATACACGCGAATATAATAAATATTCAAGAAATAAACGCTATGTCTTCAACCAAATTTAAAACAACATGCATGCATATATGTATAAGTTCTCAACAGTCGCAGCGGATATAGATCATACATCAAATAATCCAACATATAAACATGTAAATCTCCAAATCCCGACATATGGGCAATAATCAACAACAGAAGTTAAAACATATAGTAAGGCGACCACGTCCTAATCAGAGCCTAAATCTAGACTCGACAGAAAAGTAGAGGAAGCATCCGCTATCCTCAAATCAACTCACCAAGCGAGCAAAACTACTCCTGCACTCCGTCTACCTGTCCATACGGAAAGGCAGGCGGTCAAAACCACTGGGGGTTAGCTTCACATCAATAATAATCAATAATAACAAACAGTTGAAATGAACATCATTGATTAAATCTCAATTAACAAGTACATTCATCTATAACATCATCCATCAACACAATATTTGCAGTCATCACAATATACAATGCATCAACACATTTATCGCCAAACCACCATCAACACATAAGCAAATATGACTCATGTCAATTCATGCTATGCGCCTAGACTCAACTTCTATATGCATGTGGTACCAATCTCCTCAAAGTCGTCACCTTATGATGCAACAAACACATCAAAGTCAACGGCTATAATCAACGGCTATATGGATATCGACATCCGACTCGACATATGATGAATGAACATATGTCTCAATCGACCATGCATATGTTCTCAACAATCAACGGCTATAAGTATACAACTTCCACCAATTGCATTCAATCAAGTATGTATACTAATTCAACATCAACAACGAATCAACAATTATCAACTTCACATAATTCCTCATAATTCAAGTAACGGAGAAAATTCACCAATTCATGATAGTCATCATTTATCAATACTTAGAAATTATTCACGTATCCTCAAATATTCATACAAAGCCATTTACAAAAGGTTTCCGAGATAATCAGTCTTAAGGATTAAATTTAACGAAGTTCATCTATGGTTAAGCAAAACAACCAACATATACTTTTCAAAGTAAAACAACATCAATGCCTCGACTATGTATGCTATTAGATCACATATGTCTGCAGTTGAGCATACATGCATGTTTCACCGGCTAATTACAACGAAATCATAGAAATCACAAATTTTGCCTCCCTTAACGCTTTTCAAAAAGAATTCAATTTTTCAAAGCAAAATAAGTTAATCATCATTGAATTCGTTCACAACCATTTTTAGAAATCATGTATATAGTATACAACCCTAACCCCGCCCCTTTCTCTAAAGAAAAACAAGTTTCGGAAAAATCGATGTTTTGACGTTTCCAAAAGCTTGAGGTAGAATCACCCAACCAAGTCCAATTTCTTATTCACTTGATGTTTACAGAGGTTTAAAAAGTTCAATTACATTTAACTACATCAAAGAATTAGTTCGGAATGGCTCGGATCGACCCAAAACCTCAAAAACGACAAAATATGAGTGGCTGTACTGAGCAACTCGCCACGGCGACCAATTCACTTGCCATGGCGAGTTGACACAGAGGTCACTCGCCACCAGCTCGCCTCAAACTCGCCCTGGCGAGTTGTATCTGTTTGCAGAAAATCTATTCTCGGGAAAAACTCCATTTTCACCAAAAAATCCCAATATTTATTCCCCAATACCCAAATTTGTTTCCAAAGTCTGTCTAAACGTTTCTAAACATAAAAAGACACTCAAATCCATATGAAACTTGAATCAAAACATCATTTCGACAAAAATCACCATTTGACCCACTTTTCATGAAAACCTTCAAGAACAACACAAATTCACATCAAGTTCAATGATTATGGATACCCATAGCTTCAATCAACAATAACAACATATCACAACAACAACAACAACATGTAATCATAGGTTCAACCAGTTGGAACAAGGGTGTTCAACAGAAGGCATTTGCCACCACATTTGCCTTTCCAGGATGATTACTCAACAGAAAATCGAAATCCTTAAGGTATTCCAACCATCTCCTCTGCCTTATATTCAACTCTTTTTGATTAAACAAATACTTCAAACTCTTGTGATCACTGAACACTTCAAACTTAGATCCATACAAGTAATGTCTCCAAATCTTCAACACATACACAACTGCAGCCAATTCCAAATCATGAGTTGGATAATTCTTCTCATGAACTTTCAACTGCCTTGATGCATAAGCCACAACCTGACGATTCTGCATTAAAACACCACCAAGACCCATCTTAGAAGCATCGCAATACACAACAAACATGTAATATCCTGCTCGTCAGATATCGAAATATTACCAGCCGAATGTATCAGAGGACAATGTTCGTAGAAGTCAAGTACGACGAAGAATGTTTTATCATGTAATGTCAGTTAAGCGCGGGTTTATTTAATAGTGTCAGAATGCACGCTGAAGGTGAGAAAAACACAAGAAGGGGGGGTTGAATTGTGTTAGCTTTTCGCAGCTCTTGAAGAGTGAGAATCTAATTCCTTTAAACTCAGAGTCTGAATGGGATCAGAGTCTGATGGGAGATTAGGTTCTGATGCAGCCGAATAATCAAGAGATAGAGAGAAGAGAGAACACAAGCAATTATACAGGTTCCTTCCACAAACCGGAAGTAGTCCTGTCCCCCTTGTACTTCCAAGGAGAGTTCACTAAAATGTAATATCAATTACAAGTTGCTCAAACACACAGTAAGAGACTTCCAATGCTCAAGCACGCAGGCAAGAGACTACCAATGCTCAAAGACACAACTAAGAGACTTCCTTGCTCAAGGACGCAGCCAAGATACTTCTTTGCTCAAGCACACAAGCAAGAGACTTCTTACACAATTACAGAAAATTGAATAGAGTTGAAACACTTGACAACAATCAAATGTGTTTCAATTACAACAAAGACAGACTTTGTTTCAAACAAAAGACAAACTCTGTTTTTCTGTGGAACTTAGAAATTCTAGAATACTCAGTTTGTAAGAAACTAAGTTGTTGATGTGTTTTTGTTAAGACTCAGTTGAATACGAAAGCAACGCAGTGTAATTTTTCTAGTTGTAGAGTCCAACAATTCTTCAAGTCTTCTATCCTTTATATAGGCGTAGGAAAGAGACGTTGAGTCATCCAGCACATCAGGATGATTTCTGAAGCTTGATCAATGACTGTTGATCTGTTGCTTGATATGGTAATAGTCCTTCAATTGCATAATTTGAATTCCATTCCCTTTGAAGATTAATACCGGTAGACACAGTTGCCAAACTGTACGAGGTAGTGGAGTAGTGGAAACAGAGTTCGTACAGCGTACTCTGTATTGGCCTGCATTCTTGTCTTTGTGCTTCCCACGCTCAAGTTGACTTTGAAGCTAGCCGTTACTCCATTTGAGAGTTTCTTTTGCATCGCAATGCTTGTAGAAATCCTTGTTAGCAGATTTTCAGATTTTGGGCTTCAGACTCACTGTAGCACTAAGCTTCTGATAATCTTCAGACTCTCTTGTTTTTCAGATTCTGATAGTCTTCAGACTCTGATACAGTCCTTCAGACTCTCTTCGGTACATACTTCAGACTCTCTTCGATACAGTCTTCAGACTCTCTTCGATACAGAATCACAAGCAACAAGCTTCTCTGGATTTTTGCTCTTTAACATTGTTCAAATAGAATACTTTCTAAGATATAAATCTTGATTGATATCCTGCATACTTAAACAAATATTAGCAATATCCAATTGACAACTTTTTAATACCTTGTTATCATCAAAACTCAAAACGTGGTATTGCTGAACACCTTTGTTCCAACAATCTCCCCCTTTTTGATGATGACAAACATTAGTATTTAAAAGGTCAATTGTTGTTAATCTAATTAACAAGTTGACTTAAGGGGTCTGAGGTTTGTAAGCTCAGAGTCTGAGGTTTGTAAGCTCTGACTCCCCCTGAGTCTGATAGTTCTTAAGTTGAGGTTTGTAAGCTCCCCCTAAGTTCTATCCAGGTTAATTAAATTCATTTTCATAAGCAATCGAATTCATTCTTGGAATAATAAACGAATTTAGAGAACAGATTCTTAAACAGGGGCTCAGAGTCTAACTAAGCACCATTCGCAAATTTCCTTTAACTTTTACATAGAACTTGCAATATGTATTTAACAGGAAACACAAATCTCATACTTTTCCCTTCTCCCTGTTGAGAAAACACAAATACTTTCCCTTCTCCCCCTTTTGTCATCAACAAAAAGGTTTAGAACAAGTTCCTCCCCCTTTTTAAATGACTTAAGGTAAGGAAAATGAGATTCAGAGGGAAAAAAATAGAAGATTCAGAGCATAAAATAAATTAAATGCAAATGGAATCAAATAAAAACTTGTATAAATTTGCAAGAAACAAAAACAGTTCAGAAGACAGCAAACAGGAATTACAAACAGAACAAAACGAAATAAAACTAAGGTTGGTTTTGTTTGGCAAGATGATCCATCAATTTCTGGAGATCCTCTTGATATTTCTTTACCATCTCTTCCAGAGCCTCAGTTCTTCTTAAATGCGCTTCCCTTTCTAGTCTGGCTTCTTCTTGAACTCTGTATAGTTTTCTTTTCAAAGAGTTATAAACCATTGATTCCCTTGGATAGTACTGATCTTCATCAAAGCATGGTTTATATCTAATCCGCAGAATGGGAGCTTTATCCAAGACTAAAACTTTCTCAGCCCGCTTGACTTCTTCAACATGCTTGGTAGTAACAAGTGCTTGTTCCCTGGCAGCAGCCGTCTGAATATTGGTGATAAATTCCAAGAACTCAATCTTCAATGTAGAGAACTTGTCCTCATAGCTTACATTGAGGATGGGCACAAACCTTTGCTCAATAATGTCTTTTAGCTTATTGCTTGAAGAAGCATATAACTCATTTATCCTGTTTGAATCAGATAGGTCATGAGGTTCAGAGGATGAGGGTAGAGAGGCTCTTAAAGCTAGAAAAGTTTCAAAATCTGGTAAGATTGTTACTGGATCACAAAAAGGTTGGGGAACTCTTCTAGTTTCTGCTCTGCATTCTGTTACAGATTCTAATATGATATCAGAAGCTTGTTCCAGATTTTCAGAAGCTTGTTCAACAACAGGTTCTGAAAGTTCAACAGAAGCTAAGGTAAGACTTTTTGTAGGTTTAGGTACAGGGTCTGGTTTGGAAACAAATTTAGTAGCTTTTGATTGTTTTGATTTTGCAAGGGTCTTTGGTAGTTCTCCTCCTAGATGTTTCTCAAGAGAATCTAGGGTGTCTGGAGAGTCTACACAAATGGTTTCATGTTGGGGGGATGGCTGAATAGTTTCTTCAGGCTTTTCAGAAGGTTGAATTACCTGAAGTGGTTTGAGAAATGTTGGTTGAGCAGGATGGTCAGCAGGTAGGTTCATAGACACTGTGATGGTGTCTTGAACGACTCTGTCCATTGTTGAATCAACATATTCAACTATTGCAGGGTCCAATGGGTTATGGGATGATATGGGTTTGATTGGTGAGGGGGATGAATTTTTTAGGGATAGAAGAATTTGGCTCAAGGGTTTGTTATCTGATTCTGAATCAGATTCTGACTCTTGATTCAATGAGGAAGATGAGCTATATGCTACGTTGCCAGAGGTGCCAATGCCAGCTTATGGAGAAGCATAATGATCAGACACAGTAGCTTCTGATAATTCAGCTTCTGCAGTAGCTACAGGATCCTTCTGTTTAAGAGCAGAAGCAAGCAACTTCGCAGCTTCTTTGACAGTCTCTTCCTTTAATTCTTCAGCAACCACTTCTGCTGCCATTGCCTTGCCAGCAGCATGTTCATCTTCAATCATAGATACAGAAGTACCTATCTTCTGTGCTACATCCTTAGCCACAGGAACCACATCCACCTTTCTCTTCTTTATCTGACTTTCTTCACCATCAGAGTCAGCATCAAGGATATCAGTAATTTCCTCAGCTAGTTGGACATAATCTCTGTCACCCTTGCCTAGCCTCGCTTTCTACTCATCTTTCTTTGCCTTCTTCTCGTCTTTCTTGGCTTTCTTCTCATCCTTGGTTTCTTTTATCATATCCTTGATTTCCTTGTATGCAGAAGATATTGATGAAGGCATAGGAGCTATGGTCTTAGGGGAACCAATTGTCACTCCTGGAAGAGCAGTGGATTTGATCTTAAGAGGCTCCTACTTCTCTTCCTCTTCCTTGAGAACCACCTCCTTGGTCCTTTTTCCTTTGACCTTAAGAGGTCCTCCTCCAGCAGTCTCAGGAATGGCAGAATAGTTGATTATTCTACCAGTATCCTTGAAGTAATCCACCACAAATCTTGCAAGAACTTCAGGATTATCTTCTTTGGATATGGGAGGGAAGTCCATCATCAAGTCAGATTGCACATAAGATTCCCTCATATCATGCTTAGAAGGATTGAATCTCTTGACAATCTTCATGTCTTGCCATTTATGATTCTCCCGGTCACAGTTCCAAGATGAATATCTGATACCACACCAGATTCTGATAAGACCTTCAAGAGGCCTCCTTGATACAGAATCTCAGATATTAATCTTCCAAAAGGAACTTGCCTTCTGGTTTCTGATTGGCTTTTCTTGATTGCCTAGCACATGTGGTGCATCACATATCTTGGGAAGTTGATATTTATTTTGTTGATGAGAAAATAAAGAAGAACATTGTGATCAACAGACAATGTGTCTGTAATGTGTCTGTTCCTCCTCCTTTCTGAAGCATATTGTCCAGTATAATCTTCAGAAGCACCATATGCTCAGGATGCATATCCACCAGTTTATTTGAGGGTCTCCCTTCAAATAGTAGTTTGTTGCAGATAACAACCCATTCACTTTTCTTGTGAACATTCCACTGAAATTTGCCAGAGTTCTCTATTTGACAAGCCCTAGCTACCACTTCTTCAGTGATAACTATTGGTATTCCCATCACAGCAGACCTTACTTCAAGACCATTGTACGGTCTTAAACCCATTTGATCTCTGTTCTTGCCAGCCAGCTTGGGGTTGTTTGAGATTGCAACTGTTTCCTCAAGAGTAGCTTCATCCTTGTCGTAGACTTCTGACCTAACCCAAAAATCTCTTACAAGTTCCTGATATGTTGGTCCATTCAACATACCAAAGTAGTTCATCATTCCTTGTGATAAGAAATGAGAAGAAACGTCAACTCCGTGACGACTAAGCGAACCAAAATCTACTGGAGATTCAACTTGAATTTCCAGAGTCTCCTTGATAATGTTCTTCGTTCTGGGTTTGATAGCGTAGGACTTTCCAGACTTGATTATGACACCAGATTGGATGAGATCACTTGCCATTTTAGAGGTTTCTAAGTGTTTGATTTGAGAACAAAAAGTTTTGCAAAGTATTGAAAACAAGAAATTTGTTCAAAGAGAAAATCAAAGAGTGAAAAGAGAAGTGAGTTGTGTGTGTTATGTATTTATAGAGAAAGTTTGATAACCGTTCGGAAAGAATAGGGGACAAACAAACACAAACAATAAATACATATAGCATGCAGCCGTAAAAGTATTGGGACAATGCGAAGGTAACTTGTTCAACGTAATGAAATCATTGCCCTTTGAGTTCTTACCCAATACAGACAGGCCACGTATGAGAAACTATAAAGTAACTGTCACCGTAGTGGGGCAGGTGTTACTAAACTCAACAGTCATGCTTCCACTAATACGAGCTTCTGAGAGTCTAAAGATTCCTTACAAGAGTCTGAATAGTTTATCAGAAGCTTATATCAGAGTCTCCAAAAGAGGGTCTGATTCCCAAATAGCTTCTGAATATTTATCAGAGTCTGAATTCTGTTTTCAGAGGCGCACATTACCCAGAGACATAACACATGTTCAAATTTTTCTTTATGAAATCCAATCTTTCAACAGATAAGGGTTTAGTAAATATATCAGCCCATTGATGATCAGTATCAATGAATTGAATATCTAAAATTCCTTTTTGAACATAGTCTCTTATAAAATGATGTTTAATCTCAATGTGCTTTGCTCTTGAATGCAGAATTGGATTCTTAGACAAACATATAGCTGCCGTATTATCACAATAAATTGGGATACAGTTTTCAGTTATTTGATAGTTGTAACGCCCTAGTTGTCGATTATTTTATTTCAGTTGATTTTAATAAGTTTTTATGATTTTAAATAATTTATGTTAATTTTATGGTGTGTTATATTTTACTATATAGTTATTTTGATTATTTAATTTATATAGGTGATAATTATAATTATTAGAAGGTTGGGGATTAAAATGATTATTTAATATTTTAATAGGAGTTAAGTAGAATTAAGAAGGAATTAATAGGTATTAATAGGAAATAGAAGGAAAGAGAGTTAGAAGCAGTTTTACGTAGAAACAGAGAAAAGGGAGAAAAACCTAGAACAAGAGAGAAGAAGGAAGAGGAGAGAAGAACGCTGCTTTTTCAGGAAGATAATCTAAGGTAAGGGTGAGACTAACTCTCAACTTTAGGTTCTGTAATTCGTTGATGAATGTAGGGTTGTTAGGGTTGATGAATTGAATTAGGTTAAGATGAATTGATGCTAATAACTTAATGAATTCATGTAATTGTTGTTGTTTAATGTTGTTCTGATGTTAGAATGCATAGGGATGATGAAATTCATCAAAATTGAGCCTTTGGGTGTTGAATTTGGGGTTTAGGGTTGAAAAGTAGAAGTCTGTTCGTACAGTTCGTAGTTCTGTCAATCGCCGCTCGCCACGGCGAGTAAACCCACTCGCCAGGCGAGCAATGCCTGTGTAGCTCGCCACAACGAGCAGTCCCACTCGCGAGGCGAGCAGTGAAACACCCGTAGCTCGCCACAGCGATCAGATGCACTCGCCACGGCGAGTTGCTTAATTAAAAAGTTGTTAATTTTCTTAAAAAGGTTTTTGGGTGAATTTTTATATCAATTTGAGTGCCTTAATATGTTTAAGGATGAATGGCACCTTTTTACATAATTAAATTTGGGTTTTGGGAACTTAAAAATGAAGATTTTAGGTGAAAAATGTCAAAACGCCGAGAGCAACCACTTTTGCTCGCCTTGAGCTCGCTCCCAACTCGCCACGGCGAGGAGCTCAATTTTCTGAACTCGCCACGGCGAGTAAGTAGCTCGCCACGACGAGTAGCCCAATTTTATGAACTCGCCACGGCGAGTAAGGTAGCTCGCCACGGCGAGTAATACTGTAGGTTGCCTAAGTTGTTGAATTTTGTTGTGATGCTTCGTTGTGACCTTTGTTGTGTCTTGTCGAATTAGTTAGAGTCTTATGTCATAGCTGATTATGCGTATAGTAGTTGTTGTTGTCGTTGGGTTGTATGTAGATATACACCATTGAGTCCATTTCATACTCATACCTTGTTGAGGGCTTATGCCCTGGAGTGTTTCCACTCAATCGTTGAGGGCTTATGCCCTGGAGTGTTTATCACTCAACTGTTGAGGGCTTATGCCCTGGAATGTTATTTCATTCAACCGTTGGGGGCTTATGCCCCGGAATTCTTAGCATTCAACGCGCGTAAAATGGTACCACATGCATTTGCATTAGTCGCATCGTTGTCGTTGTAGCGGTTGTCGTCGTCGTTGTTGTTGTTGGTAGAGTTGTCGGTGTCGTTGTTGACAATGTTGTTGAATTGTTCAAATTATAAATGATAATTGATTATTCATTATACTGTTGTTGTTGAATTTAATTGATGAATTATGTTATCTATTGTTGTTTGTGAATCTCACCCCTTCTGCTGGAATTGTCGCCTTGTGGGCAAGTGCAGGTAACGAAGATTAGTAGAGATGTCGGCTCAAGTGTCTTAGGGCTCTGATACGTAACGGGACGGGAATTTGTTGCTTGTTTTCTCTTTCCTTACGTATTAATTATGATTTATGAAACCTTGATGAGGCCTGCGTGCCAAAGACTTAATTAGTTGTTTTAAATTAATTCCGCTGCGAAGTTTTGAAGTTAATTATTATTGACTATTTTATTGGAGAATATTTATTCATCCGTTGATTTGGAGATTTTATGTTGCAAGGTGGATGGTAGAGGCTTAGTCACTGACGGAATCGTTAGGCTTTACGAAAGTTAAGATTGTTTTGGAAAAAAAACAAATTTGATGTGCAAAGCTGCTCTTACTTTTGAGGTTATTTTTATACCGGGTTTGAATATTGAGTTAGAAAATAATAATAATAATATACGGTGTGACAATTTATGTAACGCCTTATTTCTATTAAAGCGATAAAACACGCGAATATAATAAATATTCAAGAAATAAACGCTACGTCTTCAACAAAACTTAAAACAACATGCATGCATATATGTATAAGTTCTCCACAGTCGCAGCGGATATAGATCATACATCAAATAATCCAACATATAAACATGTAAATCTCCAAATCCCGACATATGGGCAATAATCAACAACAGAAGTCAAAGCATATAGTAAGGCGACCACGTCCTAATATGAGCCTAAATCTATACTCGACAGAAAAGTAGAGGAAGCATCCGCTATCCTCGAATCAACTCACCATGCGAGCAAAACTACTCCTGCACTCCGTCTACCCGTCCATACAGAAAGGCAGGTGGTCAAAACCACTGGGGGTTAGCTTCACATCAATAATAATCAATAATAACAAACAGTTGAAATAAACATCCATGATTAAATCTCAATTAACAAGTGCATTCATCTATAACATCATCCATCAACACAATATTTGCAGTTATCACAATATACAATGCATCAACACATGCAAAACCACCATCAACACATAAGCAAATATGACTCATGTCAATTCATGCTATGCGCCTAGACTCAACTTCTATATGCATGTGGTACCAATCTCCTCAAGGTCGCCACCTTATGATGCAACAAACACATCAAAGTCAACGGCTATATGGATATCAACATCCGACTCGACATATGATGAATGAACATATGACTCAATCGACCATGCATATGTTCTCAACAATCAACGGCTATATTCAATGGCTATAAGTATACAACTTCCACCAATTGCATTCAATCAACTATGTATACTAATTCAACATCAACAACGAATCAACAATTATCAACTTCACATAATTCCTCACAATTCAAGTAACATAGAAAATTCACCAATTCATGATAGTCATCATGTTCAACACTTAGCAATCATTCACGTATCCTCAAATATTCATACAAAGCCATTTACAAAAGGTTTCCGAGATAATTGGTCTTAAGGATTAAATTTAACGAAGTTCGTCTATGGTTAAGCAAAACAACCAACATATACTTTTCAAAGTAAAACAACATCAATGCCTCGACTATGTATGCTCTTAGATCACATATGTGTGCAGTTGAGCATACATGCATGTTTCACCGGCTAATTACAACGAAATCATAGAAATCACAAAATTTGCCTCCCTTAACGCTTTTCAAAAAGAATTCAATTTTTCAAAGCAAAATAAGTTAATCATCATTGAATTCGTTCACAACAATTTTTAGAAATCATGTATATATTATACAACCCTAACCCCACCCCTTTTTCTAAAGAAAAACAAGTTTCAGAAAAATCGATGTTTTGACGTTTCCAAAAGCTTGACGTAGAATCACCCAACCAAGTCCAATTTATTATTCACTTGATGTTTACAGAGGTTTAAAAAGTTCAATTACATTTAACTACATCAATGAATCAGTTCGGAATGGCTCGGATTGACCCAAAACCTCAAAAACGACAAAATATGAGTGGCTGTACAGAGCAACTCGCCACGGCGACCAATTCACTCGCCATGGCAAGTTGACACAGAGGCCACTCGCCACCAGGTCGCCTCCAACTCGCCATGGCGAGTTGTGTCAGTTTGCAGAAAATCTACTCTCTGGAAAAACTCCATTTTCACCAAAAAATCTCAATATTTATTCCCCAATGCCCAAATTTGTTTCCAAAGTCTATCTAAACGTTTCTAAACATAAAAAGACACTCAAATACATATGAAACTTGAATCAAAACATCATTTCGACAAAAATCACCATTTGACCCACTTTTCATGAAAACCTTCAAGAACAACACAAATTCACATCAAGTTCAATGATTATGGATACCCATAGCTTCAATCAACAATAACAACATATCACAACAACAACAACATGTAATCATAGGTTCAACCTGTTGGAACAAGGGTGTTCAGCAATACCACTTTTGAGTTTTGATGATAACAAGGTATTAAAAATTGTCAATTGGATGTGCTAATATTTGTTTAAGTGTGCAGGATCTTAATCAAGATTTCAATCTTAGTAAGTATTCTGTTAGAACAAATTGAGAGCAAGAATCCAGAGAAGCTTGTTGCTTATGATTCTGAAGTTCCAGAGAATCTGAAGAATCATCAGAAACTGTTTCGAGAGGTCCTAAAGACTCAGAGAATCTGAAGTTCTAAAGAGACTCAAAAGATTATCAGAGTCTGAAAATCATCAGAAGCTGAAGTGCTACAGTGAGTTTGAAGACTACAAACTGAAGAAACATTCATTTGGAGAAACGGCTAGCTTCAAAGTCAACTTCAGCATGTGATGTTCAACGACAAAGAATGCAGAATAGGACAGAGTACTTTTGTACGAACTCTGTTTCCACTACTCCACTACCTCGTACAGTTTGGCAACTGTGTCTACCGGTATTTTGCTTTAAAAGGAATGAGATTCAAAATACGCATTTGAAGAACTATTACCATATGAGGCAACAATTCAACAGCTATTGATCAAGCTTCCAGAATTCTCTGTGATGTGCTGGATTGGCTCAACGTCTCTTTCCAAAACCTATATAAAGGATAAAAGACTTGAAGAATATGTTGGACTCTACAACTGAAAAACTACGCTATCAAGCTATTGTATTCTCTCTGAGTCAAACTAGAAACACATCAACAACTTACCAAATTCTTACAAATTGTGTATCCTAGAATTTCTAAGTTTATCAGAATAACAGAGTCTGTCTTTGTTTTGTAATTGGAACACATTTGATTGTTTATCAAGTGTTCCAACTCTATTCAATTTTCTGTAAATTAAGTCAGAAGTCTCTTGGTTGTGTCCTTGAGCAAAGAAGTCTCTTAGTTGTGTCTTTGAGCATTGGAAGTCGCTTGCCTGCGTGCTTGAGCAATTGGAAGTCTCTTACTGTGTGTTTGATCAACTTGTAATTGTTAATTACATTTTAGTGGAACTCTCCTTGGAAGTGCAAGTTTGTGGAAGGAACCTGTATAATTACTTGTGTTCTCTCTTTCTCTTTATCTCTTGTTTATTTCCGCTGCAACAGACTCTGGTCTTCCATTAGGTTCTGAATCCATTCAGACTCTGATCCTGGAAAACAGATTCTCACTCTTCAAGAGTTGCGAAAAAGTAAACACAATTCAACCCCCCCTTCTTGTGTTTTTCTCACCTTCACAACCATAAATCAACAACAGCATATCAATATTCATCAATTGATCACAATTCACTATATGATTCAATTTTCATGTTAACAACTTAATCAACAACTAATTCATATACCCAAACATATTTAGATCATATGAACAAGAATTAAACAAATTAAGTTCATGAAAATCACTTATTCAAATAAGCACTTATGCAAAGAATTAGGGAAGGAAATAAACTAAGAGATTACTATTGAAATCTAAGTCCCTTACCTCTTTTCTTCACAAAGCTAAGCTAATCTTTCACTCCCCCTTACTCCTAGCTTAATTCCTCTTGGATCTTCTCTCTTACCCTTTCTATATCTCTAGTCTCCTAAGTTTATGAATATGAATGAAAAGTTAACCTAGTTTCTCCCTAAGTTAAGCTTATATAGTCACCACCTAAATGGGTTAGGTTAAATCTCCCCTTAATGGGCTTAACACACTCACATCTAATTAGAAATGTTACTACTCACTTAACTTAGTAAAATGTCTAATTATTACCATATCAAAATAATTACTATTAAGTACCTCTAGTCTTAGCAAAGAAACTATTCACCTCAAAATACTTAAATAATGTCAATTCTAAGTTTACTAAAATTTGTTCCCTTAATAAATGACCAAAATACCCCTCAGTCTAAATGACCAACCTGACAACTGCTCAATGTAGATCTCAGCCAACTTCGCCACGGACATACCGGTCTTGATAGGAATAAAATGAGCCGACTTCGTTAACCGATCAACGATCACCCAAGTCGAATCAAAACCCTTAACATTCTTCGGCAACGCTCCAACAAAGTCCACAGAGATACTATCCCATTTCCACTCCGGCACAAACATTGGTTGCATCAAACCTGACGGTTTTTTATGTTCAATCTTCAACTTCTGACAAACCAAACAAGCATATACAAACTTTGCAATCTCCTTCTTCATTCTAGGCCACCAAAACAACCTATTCAAGTCCTGATACATCTTAGTCGCTCCTGGATGAATACTCAGACTACTCATGTGACCTTCGTCCAAAATCCTCTTCTTAAGATCAGGTACATATGGTACACAAACTCGATCACGAAACATCAAAACACCATTCTCGTCCAATCTGAAATCTGCACCTTTACCTTGATTAACCAACACCACTCGATCAACAAGTTCCAAATCTTCCTTCTGATCATTCTTAATCTCTTCCAAAATATTACTCGTCAGCTTCAATATATCCAACCTCACACCATCCTGCGTCAATTCACAAACCAAACTCAAATCTCGAAACTGCTCAATCAACTCAAACTCTTTAAGCATCAAAGCAGACATATGTAAAGTCTTCCTACTCAAGGCATCTGCCACCACATTTGTCTTTCCAGGGGATGATAACTCAATAGAAAATCAAAATCCTTAAGGTATTCCAACCATCTCCTCTGCCTTATATTCAACTCTTTTTGATCAAACAAATACTTCAAACTCTTGTGATCACTGAACACTTCAAACTTAGATCCATACAAGTAATGTCTCCAAATCTTCAACACATACACAACTGCAGCCAATTCCAAATCCTGAGTCAGATAATTCTTCTCATCAACTTTCAACTGCCTCCATGCATAATCCACAACCTGACGATTCTGTATTAAAACACTACCAAGACCCATCTTAGAAGCATCGCAATACACAACAAACGTGTAATATCCCGCTCGTCAGATATCGGAATATTACCAGCCGAACGTATCAGAGGACAATGTTCGTAGAAGTCAAGTACGACGGAGAATGTTTTATCATGTAATGTCAGTTAAGCGCGAGTTTATTTAATAGTGCCAGAATGCACGCAAGTTCAGTCATCAGTGAGAAGTTTTGAGACGAGTATGAAGAATGGCATTTTGGTACATTCATGTTTTGGGTATTTAAGCAAGACAAGGGTCAAGATCTTTCATTTCCTTCACGTACTTCTCTCTCTAAGTCTCAAAATCAGAAAACTCCTCCCTCTCTCTAGCCATTCCATCGCCCTTTCTCCCTCTCTTAAGGATAACCACCAAATTCACCCATTCTTCATGACAATCACAATGCATTAGCATATTTGGAATCCTTGTAGCAATTAGAGCTTGGTATACTCAAGAGTAACTCCTACCCTCTCAAGTTATGTTATGATTTTGGTTTAGTAGCAGCTAGAAGCTTTGGTTCTGTTTCTTCCTTTAGAAGCCCATGGGCATAATTGAAGAATGGGGGGTTTTGAATGATTTTGGAGTCAAGGTTTAAGCTATACCATTTTGAGATCACTAGGTGAGTTCTTAGATAGTTTTCCCACCTTTGGTATTGTTTAATCCTTGAGTTTAGATAGATAGAAACTTTGAATTTTGAATATAAGAGAAGGAGTTTGATTCTTGCCATTATAGTTAGAATGGTGTTAATTGTGACATGCAAAGATGGTATACTTGATTTATGTGATTGCATTAGGTGGTCTATTTTATTATTTAATAGAATAGGGGTTGAAAGTAAAACAAATATTAAGTTGTGGGGTTGTTTTGTAAATTTAGAGAGTTTCGTGGAATTAAGAGAAATAAATAAGTTAAGGGGGAAAGAGTAAGTTTTGGTGTGAGAAGAGAAATTAGGTTAAGATATAAAAAGGAAAACTAGGTTAGAATTGTACAGTACGTACAATTCAGTTTTTGGGAGAAAACAGGAGAGAAGAACAAGAGAGGCTGCTGCTCAATTTTCCAAGGTAAGGGTGAGCCTAGCATTGCAATTCATTAAGCTTATGATTCATGATTATAGTTAACATGTTTAGGAATTGTTCATGAGAATTTAGGAACTAAGAATTAGGTTAAAAAGTGATGAATTGATGATTAGATGATGAGAAATTGTACCGTTGACGTAGGAAACTGGTTACATACCATAGAATAGCCCTTGTACATCATCATAGTCGAAATTTGGAAGGTTTAGGATGAAATTTGGGGTTTTGGGTGAAAACCCTCGTAACCCCGTATCTGTTCTGTCGCAGCTCGCCACAGCGAGCAGCCAACTCGCCACGGCGAGAGCTCTTCACTAGCTCGCGAGGCGAGCAATCCACTCGCCATAGCGAGCAACCTTGAGAAGGCTCGCGAAGCGAGCAACCCCCACTCGCCATAGCGAGCAACCCGTGATGCTCGCCAGGCGAGCAACCCTACTCGCCATAGCGAGTAGTACCCCTGAAGCTCGCAAGGCGAGCAACCCAACTTGCCATAGCGAGTTACCCCTGATGGTTCGCGAGGCGAGGGTTCCCACTCGCCATTGCGAGTAGCCCTGTATCAGACTATCTTTCGAATAATGCGACTCTTGTCGCACAATTGATTATGAGATTAACACTGGTCTAGATTAGAACTGAGATATTAAGAATAAATGTAGAGCTGTTAACTGATACTTGATTTGTTATTGTGATCTATGCATTTGTATATGTTTTCTTTAAATTATAAGAGGTGATGTATGTGAATGCTTGTGATGATTCGTTGCTGCCATGTTGCTATGTTGTTAATAAATAAAAGCTGCATGTATCGTTAAAGATTTATGATGTTATGGTCCAAACTATTGGAGTTCATTTGAGATGTCTAAGAGTTAAGAAGTTGAGTCCATGCATATGCATCCAGAGACGAGGGCTCATGCCCTAGGAGCTTTTGCTCAATAGCGACGAGGGCTTATGCCCTAGGAGTATTTTTATGCTCAATAGCGACGAGAGCTTATGCTCTAGGAGTATTTTTATGCTCAATAGCGACGAGGGCTTATGCCCTAGGAGTATATTTATACTCAATATGGTACCACATGCATGATTAAGATGTCTAAGTTGCATTGTTGAGTCTAAGTTGCATTGTCGAGTCGAGGTTGCTTTACCGAGTCGTACTAAGATTGTTGACTAAGATGTTGAACATGATGTGGATTTATGACGTTGATTATGATTAAGATGTTACTTGACTGTTGTTGTGATATTATGATAATGAAGTTATGTTGTTAAATATAATTGTTGAATTATATGTTTAATGTTTTGTTTTGTGAATCTCACCCCTTCTGTGGAATTGCCGCCTCGTGGGCAAGTGCAGGTAACCAAGCGTTGGATTGAAGATGTGAGAGGTCCTTGTGGAGTCTTAGGAGCTCTGATACGTAACGGGATGGGGATTATCATTTATTTCTATTCCTTTAAGTATCGTTTTTGAAATAAATATGACATTGGTGCGAAGAACTAATCTTTTTAAAGAGTTTGAATTATGATTCCGCTGCTACGTTTTGAATAAAGATGAGGAATAAACTATTATTCATTTTGTTTAAAGATTTTATGAAATGTGACATCCTGATTATTGCGATATACTCTGATTATATAAATGAATTTTTAAGCTGGGATTTCAGGGTGTTACAATTGGTATCAGAGCAGGTCGGTCTGTCCGGCCAATTAGAGAGTCGAGTGGCGATGTCTTAGAGTTAGAATACTATAGTTATGTTATTCTAATTTATGTTTGCTTGTAGAGGAATAAGATGGCTGGAAGAAACGATGCTGCCCTCGCTGCTGCGTTGCAAGCAATGGCTCAAGCTGTTGGGCAACAACCTAACGCTGGTGGTAACAATGGAGTTCGAATGTTGGAGACGTTTCTGAGGAACCATCCACCTACCTTCAGAGGCAGATATGATCCCGATGGAGCTCAGACTTGGCTCAAAGAGATTGAAAGGATTTTCCGAGTAATGGAGTGCACTGCACCTCAAATGGTTCGTTTTGGTACGCATTGTTTGGCCGAGGAAGCTGATGACTGGTGGGTTAGTGTTCGTCCGAATCTAGAGAACGAGGGTGAAGTTACTTGGGCTGTGTTCAGGAGGGAATTTCCGAATAGATACTTTCCAGAGGATGTTCGCGAAAAGAAGGAGATTGAGTTTCTGGAGCTGAAGCAAGGCGACATGTCAGTCACGGAGTATGCTGCTAAGTTCGTTGAGCTGGCTAAGTTTTATCCGCACTACACTGCTGAGACTGCTGAATTCTCCAAGTATATCAAGTTCGAGAATGGCTTGCGTGCTGAGGTTAAGCGAGCAATTGGGTATCAGAAGATCCGTCAGTTCTCCGAGTTGGTAAGTAGCTGCAAAATTTATGAGGAGGACACCAAAGCTCATTATAAGGTTCTGAAGGAGCGGAAGGGTAAGCGTCAACAAGGTCGTGACAAGCCTTACAGCGCCTCGGATGATAAGGGTAAACAGAAGGTAAATGATGAGAGGAGACCTCAGAAGGAAGATGCTCCCGCAGAGGTCGTCTACTATAACTGTGGTGAAAAAGGCCACAAGAGTAATGCTTGTAAGGGGGATGTGAAGCGGTGTTACCGTTGTGGTAAGAAGGGACATGCTACTTCGGCATGCAAACATGATGATATCGTGTGCTTTAACTATAATGAAGAAGGTCATATTGGTTCGCAATGCAAGAACCTGAAGAAGGCTCAGACTACTGGGAGAGTTTTCGCTTTGACTGGTACGCAGACATGAATGAGGTAAATTTTCGAGGACGAAAATTCTTTAAGTTGGGGAGAGTTGTAACGCCCGTCTCGATTATTTAATTAATTTGCCAAGTTAGAATATGTTTACTTGATTTATGTGATTGCATTAGGTGGTCTATTTTATTATTTAATAGAATAAGGGTTGAAAGTAAAACAAATATTAAGTTGTGGGGTTGTTTTGTGAATTTAGAGAGTTTCGTGGAATTAAGAGAAATAAATAAGTTAAGGGGGAAAGAGTAAGTTTTGGTGTGAGAAGAGAAATTAGGTTAAGATATAAAAAGGAAAACTAGGTTAGAATTGTACAGTACGTACAATTCAATTTTTGGGAGAAAACAGGAGAGAAGAACAAGAGAGGCTGCTGCTCAATTTTCCAAGGTAAGGGTGAGCCTAGTATTGCAATTCATTAAGCTTATGATTCATGATTATAGTTAACATGTTTAGGAATTGTTCATGAGAATTTAGGAACTAAGAATTAGGTTAAAAAGTGATGAATTGATGATTAGATGATGAGAAATTGTACCGTTGACGTAGGAAACTGGTTACAGACCATAGAATAGCCCTTGTACATCATCATAGTCGAAATTTGGAAGGTTTAGGATGAAATTTGGGGTTTTGGGTGAAAACCCTCGTAACCCCGTATCTGTTCTGTCGCAGCTCGCCACAGCGAGCAGCCAACTCGCCACGGCGAGAGCTCTTCACTAGCTCGCGAGGCGAGCAATCCACTCGCCATAGCGAGCAACCTTGAGAAGGCTCGCGAAGCGAGCAACCCCCACTCGCCATAGCGAGCAACCCGTGATGCTCGCCAGGCGAGCAACCCTACTCGCCATAGCGAGTAGTACCCCTGAAGCTCGCAAGGCGAGCAACCCAACTTGCCATAGCGAGTTACCCCTGATGGTTCGCGAGGCGAGGGTTCCCACTCGCCATTGCGAGTAGCCCTGTATCAGACTATCTTTCGAATAATGCGACTCTTGTCGCACAATTGATTATGAGATTAACACTGGTCTAGATTAGAACTGAGATATTAAGAATAAATGTAGAGCTGTTAACTGATACTTGATTTGTTATTGTGATCTATGCATTTGTATATGTTTTCTTTAAATTATAAGAGGTGATGTATGTGAATGCTTGTGATGATTCGTTGCTGCCATGTTGCTATGTTGTTAATAAATAAAAGCTGCATGTATCGTTAAAGATTTATGATGTTATGGTCCAAACTATTGGAGTTCATTTGAGATGTCTAAGAGTTAAGAAGTTGAGTCCATGCATATGCATCCAGAGACGAGGGCTCATGCCCTAGGAGCTTTTGCTCAATAGCGACGAGGGCTTATGCCCTAAGAGTATTTTTATGCTCAATAGCGACGAGAGCTTATGCTCTAGGAGTATTTTTATGCTCAATAGCGACGAGGGCTTATGCCCTAGGAGTTAATTTATACTCAATATGGTACCACATGCATGATTAAGATGTCTAAGTTGCATTGTTGAGTCTAAGTTGCATTGTCGAGTCGAGGTTGCTTTACCGAGTCGTACTAAGATTGTTGACTAAGATGTTGAACATGATGTGGATTTATGACGTTGATTATGATTAAGATGTTACTTGACTGTTGTTGTGATATTATGATAATGAAGTTATGTTGTTAAATATAATTGTTGAATTATATGTTTAATGTTTTGTTTTGTGAATCTCACCCCTTCTGTGGAATTGCCGCCTCGTGGGCAAGTGCAGTTAACCAAGCGTTGGATTGAAGATGTGAGAGGTCCTTGTGGAGTCTTAGGAGCTCTGATACGTAACGGGATGGGGATTATCATTTATTTCTATTCCTTTAAGTATCGTTTTTGAAATAAATATGACATTGGTGCGAAGAACTAATCTTTTTAAAGAGTTTGAATTATGATTCCGCTGCTACGTTTTGAATAAAGATGAGGAATAAACTATTATTCATTTTGTTTAAAGATTTTATGAAATGTGACATCCTGATTATTGCGATATACTCTGATTATATAAATGAATTTTTAAGCTGGGATTTCAGGGTGTTACAATTGGTATCAGAGCAGGTCGGTCTGTCCGGCCAATTAGAGAGTCGAGTGGCGATGTCTTAGAGTTAGAATACTATAGTTATGTTATTCTAATTTATGTTTGCTTGTAGAGGAATAAGATGGCTGGAAGAAACGATGCTGCCCTCGCTGCTGCGTTGCAAGCAATGGCTCAAGCTGTTGGGCAACAACCTAACGCTGGTGGTAACAATGGAGTTCGAATGTTGGAGACGTTTCTGAGGAACCATCCACCTACCTTCAGAGGCAGATATGATCCCGATGGAGCTCAGACTTGGCTCAAAGAGATTGAAAGGATTTTCCGAGTAATGGAGTGCACTGCACCTCAAATGGTTCGTTTTGGTACGCATTGTTTGGCCGAGGAAGCTGATGACTGGTGGGTTAGTGTTCGTCCGAATCTAGAGAACGAGGGTGAAGTTACTTGGGCTGTGTTCAGGAGGGAATTTCCGAATAGATACTTTCCAGAGGATGTTCGCGAAAAGAAGGAGATTGAGTTTCTGGAGCTGAAGCAAGGCGACATGTCAGTCACGGAGTATGCTGCTAAGTTCGTTGAGCTGGCTAAGTTTTATCCGCACTACACTGCTGAGACTGCTGAATTCTCCAAGTATATCAAGTTCGAGAATGGCTTGCGTGCTGAGGTTAAGCGAGCAATTGGGTATCAGAAGATCCGTCAGTTCTCCGAGTTGGTAAGTAGCTGCAAAATTTATGAGGAGGACACCAAAGCTCATTATAAGGTTCTGAAGGAGCGGAAGGGTAAGCGTCAACAAGGTCGTGACAAGCCTTACAGCGCCTCGGATGATAAGGGTAAACAGAAGGTAAATGATGAGAGGAGACCTCAGAAGGAAGATGCTCCCGTAGAGGTCGTCTACTATAACTGTGGTGAAAAAGGCCACAAGAGTAATGCTTGTAAGGGGGATGTGAAGCGGTGTTACCGTTGTGGTAAGAAGGGACATGCTACTTCGGCATGCAAACATGATGATATCGTGTGCTTTAACTATAATGAAGAAGGTCATATTGGTTCGCAATGCAAGAACCTGAAGAAGGCTCAGACTACTGGGAGAGTTTTCGCTTTGACTGGTACGCAGACATGAATGAGGTAAATTTTCGAGGACGAAAATTCTTTAAGTTGGGGAGAGTTGTAACGCCCGTCTCGATTATTTAATTAATTTGCCAAGTTAGAATATGTTTACTTGATTTATGTGATTGCATTAGGTGGTCTATTTTATTATTTAATAGAATAAGGGTTGAAAGTAAAACAAATATTAAGTTGTGGGGTTGTTTTGTGAATTTAGAGAGTTTCGTGGAATTAAGAGAAATAAATAAGTTAAGGGGGAAAGAGTAAGTTTTGGTGTGAGAAGAGAAATTAGGTTAAGATATAAAAAGGAAAACTAGGTTAGAATTGTACAGTACGTACAATTCAATTTTTGGGAGAAAACAGGAGAGAAGAACAAGAGAGGCTGCTGCTCAATTTTCCAAGGTAAGGGTGAGCCTAGTATTGCAATTCATTAAGCTTATGATTCATGATTATAGTTAACATGTTTAGGAATTGTTCATGAGAATTTAGGAACTAAGAATTAGGTTAAAAAGTGATGAATTGATGATTAGATGATGAGAAATTGTACCGTTGACGTAGGAAACTGGTTACAGACCATAGAATAGCCCTTGTACATCATCATAGTCGAAATTTGGAAGGTTTAGGATGAAATTTGGGGTTTTGGGTGAAAACCCTCGTAACCCCGTATCTGTTCTGTCGCAGCTCGCCACAGCGAGCAGCCAACTCGCCACGGCGAGAGCTCTTCACTAGCTCGCGAGGCGAGCAATCCACTCGCCATAGCGAGCAACCTTGAGAAGGCTCGCGAAGCGAGCAACCCCCACTCGCCATAGCGAGCAACCCGTGATGCTCGCCAGGCGAGCAACCCTACTCGCCATAGCGAGTAGTACCCCTGAAGCTCGCAAGGCGAGCAACCCAACTTGCCATAGCGAGTTACCCCTGATGGTTCGCGAGGCGAGGGTTCCCACTCGCCATTGCGAGTAGCCCTGTATCAGACTATCTTTCGAATAATGCGACTCTTGTCGCACAATTGATTATGAGATTAACACTGGTCTAGATTAGAACTGAGATATTAAGAATAAATGTAGAGCTGTTAACTGATACTTGATTTGTTATTGTGATCTATGCATTTGTATATGTTTTCTTTAAATTATAAGAGGTGATGTATGTGAATGCTTGTGATGATTCGTTGCTGCCATGTTGCTATGTTGTTAATAAATAAAAGCTGCATGTATCGTTAAAGATTTATGATGTTATGGTCCAAACTATTGGAGTTCATTTGAGATGTCTAAGAGTTAAGAAGTTGAGTCCATGCATATGCATCCAGAGACGAGGGCTCATGCCCTAGGAGCTTTTGCTCAATAGCGACGAGGGCTTATGCCCTAGGAGTATTTTTATGCTCAATAGCGACGAGAGCTTATGCTCTAGGAGTATTTTTATGCTCAATAGCGACGAGGGCTTATGCCCTAGGAGTATATTTATACTCAATATGGTACCACATGCATGATTAAGATGTCTAAGTTGCATTGTTGAGTCTAAGTTGCATTGTCGAGTCGAGGTTGCTTTACCGAGTCGTACTAAGATTGTTGACTAAGATGTTGAACATGATGTGGATTTATGACGTTGATTATGATTAAGATGTTACTTGACTGTTGTTGTGATATTATGATAATGAAGTTATGTTGTTAAATATAATTGTTGAATTATATGTTTAATGTTTTGTTTTGTGAATCTCACCCCTTCTGTGGAATTGCCGCCTCGTGGGCAAGTGCAGGTAACCAAGCGTTGGATTGAAGATGTGAGAGGTCCTTGTGGAGTCTTAGGAGCTCTGATACGTAACGGGATGGGGATTATCATTTATTTCTATTCCTTTAAGTATCGTTTTTGAAATAAATATGACATTGGTGCGAAGAACTAATCTTTTTAAAGAGTTTGAATTATGATTCCGCTGCTACGTTTTGAATAAAGATGAGGAATAAACTATTATTCATTTTGTTTAAAGATTTTATGAAATGTGACATCCTGATTATTGCGATATACTCTGATTATATAAATGAATTTTTAAGCTGGGATTTCAGGGTGTTACAATTGGTATCAGAGCAGGTCGGTCTGTCCGGCCAATTAGAGAGTCGAGTGGCGATGTCTTAGAGTTAGAATACTATAGTTATGTTATTCTAATTTATGTTTGCTTGTAGAGGAATAAGATGGCTGGAAGAAACGATGCTGCCCTCGCTGCTGCGTTGCAAGCAATGGCTCAAGCTGTTGGGCAACAACCTAACGCTGGTGGTAACAATGGAGTTCGAATGTTGGAGACGTTTCTGAGGAACCATCCACCTACCTTCAGAGGCAGATATGATCCCGATGGAGCTCAGACTTGGCTCAAAGAGATTGAAAGGATTTTCCGAGTAATGGAGTGCACTGCACCTCAAATGGTTCGTTTTGGTACGCATTGTTTGGCCGAGGAAGCTGATGACTGGTGGGTTAGTGTTCGTCCGAATCTAGAGAACGAGGGTGAAGTTACTTGGGCTGTGTTCAGGAGGGAATTTCCGAATAGATACTTTCCAGAGGATGTTCGCGGAAAGAAGGAGATTGAGTTTCTGGAGCTGAAGCAGGGCGACATGTCAGTCACGGAGTATGCTGCTAAGTTCGTTGAGCTGGCTAAGTTTTATCCGCACTACACTGCTGAGACTGCTGAATTCTCCAAGTATATCAAGTTCGAGAATGGCTTGCGTGCTGAGGTTAAGCGAGCAATTGGGTATCAGAAGATCCGTCAGTTCTCCGAGTTGGTAAGTAGCTGCAAAATTTATGAGGAGGACACCAAAGCTCATTATAAGGTTCTGAAGGAGCGGAAGGGTAAGCGTCAACAAGGTCGTGACAAGCCTTACAGCGCCTCGGATGATAAGGGTAAACAGAAGGTAAATGATGAGAGGAGACCTCAGAAGGAAGATGCTCCCGCAGAGGTCGTCTACTATAACTGTGGTGAAAAAGGCCACAAGAGTAATGCTTGTAAGGGGGATGTGAAGCGGTGTTACCGTTGTGGTAAGAAGGGACATGCTACTTCGGCATGCAAACATGATGATATCGTGTGCTTTAACTATAATGAAGAAGGTCATATTGGTTCGCAATGCAAGAACCTGAAGAAGGCTCAGACTACTGGGAGAGTTTTCGCTTTGACTGGTACGCAGACATGAATGAGGTAAATTTTCGAGGACGAAAATTCTTTAAGTTGGGGAGAGTTGTAACGCCCGTCTCGATTATTTAATTAATTTGCCAAGTTAGAATATGTTTACTTGATTTATGTGATTGCATTAGGTGGTCTATTTTATTATTTAATAGAATAAGGGTTGAAAGTAAAACAAATATTAAGTTGTGGGGTTGTTTTGTGAATTTAGAGAGTTTCGTGGAATTAAGAGAAATAAATAAGTTAAGGGGGAAAGAGTAAGTTTTGGTGTGAGAAGAGAAATTAGGTTAAGATATAAAAAGGAAAACTAGGTTAGAATTGTACAGTACGTACAATTCAATTTTTGGGAGAAAACAGGAGAGAAGAACAAGAGAGGCTGCTGCTCAATTTTCCAAGGTAAGGGTGAGCCTAGTATTGCAATTCATTAAGCTTATGATTCATGATTATAGTTAACATGTTTAGGAATTGTTCATGAGAATTTAGGAACTAAGAATTAGGTTAAAAAGTGATGAATTGATGATTAGATGATGAGAAATTGTACCGTTGACGTAGGAAACTGGTTACAGACCATAGAATAGCCCTTGTACATCATCATAGTCGAAATTTGGAAGGTTTAGGATGAAATTTGGGGTTTTGGGTGAAAACCCTCGTAACCCCGTATCTGTTCTGTCGCAGCTCGCCACAGCGAGCAGCCAACTCGCCACGGCGAGAGCTCTTCACTAGCTCGCGAGGCGAGCAATCCACTCGCCATAGCGAGCAACCTTGAGAAGGCTCGCGAAGCGAGCAACCCCCACTCGCCATAGCGAGCAACCCGTGATGCTCGCCAGGCGAGCAACCCTACTCGCCATAGCGAGTAGTACCCCTGAAGCTCGCAAGGCGAGCAACCCAACTTGCCATAGCGAGTTACCCCTGATGGTTCGCGAGGCGAGGGTTCCCACTCGCCATTGCGAGTAGCCCTGTATCAGACTATCTTTCGAATAATGCGACTCTTGTCGCACAATTGATTATGAGATTAACACTGGTCTAGATTAGAACTGAGATATTAAGAATAAATGTAGAGCTGTTAACTGATACTTGATTTGTTATTGTGATCTATGCATTTGTATATGTTTTCTTTAAATTATAAGAGGTGATGTATGTGAATGCTTGTGATGATTCGTTGCTGCCATGTTGCTATGTTGTTAATAAATAAAAGCTGCATGTATCGTTAAAGATTTATGATGTTATGGTCCAAACTATTGGAGTTCATTTGAGATGTCTAAGAGTTAAGAAGTTGAGTCCATGCATATGCATCCAGAGACGAGGGCTCATGCCCTAGGAGCTTTTGCTCAATAGCGACGAGGGCTTATGCCCTAGGAGTATTTTTATGCTCAATAGCGACGAGAGCTTATGCTCTAGGAGTATTTTTATGCTCAATAGCGACGAGGGCTTATGCCCTAGGAGTATATTTATACTCAATATGGTACCACATGCATGATTAAGATGTCTAAGTTGCATTGTTGAGTCTAAGTTGCATTGTCGAGTCGAGGTTGCTTTACCGAGTCGTACTAAGATTGTTGACTAAGATGTTGAACATGATGTGGATTTATGACGTTGATTATGATTAAGATGTTACTTGACTGTTGTTGTGATATTATGATAATGAAGTTATGTTGTTAAATATAATTGTTGAATTATATGTTTAATGTTTTGTTTTGTGAATCTCACCCCTTCTGTGGAATTGCCGCCTCGTGGGCAAGTGCAGGTAACCAAGCGTTGGATTGAAGATGTGAGAGGTCCTTGTGGAGTCTTAGGAGCTCTGATACGTAACGGGATGGGGATTATCATTTATTTCTATTCCTTTAAGTATCGTTTTTGAAATAAATATGACATTGGTGCGAAGAACTAATCTTTTTAAAGAGTTTGAATTATGATTCCGCTGCTACGTTTTGAATAAAGATGAGGAATAAACTATTATTCATTTTGTTTAAAGATTTTATGAAATGTGACATCCTGATTATTGCGATATACTCTGATTATATAAATGAATTTTTAAGCTGGGATTTCAGGGTGTTACAATTGGTATCAGAGCAGGTCGGTCTGTCCGGCCAATTAGAGAGTCGAGTGGCGATGTCTTAGAGTTAGAATACTATAGTTATGTTATTCTAATTTATGTTTGCTTGTAGAGGAATAAGATGGCTGGAAGAAACGATGCTGCCCTCGCTGCTGCGTTGCAAGCAATGGCTCAAGCTGTTGGGCAACAACCTAACGCTGGTGGTAACAATGGAGTTCGAATGTTGGAGACGTTTCTGAGGAACCATCCACCTACCTTCAGAGGCAGATATGATCCCGATGGAGCTCAGACTTGGCTCAAAGAGATTGAAAGGATTTTCCGAGTAATGGAGTGCACTGCACCTCAAATGGTTCGTTTTGGTACGCATTGTTTGGCCGAGGAAGCTGATGACTGGTGGGTTAGTGTTCGTCCGAATCTAGAGAACGAGGGTGAAGTTACTTGGGCTGTGTTCAGGAGGGAATTTCCGAATAGATACTTTCCAGAGGATGTTCGCGGAAAGAAGGAGATTGAGTTTCTGGAGCTGAAGCAGGGCGACATGTCAGTCACGGAGTATGCTGCTAAGTTCGTTGAGCTGGCTAAGTTTTATCCGCACTACACTGCTGAGACTGCTGAATTCTCCAAGTATATCAAGTTCGAGAATGGCTTGCGTGCTGAGGTTAAGCGAGCAATTGGGTATCAGAAGATCCGTCAGTTCTCCGAGTTGGTAAGTAGCTGCAAAATTTATGAGGAGGACACCAAAGCTCATTATAAGGTTCTGAAGGAGCGGAAGGGTAAGCGTCAACAAGGTCGTGACAAGCCTTACAGCGCCTCGGATGATAAGGGTAAACAGAAGGTAAATGATGAGAGGAGACCTCAGAAGGAAGATGCTCCCGCAGAGGTCGTCTACTATAACTGTGGTGAAAAAGGCCACAAGAGTAATGCTTGTAAGGGGGATGTGAAGCGGTGTTACCGTTGTGGTAAGAAGGGACATGCTACTTCGGCATGCAAACATGATGATATCGTGTGCTTTAACTATAATGAAGAAGGTCATATTGGTTCGCAATGCAAGAACCTGAAGAAGGCTCAGACTACTGGGAGAGTTTTCGCTTTGACTGGTACGCAGACATGAATGAGGTAAATTTTCGAGGACGAAAATTCTTTAAGTTGGGGAGAGTTGTAACGCCCGTCTCGATTATTTAATTAATTTGCCAAGTTAGAATATGTTTACTTGATTTATGTGATTGCATTAGGTGGTCTATTTTATTATTTAATAGAATAAGGGTTGAAAGTAAAACAAATATTAAGTTGTGGGGTTGTTTTGTGAATTTAGAGAGTTTCGTGGAATTAAGAGAAATAAATAAGTTAAGGGGGAAAGAGTAAGTTTTGGTGTGAGAAGAGAAATTAGGTTAAGATATAAAAAGGAAAACTAGGTTAGAATTGTACAGTACGTACAATTCAATTTTTGGGAGAAAACAGGAGAGAAGAACAAGAGAGGCTGCTGCTCAATTTTCCAAGGTAAGGGTGAGCCTAGTATTGCAATTCATTAAGCTTATGATTCATGATTATAGTTAACATGTTTAGGAATTGTTCATGAGAATTTAGGAACTAAGAATTAGGTTAAAAAGTGATGAATTGATGATTAGATGATGAGAAATTGTACCGTTGACGTAGGAAACTGGTTACAGACCATAGAATAGCCCTTGTACATCATCATAGTCGAAATTTGGAAGGTTTAGGATGAAATTTGGGGTTTTGGGTGAAAACCCTCGTAACCCCGTATCTGTTCTGTCGCAGCTCGCCACAGCGAGCAGCCAACTCGCCACGGCGAGAGCTCTTCACTAGCTCGCGAGGCGAGCAATCCACTCGCCATAGCGAGCAACCTTGAGAAGGCTCGCGAAGCGAGCAACCCCCACTCGCCATAGCGAGCAACCCGTGATGCTCGCCAGGCGAGCAACCCTACTCGCCATAGCGAGTAGTACCCCTGAAGCTCGCAAGGCGAGCAACCCAACTTGCCATAGCGAGTTACCCCTGATGGTTCGCGAGGCGAGGGTTCCCACTCGCCATTGCGAGTAGCCCTGTATCAGACTATCTTTCGAATAATGCGACTCTTGTCGCACAATTGATTATGAGATTAACACTGGTCTAGATTAGAACTGAGATATTAAGAATAAATGTAGAGCTGTTAACTGATACTTGATTTGTTATTGTGATCTATGCATTTGTATATGTTTTCTTTAAATTATAAGAGGTGATGTATGTGAATGCTTGTGATGATTCGTTGCTGCCATGTTGCTATGTTGTTAATAAATAAAAGCTGCATGTATCGTTAAAGATTTATGATGTTATGGTCCAAACTATTGGAGTTCATTTGAGATGTCTAAGAGTTAAGAAGTTGAGTCCATGCATATGCATCCAGAGACGAGGGCTCATGCCCTAGGAGCTTTTGCTCAATAGCGACGAGGGCTTATGCCCTAAGAGTATTTTTATGCTCAATAGCGACGAGAGCTTATGCTCTAGGAGTATTTTTATGCTCAATAGCGACGAGGGCTTATGCCCTAGGAGTTAATTTATACTCAATATGGTACCACATGCATGATTAAGATGTCTAAGTTGCATTGTTGAGTCTAAGTTGCATTGTCGAGTCGAGGTTGCTTTACCGAGTCGTACTAAGATTGTTGACTAAGATGTTGAACATGATGTGGATTTATGACGTTGATTATGATTAAGATGTTACTTGACTGTTGTTGTGATATTATGATAATGAAGTTATGTTGTTAAATATAATTGTTGAATTATATGTTTAATGTTTTGTTTTGTGAATCTCACCCCTTCTGTGGAATTGCCGCCTCGTGGGCAAGTGCAGGTAACCAAGCGTTGGATTGAAGATGTGAGAGGTCCTTGTGGAGTCTTAGGAGCTCTGATACGTAACGGGATGGGGATTATCATTTATTTCTATTCCTTTAAGTATCGTTTTTGAAATAAATATGACATTGGTGCGAAGAACTAATCTTTTTAAAGAGTTTGAATTATGATTCCGCTGCTACGTTTTGAATAAAGATGAGGAATAAACTATTATTCATTTTGTTTAAAGATTTTATGAAATGTGACATCCTGATTATTGCGATATACTCTGATTATATAAATGAATTTTTAAGCTGGGATTTCAGGGTGTTACAATTGGTATCAGAGCAGGTCGGTCTGTCCGGCCAATTAGAGAGTCGAGTGGCGATGTCTTAGAGTTAGAATACTATAGTTATGTTATTCTAATTTATGTTTGCTTGTAGAGGAATAAGATGGCTGGAAGAAACGATGCTGCCCTCGCTGCTGCGTTGCAAGCAATGGCTCAAGCTGTTGGGCAACAACCTAACGCTGGTGGTAACAATGGAGTTCGAATGTTGGAGACGTTTCTGAGGAACCATCCACCTACCTTCAGAGGCAGATATGATCCCGATGGAGCTCAGACTTGGCTCAAAGAGATTGAAAGGATTTTCCGAGTAATGGAGTGCACTGCACCTCAAATGGTTCGTTTTGGTACGCATTGTTTGGCCGAGGAAGCTGATGACTGGTGGGTTAGTGTTCGTCCGAATCTAGAGAACGAGGGTGAAGTTACTTGGGCTGTGTTCAGGAGGGAATTTCCGAATAGATACTTTCCAGAGGATGTTCGCGAAAAGAAGGAGATTGAGTTTCTGGAGCTGAAGCAAGGCGACATGTCAGTCACGGAGTATGCTGCTAAGTTCGTTGAGCTGGCTAAGTTTTATCCGCACTACACTGCTGAGACTGCTGAATTCTCCAAGTATATCAAGTTCGAGAATGGCTTGCGTGCTGAGGTTAAGCGAGCAATTGGGTATCAGAAGATCCGTCAGTTCTCCGAGTTGGTAAGTAGCTGCAAAATTTATGAGGAGGACACCAAAGCTCATTATAAGGTTCTGAAGGAGCGGAAGGGTAAGCGTCAACAAGGTCGTGACAAGCCTTACAGCGCCTCGGATGATAAGGGTAAACAGAAGGTAAATGATGAGAGGAGACCTCAGAAGGAAGATGCTCCCGCAGAGGTCGTCTACTATAACTGTGGTGAAAAAGGCCACAAGAGTAATGCTTGTAAGGGGGATGTGAAGCGGTGTTACCGTTGTGGTAAGAAGGGACATGCTACTTCGGCATGCAAACATGATGATATCGTGTGCTTTAACTATAATGAAGAAGGTCATATTGGTTCGCAATGCAAGAACCTGAAGAAGGCTCAGACTACTGGGAGAGTTTTCGCTTTGACTGGTACGCAGACATGAATGAGGTAAATTTTCGAGGACGAAAATTCTTTAAGTTGGGGAGAGTTGTAACGCCCGTCTCGATTATTTAATTAATTTGCCAAGTTAGAATATGTTTACTTGATTTATGTGATTGCATTAGGTGGTCTATTTTATTATTTAATAGAATAAGGGTTGAAAGTAAAACAAATATTAAGTTGTGGGGTTGTTTTGTGAATTTAGAGAGTTTCGTGGAATTAAGAGAAATAAATAAGTTAAGGGGGAAAGAGTAAGTTTTGGTGTGAGAAGAGAAATTAGGTTAAGATATAAAAAGGAAAACTAGGTTAGAATTGTACAGTACGTACAATTCAATTTTTGGGAGAAAACAGGAGAGAAGAACAAGAGAGGCTGCTGCTCAATTTTCCAAGGTAAGGGTGAGCCTAGTATTGCAATTCATTAAGCTTATGATTCATGATTATAGTTAACATGTTTAGGAATTGTTCATGAGAATTTAGGAACTAAGAATTAGGTTAAAAAGTGATGAATTGATGATTAGATGATGAGAAATTGTACCGTTGACGTAGGAAACTGGTTACAGACCATAGAATAGCCCTTGTACATCATCATAGTCGAAATTTGGAAGGTTTAGGATGAAATTTGGGGTTTTGGGTGAAAACCCTCGTAACCCCGTATCTGTTCTGTCGCAGCTCGCCACAGCGAGCAGCCAACTCGCCACGGCGAGAGCTCTTCACTAGCTCGCGAGGCGAGCAATCCACTCGCCATAGCGAGCAACCTTGAGAAGGCTCGCGAAGCGAGCAACCCCCACTCGCCATAGCGAGCAACCCGTGATGCTCGCCAGGCGAGCAACCCTACTCGCCATAGCGAGTAGTACCCCTGAAGCTCGCAAGGCGAGCAACCCAACTTGCCATAGCGAGTTACCCCTGATGGTTCGCGAGGCGAGGGTTCCCACTCGCCATTGCGAGTAGCCCTGTATCAGACTATCTTTCGAATAATGCGACTCTTGTCGCACAATTGATTATGAGATTAACACTGGTCTAGATTAGAACTGAGATATTAAGAATAAATGTAGAGCTGTTAACTGATACTTGATTTGTTATTGTGATCTATGCATTTGTATATGTTTTCTTTAAATTATAAGAGGTGATGTATGTGAATGCTTGTGATGATTCGTTGCTGCCATGTTGCTATGTTGTTAATAAATAAAAGCTGCATGTATCGTTAAAGATTTATGATGTTATGGTCCAAACTATTGGAGTTCATTTGAGATGTCTAAGAGTTAAGAAGTTGAGTCCATGCATATGCATCCAGAGACGAGGGCTCATGCCCTAGGAGCTTTTGCTCAATAGCGACGAGGGCTTATGCCCTAAGAGTATTTTTATGCTCAATAGCGACGAGAGCTTATGCTCTAGGAGTATTTTTATGCTCAATAGCGACGAGGGCTTATGCCCTAGGAGTTAATTTATACTCAATATGGTACCACATGCATGATTAAGATGTCTAAGTTGCATTGTTGAGTCTAAGTTGCATTGTCGAGTCGAGGTTGCTTTACCGAGTCGTACTAAGATTGTTGACTAAGATGTTGAACATGATGTGGATTTATGACGTTGATTATGATTAAGATGTTACTTGACTGTTGTTGTGATATTATGATAATGAAGTTATGTTGTTAAATATAATTGTTGAATTATATGTTTAATGTTTTGTTTTGTGAATCTCACCCCTTCTGTGGAATTGCCGCCTCGTGGGCAAGTGCAGGTAACCAAGCGTTGGATTGAAGATGTGAGAGGTCCTTGTGGAGTCTTAGGAGCTCTGATACGTAACGGGATGGGGATTATCATTTATTTCTATTCCTTTAAGTATCGTTTTTGAAATAAATATGACATTGGTGCGAAGAACTAATCTTTTTAAAGAGTTTGAATTATGATTCCGCTGCTACGTTTTGAATAAAGATGAGGAATAAACTATTATTCATTTTGTTTAAAGATTTTATGAAATGTGACATCCTGATTATTGCGATATACTCTGATTATATAAATGAATTTTTAAGCTGGGATTTCAGGGTGTTACAATTGGTATCAGAGCAGGTCGGTCTGTCCGGCCAATTAGAGAGTCGAGTGGCGATGTCTTAGAGTTAGAATACTATAGTTATGTTATTCTAATTTATGTTTGCTTGTAGAGGAATAAGATGGCTGGAAGAAACGATGCTGCCCTCGCTGCTGCGTTGCAAGCAATGGCTCAAGCTGTTGGGCAACAACCTAACGCTGGTGGTAACAATGGAGTTCGAATGTTGGAGACGTTTCTGAGGAACCATCCACCTACCTTCAGAGGCAGATATGATCCCGATGGAGCTCAGACTTGGCTCAAAGAGATTGAAAGGATTTTCCGAGTAATGGAGTGCACTGCACCTCAAATGGTTCGTTTTGGTACGCATTGTTTGGCCGAGGAAGCTGATGACTGGTGGGTTAGTGTTCGTCCGAATCTAGAGAACGAGGGTGAAGTTACTTGGGCTGTGTTCAGGAGGGAATTTCCGAATAGATACTTTCCAGAGGATGTTCGCGAAAAGAAGGAGATTGAGTTTCTGGAGCTGAAGCAAGGCGACATGTCAGTCACGGAGTATGCTGCTAAGTTCGTTGAGCTGGCTAAGTTTTATCCACACTACACTGCTGAGACTGCTGAATTCTCCAAGTATATCAAGTTCGAGAATGGCTTGCGTGCTGAGGTTAAGCGAGCAATTGGGTATCAGAAGATCCGTCAGTTCTCCGAGTTGGTAAGTAGCTGCAAAATTTATGAGGAGGACACCAAAGCTCATTATAAGGTTCTGAAGGAGCGGAAGGGTAAGCGTCAACAAGGTCGTGACAAGCCTTACAGCGCCTCGGATGATAAGGGTAAACAGAAGGTAAATGATGAGAGGAGACCTCAGAAGGAAGATGCTCCCGCAGAGGTCGTCTACTATAACTGTGGTGAAAAAGGCCACAAGAGTAATGCTTGTAAGGGGGATGTGAAGCGGTGTTACCGTTGTGGTAAGAAGGGACATGCTACTTCGGCATGCAAACATGATGATATCGTGTGCTTTAACTATAATGAAGAAGGTCATATTGGTTCGCAATGCAAGAACCTGAAGAAGGCTCAGACTACTGGGAGAGTTTTCGCTTTGACTGGTACGCAGACATGAATGAGGTAAATTTTCGAGGACGAAAATTCTTTAAGTTGGGGAGAGTTGTAACGCCCGTCTCGATTATTTAATTAATTTGCCAAGTTAGAATATGTTTACTTGATTTATGTGATTGCATTAGGTGGTCTATTTTATTATTTAATAGAATAAGGGTTGAAAGTAAAACAAATATTAAGTTGTGGGGTTGTTTTGTGAATTTAGAGAGTTTCGTGGAATTAAGAGAAATAAATAAGTTAAGGGGGAAAGAGTAAGTTTTGGTGTGAGAAGAGAAATTAGGTTAAGATATAAAAAGGAAAACTAGGTTAGAATTGTACAGTACGTACAATTCAATTTTTGGGAGAAAACAGGAGAGAAGAACAAGAGAGGCTGCTGCTCAATTTTCCAAGGTAAGGGTGAGCCTAGTATTGCAATTCATTAAGCTTATGATTCATGATTATAGTTAACATGTTTAGGAATTGTTCATGAGAATTTAGGAACTAAGAATTAGGTTAAAAAGTGATGAATTGATGATTAGATGATGAGAAATTGTACCGTTGACGTAGGAAACTGGTTACAGACCATAGAATAGCCCTTGTACATCATCATAGTCGAAATTTGGAAGGTTTAGGATGAAATTTGGGGTTTTGGGTGAAAACCCTCGTAACCCCGTATCTGTTCTGTCGCAGCTCGCCACAGCGAGCAGCCAACTCGCCACGGCGAGAGCTCTTCACTAGCTCGCGAGGCGAGCAATCCACTCGCCATAGCGAGCAACCTTGAGAAGGCTCGCGAAGCGAGCAACCCCCACTCGCCATAGCGAGCAACCCGTGATGCTCGCCAGGCGAGCAACCCTACTCGCCATAGCGAGTAGTACCCCTGAAGCTCGCAAGGCGAGCAACCCAACTTGCCATAGCGAGTTACCCCTGATGGTTCGCGAGGCGAGGGTTCCCACTCGCCATTGCGAGTAGCCCTGTATCAGACTATCTTTCGAATAATGCGACTCTTGTCGCACAATTGATTATGAGATTAACACTGGTCTAGATTAGAACTGAGATATTAAGAATAAATGTAGAGCTGTTAACTGATACTTGATTTGTTATTGTGATCTATGCATTTGTATATGTTTTCTTTAAATTATAAGAGGTGATGTATGTGAATGCTTGTGATGATTCGTTGCTGCCATGTTGCTATGTTGTTAATAAATAAAAGCTGCATGTATCGTTAAAGATTTATGATGTTATGGTCCAAACTATTGGAGTTCATTTGAGATGTCTAAGAGTTAAGAAGTTGAGTCCATGCATATGCATCCAGAGACGAGGGCTCATGCCCTAGGAGCTTTTGCTCAATAGCGACGAGGGCTTATGCCCTAAGAGTATTTTTATGCTCAATAGCGACGAGAGCTTATGCTCTAGGAGTATTTTTATGCTCAATAGCGACGAGGGCTTATGCCCTAGGAGTTAATTTATACTCAATATGGTACCACATGCATGATTAAGATGTCTAAGTTGCATTGTTGAGTCTAAGTTGCATTGTCGAGTCGAGGTTGCTTTACCGAGTCGTACTAAGATTGTTGACTAAGATGTTGAACATGATGTGGATTTATGACGTTGATTATGATTAAGATGTTACTTGACTGTTGTTGTGATATTATGATAATGAAGTTATGTTGTTAAATATAATTGTTGAATTATATGTTTAATGTTTTGTTTTGTGAATCTCACCCCTTCTGTGGAATTGCCGCCTCGTGGGCAAGTGCAGGTAACCAAGCGTTGGATTGAAGATGTGAGAGGTCCTTGTGGAGTCTTAGGAGCTCTGATACGTAACGGGATGGGGATTATCATTTATTTCTATTCCTTTAAGTATCGTTTTTGAAATAAATATGACATTGGTGCGAAGAACTAATCTTTTTAAAGAGTTTGAATTATGATTCCGCTGCTACGTTTTGAATAAAGATGAGGAATAAACTATTATTCATTTTGTTTAAAGATTTTATGAAATGTGACATCCTGATTATTGCGATATACTCTGATTATATAAATGAATTTTTAAGCTGGGATTTCAGGGTGTTACAATTGGTATCAGAGCAGGTCGGTCTGTCCGGCCAATTAGAGAGTCGAGTGGCGATGTCTTAGAGTTAGAATACTATAGTTATGTTATTCTAATTTATGTTTGCTTGTAGAGGAATAAGATGGCTGGAAGAAACGATGCTGCCCTCGCTGCTGCGTTGCAAGCAATGGCTCAAGCTGTTGGGCAACAACCTAACGCTGGTGGTAACAATGGAGTTCGAATGTTGGAGACGTTTCTGAGGAACCATCCACCTACCTTCAGAGGCAGATATGATCCCGATGGAGCTCAGACTTGGCTCAAAGAGATTGAAAGGATTTTCCGAGTAATGGAGTGCACTGCACCTCAAATGGTTCGTTTTGGTACGCATTGTTTGGCCGAGGAAGCTGATGACTGGTGGGTTAGTGTTCGTCCGAATCTAGAGAACGAGGGTGAAGTTACTTGGGCTGTGTTCAGGAGGGAATTTCCGAATAGATACTTTCCAGAGGATGTTCGCGAAAAGAAGGAGATTGAGTTTCTGGAGCTGAAGCAAGGCGACATGTCAGTCACGGAGTATGCTGCTAAGTTCGTTGAGCTGGCTAAGTTTTATCCGCACTACACTGCTGAGACTGCTGAATTCTCCAAGTATATCAAGTTCGAGAATGGCTTGCGTGCTGAGGTTAAGCGAGCAATTGGGTATCAGAAGATCCGTCAGTTCTCCGAGTTGGTAAGTAGCTGCAAAATTTATGAGGAGGACACCAAAGCTCATTATAAGGTTCTGAAGGAGCGGAAGGGTAAGCGTCAACAAGGTCGTGACAAGCCTTACAGCGCCTCGGATGATAAGGGTAAACAGAAGGTAAATGATGAGAGGAGACCTCAGAAGGAAGATGCTCCCGCAGAGGTCGTCTACTATAACTGTGGTGAAAAAGGCCACAAGAGTAATGCTTGTAAGGGGGATGTGAAGCGGTGTTACCGTTGTGGTAAGAAGGGACATGCTACTTCGGCATGCAAACATGATGATATCGTGTGCTTTAACTATAATGAAGAAGGTCATATTGGTTCGCAATGCAAGAACCTGAAGAAGGCTCAGACTACTGGGAGAGTTTTCGCTTTGACTGGTACGCAGACATGAATGAGGTAAATTTTCGAGGACGAAAATTCTTTAAGTTGGGGAGAGTTGTAACGCCCGTCTCGATTATTTAATTAATTTGCCAAGTTAGAATATGTTTACTTGATTTATGTGATTGCATTAGGTGGTCTATTTTATTATTTAATAGAATAAGGGTTGAAAGTAAAACAAATATTAAGTTGTGGGGTTGTTTTGTGAATTTAGAGAGTTTCGTGGAATTAAGAGAAATAAATAAGTTAAGGGGGAAAGAGTAAGTTTTGGTGTGAGAAGAGAAATTAGGTTAAGATATAAAAAGGAAAACTAGGTTAGAATTGTACAGTACGTACAATTCAATTTTTGGGAGAAAACAGGAGAGAAGAACAAGAGAGGCTGCTGCTCAATTTTCCAAGGTAAGGGTGAGCCTAGTATTGCAATTCATTAAGCTTATGATTCATGATTATAGTTAACATGTTTAGGAATTGTTCATGAGAATTTAGGAACTAAGAATTAGGTTAAAAAGTGATGAATTGATGATTAGATGATGAGAAATTGTACCGTTGACGTAGGAAACTGGTTACAGACCATAGAATAGCCCTTGTACATCATCATAGTCGAAATTTGGAAGGTTTAGGATGAAATTTGGGGTTTTGGGTGAAAACCCTCGTAACCCCGTATCTGTTCTGTCGCAGCTCGCCACAGCGAGCAGCCAACTCGCCACGGCGAGAGCTCTTCACTAGCTCGCGAGGCGAGCAATCCACTCGCCATAGCGAGCAACCTTGAGAAGGCTCGCGAAGCGAGCAACCCCCACTCGCCATAGCGAGCAACCCGTGATGCTCGCCAGGCGAGCAACCCTACTCGCCATAGCGAGTAGTACCCCTGAAGCTCGCAAGGCGAGCAACCCAACTTGCCATAGCGAGTTACCCCTGATGGTTCGCGAGGCGAGGGTTCCCACTCGCCATTGCGAGTAGCCCTGTATCAGACTATCTTTCGAATAATGCGACTCTTGTCGCACAATTGATTATGAGATTAACACTGGTCTAGATTAGAACTGAGATATTAAGAATAAATGTAGAGCTGTTAACTGATACTTGATTTGTTATTGTGATCTATGCATTTGTATATGTTTTCTTTAAATTATAAGAGGTGATGTATGTGAATGCTTGTGATGATTCGTTGCTGCCATGTTGCTATGTTGTTAATAAATAAAAGCTGCATGTATCGTTAAAGATTTATGATGTTATGGTCCAAACTATTGGAGTTCATTTGAGATGTCTAAGAGTTAAGAAGTTGAGTCCATGCATATGCATCCAGAGACGAGGGCTCATGCCCTAGGAGCTTTTGCTCAATAGCGACGAGGGCTTATGCCCTAAGAGTATTTTTATGCTCAATAGCGACGAGAGCTTATGCTCTAGGAGTATTTTTATGCTCAATAGCGACGAGGGCTTATGCCCTAGGAGTTAATTTATACTCAATATGGTACCACATGCATGATTAAGATGTCTAAGTTGCATTGTTGAGTCTAAGTTGCATTGTCGAGTCGAGGTTGCTTTACCGAGTCGTACTAAGATTGTTGACTAAGATGTTGAACATGATGTGGATTTATGACGTTGATTATGATTAAGATGTTACTTGACTGTTGTTGTGATATTATGATAATGAAGTTATGTTGTTAAATATAATTGTTGAATTATATGTTTAATGTTTTGTTTTGTGAATCTCACCCCTTCTGTGGAATTGCCGCCTCGTGGGCAAGTGCAGGTAACCAAGCGTTGGATTGAAGATGTGAGAGGTCCTTGTGGAGTCTTAGGAGCTCTGATACGTAACGGGATGGGGATTATCATTTATTTCTATTCCTTTAAGTATCGTTTTTGAAATAAATATGACATTGGTGCGAAGAACTAATCTTTTTAAAGAGTTTGAATTATGATTCCGCTGCTACGTTTTGAATAAAGATGAGGAATAAACTATTATTCATTTTGTTTAAAGATTTTATGAAATGTGACATCCTGATTATTGCGATATACTCTGATTATATAAATGAATTTTTAAGCTGGGATTTCAGGGTGTTACAATTGGTATCAGAGCAGGTCGGTCTGTCCGGCCAATTAGAGAGTCGAGTGGCGATGTCTTAGAGTTAGAATACTATAGTTATGTTATTCTAATTTATGTTTGCTTGTAGAGGAATAAGATGGCTGGAAGAAACGATGCTGCCCTCGCTGCTGCGTTGCAAGCAATGGCTCAAGCTGTTGGGCAACAACCTAACGCTGGTGGTAACAATGGAGTTCGAATGTTGGAGACGTTTCTGAGGAACCATCCACCTACCTTCAGAGGCAGATATGATCCCGATGGAGCTCAGACTTGGCTCAAAGAGATTGAAAGGATTTTCCGAGTAATGGAGTGCACTGCACCTCAAATGGTTCGTTTTGGTACGCATTGTTTGGCCGAGGAAGCTGATGACTGGTGGGTTAGTGTTCGTCCGAATCTAGAGAACGAGGGTGAAGTTACTTGGGCTGTGTTCAGGAGGGAATTTCCGAATAGATACTTTCCAGAGGATGTTCGCGAAAAGAAGGAGATTGAGTTTCTGGAGCTGAAGCAAGGCGACATGTCAGTCACGGAGTATGCTGCTAAGTTCGTTGAGCTGGCTAAGTTTTATCCACACTACACTGCTGAGACTGCTGAATTCTCCAAGTATATCAAGTTCGAGAATGGCTTGCGTGCTGAGGTTAAGCGAGCAATTGGGTATCAGAAGATCCGTCAGTTCTCCGAGTTGGTAAGTAGCTGCAAAATTTATGAGGAGGACACCAAAGCTCATTATAAGGTTCTGAAGGAGCGGAAGGGTAAGCGTCAACAAGGTCGTGACAAGCCTTACAGCGCCTCGGATGATAAGGGTAAACAGAAGGTAAATGATGAGAGGAGACCTCAGAAGGAAGATGCTCCCGCAGAGGTCGTCTACTATAACTGTGGTGAAAAAGGCCACAAGAGTAATGCTTGTAAGGGGGATGTGAAGCGGTGTTACCGTTGTGGTAAGAAGGGACATGCTACTTCGGCATGCAAACATGATGATATCGTGTGCTTTAACTATAATGAAGAAGGTCATATTGGTTCGCAATGCAAGAACCTGAAGAAGGCTCAGACTACTGGGAGAGTTTTCGCTTTGACTGGTACGCAGACATGAATGAGGTAAATTTTCGAGGACGAAAATTCTTTAAGTTGGGGAGAGTTGTAACGCCCGTCTCGATTATTTAATTAATTTGCCAAGTTAGAATATGTTTACTTGATTTATGTGATTGCATTAGGTGGTCTATTTTATTATTTAATAGAATAAGGGTTGAAAGTAAAACAAATATTAAGTTGTGGGGTTGTTTTGTGAATTTAGAGAGTTTCGTGGAATTAAGAGAAATAAATAAGTTAAGGGGGAAAGAGTAAGTTTTGGTGTGAGAAGAGAAATTAGGTTAAGATATAAAAAGGAAAACTAGGTTAGAATTGTACAGTACGTACAATTCAATTTTTGGGAGAAAACAGGAGAGAAGAACAAGAGAGGCTGCTGCTCAATTTTCCAAGGTAAGGGTGAGCCTAGTATTGCAATTCATTAAGCTTATGATTCATGATTATAGTTAACATGTTTAGGAATTGTTCATGAGAATTTAGGAACTAAGAATTAGGTTAAAAAGTGATGAATTGATGATTAGATGATGAGAAATTGTACCGTTGACGTAGGAAACTGGTTACAGACCATAGAATAGCCCTTGTACATCATCATAGTCGAAATTTGGAAGGTTTAGGATGAAATTTGGGGTTTTGGGTGAAAACCCTCGTAACCCCGTATCTGTTCTGTCGCAGCTCGCCACAGCGAGCAGCCAACTCGCCACGGCGAGAGCTCTTCACTAGCTCGCGAGGCGAGCAATCCACTCGCCATAGCGAGCAACCTTGAGAAGGCTCGCGAAGCGAGCAACCCCCACTCGCCATAGCGAGCAACCCGTGATGCTCGCCAGGCGAGCAACCCTACTCGCCATAGCGAGTAGTACCCCTGAAGCTCGCAAGGCGAGCAACCCAACTTGCCATAGCGAGTTACCCCTGATGGTTCGCGAGGCGAGGGTTCCCACTCGCCATTGCGAGTAGCCCTGTATCAGACTATCTTTCGAATAATGCGACTCTTGTCGCACAATTGATTATGAGATTAACACTGGTCTAGATTAGAACTGAGATATTAAGAATAAATGTAGAGCTGTTAACTGATACTTGATTTGTTATTGTGATCTATGCATTTGTATATGTTTTCTTTAAATTATAAGAGGTGATGTATGTGAATGCTTGTGATGATTCGTTGCTGCCATGTTGCTATGTTGTTAATAAATAAAAGCTGCATGTATCGTTAAAGATTTATGATGTTATGGTCCAAACTATTGGAGTTCATTTGAGATGTCTAAGAGTTAAGAAGTTGAGTCCATGCATATGCATCCAGAGACGAGGGCTCATGCCCTAGGAGCTTTTGCTCAATAGCGACGAGGGCTTATGCCCTAGGAGTATTTTTATGCTCAATAGCGACGAGAGCTTATGCTCTAGGAGTATTTTTATGCTCAATAGCGACGAGGGCTTATGCCCTAGGAGTATATTTATACTCAATATGGTACCACATGCATGATTAAGATGTCTAAGTTGCATTGTTGAGTCTAAGTTGCATTGTCGAGTCGAGGTTGCTTTACCGAGTCGTACTAAGATTGTTGACTAAGATGTTGAACATGATGTGGATTTATGACGTTGATTATGATTAAGATGTTACTTGACTGTTGTTGTGATATTATGATAATGAAGTTATGTTGTTAAATATAATTGTTGAATTATATGTTTAATGTTTTGTTTTGTGAATCTCACCCCTTCTGTGGAATTGCCGCCTCGTGGGCAAGTGCAGGTAACCAAGCGTTGGATTGAAGATGTGAGAGGTCCTTGTGGAGTCTTAGGAGCTCTGATACGTAACGGGATGGGGATTATCATTTATTTCTATTCCTTTAAGTATCGTTTTTGAAATAAATATGACATTGGTGCGAAGAACTAATCTTTTTAAAGAGTTTGAATTATGATTCCGCTGCTACGTTTTGAATAAAGATGAGGAATAAACTATTATTCATTTTGTTTAAAGATTTTATGAAATGTGACATCCTGATTATTGCGATATACTCTGATTATATAAATGAATTTTTAAGCTGGGATTTCAGGGTGTTACAATTGGTATCAGAGCAGGTCGGTCTGTCCGGCCAATTAGAGAGTCGAGTGGCGATGTCTTAGAGTTAGAATACTATAGTTATGTTATTCTAATTTATGTTTGCTTGTAGAGGAATAAGATGGCTGGAAGAAACGATGCTGCCCTCGCTGCTGCGTTGCAAGCAATGGCTCAAGCTGTTGGGCAACAACCTAACGCTGGTGGTAACAATGGAGTTCGAATGTTGGAGACGTTTCTGAGGAACCATCCACCTACCTTCAGAGGCAGATATGATCCCGATGGAGCTCAGACTTGGCTCAAAGAGATTGAAAGGATTTTCCGAGTAATGGAGTGCACTGCACCTCAAATGGTTCGTTTTGGTACGCATTGTTTGGCCGAGGAAGCTGATGACTGGTGGGTTAGTGTTCGTCCGAATCTAGAGAACGAGGGTGAAGTTACTTGGGCTGTGTTCAGGAGGGAATTTCCGAATAGATACTTTCCAGAGGATGTTCGCGGAAAGAAGGAGATTGAGTTTCTGGAGCTGAAGCAGGGCGACATGTCAGTCACGGAGTATGCTGCTAAGTTCGTTGAGCTGGCTAAGTTTTATCCGCACTACACTGCTGAGACTGCTGAATTCTCCAAGTATATCAAGTTCGAGAATGGCTTGCGTGCTGAGGTTAAGCGAGCAATTGGGTATCAGAAGATCCGTCAGTTCTCCGAGTTGGTAAGTAGCTGCAAAATTTATGAGGAGGACACCAAAGCTCATTATAAGGTTCTGAAGGAGCGGAAGGGTAAGCGTCAACAAGGTCGTGACAAGCCTTACAGCGCCTCGGATGATAAGGGTAAACAGAAGGTAAATGATGAGAGGAGACCTCAGAAGGAAGATGCTCCCGCAGAGGTCGTCTACTATAACTGTGGTGAAAAAGGCCACAAGAGTAATGCTTGTAAGGGGGATGTGAAGCGGTGTTACCGTTGTGGTAAGAAGGGACATGCTACTTCGGCATGCAAACATGATGATATCGTGTGCTTTAACTATAATGAAGAAGGTCATATTGGTTCGCAATGCAAGAACCTGAAGAAGGCTCAGACTACTGGGAGAGTTTTCGCTTTGACTGGTACGCAGACATGAATGAGGTAAATTTTCGAGGACGAAAATTCTTTAAGTTGGGGAGAGTTGTAACGCCCGTCTCGATTATTTAATTAATTTGCCAAGTTAGAATATGTTTACTTGATTTATGTGATTGCATTAGGTGGTCTATTTTATTATTTAATAGAATAAGGGTTGAAAGTAAAACAAATATTAAGTTGTGGGGTTGTTTTGTGAATTTAGAGAGTTTCGTGGAATTAAGAGAAATAAATAAGTTAAGGGGGAAAGAGTAAGTTTTGGTGTGAGAAGAGAAATTAGGTTAAGATATAAAAAGGAAAACTAGGTTAGAATTGTACAGTACGTACAATTCAATTTTTGGGAGAAAACAGGAGAGAAGAACAAGAGAGGCTGCTGCTCAATTTTCCAAGGTAAGGGTGAGCCTAGTATTGCAATTCATTAAGCTTATGATTCATGATTATAGTTAACATGTTTAGGAATTGTTCATGAGAATTTAGGAACTAAGAATTAGGTTAAAAAGTGATGAATTGATGATTAGATGATGAGAAATTGTACCGTTGACGTAGGAAACTGGTTACAGACCATAGAATAGCCCTTGTACATCATCATAGTCGAAATTTGGAAGGTTTAGGATGAAATTTGGGGTTTTGGGTGAAAACCCTCGTAACCCCGTATCTGTTCTGTCGCAGCTCGCCACAGCGAGCAGCCAACTCGCCACGGCGAGAGCTCTTCACTAGCTCGCGAGGCGAGCAATCCACTCGCCATAGCGAGCAACCTTGAGAAGGCTCGCGAAGCGAGCAACCCCCACTCGCCATAGCGAGCAACCCGTGATGCTCGCCAGGCGAGCAACCCTACTCGCCATAGCGAGTAGTACCCCTGAAGCTCGCAAGGCGAGCAACCCAACTTGCCATAGCGAGTTACCCCTGATGGTTCGCGAGGCGAGGGTTCCCACTCGCCATTGCGAGTAGCCCTGTATCAGACTATCTTTCGAATAATGCGACTCTTGTCGCACAATTGATTATGAGATTAACACTGGTCTAGATTAGAACTGAGATATTAAGAATAAATGTAGAGCTGTTAACTGATACTTGATTTGTTATTGTGATCTATGCATTTGTATATGTTTTCTTTAAATTATAAGAGGTGATGTATGTGAATGCTTGTGATGATTCGTTGCTGCCATGTTGCTATGTTGTTAATAAATAAAAGCTGCATGTATCGTTAAAGATTTATGATGTTATGGTCCAAACTATTGGAGTTCATTTGAGATGTCTAAGAGTTAAGAAGTTGAGTCCATGCATATGCATCCAGAGACGAGGGCTCATGCCCTAGGAGCTTTTGCTCAATAGCGACGAGGGCTTATGCCCTAAGAGTATTTTTATGCTCAATAGCGACGAGAGCTTATGCTCTAGGAGTATTTTTATGCTCAATAGCGACGAGGGCTTATGCCCTAGGAGTTAATTTATACTCAATATGGTACCACATGCATGATTAAGATGTCTAAGTTGCATTGTTGAGTCTAAGTTGCATTGTCGAGTCGAGGTTGCTTTACCGAGTCGTACTAAGATTGTTGACTAAGATGTTGAACATGATGTGGATTTATGACGTTGATTATGATTAAGATGTTACTTGACTGTTGTTGTGATATTATGATAATGAAGTTATGTTGTTAAATATAATTGTTGAATTATATGTTTAATGTTTTGTTTTGTGAATCTCACCCCTTCTGTTGGAATTGCCGCCTCGTGGGCAAGTGCAGGTAACCAATCGTTGGATTGAAGATGTGAGAGGTCCTTGTGGAGTCTTAGGAGCTCTGATACGTAACGGGATGGGGATTATCATTTGTTTCTATTCCTTTAAGTATCGTTTTTGAATTAATTATGACATTGGTGCGAAGAACTAATCTTTTTAAAGAGTTTGAATTATGATTCCGCTGCTACGTTTTGAATAAAGATGAGGAATAAACTATTATTCATTTTGTTTAAAGATTTTATGAAATGTGACATCCTGATTATTGCGATATACTCTGATTATATAAATAAATTTTTAAGCTGGGATTTCGGGGTGTTACAGTAGGCCTGCACGGTACTGAGGGAGTCCGGTGTACCTCAGATAGGTTTTCATCGGTTTATCAGGGATTGTATTCGGGGTTATTCCACCTGATGCACTCCGTAAAATCAACTCAGATAATTGTTTGTTCAATGCTAACATCATCTAACTCTAAGAATTATCTAGCAAGTTTATCAGTTAAGATTTAGTATTAGACGAGCTAGTTGTACAGTATTCAGTTATAGAGTTACCAGGCGTTATAGCATATTGCTGCGTATGAGTAAGTCATCCAGAAATCAGAGCAGGGCAAAAGTTATACCGTTGACGAGTTAGGTCCCCTTACCGTCCGATTTAGAGTCGTGTCATGATTGAGTTGTTTAGGCTATGACGTGGTCGTCGTATCATAACGCAGCGGTAATAGGATTCCTTGTAACCGCCATGACACGTATAGGTTGAGAAGCCTACAACTTAGGTCGAGAGCAATCTATGACGGACTCTAGTGTGCACAGCCGTCTAGATGAATATGACCACACACGTATAGTCAACCGGCAGGTTGCAGAGCAGACACGTGGTAACCCTAGGTGTTCCCCGAGGTTACCACATAGCCTAGGATTATGTAGAACTCAACGAGACATTATGTCTCATCCCAATCCTTATTTGTTTCAGATCAGCTAGTGGTTCAGTAGAATGCAGCAAGCTCGTAGCCGGATGGATACTCAGCAAGCGATCGTTCGTACCCGCTGCAGGAGGATGTGTAACACCTCGTTTTCCCGACATAATTAAATAATACATAAATTAGAGATTTCAATCATAAACGGAATGTCCCACTTCTTTTCATAATTTTATAAATAGATTTAAATACTAGCTATTCAACAACATCAGCAAATATCATATTGCAGCGGAAAATCTTTCTTTTAAAATAATACGACCACGTCATATAAATCATGCACAAGGCCCCAACATGAATAATCATTTCAACATTCATTTAATAATAAATAAAAGCTCCAACAACATGTTTCAAATTGATGCATAAGGAATGAAAAATGCAGCAATCAATATCCCATCCCGTTACGTATCAGAGCCCTAAGACACTTGAGCCGACACGCCTACTAGTCTTCATTACATGCAAGTTACTCATACGAAGAGCAACATTTTCAAGCAGAAGGGGTGAGATTCACAAACAACAAAATAGTTATATAATTCATCAAACTGAATTTAACAGTACAATCAACAATAGGCATGTCATTAGTCATGCTTCATAATTCATCAACAACTAACAACAGTTTACAATCTCAATCAACAACAACAACAATAACAAAGGAAACTCAACCAACGACAACGACTATGCAACGACACAACGACCACAATGACACAACGACGAACAACGACAATGCAACAATGCATATGCATGTGGTACCATTTACGTGTTTGAATGACTTAGCATTCCGGGGCATGAGCCCCCAACAGTTGAATGATAACATTCTAGGGCATGAGCCCTCAACAATTGAATGACAAGGCATTCTAGGGCATGAGCACTCAACGGTTGAATGATAAACATTCCAGGGCATGAGCCCCCAACGATGTATAGGTGTGTAATGGACTCAACTGTGTATATCTGCATACAACTCAACAACAGCAACGACAAAAACAAATGTGCATAATTGATTATGACTTACTCCCCAACTTGGTCAATTGCAACTCAACGACTCTTAACGACAAGATTCATCAACATAGCATATACCCATATGGCTTTATATATAATTCATCAACAATTCATCATGCATCTTTGTAAAATCATAATAAATTAACCACAACAGATTTTCATGCCAAACCAAAGCTACTAGAAAGATATCACAGTTATCAACATCTTTCGTGTTTATACGAAAATCTAATTCAAGACAGAAACATGTGAGACAAACGCAAGAACATGAGACAGATAATGTTGTCACTGTGCAATTTTGCTAGGACCTCATTGGAGTATTTTCATCTTAAATCCCAAACCAAAAATCATTTTCAAGTCAAATTAGAGCCATTAGAAAGCTAACCTAATTATCTAAAATTTTAATGTTTACACCGAAAACCAATTCAAAACAGACACGTGTGTAAAAGACGCAAGAACACGAAACAGAGAAAGCTGTCACAGTGCAATTTCGCTAATAGCAAAAATGTTCCAGATAGATTTCGCCAATAGCGAGTTTCTAGCGAGTTTTCCCCTGTTGTTACGATTTTTACACCATTTTTCACCCAAAAACCCAAATTTCGACATCCCAAATCCCAATATTGTTAGGAAACATTGCCTATTGATAATCTACAACCTAAACATCACTTTTTACATCAATTCAACGGATTACCTATGTTTTTGACAATTCTAATTTAACTCAAAAACCTAATTTCTCCACAATAATTTTCAACAAAACATGTTAAATTCAATTTCAAAATTATGTAAACTATAATCATTGAGAGTTAGCCTCACCCTTACCTTAGATTTTGATGAACAAACTCTTCCAATTCTGATTCTTCCCACTTGGCTCTTCTCCTAGCTTTCTCTTGGTTTTCTCCCTTTTTCTCCCAAAACTGAATTGTACGTTCTGTATAATTCTAAACCTAGTTTTCCCTTTTCATATCTCTTATATCTATTCTATATTATTTCACTTATTCCCTCATAACTTTATCTAATTTCCAAAACAGCCCCACAACTCAATATTTATTTTATTTTCAAGTCTTATTCTATTAAATAATAAAATAAGTCACTTAATAAAACCACAACACATCTCATAAATCATATAAATCACTTAAATAGACTCTAAATCCAATAAAATAATCCAATAATTAAATAGGGCGTTACAAGATGTGGACTAGAGGATGTTTTATATTTCTTTGAATAGTTGTTTTGTGTTTATTGATGTACGGACCTCAACTTGCTGTAATTGATATTCATTAGAAGTAATAAAGTTGTTAATTTTAATGTATCCAGTATCAGTTCTAATACGCATGCTAGACTTTCGAGATACGTCTAGTGTGGGTGTTACAAAACGATTCTTTCGGATTCGGCAAAATTAACACTAGCGCTGAAGTCAACCTCTTCTTCAACTCTTGGAAACTCTTCTCACACTTAGCATCCCAAACATAAGCTTGTCCTTTCCGAGTCAACTGCATCAATGGCAACGCTTGTTGGAACAAAGGTGTTCAGCAATACCACGTTTTGAGTTTTGATGATAACAAGGTATTAAAAAGTTGTCAATTGGATATTGCTAATATTTGTTTAAGTATGCAGGATATCAATTAAGATTTGTATCTTAGAAAGTATTATGTTTGAACAATGTTAAAGAGCAAAGAATCCAGAGAAGCTTGTTGCTTGTGATTCTGTTTCGAAGAGAGTCTGAAGACTGCATCGAAGAGAGTCTGAAGACTGCATCGAAGAGAGTCTGAATACTGTATCGAAAAGAGTTTGAAGACTGTGCCAAAGAGAGTCTGAAGACCATCAGAATCTGAGAACCAAGAGAGTCTGAAGATTATCAGAAGCATAGTGCTACAGTGAGTCTGAAGCCACAAATTTGATAATCTGCTAACAGTGATCTCTACTGCATTGCGATGCAATAGAAACTCTCTAATGGAGTAACGGCTAGCTTCAAAGTCAACTTGAGCGTGGGAAGCACAAAGACAAAGATTGCAGGCCAGTACAGAGTACGTTGTACGAACTCTGTTTCCACTACTCCACTACCTCGTACAGTTTGGCAACTGTGTCTACCGGTATTAATCCTCAAAGGGAATGGAATTCAAATGATGCTATTGAAGGACTATTACCAAATCAAGCAACAGATCAACAGTCATTGATCAAGCTTCAGAAATCATCCTGATGTGCTGGATGACTCAACGTCTCTTTCCTACGCCTATATAAATGATAGAAGACTTGGAGAATGTGAGGACTCTTTAACTTGAAATTGCATTGCGCTGCTTTCGTATTCAACTGAGTCTTAACAAAAGCACATCATCAACTTAGATTCTTACAAACTGAGTATTCTAGAATTTCTAAGTTTCACAGAAAAACAGAGTCTGTCTTTTGTGTAAAACAGAGTCTGTCTTTGTTGTAATTGAAACACATTTTGATTGTTGTCAAGTGTTTCAACTGTATTCAATTTTCTGTAATTGTGTAAAAGTCTCTTGCTTTTGTGCTTGAGCAAAGGAAGTCTCTTGGCTGCGTCCTTGAGCAAGGAAGTCTCTTAGTTAGCAAGGAAGTCTCTTAGTTGTGTCTTTGAGCAAGGAAGTCTCTCGCCTGTGTGCTTGAGCAAGGAAGTCTCATACTGTGTGTTTGAGCAACTTGTAATTTGATATTACATTTTAGTGAACTCTCCTTGGAAGTACAAGGGGGACATGACTACTTCCGGTTTGTGGAAGGAACCTGTATAATTGCTTGTGTTTTCTCTTCTCTCTATCTCTTGATTATTCCGCTGCAATCAAAACCTAATCTCCTATCAGACTCTAATCTCATTCAGACTCTGAGTTTAAAGGAATTAGATTCTTACTCTTCAAGAGATGCGAAAAGCAAACACAACTCAACCCCCTCTTCTTGTGTTTTTCTCACCTTCAGTTGGTATCAGAGCTCCGGCTCTGTTGTCATTAGCACTTAATCGTGTAACAGAAAAGATCCAGAGAAAAACATGTCTTCCAGTGAACAGTCTTCTTCTGGTGCTACTGCTGGTGCTGCTATACCATATCACTATGGATCCAATAACAACAGTAGAAAGGCTGATTATGGAAAAATTCCTAAGTTCAATGGTGATCCTGAAGAATTTTCTTGGTGGAAAACCAACTTCTATAGTTATGTCATGGGTCTTGATGAAGAACTCTGGGACATACTTGAAGATGGTGTTGGTGACTTACAACTTGATGACGAAGGTGCTGCCATTGACCGCAAACTTCACACTGCTGCTCAAAAGAAAATCTATAAGAAACATCATATCATCAGAGGGGCTCTTGTCACTGCTATTCCTAAAACGGAATACATGAAGATGAGTGACAAATCTACTGCTAGAGCCATGTTTGCTTCTCTCTGTGCTAACTACGAAGCAAGCAAAAAGGTCAGGGAAGCTAAAGCTCTTCCGTTAGTTCATCAATATGAACTATTTAAGATGAAAGAGGATGAAAGTATTGAGCAGATGTACTCAAGATTTCAAACTCTAGTATCTGGTCTTCAGATACTGAAGAAGAGTTACATAGCTTCTGATCATGTTAGCAAGATTTTAAGGAGCTTACCCTCTAGATGGAGACCAAAGGTCACTACAATTGAGGAGGCTAAAAATTTAAACACTTTAAGTGTTGAAGATCTTGTAAGCTCACTCAAGGTTCATGAGTTAAGTCTCAATGAACATGATTCTGCAAGAAAATCCAAAACCATTGCCTTAAAATCAAAAGGAAGGTCTTCAAAGGCTCTTAAGGTTGAAGAGTCTGAAAATGAGTCTTCAGCTTCTGAAAGCTCAGAGGAGGATCCTGATGTTGCAAAGGAAATGGCTATGCTTTCAAGCAGAATGCAGTACCTTGCTAAGAAGAACAAAAGATTTCTGAGCAAGAGCAGTGGGAAGGGATTCAAAAAGGAGGATCAGAAAGGTTGCTTCAACTGCAAGAAGACTGGACATTTTATTGCTGAGTGTCCAGAACTGTAGAAGGAGAAATCCAAGTCAAAGAGGCCAACCTTCAAGTCAAGCAAGTTTAAGAAGCAGATCAAGAAAAGTCTGATGGCCACCTGGGAAGATCTTGATAATGAGTCAGGGTCTGAGGATGATGATGCTGATGGTGAAGCAAATGTAGCTGTTGGACTAATGGCTACAACCGAATCTGTTAAAGAGACACCTGAGGCAGAATCAGATGCAGACTTTGAGAATGAAACAGAGGTATATTCCGAACTCACAAGATCTGAACTTCTAGAATCTGTCAATGAGCTTCTTGGTCATTTTAAAGCTAAGACCACTGAGTTGAAGAAAGTCAAACAACAGCTTGATAAGCTGTCAAAAAGACATAATTCAACTCTGTTGGAATTAGAAGATTTAAAGGAAGAAAATATCTCTTTATTGATCAAGAAGTGTAGCTGTAAATACTTAAGTGAGCAAGATGTGGCTCTACAAGAATTTATTGCTACTGGAATTGATAGATCAAGGGTTGCATCCATGATCTACAGCACGTATCAGAACAGAGGACAGGGTCTTGGATTCATTGGAGGAAACTCAAATGAAATGACTCTGAAACCTGGTCCTGATGGAGCCAGAGAGGCATTGGAAAATCACTTTGTAAGAGAGTCTGATGAAGTCAACACAGTGACTCATTCAGAACCTACAACTTCTACTTCTAAGATTCTGACTAAGTCAAAATCTCAGAATGTTAAGATTCTGACCAGAGTCTTAAAAACCAAAGCCTAAGTTTCAAAGAAGAGAAACTGTGAAAGGCAAGTTGAAACCTAAACCAAACGGTTCTAAACCCAAGGTATGGGAGAAAACATTGCCAATGACTTCAAGACGTAACTTACGAAAGGAGTTCAATGGTTCTAAGACTAACCAAAAAGGACCCATAAAAATATGGGTACCTAAGTCTGAAATTATTGATGCTGCAGGTATGTCTAAAAGGATTAGAAAAGCACAAGGCTTGGTACCTGGACAGTGGTTGCTCGCGTCACATGACGGGAGAAAGATCTATGTTCCTAACTCTAACCATGAAAGAGGGAGGAACTGTGGGATTTGGAGGAAACCAGACTGGAAAAATCATTGGTACTGGAACCATTGGTAACTCTCTGATCTCAATCAGTAATGTGTGGTTCGTTGATGGACTTAGACATAACTTACTAAGCATAAGTCAATTATGTGACAGTGGTTATGATGTATTGTTTAATAAGAACAACTGCACAGTGGTTAACAAGGATGATCAGTCCATAGTCTTCAGGGAAAACGAAGAAACAATGTATACAAGATAAAATTCTCAGAACTGACTGATCAGAAGGTAATGTGCCTTCTGTCAATGGGTGATAAGAAGTGGCTGTGGCATAGACATTTGGGACATGCTAACTGGAGATTAATCTCTAAGATTAGCAAGTTACAACTTGTCAAAGGCCTACCAGACATTGACTATCACTCAGATGCTCTTTGCGGAGCATGTCAGAAACGGAAAATTGTCAAGAGTCCCTTCAAGCCAAAAGAAATTGTTTCAACTTCCAGACCTTTGGAGTTACTTCATATTGACTTATTTGGACCAGTTAACACTGCATCCTTATATGGAAGTAAATATGGACTAGTTATTGTTGATGACTACAACAGATGGTGATGGGTTAAATTTCTGAAAACTAAAGATGATTCATATTCTGTGTTTAGTAAATTCTGCATCCAAATTCAATCAGAGAAGAAAATGAAAATCTTGAAAGTCAGAAGTGGTCATGGAGGAGAATTTGAAAATGAACTGTTTGAGGTTTTCTGTGAAAAACATGGAATTATTCATGAATTCTCTGCACCTAGAACTCCACAACAAAATGGAGTTGTAGAGAGAAAGAACAAAACCTTACAAGAGATGGCTAGAACCATGATCAATGAGAACAATCTGGCTAAGCATTTTTGGGCAGAAGCAGTAAACACAGCTTGTTATGTTCAAAACAGAATCTATATTAGACCTCTGTTGAACAAAACAGCTTATGAACTCTTTAAAGGAAGAAAACCCAACATATCTTATTTTCATCAGTTCGGATGTACGTGTTATGTCCTGAACAACAAAGTCTACCTAAAGAAATTTGATGCCAAAGCTCAAAAGGGAATCTTTTTAGGTTACTCTGAACGCTCTAAGGCATACAGGTTGTATAATTCAGAAACACAATGTGTGGAAGAATCTATGCATGTAAGATTCGATGACAAAGAGCCTGGAAGTGAAACTCCAGTGCAAGATGAAAGTCATGAAGAATCTCAAGATTCTGATGATAACTCAGAATCTGATCAGATTCCAGAATCTGAAGATACTTCAGAAGCTGGAACAACCCCTGAAGTTCCTTATGAAAAAGCTTCTGATGAAGCTCAAGATGGTTCTCTGCAAGCTAGTCAATCCAAATAATCTTTCAAATACAAGTCTTCACATTCAGAAGATCAGATAATTGGCAATAAAGAAAGTCCTATGAGAACAAGATCGCATTTCAAACAAGAAGAGTCTGCTTTAGGATTATTATCTGTTATTGAACCAACTTCTGTTGAAGAAGCTCTTGGAGATGAAGGATGGATTCTAGCAATGCAAGAAGAACTGAATCAATTCAAAAGGAATGAAGTATGGGATCTAGTAGCTAAGCCTAATCACAAGAACATCATTGGAACCAAGTGGGTGTTTAGAAATAAGCTTAGTGAACAAGGAGAACTAATCAGAAACAAGGCCAGACTTGTTGCGCAGGGCTACAGTCAGCAAGAAGGCATTGATTACACAGAAACGTTTGCTCCAGTTGCAAGATTGGAAGCAATCAGGTTACTTCTTTGCTATGCAGTTAATCACAACATAACCTTGTATCAAATGGACGTTAAGAGTGCATTTCTTAATGGTGTCATTTCTGAAGAAGTATATGTCAAACAACCTCCTGGCTTTGAAGATTTAAAGCATCCAGAGCATGTTTATAAATTGAAGAAATCACTCTATGGCTTGAAACAAGCTCCCAGAACTTGGTATGAAAGACTAAGTAATTTCTTAATTCAAAACAACTTTGAACGAGGACAAGTTGACACTACTCTATTCAGAAAGACTCTGAAGAAAGACATTCTTATAGTTCAGATTTATGTTGATGATATCATTTTTGGTTCTACAAATAGTTCACTTTGCAAAGAGTTTTCGAAAGTAATGCAGGATGAATTTGAAATGAGCATGATGGGAGAATTGAAGTTCTTTCTTGGAATTCAAATCAACCAATGCAAAGATGGAGTCTACGTTCATCAGTCCAAGTATACGAAAGAGCTTCTGAAGAAGTTCAATCTTGAGGACTGCAAAGAAATGAATACTCCAATGCATCCAACCTCAGTGGAATGTCAACAAGAAAAGTGAATGGGCTGTTGTCTGCAACAAGTTGTTATTTGAAGGGAGACCCTCAAATAAATTGGTGGATATGCATCCCGAGCATAGGGTGCTTCTGAAGATTATACTGGATAGTATGCTTCAGAAAGGAGGAGGAACAGACACATTGTCTGTGGATCACAAAGTTCTTCTTTATTTTCTTATCAACAAAATAAAGATCAACTTCCCCAGATATGTGATGCACCACATGTGTTGGGCCATCAAGAAGAGTCAATCAGAAACCAGGAGGCAAGTTCCTTTTGGAAGATTAATATCTGAGATTCTGTATCAAGGAGGCCTCTTGAAGGTCTTATCAGAATCTGGTGTGGTATCAGATATTCATCTAGGAACTGTGACCGGAAGAATCATTAATGGCAAGACTATGCAGTACATGAAGATTGTCAAGAGATTCAACCCCTCTAAGCATGATATGAGAGAATCCTATGTACAATCTGATTTGATGATGGACTTCCCTCCCATATCCAAAGAAGATAATCCTGAAGTTCTTGCAAGATTTGTGGTGGATTACTTCAAGGATACTGGTAGAATAATCAACTATTCTACTATTTCTGAGACTGCTGGAGTAGGACCTCTTAAGGTCAAGGGAAAAAGGACCAAGGAAATGGTTCTCAAGGAAGAGGAAGAGAAGCAGGAGCCTCTCAAGAAAAAGATCAAATCTTCTGCTCTTCCTGGAGTTTCAATTGGTTCTCCTTCTGCATCTTCTGCACTTCGTGAAATTAAGGATGAAAAGAAAGCCAAGAAAGATGAGAAGAAGGCTAAGAAAGCTGTGAAGAAAGCAATGATAGGCAAAGCTGACAGAGACTATGACAAGATAGCTCAAGATATTGCTGATTTCCTTGATGCTGACTCTGATGGTGAAGAGGATCAGATCAAGAAGAGAAAGGTGGATGTGATTCCTGTGGCTAAGGATGTAGCACAGAAGATAGGTACTTCTGTATCTATGATTGAAAATGAACATACTGCTGGCAAGGTATTGGCAGCAGATTTGATTGCTGAAGAGTTGAAGGAAGAGACTGTCAAGGAAGCTGCTAAGTTGCTTGCTTCTGCTCTTAAACAGAAGAACCCTTCAGAAACTGCAAAAGCTGAGTTATAAGAAGCTACTGTGTCTGATCACTATGCCTCTCCAGAAGCTGGCATTGGCACCTCTGGCAACGTGGCATTTAGCTCATCTTCTTCTTTGAATCAAGAGTTAGAACCAGATTCAGAATCTGACAACAAACCCTTAAGCCAAATTCTTCCATCCCTCAAAAATTCATCTCTCTCACCAATCAAACCCATATCATCCCATAACCCACTTGACCCTGCAGTAGTTGATTATGTTGATTCAACTATGGACAGAGTGATTCAAGACACAATCACAGTGTCTATGAATCTTCCTGCTGACCATCCTGCTCAACCTTCATTTCTCAAACCACTTCAGGTAATTCAACCTTCTGAAAAGCCTGAAGCAACCATTCAACCCAAACAGCCACCCCCCCAAACTGAAACCATTTGTGTAGACTCTCCAGACACTCTAGATTCTCTTGAAAAACATCTAGGAGGAGAACTACCAAAAACCCCTGCAAAATCCAAATCAACAAAAGCTACTTCATCTGTTTCCAAACCAGACCCTGTACCTGAACCTACAGAGAATCTGACTTTAGCTTCTGTTGAACCTTCAGAACCTGTTGTTGAACCAGCTTCTGAAAATCTGGAACAAGCTTCTGATATTGTATCAGAAACTGTAACAGAATGTAGAGCTAAGACCAGAAGAGTTTTCCAACCTCTTTGTGACCCTATAACCTATTTCCCAGGTTTTGAAATTTTTCTAGCTTTGAGAGCTTCTCTACCCTCAACCTCTGAATCTCAAAGTGACTTATTTGATTTAAATAAGATAGATGAGTTCTATGCTTCTTCATGCAATAAGCTCAAAGAAGTGATTGAGCAAAGGTTTATACCAATACTCAATGTGAGCTATGAGGACAAGTTCTCTACAGTGAAGACTGAGTTTTTGGAATTTATCACCAAAATTCAGAAGGCTGCTGCCAGGGAACAAGCTCTTGTTACTGCCAAGCATGTTGAAGAAGTAAAGCGGGCTGAGAAAGTTGTAATTCTGGACAAAGCTCCCATTCTGAGGATTAGAGATACACCCTTCTTTGATGAAGATCAGTACATTCCTAGAGAATCAGTGGCTTACAATTCCTTGAAGAGGAAATTGTATAGAGTTCAAGAAGAAGCAAGACTGGAAAGAGAAGCACATTTGCAAAGAACTGAGGCTCTGGAAGAGATGGTAAAGAAACAGCAAGAGGATCTCCAGAAACTGATGGATCATCTTGCCAAACAAAACCAACCTTAGTTTAATTTCATTTTGCTTATTTTTTTTGTAATTCTTGTTTGCTATCTTCTGAACTTACTTTATGTTTCAATTTATACAAGTTGTTTTTGATTCTATTTGCATTCAATTTTTTTTATGCTCTGAATCTTCTATGTTTTCCCTCTGAATCTCATTCTTCCTTAAAACATGTTTACACCCTTACCTTAAGTCATTTAAAAAGGGGGAGGAACTTGTTATGAACTTTTTTGTTGATGACAAAAGGGGGAGAAGGGAAAGTATTTATGTCAGGGAGAAGAGAAAAATTTTCTTTTAATTACATTGCATGTATACGTATAAGTTAAAGGGAAATCTGCGAAAGGTGCTTAGTTAGACTCTGAGCCATGTTTAAGAATCAATTCTCTAAATATTCTGAGAATGAATTTGATTGCGCTTATGAAAGTAAATTTAATTAACTTGGATAGAACTGAAGATGAGCTTACAAACCTCAACTTAAGAACTATCAGACTCAGGGGGAGTCAGAGCTTACAAACCTCAGAACCCTTTAAGTCAACTTGTTAATTAGATTAACAACAATTGACCTTTTAAATACTAATGTTTGTCATCATCAAAAAGGGGGAGATTGTTGGAACAAAGGTGTTCAACAATACCACGTTTGGAGTTTTGATGATAACAAGGTATTAAAAAGTTGTCAATTGGATATTGCTAATATTTGTTTAAGTATGCAGGATATCAATTAAGATTTGTATCTTAGAAAGTATTCTGTTTGAACAATGTTAAAGAGCAAAGAATCCAGAGAAGCTTGTTGCTTGTGATTCTGTTACGAAGAGAGTCTGAAGGCTGCATCGAAGAGAGTCTGAAGACTGCATCGAAGAGAGTCTGAAAACTGTATCGAAGAGAGTCTGAAGACTGTGCCAAATAGAGTCTGAAGACCATCAGAATTTGAGAACCAAGAGAGTCTGAAGATTATCAGAAGCATAGTGCTACAGTGAGTCTGAAGCCACAAATTTGATAATCTGCTAACAGTGATCTCTACTGCATTGCGATGTAATAGAAACTCTCTAATGGAGTAACGGCTAGCTTCAAAGTCAACTTGAGCGTGGGAAGCACAAAGACAAAGATTGCATGCCAGTACAGAGTACGTTGTACGAACTCTGTTTCCACTACTCCACTACCTCGTACAGTTTGGCAACTGTGTCTACCGGTATTAATCCTCAAAGAGAATGGAATTCAAATGATGTTATTGAAGGACTATTACCAAATCAAGCAACAGATCAACAGTCATTGATCAAGCTTCAGAAATCATCCTGATGTGCTGGATGACTCAACGTCTCTTTCCTACGCCTATATAAAGGATAAAAGACTTGGAGAATGTGAGGACTCTATAACTTGAAATTGCATTGCGCTGCTTTCGTATTCAACTGAGTCTTAACAAAAGCACATCATCAACTTAGATTCTTACAAACTGAGTATTCTAGAATTTCTAAGTTTCACAGAAAAACAGAGTCTGTCTTTTGTGTAAAACAGAGTCTGTCTTTGTTGTAATTGAAACACATTTTGATTGTTGTCAAGTGTTTCAACTGTATTCAATTTTCTGTAATTGTGTAAAAGTCTATTGCTTTTGTGCTTGAGCAAAGGAAGTCTCTTGGCTGCGTCCTTGAGCAAGGAAGTCTCTTAGTTGCGTCCTTGAGCAAGGAAGTCTCTTAGTTGTGTCTTTGAGCAAGGAAGTCTCTCGCCTGTGTGCTTGAGCAAGGAAGTCTCATACTGTGTGTTTGAGCAACTTGTAATTTGATATTACATTTTAGTGAACTCTCCTTGGAAGTACAAGGGGGACAGGACTACTTCCGGTTTGTGGAAGGAACCTGTATAATTGCTTGTGTTTTCTCTTCTCTCTATCTCTTGATTATTCCGCTGCAATCAAAACCTAATCTCCTATCAGACTCTAATCTCATTCAGACTCTGAGTTTAAAGGAATTAGATTCTTACTCTTCAAGAGCTGCGAAAAGCAAACACAATTCAACCCCCCCCCCCCCTTCTTGTGTTTTTCTCACTTTCAACGCTAACTTAGAGAATCCCTCAATAAACCTCCAATAGTAACATGTCAACCCAAGAAAACTTCTAATTTCAAAAACTGACTTCGGAGACTCCCACTGCAACACCGCATCAACCTTCAACTAATCCACCGTAATTTCACCTTTAGAAATCACGTGACCAATGAAACTCACTTCCCGCAACCAAAACTCACACTTCGACAACTTAGCATACAACTTACTCTCCTTTAAGACACTCAACATAATCCTCACATGCTCGACATGTTCCTCCTCTAACTTAGAATACACCAAAATGTCGTCTATAAACACCACCACAAAACGGTCCAGATAAGGATGAAATTTCATATTCATATATTCCACTAAGACTCCTGGGGCATTAGTCACTCCAAATGGTATCACAGAATACTCATAGTGTCCATACCTCGTTCGGAACTCGGTTTTGGATACATCTTCCGCCTTCACTCTAATCTGGTGATATTCTGACCTCAAATCAATCTTACTAAACACTTCTGCATCAACCAACTGATCCATCAAATCATCAATCCTCAGAAGTGGATACCGATTCTTAATTGTCACCTTATTCAACTGTTGATAATCCACACACAACCTCATACTACCATCCTTCTTCTTAACCATTAACACTGAAGCACTGTTTACACTGAAATTTGGTAAACAACCGTTGGTTTAAAATTAATTACTTGCAAGATCAACCAGTAAATCTTAAGGACATATTTGTGTTTTAGTTTCTGTAATATCTCTAAACTTGGTAATTGTTCTTCAAGAACACAAAGAAAAAAACTTATGAGTAATACTTATCGAATTTAACTAAGTTAAACTCGTCGAAGTTACTTTCGAAAGAACTGTAATGAATTGCTTGAGTGAAATAAATAAACTTCAAAGATACTTAAGGAAATAAACTTAAATTGCATTGATTGAATGTAAATTGGTACACAGATTCATACATTGCAACTTGTGACTCGTTCCTCTCTTCCATGCGGATAATTTGAGTGTAAGTTTTGTATGATTGGATTGTGACATGTTTTTCTTATGAAAACTACTATTTATACTAAATAGAAATAACTACCTAATTTGAATTCAAAACTACAACTGCTATAAATGATAAGTCCTTATCCATCCATTCGATCTGAAAACTGCTTCTTTCTGGTTGACCTCTTCCAAAACTCCCTTTCGATAAATAACCTTGCACAACTGTCTTTCGTTTGTTAAAGAAACATTCGAATCAAACCATAAGCAAAGCGAACCACCTTATTTAATAATGCAGTCAAACCTCTTTTGACTATCTTCGATGTAACCAAGAAAAATACAAGCTAACAAATTGCACCCCAAAAACGTCTTTGTTCGACTGAGCCTTTTAAATAAGGAGAAAAAAGAAGTTTTTGAACTATCTTGCTTCGAAATGATGGTTTTGATGTTAGTAACCTTGAAACAAATTTTTTAAATTGTTTTCGTAGTGTCCCTGTAAAACCCGTTCCTATTAAATGGTAAAACGCGCGAATATACTAACATATTCTAGAAATAGATGTTACGTCGACAACAAACTTCAAAATCCACAATTATAAATTATCATGATTCATAAACATAGCAGCGGAACATATCAAGCATATAAATAATATCTCCAATCTCATGATAATAAATACATAAATCTCATCCTCAAACATAGGATATAAATCAATCATGTCATAACTCCTCAGATCAACATAATGATAACCAAAATCCAACATATAAACCCTATCCTAGATCAGATCCATGTGGTACCAAGTCTTCTCATGGTCGTCACCTTCGATGCAACAAAAACATCGAATGTAAGGTTTCACGCCCCGCCTTACATTGGACATAAGTCTGTCACCAAACAATGAATGCATGAACATATGACTCGACTCAATGCATATGTTCACACAACGGTCACATCATCAATCATCATGCATATAACATTATGCAATCATCACCAAAACAAATGCATATACAATTATGCGATCATCACCATCATTCAACAAGTATGTACACTCCAACATACAATCAACATATATGTATTCACCGTCATTTGCATATTCAAACTACATATATGCATTCAACAATTTCATCTTATTTTCATACCTCATCATAAACATACATGTCTTTCACAAAATTCTACTCACAATTCACGACTTTGAAAATAATTGGAGTAATGAATCAAAACCAAACAAACAAGGTTAATTGCCTAAGTCATGTATACTCTTAAGTCACAATTGTGTGCAGTAAAGGTTACATAAGCATTTCATCGGCCAATCACGACTAATTCACAAAAATCACGAAGTTCGTGTCACTATGTCACTTTTCCAAAATTCCAGGTTTTCAAAACAAAACAAGACATAAACCAATGGAACCACTTGAAATCATTTTTAGAATACATATAAACAAGGTACAAGCCTAATCCCACTTTGTTTCTTTGAAAAAGATTCAGCTCGGAAAAATTCATGTTCTTGAGCATTATTCAAAATCAAGTTCGATTTCACAAAATTTAATTTAATCCGATCATGGAGGAGTTCCAGTGAGATTAAGTAAGTAAACAGTGTTTATATGAGTTGAAAGGAACATTATGGAATGCTTGGTTAGGTTTTAAGGTACACAAATCAAAAATCAAATGGGGCTGAACAGGGTACCGTTCGCTTAAGCGAAGTCTGGTTGGCTTAAGCGACCGGCTTGCCGAGAGCAGATGTCTTGCTCGCTTGGAGCTCGCTTTTGGCTCGCTCAAGCGAGCTAGCATCCCAAAAATCTAGGTAGCTCATATGAATGTTCAGTTAAGCGAACAGGGGCTCGCTTGAGCGAACAGTCATCTGGGCAGACCAGATGCACTCGGGTTCTGACCCTTCTTCACTCAAAACCCCAATTTTAAACCCCTAATTCGCAAAGACATGTTCCAGAAAGTGTTTATAGGTTACAATCATTATAAGACGCCTAAAGGAACTCAAATCATGCATCATAAACAATAATCTAACTCATTTCATCAAATTTTCATAATTTTCTCAAAACACCAACAACAATCACAAATTTGATCCTCAATCCACAAACAGTGATTCCAGTTCAATAAATCAACTACGAACAGTTTACAATTCGTTCATAACCTCAACTGAACATGAATCCATACATAACTCAACATCACAACTTCATTTCTCATCAATTTTCACATAAACTCAAAATATTCATATTCATGCATTTTGACATGCTAATTCAACAACAACCACACAATCATCGTGTAATTCATGCTCACAAACATATCATCAACATCTAAGCACAAATTACATAATCAAATTCAATTAATCAAATAAATATATCAAGATATATCAGGAGCACAAATAAACAGAGGTTAAAAACTATCCAAAAGCGAAGATTCAAAAGCTGATAATCATAAAAGAGTAAAAGTTCATAAGTAACAGAATAAAAACATATAAAAGTACAAGCAAAAAAAAATTTAATAAAAAAAACTAGGTGTGCAACTAAGGCTGGTTTTGTTTGGCAATGTGATCCATCAATTTCTTCAGATCCTCTTGCTGTTTCTTGACCATTTCCTCAAGAGCTTCTGTTCTTCTAAGATGAGCTTCTCTTTCAACTCTAGCTTCTTCTTGAACCTTATGAAGCTTCTTCTTCAGAGTCTCATAAACCATTGATTCCCTTGGATTGTATTGATCAGAGTCAAAGAATGGTTTATTATCTAATGCCAGAACAGGAGCTTTCTTCTTAGTGATAAAGTCCACAAAATCATTCTTCACAACATAAAATTGATCCTCATAACTGACATTGAGGATTGGAACAAATCTTAGCTCAACAATTTCCTTGAGCTTTGAGCTTGACATTCTATAGAACTCATCTATTCTCAACGAATCAAAGAGGTTGGGAAGTAATTGAGTTTGGGTTGGCTCAGTGGAAGTGGAAGGTTCAGATGTTAAGGTTGTTTGTAAGGTTTCTGAAGTTATGGTTTGAGGTTGTTGTAGAGGTTCAACAACTGATACAGATACAACCTCTGCAATAGATTCTGTTACAAGTTCTAGGTCAGGAATGACATCAGAGTCTCAGAGACTGGTTCCTTTTTAGTTACAGTTTCTGGTTCATTTGTAGCTTCTGGTTGAGTTTCTGAGTCTGGTTGAGGTACAGTTTCTGGTTGTGATACAGATTATGTAGTCTTGGTTGTTTTGGATTTTGCATGGGTCTTAGGCAATTCTCCTCCTAGATGTTTCTCAAGATAATCTATGGTATCTGGAGAGCCTATTTGGGTTGTTTCTTGTTGAAAAGATGGTTGAGGAGATTGGATGGGTTCTTCAGGTTCTTCAGTAGGCTGAATTACCTGAAGTAGTTTAAAAAAAGATGGTTGAGCAGGATGGTCAGGTGGAAAGGTCTGAGACACTGTGATGGTGTCTTGGATAACCCTGTCAATAGTTGAATCAATATATTCGCCTATTCTTGGTTCAAGTGGGTCAAGAGATGTGATTGGTGAGGGGGTCTTTTTGCGAAGGGATGGAATGGCTCTGCTTAGGGGGGTATTATCTGATTCTGTTTCAGATGAGGATGGTGACTCTTGATTCGTTGAAGAGAAAGGTGAGTCATTTGAAATATTACCTGAGACATTAACTTATGGAGAAGCTGGTTGTTTAGGAGCATCAAACAAAGCAGATCCTGACTGGTCAGCTTCTGCAAGGTTAGCAGGACCTTTCTATTTCAAAGCTGCTACAAGCAACTTAGCTGCTTCCTTCATAGTCTTATGCCTCAGACCCTCAGTCACAACTTCTGATGCCATAGCCTTGCCAACAGCATGTTCATCTTCTACCATAGTGTTAGCCAATAATTTTGATGGCTAAGCATTAAATGTGGTCAGAATCTTTGACTAAGTGTTATCGAAGATATTGCCTTTATTTCAACAAGTTGAATTTGCTGCAGGATCTCGATGAATCCTGATTCAACAGTTATTGGAGGTTTTTTGAGGGCAGTCATCTTCGAAGCAATAGAGTCGTTTGAAGATTCGGAAACGGATAAGACTTAGAAGTTTATTTCAGTTTTTTGTTCGAAATTCCAATAAGTAGTTACTTTTTAGCAGTATAAATAGTAGTTTTTCTTAAGGAATAAGGATCACAATTCTATCATACAAAACTTACACTCAAATTATCCGCATGGAAGAGAGAAACGAGTCACAAGTTGCAATGTATGAATATGTGCACCAATTTACATTTGATCAATGCAATTTAAGTCTTTTTACTCGAATCTCTTTGCTATTTACTTGTTTATTTCGAGTAACATTTTTACAGTTTATTTGTTTACTTTTCAAGCAAATCTTGTTTTCCTTTTCATCGATTTCGAAAAAGTGTGGAACGGGATTGATTTCGATTGTCCTCTATTCGTTAAACGTCAAACTTGTTTATCAAAGACATTAAAACTTCTACAGGAAACAAACACGAAAGGTCCTTAAGATTTACTGGTTGATCTTCAAGTAAAACTTTTGTAAACCAGCGAATGTTTACCAAAAATCACTGTAAACAAATTGGCACGCCTAGTGGGACCTCTTGTGCTTTTTGTTTCTAATCATTTATTTGTTCGAAGTTTTAATTTCTGAACTTTTTAGTAGTGGTTGTGTATGCAATTGAGGAGTAAGAAACAACTTCCTGAAAGGACGCGTCCTCCTCCAATACCAAATTCATCTGCGGCGAACGTCGCTAGTGCAACAACGGTATCGAGCACCGTCACTGCGTCAGGGACGAGAACCAATCCACCGGTACAAACCAGTCAAGGGCATATAGGCCAATCTGGCGACCTGGGATTTGTGTTGCAACAAGTGACACCCACTATGGCTGCGCAAAGTTCCCAGGCTATGCCCAATTCTACCTTGTCCGCACAAACGTCCCAAGTTGTGCCTACATCGAGTTTGACTGGACAAAATGTCCCGCCTCCATATATAGTGCTTGCTGCTAATTCCCAGGCCTTTCCGGCCAATAGTTCGTTGAATCTTTTGGGAGGCCAAATGCCATTATAGGCATGCCTACGTCTACGATGAAAGGCTTGCACACAAACCCGTCATCTTCGACGGAAAGTTTGAACGTTAGTATGCCTCAGTTATACAACCCAGGGGTAACTGTCCCGTTTGGAACACCCCAACAAACATTCGTTCCATTTGGATCTCCTCAACAGTCTTTGACCAATGCGTCTCTGAACGCTCTAAGGCAACAAATGGAGGAGACCAATCATGACATGGTTAATATGGTAACCCAACAAATAGGAACTATAATCGATCCAATGATCCAAGATGCTAATATAAGTTATCAGGCATTGTCCATCCAATTGGAATGCATGGCTGATTTTTTTGGTGCCCCGGCTGCGCGAAATAAGCCAGCATCTCGAGCCATGAACATTGGATCAGTAGAACCTCCTGCAGTTAGCCAAATTAACCAAATGCCTGAAAACCAAGTCCAGCCACAAGTAACTCCACAGCCAGGCCAAGAAAGGTTGGAAAGGGTACCAGTGTTGGTAAATAGGCATCAAGATGCGGACCAAGTGGTCATGCAAAACCGTCAAAACAACTTCGAGGGACAACATAACATTGCCAATGTGGTCGAGGCTGTACTAGCTCAAAATGGTTTTAATATGGGGCTTTATAGGCCCAATTTTGTGTCAGCTTTATCTGAGTATGTATTAGAAACAGATATACCAAGAAACACAAAAATCCCCAAGTTTACTATGTTCGCTGGGGAAACTAATGAATCAACCGTCGAACATATTGCTAGATATCTCATGGAGGCTGGGGATTTGGCAAATAATGAGAACTTAAGGTTGAAATATTTTCCAAGTTCATTAACAAAAAATGTATTCACATGGTTTACAACAATGTCTCCCCACTCGATTTATAGTTGGAACCAATTAGAAAAGGCTTTTCATGAGCAGTTTTACATGGGCCAGTCCAAAACTAGTTTGAAAGAATTGGCAAGTGTTGCACGAAAAAATCACGAGTCCATCAATGAGTATCTGAATAGATTTCGACTTCTTAAGGCTAGATGTTTCACATCAGTGCCGGAACATGAATTGGTTGAAATGGCTGCTGGTGATCTAGATTATTCAGTACGCAAGAAATTAGATACTCAATATCTTAGAGATATGGCACAATTGGCAGATAGGGTTCGACAGGTCGAAAGACTTAAGGCTGAAAAGGCCCGAACCAATAAGTTCCCAAAAAGGGAAAAGATTGCCTATATAGATGCAGGAGATAGTGACCCTGAGTTCGATGGGTGGTCAGATGTTGGCGATGACAACGAGATAAATCTTGCTGAGATAAAAGATGGGCCTCCTTATGCTTGTAAATTATTGAGGCCCTCAAATGGGAAAAATCCCGAAGAACCTAAAAATGACAAATAGCCTCCTAAGATATATACTTTTGATGTCTCTAAATGCGAAGAAATCTTCGATCTTCTAGTCGCAGATGGCATAATATTGGTGCCAAAGAATGTGCGAGTGCCTCCTATAGAGCAAAGAAAGAAAAGAGGATTTTGTAAATTTCATGGTTTTTTAGGCCATAACTTATCTCGATGTACTCGTTTCAGGGACTCTGTGCAAAAAGCTCTTGATGAGGGAAGGTTGAAGTTTGGGGAGAAAACTAAGTCACCAGTGCAGAGTGAGGCTGAACCAGAAAAAGTTGTTGGCTCTATGTATACCGAAATCATTGGTATTAACATGGTAGACAGAGTGGAAGCCTTTGATGAATCAAACCCTGACAAAGAGCAGATGCTCGAGGACAACCTACACGCCGGAGAGGAGGAGATGGTTGTTGAGGACCATCAGTTCGAGAAGGAAGTGGTTACTGATGACCAATTGGCTAAGAAAATGGAAGTGGCATATCCCAAAGCTAAAGAGGATTTGATTGACTTCCTGAATAGATTTAAAATTTCCAACACTAATGTTATGCTTTGTCCCAGATGCAGTGCAATGTTCGATAAAGAGGCTGCTAAATCCGTCTAAGGATTTGTGCCACAAAACAGGCATGCAGACAAAGGAACAAGCAGGCACCAAAAGTTTGGTTTTAACAAAAGAGGAGTCCCATACAAGATGGACACCTCGAAGCAGCATCCAGGTGGAAAGTTTAAAGAGACTTTCAGTCCTTCATCGAAAACTCCCACAGACACTTAGGTCTTCTCTGGCGGGAAGAAATCCGGTTACTCATCTACAACCAAGTGGGTGAAGAGGGTGGCTATTGCGTCCCAACGGAACGAAGCGTTTGGTTCCAAGCGTCATGCATACAACAACAATTATAAGGGAAAGAATCCCATGACAAAGACATAATGGCGTAGATACCAGCGCCAGAAAAAGGCAGATGCCTTGAAGGATATTACAAACATGGGTAAGAGGGAGAAAAAACAGGAAACTGTTTTCGAAATGGTCAAGAGACCATTGACTGAAAGAATATTCTCTCCCCTGCCTGTTTTGAAACAGGATCCTCCAAAAGAGGACGATGAATTAACTTCAAATTTCTCTGGGTCCAATCCCAATTTCGAATTATTGTGTGTGGTCTCGATGCTCCTAGTTAAATACGACGTTCGATCAAAAGCGAAACAGAAGTAGATTTCACTGAAGAAATGGCCATCCACTGGCCGTTATGTTACTACGTCATGAATAATGGATGTGTCGAAGATCAACATGTGGTTTTCGAACGCCCTGAGTTTTCAACAAAGCTTCATCTCAAGCCTTTGTTTTTCCAGGCAAAGATAAATGGTGTAGTGGTGAATAAAGTGTTAGTGGATGGGGGTGCTGCTGTAAATTTAATACCTCATTCTTTCTTGAAGAAAATTGGGTTGTTTGACTCTGACTTGAAGCCTCATAATGTAGTCCTCACCAATTATGAAGGAACGACTGGAAATTCCCTGGGTGCAGTCGAAGTAGACCTAGTGGTGGGAAGTGTCAACAGAATGACAACGTTTATGGTGGTTCAAACCAAAGCAAATTTCAATTCGCTTTTGGGTCGAGAATGGATACATGGTGTGGGGGTAGTGCCTTCCACTTTGCATCAGAGGATATCTATATGGCAAGAAGATGGTTTTGTGGAAAATGTCAAAGTAGATCAGAGCTACTTCATGGCTGAAGTGAACAATATAACTAAGAAAAACTTCGAGAAACAACTTGCATGCATTTCGCCAGTATCGGAAATAGGACCCAGCCATTTGATCAACGATGGAGAGGAAATATTATCGATGAAACTCTGGCCGGAAGGTTTGATTTGGGAAAGAGAGCCCGTTGAAGATGACTACATAGTGGTGGATCAGGATGAGGTCCCTTTGAAAGAAGATGTGCTCAAGAAGAGAACATCAACATACAGGAAAATGGTTGATAAAAGCGCACCAAGAGTTCCTGGAAGTACAGTCTCACCAACTGGGTGGGATGTCCTAGAATGATCCATGACTGAACCCAATATTTGGGAAAAGATTACGGCTTATGTAGCCGAGAACGAATTAAAAGCGGCCAAAGAGGCTGTGAATTCACAAAGAAAAGTAATTGAAATGCCAAAGGAAATCTTCGATGATCCCATGGAGGACCAAAAGCTAGATTGCATATATGATGATGAGCCACTGGGGTTCGAGGAAGACCCTATGGGGTCTACCACCAAAATGAGGGCGCAAGATCCCCTCGATGGGGTGGATTTAGGGGATGGTGCTACCAAAAGGCCTACATACATTAGTACTAAGATCCCCAAGGAGTTCAAAGATAGAATCACGAAGTTACTGAAGGAATACAAGGATTGTTTTGCATGGGATTATAACGAAATGCCGGGTTTAGACCGGAAAGTGGTGGAGTTAAAAGTATCAATACTATTTGATAAGAAACCCGTGAAGCAGATCCCTCGAAGGTTCGCTCCGCAAATTTTGCCAAAAATCAAGGAGGAAATCGAAAGACTCCTCAAGTGTGGTTTCATCAAACCTGCAAGGTATGTTGATTGGTTAGCAAATGTAGTTCCTGTTAAAAAAAAAATGGAACTATAAGAGTGTGCTTTGATTTTAGAGATTTAAATCAAGCCACTCCCAAAGATGAATATCCTATGCCAGTGGCAGAAATGCTAGTAGATTCGGCGGAAGGATTTGAGTATGCTCAATGGATACTCAGGATATAATCAAATCTTCATCGCCGAAGAAGACATCTCTAAAACAACATTTCGATGCCCAGGGGCGTTAGGATGTTATGAATGGTTAGTAATGCCATTTGGTCTAAAAAACACTGGTGCTACGTACCAGAGGGCAATGAATTCGATGTTTCATGACTTCATAGAAGATTTCATGCAAGTTTACATCGAAGACATTGTAGTAAAATCTGCTTCGGAAGATAAACATCTAGATCACTTACGCCGATCATTTGAAAGAATGAGGCAATAAAGGGTTTTAGGAACCGCTCCCTTGCACGTGCTATCATAAGACCACGCTTTATTTTAATGTAAAGAAGAAGCAAAAACGTCCTTTTCTTCTTATCTGAAGATGAATCGAAAACAATGTTTCTGGGGGGCAATTTGTTAGCCAATAATTTTGATGGCTAAGCATTAAATGTGGTCATAATCTTTCGACAAGTTGAATTTGCTGCAGGATCTCGATGAATCCTGATTCAACAGTTATTGGAGGTATTCTGAGGGCAATCATCTTCGAAGCAATAGAGCCGTTTGAAGATTCGGAAACGGATAAAACTTAGAAGTTTATTTCAGTTTTTTGTTTTAAATTCAAATAAGTAGTTACTTTTTAGCAGTATAAATAGTAGTTTTTCTTAAGGAAGAAGGGTCGCAATTCTATCATACAAAACTTACACTCAAATTATCCGCATGGAAGAGAGAAACGAGTGATAAGTTGCAATGTATGAGTATGTGCACCAATTTACATTTGATCAATGCAATTTAAGTCTTTTTACTTGAATCTCTTTGCTATTTACTTGTTTATTTCGAGTAACATTTTTACAGTTTATTTGTTTACTTTTCAAGCAAATGCTGTTTTCCTTTTCATCAATTTCTAAACAGTGTAGAACTGGATTGATTTCGATTGTCCTCTAAGATTTACTGGTTGATCTTGCAAGTAAAACTTTTATAAACCAGCGATTGTTTACCAAAAATCACTGTAAACACATAGATATTGAAGTACTTATCTTCTATGCTAGATCTTCAGCCACAGGAACAGGTTCTTTCTTCCTTTTCTTGATCTGAATTTCTTCTTCAGCAAACTCAGCATCAAGATACTCCTTAATTTCCTTCTCAAGTCTCTTCTAATTCCTATCAGCTTTGCCTCTCTTAGCTTTCTTCTCATTCTTTGCCTTCTTCTCATCCTTGGTTTTCTTTATCCTATCATTGATTTCCTTGGATGCAGGAGCGGCAGATTGAGGCACAAGAGCTATGGTCTCTTAAGCACCAATAGTCACTCCTGGTAGAGCTGTTGGCTTAGACTTCTTCTTCTTCTTAGGAGGTTCTTGCTTCTCTTCCTCCTCTTCTTGAATGACCTCCTTAGTCCTTTTGCCTTTGACCTTAAGATGACCTCCTCCTAGAGACTCAGGAATGGCAGAATAGTTGATTATTCTACCAGTCTCATTGTAGTAATCCACTACAAATATTGCAAGGACCTCAGGATTGTCTTCTTTGGAAATTGGGGGGAAGTCTATCATCAGGTCAGATTGAACAAAAGACTCCTTCATATCTTCATCAAAAGATATGTACTTCTTGACAATCTTCATGTATTGAAGATTCTTGCCATTTATGATCCTCCCTGTTACTGTTCCAAGTTGAGCATCAGACACTACACCTGATTCTGTTAAGACCTTCAAGAGTCTTCTTTGATACAAAATCTTAGAAATCAATCTTCCATAAGGAACTTGTCTTCTGGATTTGCTTTGGCCTTCCTTGATAGCCCAGCACATGTGGTGCCTCACATATCTTGGAAAGTTAATCTTTTTCTTGTTGATCAAGAAGAACATAAGCACCTTGTGATGAACAGAGAGAGTGTCTGTTCCTCCACCTTTCTGAAGCATACTGTCTAGGATGATCTTCAGAAGCACCCTATGATCTGGATGCATGTCTACCAACTTATTTGAAGGTCTTTCATTAAATAAGAGTTTGCTGCAGATGTTCGTCCATTCACTCTTCTTGTCAACATTCCATTGAAATTTTCCAAGGTTGGTCACCTTGCAAGCCTTGGCAACAATTTCCTCGTTGATGAGGATTGGAATCCCCATCACTGCTGATCTCACTTCTAAACTATTGTAAGGTTTCAGACCCATTTGCTTTCTGGTTTTACCAACAAGTGAAGGGTTGTTCATGATTGCAGCAGTTTCTTCAATGATAGCTTCATCCCTGTTGTAGACTTCCGCTCTCACCCAGAGATCTCTAACCAGTTCTTGATATGTTGGTCCATTCAACATACCGAAATAACTCATTATTCCTTGTGCTAGAAAATGCGTTGAAACGTCAATACCATGCTTCAACAACGATCCAAAATCCACTGGAGATTCAACTCGAACTTCCAGAGTTTCTTTGATGATGTTCATCGTCCTGGGTTTGATGACATAGGATTGCCCAGTTTTGATGATCACATCGGATTGATAAAGTTCACTTGCCATTTTAGGGTTCTAGGTTTGATTTTGAGAAAAGAGTTTTTCAGAGACTAAAAACGAGAGTATAGTTCAGAAAAAATCAAAGTGTAGAAAGTGAAGTGGGTTGTGTGTGATTGCTTTTTATAAGGAAAGTTGAAAACGTTTGAAATGAGAAGGAGACAAACAAACATAAGCATTTAATACAAATAAGCATGCAGCCGTAAAAGTGTTGGGAAGACGCGAGGGTTACTTGTTAAACGGAATAAAATCATTGCCCTTTGAGTTTCTACCCAATACAAACAGACCACGTCTGAGAACCTAAAAAGTAACTGTCAACGTAGTCGGACAGGTGTTACTGAACTCAACAGTCATCCTTCCATTAATACGAGCTTCTTCAGAGTCTAAGTTTCCTTAAAAGAGTCTGAGTGTCTTCAGAGGCTTATATTCCTCAGAGTCTCCAAGAGAGAGTCTGATACTCAACTAGCTTCTGAGTAACTTTCAGAGTCTGAATTATGTCTTCAGGAGCACACATTACACACATACATAACACATGTTCAAATTTTTCTTTATAAAATAGAATCTCTCAACAGTTAAAGGTTTAGTAAATATATCAGCCCATTGATGATCAATATCAATGAATTGAATATCTAAAATTCCTTTTTGAACATAGTCTCTAATAAAATGATGTTTAATCCCAATGTGCTTTGCTCTTGAATGCATAATTGGATTCTTAGATAAACATATAGCAGCTGTATTATGACAATAAATTGGGATACAATTTTCAGTTATTTGATAATACTCATGTTGATGTTTCATCCAGAGTAGTTGTGTACCACAACTAGCAGCTGAGATGTATTCTGCTTCTGCTGTAGACAAAGCCATTGTTGCCTGCCTCTTGCTAGCCCATCATATCAGATTCTCTCCTAGAAATTGACAATTACCACTAGTTGATTTTCTTTCAATCCTGAAGATTTCTTATACAGAAGTCCAAGATTAGTAGTTCATTTCAGATATCTAAAGATTCTTTTAACAGCAGTTAAGTGAGACTCTCTAGGATCTGATTGGAACCTTGCACACAGACATACACTGAATAAAATATTTGGTCTAGATGCAGTTAGGTATAACAAAGAACCTACCATACCTCTATACAACTTCTGATCAACTTTGGTTCCTTGATCTTCTTTGCTAAGAGTGCATTGGAGTGTTCATTTCCATGCAGTCCTCAAGATTGAACTTTTTCAGGAGTTCTTTAGTGTATTTGGACTGATGAACATAGACTCCATCGTTGCATTGGTTGATTTGAATTCCCAAAAAGAACTTCAATTCTCCCATCATGCTCATTTCAAATTCATCCTGCATTGCCTTATAGAACTCTTTGCATAGTGAATCATTAGTTGACCCAAAAATGATATCATCAACATAAATCTGAACTATAAGAATGTCCTTCTTCAGAGTCTTTCTGAATAATGTAGTGTCAACTAGTCCTCTTTCAAAGGCATTTTGAATTAAGAAATTACTTAGTCTTTCATACCAAGCTCTGGGAGCCTGTTTCAAGCCATATAGTGATTTCTTCAGTATATAAACATGTTCAGGATCTTCTTGTCTGAAATGTGATCTTGTTCTTCTAGGACTATCTTTGTTACCAATGATTTGATCCTCAGGATGTGAAGACTTGTATTTGAATGTATGTTTGGATTGATTGGCTTGTTGAGAGTCATCTTGAGCTTCTTCATCAAGAACTTCAGGGGATGCTACAACTTCTGGAGTATCTTCAGATTCTTGAATCTGATCAGGTTCTGAGTTGTCATCAGAATCCTGAGAATCTGCAAAACTTTCATCTTGCTCAGGAGTTTCACTTCCAGACACTTTGTCATCAATTCTGACATGCATAGTGTTGGAGTAAGCCCTAATAGCCAATCTATATTTATTAAGTTTAGCTTTGTATCATGATATTCATATAAATATATATTGTGAATATATAATAATAATAATACTTAGTGGAACATTAAGTATAACTTAATTGTGAGACACCATTAAACATAAGGACACTATTCTAAAAGTATCCGTAGTCAAGCTTTATTGTGAAGTGGGATATCATTAAAGCATAGAGACTATTATGTGGATAGACTGATGATCACATCTCACAGATCATGGATAGAGAGTTATTAAGTCTTCACATAGATATAAATCTTAGGAGTAATTTTATATTAGATTGACTCACCATAAGAATACTACATAGTAAAAGTTAAGAAAAGTGTCATAAGATATTCTCATAGTGATAAGTGGTGTATTCCACCCTTTGACCTGAAACCACTATGTACCCTAGATGTTGGAGTGGAGTGTTATGTCCCCATTCAAACGTTGTCTGTAACAAGATGACCAAAAGTTGGTTGATGGGTACTCCAGGAATCATGCTAAGGGACATGAGTGACCTAGATGGAATTTGCCCCTCCTACATAACAGGAGAAATGTCTAAGGGCCCAATATTGAACTGGACAAGGGTGACATGTTATGCCTTGTGTTCAATATAGACATGAGGGCAAAAGGGTAATTATACACATGAACATTATCACATAAAGGTTTCGTTAGATCACATGACAATCTCCTCACTTGGGTAGCAGTCATGTGTTGCTAGATATCGCTCACTGTTTATAATATTATAGATGTGATTTAATATTATTGTCAACGTTACGGGAACCTATAGGGTCACACACAAAGGACAGATAAATGAGAGAAATAAATAAGTAAGACTTATTTATAAAATAATAAGTGAGACTTATTTATAAAATAATAAGTAAGACTTATTAGTAATTAAATAATTTAATACGACTTCATTATTTAATTTACAAAAGGAATAGAGAAACGCGGTGCACCGTAAGGTACAGTGTACTTAAGTGTTGTCTTGCTGGTCACACAAGTGATTCTATAAATAGAACCCTTGTGCTGAAGTATTACTAACTTTTTGTGAGTGCTTAAACTAATTCACAAAAGTTGTGAAACCCTAGCCGCCGCTCTCTAAACCTTGCTCTCTCTGAATCTTCAGTGGAATTGGCTAGCACCGGTCATCGGAGAAGTTCTGTTCGTGTGGACTAAGTAAAGGCATCGCTCTTTTGCTTTTCTCGTGATCAGAAACAATTCTACTACAAAGGTTCTGCTCTTCAAGAGGTAAACACATGAATCCTTAAATTGTTTAAGTATGTGTTTGATTTGTGATTAATGATTTAATCAAGATCCGTTTCAATGGGATTTCTTCCGCAAAGAGGATTAAAATTTTGAAAAACCCCTCTTAAAATCCCTTCAGTGGTATCAAAGCTTGGTTCTGATTAAATCATTAAATTCAAATTTTTTAGTTGTTTGCCTCGTATGTTTTTTCCTTTTGGATGTGATTCAATCGGTATGCATACAAGCAATTATGATTTGTTGATGATTTCGTTTTAATTTGGATCATATGTGCCATGCGCTTTAATTGGTGCCCAGGATCAAATATATTTGTGTATATTTGATATACGTATGATTCAAATTTTTGTCCTATTTTAATCTTTCATACGTACCTTTGGTAAACTACAAAAGAAAAAGTTCTCGTGAAGGTCACTATGTTTACTAGAAACAAAAGAAAAGGTTTTTGAATGCAAATTTGATAATAATGGTGATAATATTAAGTGTTAATATTTCATTATTTAAATAAAAGGAATTAATTAAAATTAATTGATTCTAATACAACATCATTATATGTGATATATGATTCTAATACAACATCATTATATGTGATATATTGATGATGTCATTCGTTCAATAGGTTTTATGAAATTGATTGTAAATTTGTAGACAATTCGTGAGATTGAACTTCGATATCTGAATATCCGATTCTGGTGAAGCATCAAAGATCCGGTTGCCCATACTAAACAAATAATTGTTAAAACTATTGATATTTGATTGTCGTATTAGGGTACCTATACAAGAGTTGTATTATTATATTTGATCAATTGTTTTCAAGATGATTGTTGTGACATTGAACAATTCGTGAGATCGAGCTTCGATATCCGAATCTAGTGAAGCATCAAAGATCCGCTTGTTCATGTAAAACAAGCAATTCTTGAAATTATTTATTTTAATTAATTTATTCAAATTGGTGAAATGTAGTAAATTTAAAAGATCATATTTTGAAATAGTTTCAATATCATATATGACTTTTGAATTTGGTAATAAAATATTTTCTTAATTTTAGCACCATAATTTATTTTGGAAACAAATTGGTCGCCAAAATAATGCATATTTAATTATAACACATATCAGAACAGAGGACAGGGTCTTGGATTCATTGGAGGTAGCTCAAATGAAGTGATTCTGAAACCTGGTCCTGATGGTGCCAGAGAAGCATTGAGAAATCACTTTGTAAGTGAGTCTGATGAAGTCAACACAGTGACTCATTCAAAACCTATAACTTCAAGTTCTAATGTTTTGACTAAGTCAAAATCTCAGAATGCAAAGTCAAAGGTTCTGAAAAACTTTGAACCTAAGGCTTCAATGATTCAGATTCTAAAAATTTCAGAGTCTGATAAACAGACTCTTAAGAAGCTAGAGTCTGAAAAACAAAAGCCTAAGTTTCAAAGAAGAGAAACTGTGAAAGGTAAGTTGAATCCTAAACTGAACGGTTCTAAACCCAAAGTGTGGAGGAAAACAATGCCAATGACTTCAAGACACACCTTACAAAAGGAATTCAATGGTTCAAGGACTAACCCAAGAGGACCCATGAGAATATGGGTACATAAATGTGAAAATGTTGATGCTGCAGGTATATCTAAAAGGACAGTGGCTGCTCGCGACACATGATAGGAGAAAAGTCTATGTTCCTAACCCTAACCATGAAAGAGGGAGGAACTGTGGGATTTGGAGGAAACCAGACTGACAAAATCATTGGTACTGGAACCATTGGCAAAAGAAATTGTTTCTACCTCCAGACCCATGGAGTTACTTCACATTGACTTATTTGGACCAGTTAGCACTGCATCCTTATATGGAAGTAAGTATGGACTAGTCATTGTTGATGATTACAATAGATGGAGTTGGGTTAAGTTTCTGAAAACTAAAGATGACTCATATTCTGTGTTTAGCAAATTCTGCATCCAAATTCAATCTGAAAAGGAATTGAAAATTTTGAAAGTCAGAAGCGATCATGGAGGAGAATTTGAAAATGAGCCTTTTGAGGCTTTCTGTGAAAAACATGGAATTATTCATGAATTTCCTGCACCTAGAATTCCACAACAAAATTGAGTTGTAGAGAGAAAGAACAGAATCTTACAAGAAATGGCTAGAACCATTATCCATCAGAACAGTCTGGCTAAACATTTTTGGCCAGAAGCAGTAAATACAACATGTTATGTTCAGAACAGGATCTATATCAGACCTCTGTTGAACAAAACAACATATGAACTCTTTAAAGGAAGGAAACCTAACATATCTTATTTTCATCAGTTTGGATGTACATGTTATATCCTGAACAATAAAGTCTATCTAAAGAAATTTGATGCCAAAGCTCAGAAGGGAATCTTTTTAGGTTACTCTGAACGATCTAAGGCATACAGACTGTATAATTCAGAAAATGAGCCTTTTGAGGCTTTCAGTGAAAAACATGGAATTATTCATGAATTCTCTGCACCTAGAACTCCACAACAAAATGTAGTTGTAGAGTGAAAGAACAGAACCTTACAAGAAATGGCTAGAACCATTATCCATGAGAACAGTCTAGCTAAACATTTTTGGGCAGAAGCAGTAAATATAGCATGTTATGTTCAGAACAGGATCTATATCAGACCTCTGTTGAACAAAACAGCATATGAACTCTTTAAAGGAAGGAAACCTAACATATCTTATTTTCATCACTTTGGATGTACATGTTATATCCTAAATAATAAAGTCTATCTAAAGAAATTTGATGCCAAAGCTCAGAAGGGAATCTTTTTAGGTTACTCTGAACGATCTAAGGCATACAGACTGTATAATTCAGAAACACAATGTGTTGAAGAATCTATGCATGTCAGATTTGATGACAAAGTGCCTGGAAGTGAAACTTCAGAGCAAGATGAAAACTGTGCAGGATCTCAAGATTTTGATATCAACTCAGAATCTGATCAGATTCCAGAATCTGAAGATACTCCAGAAGCTGGAGCATCCCCTGAAGTTCCTAATGAAGAAGATTCTGAAAAAGCTCAAGATGGTTCACAGCAAGCTAGTCAATCCAAACATTCATTCAAATACAAGTCTTCACATCCTGAGAATCAAATAATTGGCAATAAAGATAGTCCCAGAAGAACTAGATCATATTTCAGACAAGAAGAGTCTGCCTTGGGACTATTATCTATTATTGAACCAACAACTATTGAAGAAGCACGTGGAGATGAAGGATGGATTCTAGCTAAGCCTGAACACAAGAACATTATTGGAACTAAATGGGTGTTCAGAAATAAGCTTAGTGAACAAGGAGAAGTAATCAGAAACAAAGCCAGACTTGTTGCACATGGCTACAGTCAACAAGAAGGCATTGATTACATTGAAACATTTGCTCTAGTTGCAAGATTGGAAGCAATCAGGTTACTTCTTTCCTATTCAGTTAATCACAACATAATCTTGTATCAAATGGACGTTAAGAGTGCGTTTCTTAATGGTGTCATTTCTGAAGAAGTCTATGTCAAACAACCTCCTGGCTTTGAAGATTTAAAACATCCAGAGCATGTTTATAATTTGAAGAAATCACTATATGGCTTAAAACATGCTCCCAGAGCTTGGTATGAAAGACTAAGTAATTTCTTAATTCAAAATGGCTCTGAAGAAGGACATTCTTATTGTTCAAATTTATGTTGATGATATCATTTTTGGTTCAACTAATGGTTCACTTTGCAAAGAGTTTTCTAAGGTAATGCAGGATGAATTCGAAATGAGCATAATGGGAGAATTGAAGTTCTTTCTAGGAATTCAAATCAACCAATGCAAAGATGGAGTCTATGTTCATCAGTCCAAATACACTAAAGAGCTCCTGAAGAAGTTCAATCTTGAGGACTGCAAAGAAATGAACACTCCAATGCATCCTGTAACGCCCGTCTCGATTATTTAATTAATTTGCCAAGTTAGAATATATTTACATGATTTATGTGATTTATCTGCTATGTTGTGATCGTATTAGGTGGTTTATTTTATTATTTAATAGAATAAGGGTTGAAAATAAAATAAATATTGAGTTGTGGGGCTGTTTTCGAATTAGGTAGAATTATGAGGGATTAGATGAAATAAGATAAAGCAGAATAGAAGTGGTTTAAAAAGGAAAATTAGGTTTAGAATTGTACAGTACGTACAATTCAGCTTTTGGGAGAAAAAGGGAGAAAACAAGAGAGAAGAACAAGAGAGGCTGCTGCTCAATTTTCTAAGGTAAGGGTGAGCCTAGCATTTCAATTCATCAAGCTTATGATTCATGATTGTAGTTAACATGTTTAGGGATTGTTCATGAGAATTTAAGAACTAAGAATTAGGTTAAAAAGTGATGAATTGATGATTAGATGATGAGAAATTGTACCGTTGACGTAGGAAACTGTTTACAGACCATAGAATAGCCCTTGTACATCATTATAGTCGAAATTTGGAAGGTTTAGGATGAAATTTGGGGTTTTGGGTGAAAACCCTCGTAATCCCGTATCTGTTCTATCGCAGCTCGCCACAGCGAGCAATCAACTTGCCACAGCGAGTGCTCTTCATGAGCTCGCGAGGCGAGCAACCCACTCGCCATAGCGAGTTAGCCCTAGTAGGCTCGCGAGGCGAGCAATCCACTCGCCATAGCGAGCAACCTTGAGAAGGCTCGCGAGGCGAGCAACCCCCACTCGCCATAGCGAGCAACCCGTGATGTCTCGCCAGGCGAGAAACCCTACTCGCCATAGCGAGTAGTACCCCTGAAGCTCGCGAGGCGAGCAACCCAACTCGCCACAGCGAGTTACCCCTGACGGTTCGCGAGGCGAGGGTTCCCACTCGCCATAGCGAGTAGTCCTGTATCAGACTACCTTTTGGATTAATGCGACTCTTGTCGCACAATTGATTATGAGATTAACCCTGGACTAGATTAAGTACTGAAATATTAAGACAACCCGTGGAGCTGCTAGTTGATGTTGATTAGTTATAGTGACCCATACATTAGTATATGCTTCTTTGAATTATAAGAGATGATGTATGTGAATGCTTGTGATGATTCGTTGCTGCCATGTTGCTGTGTTGTTAATAAATAAAAACTGCACGTGTCGTCAAAGATTTATGATGTTATGGTCCAAACTATTGGAGTTCATTTGAGATGTCTAGGAGTTAAGAAGTTGAGTCCATGCATATGCATCCAGAGACGAGGGCTCATGCCCTAGGAGCTTTTGCTCAAATAGCGACGAGGGCTTATGCCCTAGGAGTATTCTTATGCTCAATAGCGACGAGAGCTTATGCTCTAGGAGTATTTTTATACTCAATAGCGACGAGGGCTTATGCCCTAGGAGTATATTTATACTCAATATGGTACCACATGCATGATTAAGATGACTAAGTTGCATTGTTGAGTCTAAGTTGCATTGTCGAGTCGAGGTCGAATTGTCAAGTCGAACTAAGATTGTTGATTAAGATGTTTATTAAGATGTTGATTTAAGATGTTTATTATGATGATGATTTGAGATGCTTAGTATGATGTGATCTAAGATGTTGATTATGATGTGGATTTATGACGTTGATTATGATTAAGTTGTTACTTGACTGTTGTTGTGATATTATGAAAATGAAGTTATGTTGTTAAATATAATTGTGAATTATATGTTTAATGTTTTTGTTTTGTGAATCTCACCCCTTCTGTTGGAATTGCCGCCTCGTGGGCAAGTGCAGGTATTTACGCTTTAGTTGCTGTTGCTGTTGTGAGTGGCTACCCTCACTGTGTCCTTAGGTGCTCTGATACGTAACGGGATGGGGACTTTTACGTATTTTCTATTCCTTACGTATTACCTTGAATTGACATGAATAAGAGTAGTTTTGAATTATGTTAGATTTTTTTTATTAGGCCTGCGAGCCAGAACCATTATGTTAATTTGAATTTTATCCACTGCGAAGTTTAAATGATTTTGATTAGAATAAATTATTATTTATTCCGTTGTTTTTGATATATATTAAGGAATGTAGTATTCCATTCATGCGATACTCTGATTTAAATCAAGAAATTTTAATGTTGGGAAAACGGGGTGTTACAATTGGTATCAGAGCAGGTCGGTCCATCCGACCAAGTAGATCGAGTTGTCCGTGTCGAGTGTTAGTTTAATTTTATTTGAATTTCTCTAACCCGTTCTCGTTATGTAGTGAACTAAGATGGCTGGGAGAAATGATGCTGCTCTTGCTGCTGCATTACAAGCGATGGCTCAAGCGGTTGGGCAACAACCTAACGCTGGTGGTAACAATGGAGTTCGAATGTTGGAGACGTTTCTAAGGAACCATCCACCTACCTTCAGAGGCAGATATGATCCTGATGGAGCTCAGACTTGGCTCAAAGAGATTGAAAGAATTTTCCGAGTCATGGAGTGCACTGCGCCTCAGATGGTTCGTTTTGGTACGCATTGTTTGGCCGAGGAAGCTGATGACTGGTGGGTTAGTGTTCGTCCGAATCTGGAGAACGAGGGTGAAGTTACTTGGGCTGTGTTCAAGAGGGAATTCCTGAATAGATACTTTCCAGAGGATGTTCGCGGAAAGAAGGAGATTGAGTTTCTGGAGCTGAAGCAAGGCGAAATGTCAGTCACAGAGTATGCTGCTAAGTTCGTTGAGCTGGCTAAGTTTTATCCGCACTACACTGCTGAGACTGCTGAATTCTCCAAGTGTATCAAGTTCGAGAATGGCTTGCGTGCTGAGGTTAAGCGAGCAATTGGGTATCAGAAGATCCGTCAGTTCTCCGAGTTGGTAAGTAGCTGCAGAATTTATGAGGAGGACACCAAAGCACATTATAAGGTTCTGAAGGAGCGGAAGGGTAAGCGCCAACAAGGTCGTGATAAGCCGTATAGCGCCCCGGTTGATAAGGGTAAACAGAAGGTAAATGATGGGAGGAGACCTCAGAAGGAAGATGCTCCCGCAGAGGTCGTCTGCTATAACTGTGGAGAAAAAGGCCACAAGAGTAATGCTTGTACGGGAGATGTGAAGCGGTGTTACCGTTGTGGTAAGAAGGGACATGCTACTACGGCATGCAAACATGATGACATCGTGTGCTTTAACTGTAATGAAGAAGGTCATATTGGTTCGCAATGCAAGAAGCCGAAGAAGGCTCAGGCTACTGGGAGAGTTTTCGCTTTGGCTGGTACTCAGACCTGAACGAGGTAAATTTTCGAGGACGAAAATTCTATAAGTTGGGGAGAGTTGTAACGCCCGTCTCGATTATTTAATTAATTTGCCAAGTTAGAATATATTTACATGATTTATGTGATTTATCTGCTATGTTGTGATCGTATTAGGTGGTTTATTTTATTATTTAATAGAATAAGGGTTGAAAATAAAATAAATATTGAGTTGTGGGGCTGTTTTCGAATTAGGTAGAATTATGAGGGATTAGATGAAATAAGATAAAACAGAATAGAAGTGGTTTAAAAAGGAAAATTAGGTTTAGAATTGTACAGTACGTACAATTCAGCTTTTGGGAGAAAAAGGGAGAAAACAAGAGAGAAGAACAAGAGAGGCTGATGCTCAATTTTCTAAGGTAAGGGTGAGCCTAGCATTTCAATTCATTTAGCTTATGATTCATGATTGTAGTTAACATGTTTAGGGATTGTTCATGAGAATTTAAGAACTAAGAATTAGGTTAAAAAGTGATGAATTGATGATGAGAAATTGTACCGTTGACGTAGGAAACTGTTTAAAGACCATAGAATAGCCCTTGTACATCATTATAGTCGAAATTTGGAAGGTTTAGGATGAAATTTGGGGTTTTGGGTGAAAACCCTCGTAATCCCGTATCTGTTCTGTCGCAGCTCGCCACAGCGAGCAATCAACTCGCCACAGCGAGTGCTCTTCATGAGCTCGCGAGGCGAGCAACCCACTCGCCATAGCGAGTTAGCCCTAGTAGGCTCGCGAGGCGAGCAATCCACTCGCCATAGCGAGCAACCTTGAGAAGGCTCGCGAGGCGAGCAACCCCCACTCGCCATAGCGAGCAACCCGTGATGTCTCGCCAGGCGAGCAACCCTACTCGCCATAGCGAGTAGTACCCCTGAAGCTCGCGAGGCGAGCAACCCAACTCGCCACAGCGAGTTACCCCTGACGGTTCGCGAGGCGAGGGTTCCCACTCGCCATAGCGAGTAGTCCTGTATCAGACTACCTTTTGGATTAATGCGACTCTTGTCGCACAATTGATTATGAGATTAACCCTGGACTAGATTAAGTACTGAAATATTAAGACAACCCGTGGAGCTGCTAGTTGATGTTGATTAGTTATAGTGACCCATACATTAGTATATGCTTCTTTGAATTATAAGAGATGATGTATGTGAATGCTTGTGATGATTCGTTGCTGCCATGTTGCTGTGTTGTTAATAAATAAAAACTGCACGTGTCGTCAAAGATTTATGATGTTATGGTCCAAACTATTGGAGTTCATTTGAGATGTCTAGGAGTTAAGAAGTTGAGTCCATGCATATGCATCCAGAGACGAGGGCTCATGCCCTAGGAGCTTTTGCTCAAATAGCGACGAGGGCTTATGCCCTAGGAGTATTCTTATGCTCAATAGCGACGAGAGCTTATGCTCTAGGAGTATTTTTATACTCAATAGCGACGAGGGCTTATGCCCTAGGAGTATATTTATACTCAATATGGTACCACATGCATGATTAAGATGACTAAGTTGCATTGTTGAGTCTAAGTTGCATTGTCGAGTCGAGGTCGCATTGTCAAGTCGAACTAAGATTGTTGATTAACATGTTTATTAAGATGTTGATTTAAGATGTTTATTATGATGATGATTTGAGATGCTTAGTATGATGTGATCTAAGATGTTGATTATGATGTGGATTTATGACGTTGATTATGATTAAGTTGTTACTTGACTGTTGTTGTGATATTATGAAAATGAAGTTATGTTGTTAAATATAATTGTGAATTATATGTTTAATGTTTTTGTTTTGTGAATCTCACCCCTTCTGTTGGAATTGCCGCCTCGTGGGCAAGTGCAGGTATTTACGCTTTAGTTGCTGTTGCTGTTGTGAGTGGCTACCCTCACTGTGTCTTTAGGTGCTCTGATACGTAACGGGATGGGGACTTTTACGTATTTTCTATTCCTTACGTATTACCTTGAACTGACATGAATAAGAGTAGTTTTGAATTATGTTAGATTTTTTTTATTAGGCCTGCGAGCCAGAACCATTATGTTAATTTGAATTTTATCCGCTGCGAAGTTTAAATGATTTTGATTAGAATAAATTATTATTTATTCTGTTGTTTTTGATATATATTAAGGAATGTAGCATTCCGTTCATGCGATACTCTGATTTAAATCAAGAAATTTTAATGTTGGGAAAACGGGGTGTTACACATCCAACCTGAACTATGAGCAAAGAAGATCAAGGAACCAAAGTTGATCAGAAACTGTATAGAGGTATGATAGGTTCTTTGTTATACCTAACTACATCCAGACCAAATATTTTATTCAGCGTATGTTTGTGTGCAAGGTTTCAATCAGACCCTAGAGAGTCTCATTTAACAGTTGTTAAGAGAATCTTAAGATATCTGAAAAGAACTACTAATCTTGGACTTCTGTATAAGAAATCTTCTGATTATAATCTAGTTGGATTCTGTGACGCTGACTATGATGGAGACAGGATTGAAAGATAATCAACCAGTGGCAATTGTCAATTTTTGGGAGAGAATCTGATATCCTGGGCTAGCAAAAGGCAAGCAACTATTGCTTTGTCTACAGCAGAAGCAGAATACATCTCAGCTGCTAGTTGTTGTACAAAGCTACTCTGGATGAAACATCACCTTGAGGATTATCAAATAACTGAAAACTATATCCCAATTTATTGTTATAATACAACTGCTATGTGTTTATCTAAGAATCCAATTATGCATTCAAGAGCAAAGCACATTGAGATTAAACATCATTTTATAAGAGACTATGTTCAAAAAGGAATTATAGATATTCAATTCATTGATAGTGATCATCAATGGGCTGATATATTTACTAAACCTTTGTCTGTTGAAAGATTTGATTTTATAAAGAAAAATTTGAACATGTGTTATGTCTCTTGTTAATGTGCGCTTCTGAAAACAGAATTCAGACTCTGAAAGATAATCAGAAGCTAATTGATAATCAGACTCTCTTTTGGAGACTCTGATGAACATAAGCTTCTGAAGACACTTAGACTCTGTTAAGGAAACTTAGACTATCAAGAAGCTCGTATTAGCGGAAGCATGATTGTTGAGTTCAGTAACACCTGCCCCACTATGGTGACAGTTACTTTTTTAGTTCTCAGACGTGGCCTGTCTGTATTGGGTAAGAACTCAAAGGGCAATGATTTTATTACGTTTAACAAGTAATTCTCGCGTCTTCCTAACACTTTTACGGCTGCATGCTCACTAGTCTTTATTACTCTTGTTTGTTTTTCCCCTTCTCTTTCCAAACGGTTTTCAATTTTTCACTATAAATAGCAATCACACACAACCCACTTCACTTTTTACACTTTGATTTTTTTCTCTGAACATCTCTTTCGTTTTCAGTCTCTGAAAAATATTTTTTGTTCTCTAAATCAAAACCTAGAAACCTTACAAATGGAAAGTGATCTCATTCAATCTGGTGTGATAATCAAAACCGGAAAGTCTTATGTGATTAAACCCAGAACCATGAACATCATTAAAGAGACTCTGGAAGTTTAAGTTGAATCTCTAGTAGATTTCGGTTCCCTGATTAGGCATGGTATAGATGTATCTTCTCATTTCTTATCACAAGGAATGATGAGTTATTTTGGTATGTTGAATGGACCAACATATCAAGAGTTAGCAAGAAACTGCTGCAATCATGAACAACCCCTCTTTAGCTGGCAAGAATAGAAAGCAAATGGGTTTGAGATCGTACAAAGGTCTAGAAATAAGGTCTGCTGTGATGGGGATTCCAATCCTTATTACTGAAGAAATAGTTATCAGGGCTTGCAGGGTAACTTATGGAGGTAAATTATAATGGAATGTGGATAAGAAGAGTGAGTGGATGGGCATCAGCAACAAACTCTTATTTGAAGGAAGACCCTCAAATAAGTTGGTAGACATGCATCCTGAGCATAGGATGCTTCTGAAGATCATACTGGATAGTATGCTTCAGAGAGGTGGAGGAACAGACACTCTGTCTGTTGATCATAAAGTGCTTCTATACTTTTTGATTAAAAAGAAGAAAATAAACTTTCCAAGCTACATGATGCACCACATGTGCTGGGCTATCAGGGAAGGCCAAACGAAACCCAGAAGACAAGTTCCCTTTGAAATATTAATCTCTGAGATTCTGTATCAAGGAGGCCTCTTGAAGGTCTTGACAGAATTTGGTGTTGTATCAGACACTCAGCTTGGAACAGTAACAGGGTGAATCATCAATGGCAAGAGTCTTCAATACATGAAGATTGTCAGCAAGTTCAACCCTTCTAATCTAGATATGAAGGAATCTTCTGTACAATCAGATTTGATGATGAACTTCCCTCCTATTTCCAAAAAAGACAATCCTGAAGTCCTAGCAAGATTTATAGTAGACTACTACAATGAAACTGGTAGAATAATCAACTATTCTGCCATTCTTGAGACTGCTGGAGGAAAACCTCCTAAGGTCAAAGGCAGAAGGACCAAGGAAGTTAATCTACAGGAAGAGGAAGAGAAGCAAGAACCTCCTAAGAAGAAGAAAAAGTCTACAGCTCTTCCAGGAGTGACTATTGGTGCCTCTGAAACCATAGCTCCTATGCTTCTGTCTGTCTCTCCTGCATCCAAGGAAATTAAGGAAAGGATAAAGAAATCCAAGGATGAGAAGAAAACAAAGGATGAGAAGAAAACGAAGAAAGACAAAGCTGACAGAGATCACCAAAGGCTGGATGAAGAAATTGCTGAATTTCTTGATGCTGATTCTGATGAAGAAGAAAGTCAGGTCAAGAAAAGGAAGAAAGAAGTTGTTCCTGTGGCTAAGGATGTAGCACAGAAGATAGGTACTTCTGTATCTATGATTGAAGATGATCATGCTGCTCGCAAGGAAATGGCAGCAGAAGTTGTGACAGAAGGACTTAGAGATGAGACTGTGAAGGAAGCTGCTAAGTTGCTTGCAGCAGCTTTGAAACAGAAGGGCCGTGATGCCCCTGCAGAAGCTAATCAATCAGGAGCTAATCTATCTGATGCTTCTGACCAACTAGCTTCTCTAGAAGCCGGCATTGGCACATCAGGTAACATTTCATTTGACTCACCTTTCTCTTCTACGAATCAAGAGTCATCACCCTCATCTGAAACTGAATCAGATAACATACCCCTGAGCAAAGTCCTTTCATCCTTTTGAAATAAAACTCCCTTTCCAATCAACTATTGGCAGGGTTATTCAAGACACCATCACAGTGTCTCTGAACTTACCCTCTGACCATCCTGCTCAACCATCTTTTCTCAAACCACTTCAGGTAATTCAGCCTACTGAAGAACCTGAAGAACCCATTCAATCTGCTCAACCATCTCCTCCACATGAAACAATCTTTGTAGACTCTCCAGATATCCTAGATTCTCTTCAAAGAAACCTAGGAGGAGAACTACCAAAGACCCCTGCAAAATCGAAAACAACCAAGACTACAGAATCTGTTTCAAAACCAGACTTTGTACCTCAACCTGAACCAGATATTCAAACCTTAGCTTCAAACGAACCAGTTACTGTAACTGTAGAGGAACCAGTCTCTGAGACTTTGGAACAAGTTTTTAATGCCATCCCTGACCCAAAACCTGTAACAGAATGCATAGCAGAGCCTGTGTCTGAAACAGTTATTGAACCTCTTTCCCAACCTCAAACTGTGGTAACTGGCTTCCAAACCTTACAAACAATCTTAGCTTCTGAACCTTTAGCTTCATCTGAGCCAAACCAAACTCTGATTCCTCACAACCTCTTTGATTCGTTGAGAATAGATGAGTTTTATGGAGTGTCCAGCTCAAAGCTCAAGGATATTATTGAGCAAAGATTTGTGCCAATCCTCAATGTAAGCTATAAGGATAAATTTTCTACTCTGAAGAATGAATTTGTGGACTTTGTCACCAAAATTTGTGGATTTTGTGCCAATCTCTTTAGATTTCAATGGATACGCTTATGGTATTTTTATAAAAGACCATCATGATACTCAAAATGAGGATGTTTCAGATGTCGAACATGTAGTTTTCTTGACTTACTGGCAGTCTATGTACATTTTCTGTACTAGGTCTTTACAAGTAGCTAAAGGCTACAAATCCTTAGCTATCCAACTACACACTGGCCAGAACGTCTGTTTAAGTAAGCTTATACTAGGATCTTTGTATGAAAGCCTAAATTTAGGAGTAACTGCCATCAGGGATTACCAATCGAATGGTGAGAGTTTCATTATATATGGGCCTGTCTAGCTGTTCCAGCTAAGGCTCTTAGCAACTTTTAGGCCAAATTTGGAACTGTTTCTTCCTACTGATTTTGAAAAAGCATATGCTGAGAGATCCATCGAAGGAATAGGTTTGGCTATGCTTTGTTGTGCACACAAAAATCCCAAAGACCTTTTCACCATTGCTTATAAAGCCTTTTTAGAGTGTGATATTTTTACCCCTTCGTTAGCTCCATTCGCAACTAGGTCTTGTGGGCCAGAGTGGTTTACCAGTATACTCCCCGCATTAAATAATGAAGATAGAACATAAATTGATTTGATCAGGCAGGCTTATCTAACACCTACCTTCGTGACTAGCAGAGTTAGGTCTACCGACCCATTTGGTTTATATGGCTACCAAACTAATCTGGTTGCACGCCAATTTGGCCTGGTTCAGCCAAAACCCTGCTCTCGATACAAGTGCTCAAATGACTTAAAAAGGCCAGAGAAAGAGGATACTTGGAAAGCACTCCTTCGACAAGCTAAGGAACATGCCCCTAGATTTCAACCTGTTGCATTCAAAGTTTCTTATGCATGTACTGAAGCGTTTTTTAAGTAGTGGCAAAGATATTATAAACATCAAACTAATCGAGTAAATCCAGCCACACTACTCCCTCAACTGATATCTGCTTTTCAAATTTTGCAGAAACATTCCAAGAAGAACAAAGGTACGCATATCGGGAAATCCAAGCTTTCCAAAAATATTTTCAAACTGTGTATGATCCGCTGCATCTTAGCCGGACCATTAACTATGCTGCTCAAAATTTGAAGGACAAAATTTATGAAAAAATTCCTTCAATGCATTTTCCTCCTTTTACTCCCAGCAAATATCTTTTCGCTCTACATTTTAAAATCAAGTTTCCTGCATTGCCAACCAGCAAGTTGGCTTTGGCCTTTAGGCCACCATATCCCAAATGGTTCCATTGCAAAACATACCTGGGCATGAAACAAAGATTTTTAACTAGAGAAAAAAATAAAGTTATTTGTGCTAAATGGGATCTATACACATTTAGAGGCCATCTCCATCTAACTCTCCCTCATATTCGCATCCTTTCTCCTATGGAAATGGGTAAGATTTTCTGATAATTCTTTTAAAACGAATATGTGAACGCTATGAATGTTTACTTTCAATTACCCATTTCATTCACAACTATCCCTTTAAACACGGAAGATATCGAAGAGGATGATGTTAATGCTAAAACCCAATCGAAGTCAAAAACAAAGAATTCCTCAAAGAAATCCTCCAAATCAGGGAAAGATCAGGTAATAACCTTTTATCTCCGCTTTATCTACTTTGACGGCATGCCATTACTGACTAAGCTTTGACGAAATTACTCTTTAGGGTCACAAAAGAAAAACTCCTTCCACTACTGAGCCATCTTCAAAGAAGGCTAAAGTTACAGAAACCAAGGATCATGTGATTTTTCCTCTTTTAGACAGTCTTATAATCATAATGTTGGCTTTGATAATCTTTTGACTTGCGTTTCATATTTTTTTCTAGCCATGTGATTCATCTGACGCTGTCGAAGCTGACCCTGCTCCAAAAGTCCTCAAAACGGAACGAACGAAAAAGAGAAAACAGGAGACTTCGATGCCTGAGACTCATAAAGGCAGGAAGAGTCACCTAGCAAACCAAAAGGCAGGAAGAAAAAGTTGGGTCATAAAGATTCTAACCCTAATAGTGCCCACTCTTGCGTGGGTGACAACGTCTGGAAGGTACTTCTTAGAGTGAAATCCTCTTTGCCCTTTCGTTGCTTTATTTCGATGATCTAATCTTTATTTTGAACCAAGCCACGCTTCACTCTCCTAATATTGTGGTGCCATCACCCATCATGGAAGATGAAGAGGAGGCGGTAAAGTCTAGCCCTCCACCCAAGATTTCTAAATTCATTGAAAAACCTCTAGAGGCTGATGTTCCAGCTGATCGAAACCTCATTTGCTCTACTGGACTGGCCGAAGATGTGCCCAAGATTTTGGCCAAGACTCCAACTCCTACAATCCTGCCAATCAATTCAGAAGAGTTTGGTAGATTAAAATAAATCAACCCTTTTGAGGCTTTCGATGTTCTTATCCAGAAGAAAGCTTTATTCTCCAAAGCCACTGGTGGTTCTTCGAGTCGGTCCTTGGATGATCCTTCTGAGTTATCAAATGATAGTTTATTGGCATAATTCCGAACTAAAGTTTTAGATGTGGATCTGTATCACTCTATCAAACAGGACATCACCATTGTCCCTCAAATAAAGGATTTACTCCATAGGGTGAACCTATCTACGTTAGGTTCAAAATTTCACCAATTTTCTGCCAACCTAGTGGTCCTTATAGTGGACCTCCTTTCTGTTGGAACAAGGGTGTTCAGCAATACCACGTTTTGAGTTTTGATGATAACAAGATATTAAAAATTGTCAATTGGATATGCTAATATTTGTTTAAGTATGCAGGATCTTAATCAAGATTTTATTCTTAGAAAGTATTCTGTTTGAACATTTTGAGAGCAAAACCAAGAGAAGCTTGTTGCTTGTGATTCTGAAGAACTACAGAGTCTGAAGAATCATCAGAAGCTATGTCAAGAAGTCCTGAAGACTAAAAGAATCTGAAGCTCAAATAAGTCTGAAGATGATCAGAACCTAAAGGCATTTCGAAGACCATCAGAACCTGAAGACCAAGAGAGTCTGAAGATCATCAGAAGCTGAAGTGCTACAGTGAGTCTGAAGCCTAAAATCTGAAGATCTATTTAGAAGGATTTCTAAAGGCTTTTCGATGCATAAGAAACACTCACTTGGAGTAACGGCTAACTTTATAACGCCCGTCTTGGATTATTTAGATTATCTTATGTAGTATAGAGAATATTTATATGATTTTATGTGATTTAAGTAATTTATATGATTTATGTGAAATGTGTGAGTTTATTAAGTGACTTATTTTATTGTTTAATAAAATAAGATTTGAAAATAAAATAAATATTAAGTTGTGGGGCTGTTTTAGAATTAGATATAGTTATGAGGGAAAAAGTGAAATAAGATAAATTAGTTAGAAAACATAAATAGGGAAAACCTATGTTTAGAAATTGTCAGAACGTACAATTCAGAATTAGGGAGAAAAAGGGAGAAAACAGAAGAGAAGAACCAGAGAGGTTGCTGCTCAATTTTCGTAAGGTAGGGGTGAGCCTAGCATTACAATTCCATTAAAACTAGTAATTCATGATTATAGTTAACAGATTATAGGGTTAGTTCATGAGAATTAGAAACTAAGAATTAGGTCAAAAAGTGATGAATTGATGATTAGATGATGAGAAACTGTACCAATGTTGTAGAAAACTGTTTACAGACCATAGGGTAACACTTAAACATCATTATAGTCGTAATTAGGGAGGAACATGATGAAAATTGGGGTTTTGGGTGAAAATTGTCGTAACCCCGTAACTGTACTGTCATCGCTCGCCACGGCGAGTGCCCTTCAACAGCTCGTGAGGCGAGAAAACCACTCGCCCTAGCGAGTACTGCCTTAGAAGTCCGCGAGGCGAGAAATCCCACTCGTCGTAGCGTGTAACCCCCTTGATGGCTCGCAAGGCGAGCAGTTCAACTCGCCATAGCGAGTGACCTATGTTGGCTCGCAATGCGAGCAGCCGAACTCGTCATACCGAGCAGTACTATACCCAACGGCCTCTTAGAATTATGTGACTCTTGTTGCACGAGTTATTGTGAGATGACCCCTGAGATAGAATTAAGTACTACTGCAATGTTAAAGACGGCCTATAGAGATGTTAATTAATGTTTGATTTTTGTTATTAGTGACATATACAATTATGTATGCTTCCTTTGAACTGTAAGAGATAAATTATGTGATAATGATATTATTGTGTCTTGAGATGTTTGATGTTCTGCCATGCTGCCATTGTTATTGATTAAAAGCTGCATGTGTCATTCTAAGATTTATGAGTTGTAATATAAATTATTGGACTTTATTTGAGATGTCTAAGGTTCAAGAAGTTGAGTCCATGCATAATCATTCAGAGACGAGAGCTCATGCCCTAGGAGCTTTTGCTCAAGAGAGACGAGAGCTTATGCTCTAGGAGTATTTTTATGCTCAACAGTGACGAGGGCTTATGCCCTAGGAGTATATTTATACTCAATAGCGACGAGGGCTTATGCCCTAGATTGGTACCACATGCATGTATAATATGTCTAAGTTGCATAAGTCGAGTTGAAGTTGCATTGTCGAGTCAGACTAATAAGTTGAACTATGATGCTGAGTTATGATGATGATTATGAAGTTGATTAAAGATGTTATATGATTATTATTATGAATGTATTTGACGTTTATGTTGTTAAATGTAATTATTGAATTATATATTTAATGCCATTGTATTGTGAATCTCACCCTTTCTGCTTGGAAATGTTGCTCTTCATATGAGTAACTTGCAGGTGATTAAGCTTTTAGCTGTTGTTTGCTGTTGTGAGTGACTACCCTCACTGTGTCCTTAGGTGCTCTGATACGTAAAGGGATGGGAACCATTATAACTATATTCTATTCCTTAGGTATTGATTATGATTTTAATATTATTAAGTTTCAGTTGAATTTATGTTGAGAAGTTTTGATGTGCCCTGCGTGCCAAAACTATTTTGTTAACTTGAATTTTTATCCGCTGTGAAGTTTTGAACCTTTTATGATTATTATTTTACTAAATCGTTATTTATTCTATTTTGAGATTTTTATAAATGTGGCATTCCGTTTATTGAGAAACTCTGATTATTTATTAAGGAATTTTTACTTAGGGAAAACGGGGTGTTACAATTGGTATCGTAGTAGGTCGGTCCGTCCGGCCAAGTAGATTGAGTCGTTTGAGTCGAGTATTAGTTTAATTATGTTTTGGATTTCCCTAACTTGTTCCCGTTATGTAGTGATCTGAGATGGCTGGAAGAAATGATGCTGCTCTTGCTGCTGCATTACAAGCAATGGCTCAAGCTGTGGGTCAACAACAGAATGTTGGAGTGAGAATGTTGAAAACTTTTATGAGGAACCATCCACCTACTTTCAAGGGAAGATATTTAAGGTGAGAAAAACACAAGAAGGGGGGGGGGGGTTGAATTGTGTTAGCTTTTCGCAGCTCTTGAAGAGTGAGAATCTAATTCCTTAGTATCAGAGTCTGAAAGAGATCAGAGTCTGATGAGAGATTAGGTTATGTTGCAGCGGAAATAATCAAGAGAAAAAGAGAAGAGAGAACACAAGCAATTATACAGGTTCCTTCCACAAACCGGAAGTAGTCCTGTCCCCCTTGCACTTCCAAGGAGAGTTTCACTAAAATGTAATATCTATTACAAGTTGCTCAAACACACAGTAAGAGACTTCCAATGCTCAAGCACGCAGGCAAGAGACTTCCAATGCTCAAAGACACAACTAAGAGACTTCTTTGCTCAAGGACGCAGCCAAGAGACTTATTTGCTCAAGCACACAAGCAAGAGACTTCTGACACAATTTACAAAAAATTGAATAGAGCTGAAACACTTGACAAACAATCAAACGTGTTCCAATTACAACAAAGACAGACTCTGTTTAAAACAAAGACAGACTCTATTTTTCTGCTTAACTTAGAAATTCTAGAATACTCAGTTTGTAAGAATAATCTAAGTTGATGATGTGTTTCTGTTAAGACTCAGTTGAATACGATAGCAATGCAGCGTAGTTTTTCAGTTGTAGAGTCCAACAATTCTTCAAGTCTTCTATCCTTTATATAGGCGTAGGAAAGAGACGTTGAATCATCCAGCACATCAGGATGATTTCTGAAGCTTGATCAATAGCTGTTGATTTGTTGCTTGATATGTTAATAGTCCTTCAATTGCATATTTTGAATTCCATTCGTTTTAAAGATTAATACCGGTAGACACAGTTGCCAAACTGTACGAGGTAATGGAGTAGTGGAAACAGAGTTTGTACAACGTACTCTGTACTGACCTGCATTCTTTGTCGTTGAGCATCCCACGCTCAAGTTGACTTTGAAGCTAGCCGTTACTCCAAATGAGAGTTTCTTTTGCATCGTAATGCCTTTAGAAATCCTTGTAAGCAGATCTTCAGATTGCAGGCTTCAGACTCACTGTAGCATTTCAGCTTCTGATGATCTTCAAACTCTCTTGGTCTCCAGATTCTGATAGTCTTCAGACTCTGATAATCTTCAGACTCTGATAGTCCTCAGACTCTGATAGTCCTCAGACTCTGATAGTCTTCAGACCCTCTTCGATATACTCTTCAAACTCTCTTCGATACAGTCATCAGACTCTCTTCGATACATAATCACAAGCAACAAGCTTCTCTAGATCTTTTCTCTTAAAATGTTCAAACAAAATACTTTCTAAGATATAAATCTTGATTAATATCCTGCATACTTAAACAAATATTAGCATATCCAATTGACAATTTTTAATACCTTGTTATCATCAAAACTCAAAACGTGGTTTTGTTGAACACTTTTGTTCCAACAATCTCCCCCTTTTTGATGATGACAAACATCAGTATTTAAAAGGTCAATTGTTGTTAATCTAATTAACAAGTTGACTTAAGGGGTCTGAGGTTTGTAAGCTCAGAGTCTGAGGTTTGTAAGCTCTGACTCCCTCTGAGTCTGATAGTTCTTAAGTTGAGGTTTGTAAGCTCCCCCTAAGTTCTATCCAAGTTAATTAAATTCAATTTCATAAACAGTTGAATTAGTTCTCAGAATAATAGACGAATTAGAGAAAAAAATTCAAACGGGGGCTCAGAATCTAACTAAGCACCTTTTGCAAAATTTCCCTTTAACTTTTACAAAGAACTTGCAGATTCAACAGTTAACAAACAAAGCTTTCCTTCTCCCCCTTTTGTCATCAACAAAAAGGTTTAGAAACAAGTTTCTCCCCCTTTTTAAATGACTTCAGGTAAGGATAAAAACAATTTTTAAGGAAAACAAGATTCAGAGCGAAAAACATATAAGATGCAAAACACAATATATACCAGAGGCACAAAGATTAAATAACAACTTGAATAATCTTAAAAATGACGGTTCAGATGATAAAGAAAACAACAGAAATAAGTTACAAGCAAAACAAAACACAAGGAATTTAAACTAAGGTTGGTTTTGTTTGGCAAGGTGATCCATCAATTTCTGGAGATCCTCTTGCTGCTTCTTAACAATCTCTTCCAAAGCTTCAGTTCTTCTCAAATGAGCTTCTCTTTCAAGTCTTGCTTCTTCCTGAACTCTGTGCAGTCTCCTTCTCAAAGAGTCAAAAACCATTGGTCCTCTTCGATTGTATTGATCTTCATCAAAGAATCGTTTATACTCCATCCGCAAAATAGGAGCTTTCTTCTTAGCTTTGGTTTTCTCAGATCTCTTAACTTCTTCCACATGCTTGGCAGTAACAATGGCTTGTTCCTTGACAGCAGCCTTCTGAATTTCGGTGACAAAATCCAAAAATCCAGTCTTCAAAGTGGAGAACTTATCCTCATAGCTTACATTGAGGATAAGCACAAACCTTTGCTTAATAATGTCCTTGAGCTTAGAGTTTGATGAAGCATAGAACTCATCTATCCTTAACGAATCAAAGAGGTTGTGAGGTTCAGAAGTTGAGGGTTGAGAGGCTCTTAATGCTCGAAAGGTTTCAATACCGGTTACAACTGTTTTGGATTCAGAAAGAGGTTCAAGAACCGTTTCAGACAGAGACTCTGCTATGCATTCTGTTACAGGTTCTGATAGGATATCAGAAACTTGCGCCAGAATCTCAGAGACTGGTTCCTCTACAGGTTTTGAGCGTTCAACAGAAGCTATGGTGAGAATTTCTGTAGGTTTGGGTACAGAGTCTGGTTTAGAAACAGATTCTGTAGCTTTTGTTGATTTGGATTTAGCAGGGGTTTTTGGTAGTTCTCCTTCTAGGTGTTTCTCAAGTGAGTCTAGGAGGTCTGGAGAGTCTACACAAATAGGCTCATGTTGGGGGGATGGTTGAGTAGAATGAATGGTTACTTCAGGTTCTTCAGAAGGTTGAATTGCCTGAAGCGGTTTGAGAAAAGATGGTTGAGCAGTGTGGTCAGCAGGTAAGTTCATAGACACTGTGATGGTGTCTTGAATAACTCTGTCCATAGTTGAATCAACATATTCAACTATTTTGGGGTCAAGTGGGTCATGGGATGATAAGGGTTTGATTGGTGAGGGGGATGAATTTCTAAGGGAGGGAAGAATTTGGCTCAAGGGTTTGTTATCTGATTCAGTATCAGATGAAAACTCTTGAAGAATGGTAGAATAGTTGATTATTCTACCAGTTTCATTGAAGTAATCCACCACAAATCTTGCATTAAACCATTCTTGAGACTGCTGGAGGAGGACCTCTTAAGGTTAAAGGGAAAAGGACCAAGGAAGTGTTTCCAAAGGAAGAGGAAGAGAAGCAAGAGCCTCTCAAGAAGAAGATGAAATCTACAGCTCTTCCAGGAGTAACTATTAGTGCCCCTAAGACCATAGCTCCCATGCCTGTGTCTGTATCTTCTGCATCCAAGGAAATCAAGGATAGGATAAAGAAGAAAGCTAAGAAGGATGAGAAGAAAGCGAGGAAAGGCAAGGGTGACAGAGATTATGTGAAACTAGCTGATGAGATTGCTGAATTCCTTGATACTGACTCTGATGGTGAAGAAAGTCAGATCAAAAAGAGAAAGATGGAAGTGGTTCATGTGGCTAAGGATGTAGCACAGAAGATAGGTACTTCTGTATCTATGATTGAGGATGAACATGATGCTGGCAAGGCAATGGCAGCAGAAGTGGTTGCTGAAGAACTTAAGGAAGAAACTGTTAAAGAAGCTGTTAAGTTGCTTGCATCTGCTCTGAAACAGAAGAGTCATGTTGCTCCTGCAGAAGCTAAGGTATCAGAAGCTACTGTGTCTGATCATCATGCTTCTCTAGAAGCTGGAATAGGAACCTCTGGTAATGTGGCATTTAACTCACCTTCCTCTACGAATCAAGAGTCTTCATCTGATACTGAATCAGATAACAAACCCTTGAGTCAAATTCTTCCCTCCCTCATAAATTCATCCCCCTCACCAATCAAACCCCTAACATCCCATGACCCACTTGACCCCAAAATAGTTGAATATGTTGATTCAACTATGGACAGAGTTATTATAGACACCATCACAGTGTCTATGAACTTACCTGCTGACCACCCTGCTCAACCATCTTTTCTCAAACCGCTTCAGACAATTCAACCTTCTGAAGAGCCTGAAGTAACCATTCATTTTACTCAACCATCCCCCCAACATGAGCCTATTTGTGTAGACTCTTCAGACACCCTAGATTCTCTTGAGAAACACCTAGGAGGAGAACTACCAAAAACCCCTACTAAATCCAAATCAACAAAAGCTACAGAATCTGTTTCTAAACCAGACTCTGTACCCAAACCTACAGAAATTCTCACCGTTGCTTCTGTTGAACCCTCAGAACCTGTTGAGGAACCAGTCTCTGAGATTCTGGCGCAAGCTTCTGATATCCTATCAGAACCTGTAACAAAATGCATAGCAGAGCCTGTGTCTGAAACAGTTCCTGAACCTCTTTCTGAATCCATAACAGTTGTAACTGGTATTGAAACCTTTCAAGCTTTAAGAGCCTCTCAACCCTCAACTTCTGAACCTCAAAACCTCTTTGATTCGTTAAGGATAGATGAGTTCTATGCTTCATCAAACTATAAGCTCAAGGACATTATTAAGCAAAGGTTTGTGCATATCCTCAATGTAAGCTATGAGGATAAGTTCTCCACTTTGAAGACTGAATTTTTGGATTTTGTTACCAAAATTCAGAAGGCTGCTGTCAAGGAACAAGCCATTGTTACTGCCAAGCATGTGGAAGAAGTTAAGAGAGCTGAGAAAGCCAAAGCTAAGAAAAAAGCTCCTATTATGCAGATTGAGTATAAACCATTCTTTGATGAAGATCAATACAATCCAAGAGATTCAATGGTTTTTGACTCTTTGAGAAGGAGACTGCATAGAGTTCAGGAAGAAGCAAGACTTGAAAGAGAAGCTCATTTGAGAAGAATTGAAGCTTTGGAAGAGATTGTTAAGAAGCAGCAAAAGGATCTCCAGAAATTGATGGATCACCTTGCCAAACAAAACCAACCTTAGTTTAAATTCTTTGTGTTTTGTTTTGCTTGTAACTTATTTCTGCTGTCTTCTTTATCATCTGAACCGTCGTTTTTAAGATTATTCAATTTGTTATTTAATCTTTGTGCCTATGATATATATTGTGCTTTGCATCTTATATGTTTTTCGCTCTGAATCTTGTTTTTCCTTAAATTGTTTTTATCCTTACCCGAAGTCATTTAAAAAGGGGGAGAAACTTGTTTCTAAACCTTTTTGTTGATGACAAAAGGGGGAGAAGGAAAGCCTTGTCTGTTAAACTGTTGAATCTGCAAGTTCTATGCAAAAATTAAAGGGAAATTTGCGAATGGTGCTTAGTTAGATTCTGAGCCCCAGTTTAAAGAATCTGTTCTCTTATTCGTCTATTTTTCTGAGAATTTATTCAACTGTTTATAAAATTGAATTTAATTAACTTGGATAGAACTTAGGGGGAGCTTACAAACCTCAACTTAAGAACTATCAGACTCAGGGGGAGTCAGAGCTTACAAACCTCAAACCCCTTAAGTCAACCTGTTAATTAGATTAACAACAATTGACCTATTAAATACTCATGTTTGTCATCATTAAAAAGGGGGAGATTGTTAGAACAAAGGTGTTCAACAATACCACATTTTGAGTTTTGATGATAACAAGGTATCAAAAATTGTCAATTGGATATGCTAATATTTGTTTAAGTATGCAGGATATTAATCAAGATTTATATCTTAGAAAGTATTCTGTTTGAACATTTTAAGAGCAAAGATCTAGAGAAGCTTGTTGCTTGTGATTCTGTATCGAAGAGAGTCTGAAGACTGTATCGAAGAGAATCTGAAGACTGTATCGAAGAGAGTCTGAAGACTATCAGAACCTGAAAACCAAGAGAGTCTGAAGATCATCAGAATCTGAAGTGCTACAGTGAGTCTGAAGCCTGCAGTTTGAGGATCTACTTACAAGGATTTCTAAAGGCATTACGATGCAAAAGAAACTCTCATTTGGAGTAACGGCTAGCTTCAAAGTCAACTTTAGCGTGGGATGCTCAACGACAAAGAATGCAGGTCAGTACAGAGTACATTGTACGAACTCTGTTTCCACTACTCCACTACCTGGTACAGTTTGGCAACTGTGTCTACCGGTATTTATCTTCAAAAGGAATGGAATTCAAAATATGCAATTGAAGGACTATTACCATATCAAGCAACAGATCAACAACAATTGATCAAGCTTCACAAATCATCCTGATGTGCTGGATGACTGAACGTCTCATTCCTACGCCTATATAAAGGATAAAAGACTTGAAGTAAAAAATAGAGGACTCAACAACTGAAAAACTACGCTGCATTGCTATCGTATTCAACTGAGTCTTAACAGAAACACATCAACAACTTAGATTATTCTTACAAACTGAGTATTCTAGAATTTCTAAGTTAAGCAGAAAAACAGAGTCTGTCTTTGTTTGAAACAGAGTCTGTCTTTGTTGTAATTGAAACACTTTTGATTGTTTGTCAAGTATTTCAACTCTATTCAATTTTCTGTAAATTGTGTCAGAAGTCTCTTGCTTGTGTGCTTGAGCAAAGAAGTCTCTTGGCTGCGTCCTTGAGCAAAGAAGTCTCTTAGTTTTGTCTTTGAGCATTGGAAGTCTCTTGCCTGCGTGCTTGAGCATTGTAAGTCTCTTACTGTGTGTTTGAGCAACTTGTAATAGATATTACATTTTAGTGGAACTCTCCTTAGAAGTGCAAGGGGGACAGGACTACTTCCGGTTTGTGGAAGGAACCTGTATAATTGCTTGTGTTCTCTCTTCTCTCTATCTCTTGATTATTTCCGCTGCAACAGAACCTAATCTTCCATCAGATTCTGATCTCTTTCAGACTCTGATACTAAGGAATTATATTGTCACTCTTCAAGAGCTGCGAAAAGCTAACACAATTCAACCCCCCTTCTTGTGTTTTTCTCACCTTCATCATGGTTCTAGCCATTTCTTGCAAGGTTCTGTTCTTTCTCTCTACAACTCCATTTTGTTGCGGAGTTTTAGGTGCAGACAATTCATGAATAATTCCATGTTTTTCACAGAAAACCTCAAAAGGCTCATTTTCACATAAGGTTGAATTGCTTGAAGTGGTTTGAGAAAAGATGGTTGAGCAGGGTGGTTAGCAGGTAAGTTCATAGACACTGTGATGGTGTCTTGAATAACTCTGTCCATAGTTGAATCAACATGTTCAACTATTTTAGGGTCAAGTGGGTTATGGGATGATAGGGGTTTGATTGGTGAGGGGGATGAATTTATGAGGGAGGGAAGAATTGGACTAAAAAGTTTGTTATCTGATTTAGTATCAGATAAAGACTCTTGATTCGTAGAGGAAGGTTAGTTAAATGTCACATTACCAGAGGTGCCTATTCCAGCTTCTGGAGATATATGATGGTCAGACACAGTAGCTTCTGATATCTCAGCTTCTGCAGGAGCAACCTGACTCTTCTGTTTCAGAGCAGATGCAAGCAACTTAGCAGCTTCTTTAACAGTTTCTTCCTTAAGTTCTTCAGCAACCACTTCTGCTGCCATTGCCTTGCCAACAACATGTTCATCCTCAATCATAGATACAGAAGTACCTATCTTCTGTGCTACATCCTTAGCCACATGAATCACTTCCATCTTTCTCGTCCTTCTTTGCCTTCTTCTCGTCTTTCTTAGCATTCTTCTTTATCCTATCCTTGATTTCCTTGGATGCAGAAGATACAGACACAGGCATGGGAGCTATGGTCTTTGGGGCACCAATAGTTACTCCTGGAAGAGCTGTAGATTTCATCTTTTTCTTGAGAGGCTCTTGCTTCTCTTCCTCTTCCTTTGGAATCACTTCCTTGGTCCTTTTTCCTTTAACCTTAAGAGGTTCTCCTCCAGAAGTCTCAGGAATGGCAGAATAGTTGATTATTCTACCAGTTTCCTTGATGTAATCCACCACAAATCTTGCAAGGACTTCAGGATTATCTTCTTTGGAAATAGGAGGGAAGTCCATCATCAAGTCTGATTGCACATAAGATTCCCTCATATCTTGCTTAGAAGGATTGAATCTTCTGACAATCTTCATGTATTGAAGAGTTTTACCGTTGATGATTCTCCCAGTTACTGTTCCAAGATGAGCGTCTGATACTACACCAGATTCCGATAAGACCTTCAAGAGGCCTCCTTGATACAGAATCTCAGAGATTAGCCTTCCAAAAGGAACTTGTCTTCTGGATTCAGATTGGCTTTTCTTTATAGCCCAGCACATGTGGTACATTACGTACCTTGAAAAGTTTATCTTCATTTTATTTATCTGAAAATAAAGAAGAACCTTGTGATCAACAGACAAAGTGCCTGTTCCTCCACCTTTCTGAAGCATACTATCTAGTATAATCTTCAGAAGCACCCTGTGCTCTGGATGCATGTCAACCAACTTATTTGAGGGTCTCCCTTCAAATAAGAGTTTGTTGCAGATACCCGTCCAGTCACTTTTCTTCTGGACATTCCACTGAAATTTTCCTTCATTTACCACTTGACAAGCTCTGGCAACCACCTCTTCACTGATAAGGACTGGAATCCCCATCACAGCGGACCTGATTTCAAGACCTTTGTACGGTCTTAAACCCATTTCCTCTCTACTTTTGCCAGCCAGCTTAGGGTTGTTCATGATTGCAGTTGTTTCTTCAATGGTAGCTTCATCCTTGTCGAAGACTTCTGCCCTAACCCAGAAATCTCTTACCAGCTCCTGATATGTTGGTCCATTCAACATACCAAAATAGTTCATCATCCCTTGTGATAAGAAATGAGAAGAGACGTCTACTCCGTGACGACTGAGAGAGCCAAAGTCTATTGGAGATTCAACTTGAATTTCCAGAGTTTCTTTGATGAGATTCATCGTTCAGGGTTTAATCACATATGATATTCCAGTTTTGACTAGCACACCAAATTGAATGAGATCACTTGCCATTTGAGAGGTTTCTAGGTTTTTGATTTTTGAGAACAAAAAGTTTTACAGAGATTGAAAGCAATAAGATTGTTCAGAGAAAAAATCAAAGAGTGAAAAGAGAAGTGAGTTGTGTGTGATAGGTATTTATAGAAAAAAAATGATAATCGTTTGGAAAGAATGGGGGACAAACAAACACGATCAATAAATACAAAGAGCATGCAGCCGTAAAAGTATTGGGACAATGCGAAGGTAACTTGTTAAACGTAATGAAATCATTGCCCTTTGAGTTCTTACCCAATACAGACAGGCCACATTTGAGAAACTAAAAAGTAATTGTCACCGTAGTGGGGCAGGTGTTACTGAACTCAACAGTCATGCTTCCACTAATACGAGCTTCTGAGAGTCTAAGATTCCTTAACAGAGTCTGGAGGTTTATCAGAAGCTTTTGTTCACCAGAGTCTCCCAAAGAGAGTCTGATTTTGAATTAGCTTCTAAATATCTTTCAGAGTCTGAATTCTGTTTTCTGAGGCGCATATTACCCAGAGAGATAACACATGTTCAAATTTTTCTTTATAAAATCAAATCTTTCAACAAATAAAGGTTTAGTAAATATATCACACCATTGATGATCAGTATCAATGAATTGAATATCTAAAATTCCTTTTTTAACATAGTCTCTTATAAAATGATGTTTAATCTCAATGTGCTTTGCTCTTGAATGCATAATTGGATTCTTAGATAAACATATAGCTGATGTATTATCACAATAAATTGGGATACCGTTTTCAATTATTTGATAATCCTCAGGCTGATGTTTCATCCAGAGTAGCTGTGTACAACAACTAGCAGCTGAGATGTATTCTGCTTCTGCTGTAGACAAGGCAATAGTTGCTTGCCTCTTGCTAGCCCAGGATATAAGATTCTCTCCCAAGAATTGACAATTGCCACTGGTTGATTTTCTTTCAATCCTGTCTCCAGCGTAGTCAGCATCACAGAATCCAACTAGCTTATAATCAGAGGATTTCTTGTACAGAAGTCCAAGATTAGTAGTTCCTTTCAGATATCTAAAGATTCTCGAAACCTTGCACACAGACACACACTGAATAAAATATCTGGTCTGGATGCAGTTAGGTATAACAAAGAACCAATCATACCTCTATACAGCTTCTGATCAACTTTGGTTCCATGATCTTCTTTGCTCAGAGTGCAGGTTGGATGCATTATAGTATTCATTTATTTGCAGTCCTCAAGATTGAACTTTTTCAGGAGCTCTTTCGTATATTTTAACTGGGAGCCTGTTTCAAGCCATAGAGTGATTTCTTCAATTTATAAACATGCTCTGGATGTTTTAAATCTTCAAAGCCAGGAGGTTGTTTGACATACACTTCTTCAGAAATGACACCATTAAGAAATGCACTCTTAACGTGCATTTGATACAGGGTTATGTTGTGATTTACTGCATAGGAAAGAAGTAACCTGATTGCTTCCAATCTTGCAACTGGAGCAAATGTTTCTGTGTAATCAATGCCTTCTTGTATACTGTAGCCCTGCGCAACAAGTCTGGCTTTGTTTCTGATTACTTCTCCTTGTTCACTAAGCTTATTTCTAAACACCCATTTAGTTCCAATGATGTTCTTGTGTTCAGGCTTAGATACAAGATCTCATACTTCATTCCTTTTGAATTGATTAAGTTCGTCTTGCATTGCCAGAATCCATCATTCATCTCCAAGTGCTTATTCGATAGAGGTTGGTTCAATAACAGATAATAATCCCAAAGCAGACTCTTCTTGTCTGAAATACGATCTAGTTCATCTAGGACTTTCTTTATTGCCAATAATCTGATCCTCAGGATGTGAAGACTTGTATTTGAATGAATGTTTGGGTTGACTAGCTTGCTGAGAACCATCTTGAGCTTCTTCAGAAGCTTCTTCATTAGGAACTTCAGGGGATGCTCCAGCTTCTGAAGTATCTTCAGATTCTGGAATCTGATCAGATTCTGAGTTGTCATCAGAATCTTGAGATCCTACATAACTTTCATCTTGCTCTGGAATTTCACTTCCAGGCACCTTGTCATCGAATCTAACATGCATAGATTCTTCAACACGTTGTGTTTCTGAATTATACAGTCTGTACGCCTTAGAACGTTCAGAGTAACCTAAGAAGATTCCCTTTTGAGCTTTGGCATCAAATTTCTTTAGATAGACTTTATTGTTCAGGACATAACAAGTACATCCGAACTGATGAAAATAAGATATGTTAGGTTTCCTTCCTTCAAATTTTTTTAGATAGACTTTATTGTTCAACAGAGGTCTGATATAAATTCTGTTCTGAACATAACATGCTGTGTTTACTGCTTCTGCCCAAAAATGTGTAGCCAAATTGTTCTCATGGATCATGGTTCTAGCCATTTCTGGTAAGGTTCTGTTCTTTCTCTCTACAACTCCTTTTTGTTGTGGAGTTCTGGGTGCAGAGAATTCATGAATAATTCCATGCTTTTCACAGAAAACCTCAAAAGGCTCATTTTCAAATTCTCCTCCATGATCACTTCTGACTTTTAAGATTTTCAATTCTTTTTCAGATTGAATTTGGATGCAGAATTTACTAAACATAGAATATGAGTCATCTTTAGTTTTCAGAAACTTAACCCAACTCCATCTGCTGTAGTCATCAACAATGACTAGTCCATATTTACTTCCATATAAGAATGCAGTGCTAACTGGTCCAAATAAATCAATATGAAGTAACTCCAAGGGTCTGGAAGTGGAAACAATTTCTTTCGGTTTAAAGGAACTCTTGACAATTTTCCCTTTCTGACATGCTCCGCAAAGAGCATCTGAATGATAGTCAATGTCTGGTAGGCCTTTGACTAGTTGCAACTTGCTAAGCTTAGAGATTAATCTCAAGTTAGCGTGTCCCAACCATCTATGCCATAGCCACTTCTTATCACCCATTGACAAAAGGCAAACTACCTTCTGATCAGTCAGTTCAGAGAATTTTATCTTGTAGACATTGTTTCTACTTTTTCCCTTGAAGACTATGGATTGATCATCCTTGTTAACCACAGTCCAGTTGTTCTTATTAAACAAAACATCATAACCACTGTCACATAATTGACTTATGCTTAGTAGGTTATGTCTAAGCCCATCAACAAACCACACATTACTAATAGAGATAAGAGAGTTACCAATGGTTCCAGTACCAATGATTTTGCCAGTCTGGTTTCCTCCAAATCCCACAGTTCCTCCCTTTTTCATGGTTAGGGTTAGGAACATAGACTTTTCTCCCGTCATGTGACGCGAGCAACCACTGTCCAGGTACCAAGCCTTCTGCTTTTCTAGTCCTTTTAGACATACCTGCAACATCAACAATTTCAGACTTAGGTACCCATATTCTCATGGGTCCTTCTGAGTTAGTCTTTGAACCATTGAATTCCTTCCGTAAGGTGCTTCTTGAAGTCATTGGCAGTGTTTTCTCCCACACCTTGGGTTTAGAACCGTTTGGTTTAGGGTTCAACTTGCCTTTCACAGTTTCTCTTCTTTGAAATTTAGGCTTTCGTTTTTCAGACTCTAGCCTTTTCAGAGTCCGTTTATCAGACTCTGAATGTTTTAGAGTCTGAATCATTAAAGCTTTAGATTCAAAGTTTTTCAGAACTTTTAACTTTACATTCTAAGATTTTGACTTAGTTAGAACCTTAGAACTTGAGGTTGTAGGTTCTGAATGAGTCACTGTGTTGACTTCATCAGACTCACTTACAAAGTGATTTTTCAATGCTTCTCTGGCTCCATCTGGACCAGGTTTCAGAGTCACTTCATTCGAGCTTCCTCCAATGAATTCAAGACCCTGTCCTCTGTTCTGATATGTGCTATAGATCATGGATGCAACCCTTGATCTGTCAATTCCAGTAGCAATAAATTATTGTCAAGCAATATCTTGCTCACTCAAGTATTTACAACTACACTTCTTGATCAATAAAGTATCATCTTCTTCTTTTAAGCTTTCTAACTCCAACAGAGTTGAATCATGTCTTTTTGACAGCTTATCAAGCTGTTGTTTGACTTTCTTCAACTCAGTGGTTTTAGCTTTAAAATGACCAAGAAGTTCTTTGACAGAATCTACTAATTCAGATCTTATGAGTTCAGAAAATACCTCTGTTTCACTTTCAGAGTCTGCATCTGATTCTGCCTCAAGTGTCTCCTTTACAAATTCAATTGTAGCCATTAGCCCAACAGCTACATTGGCTTCACTATCAGCATCATCATCCTCAGACCCTGACTCATTATCAAGATCTTCCCAGGTAGCCATCAGACTTTTCTTGATTTGCTTCTTAAACTTGCTTGACTATAAAGGTTGGCCTTTTTGACTTGGATTTCTCCTTCTGCAGTTCTGAACAGTCAGCAATAAAATGTCCAATCTTCTTGCAGTTGAAGCAACCTTTTTGTTCCTCCTTTTTGAAACCCTTCCCACTGCTCTTGCTTAGAAATCTCTTGTTCTTTTTAGCAAGATACTACATTCTTCTTGAAAGCATAGCCATTTCCTTTGCAACATCAGGATCTTCCTCTGAGCTTTCAGAAGCTGAAAATTCATTTTCAGACTCTTCAACCTTGAGAGCTTTTGAGGATCTTCCCTTTGATTTTAAAGCAATGGTTTTAGACTTTCTTGCAGACTCATGTTCATTGAGACTTAACTCATGAACCTTGAGAGAGCTTACAAGATCTTGAACACTTAAAGTGTTTAAATTTTTAGCCTCCTCAATTGCAGTAACCTTTGGTCTCCATCTAGAGGGTAAGCTCATTAGGATCTTGCTAACATGATCAGAAGCTTTATAACTCTTCTTTAGTATCTGAAGACCAGATACTAGAGTTTGAAATCTTGAGTACATCTGCTCAATACTTTCATCCTCTTTCATCTTGAATAGTTCATACTGATGAACTAATAGAAGAGCTTTAGCTTCCCTGACCTTTTTGCTTCCTTCATAGTTTGCACAGAGAGAAGCAAACATGGCTCTAGCAGTAGATTTGTCACTCATCTTCATGTATTCCGATTTAGGAATAGCAGTGACAAGAGCTCCTCTGATGATATGATGTTTCTTGTAGATTTTCTTTTGAGCAGCAGTGTGAAGTTTATGGTCAATGGCAGCACCTTGGTCATCAAGTTGTAAGTCAGCAACACCATCTTCAAGTATGTCCTAGAGTTATTCATCAAGACCCATGACATAGTTGTAGAAGTTGGTTTTCCACCAAGAAAATTCTTCAGGATCACCATTGAACTTAGGAATTTTTCCATAATCAGCCTTTTTACTGCTGTTATTGGATTCATAGTCATATGGTTTAGCAGCACCAGAAGAAGAAGGTTCACTGGAAAACATGTTTTTCTCTGGATCTTTTCTGTCACACGGTTAAGTGTTATGACAACAGAGCCGAACTCTGATACCAACTGAAGGTGAGAAAAACACAAGAAAGGGGGGTTGAATTGTGTTAGATTTTCGCAGCTCTTGAAGAGTGAGAATCTTATTCCTTTGTATCAGAGTCTGAGAGAGATCAGAGTCTGATGGGAGAAGAGAGAACACAAGCAATTATACAGGTTCCTTCCACAAACCGGAAGTAGTTCTGTCCCCCTTGCACTTCCAAGGAGAGTTCCACTAAAATGTAATATCTATTACAAGTTTCTCAAACACACAGTAAGAGACTTCCAATGCTCAAGCACGCAGACAAGAGATTTCCAATGCTCAAAGACACAACTAAGAGGCTTCTTTTCTCAAGGACGCAGCCAAGAGACTTCTTTGCTCAAGCACACAAGCAAGAGACTTCTGACACAATTTACAGAAAATTGAATAGAGTTGAAACACTTGACAAACAATCAAACGTGTTTCAATTAGAACAAAGACAGACTCTGTTTTAAACAAAGACAGACTCTATTTTTCTGCTTAACTTATAAATTCTAGAATACTCAGTTTGTAAGAATAATCTAAGTTGTTGATGTGTTTTTGTAAAGACTCAGTTGAATACGATAGCAATGCAGCGTAGTTTTTTCAGTAGTAGAGTCACACAATTCTTCAAGTCTTCTATCCTTTATATAGGCGTTGGAAAGAGACGTTGAGTCATCCAGCACATCAGAATGATTTCTGAAGCTTGATCAATAGTTGTTGATCTGTTGCTTGATATGGTAATAGTCCTTCAATTGCATATTTTAAATTCCATTCCTTTTGAAGATTAATACCGGTAGACACAGTTGCCAAACTGTACGAGGTAGTGGAGTAGTGGAAACAGAATTCGTACAACGTACTCTGTACTGACCTGCATTCTTTGTCATTGAGCATCCCACGCTAAAGTTGACTTTGAAGCTAGCCGTTATTCCAAATGAGAGTTTCTTTTGCATTGAAATGCCTTTAGAAATCCATGTTAGCTGATCTTCAGATTGGAGGCTTCAGACTCACTTTAGCACTTAGCTTCTGATGATCTTCAGACTCTCTTGGTCTTCAGATTCTGATAGTCTTCAGACTCTCTTCGATACAGTCGTCAGACTCTCTTCGATACATTCTTCAGACTCTCTTGGATACAGTCTTCAGACTCTCTTCGATACAGTCTTCATACTCTCTACGATACAGTCTTCAGACTCTTTTCGATACAGAATCACAAGCAACAAGCTTCTCTAGATCTTTGCTCTTAAAATGTTCAAACATAATACTTTCTAAGATATAAATCTTGATTAATATCCTGAATACTTAAACAAATATTAGCATACCAATTGACAATTTTTAATACCTTGTTATCATCAAAACTCAAAATGTGGTATTGGTGAACACCTTTGTTCCAACAGAACTCTCCTTGGAAGTGCAAGGGGGACAGGACTACTTCCGGTCTATGGAAGGAACCTGTATAATTGCTTGTGTTCTCTTCTTTTCTCTATCTCTTGTTTATTTCCGCTGCAACAGAATCTGATCTCCCATCAAACTCTGAATCGATTCAAACTCTGATCCTTCAAAATCAGATTCTTACTCTTCAAGAGTTGCGAAAAGTTAACACAATTCAACCCCCCCTTCTTTTGTTTTTCTCACCTTAAGATGGTATCAGAGCTTCGGCTCTATCGTCATAGTACTTAACCGTGTGACAGAAAAGATCCAGAGAAAAACATGTCTTCTAGTGAACCTTCTTATTCTGGTGCTACTTCTGGTGCTGCTATACCATATGACTATGGATCCAATAGCAGCAGTAAGAAAGCTGATTATGGAAAAATTCCAAAGTTCAATGGTGATCCTGAAGAATTTTCTTGGTGGAAAACCAACTTCTACAGCTATGTCATGTGTCTTGATGAAGAACTCTAGGACATACTTGAAGATGGTGTTGGTGACTTACAACTTGATGACGAAGGTGCTGCCATTGACAGTAAACTTCACATTGCTGCTCAAAAGAAGATCTACAAGAAACATCATATCATCAAAGGAGCTCTTGTCACTGCTATTCCTAAATCTGAATACATGAAGATGAGTGACAAATCTACTGCTAGAGCCATGTTTGCTTCTCTTTGTGAAAACTATGAAGGTATCAAAAAGGTCAGGGAGGCTAAAGCTCTTTTATTAGTTCATCAATATGAAATATTCAAGATGAAAGAGGATGAAAGTATTCAGCAGATGTACTCAATATTTCAAACTCTAGTATCTGAACTTCAGATAGTAAAGAAGAGTTACATAGCTTCTGACCATGTTAGCAAGATCCTAAGGAGCTTACCCTCTTGATGGAGACCAAAGGTTACTGCAGTTGAGGAAGCTAAGGATTTAAACACTTTAAGTGTTGAAGATCTTGTAAGCTCTCTCAACGTTCATGAGTTGAGTCTCAATGAACATGAATCTGCAAGAAAGTCTAAAACCATTGCTTTAAAGTCAAAGGGAAGATCCTCAAAAGCTCTCAAGGTTGAAGAGTCTGAAAATGAATCTTCTGCTTCTGAAAGCTCTGAGGAAGATCCTGATGTTGCTAAAGATATGGCTATGCTTTCAAGCAGAATGCAATACATTGCTAAAAAGGACAAGAGGTTTCTGAGCAAGAGCAGTGGGAAGGATTTCAAAAAGGAGGAACAAAAAGGTTGCTTCAATTGCAAGAAGCCTGGGCACTTTATTGCTGATTGTCCAGAGTTGCAGAAAGAGAAATCCAAGTCAAAAAGGCCAACCTTCAAGTCAAGCAAGTTTAAGAAGCAAATCAAGAAAAGTCTGATGGCTACCTAGGAAGATCTTGATAATGAGTCAGGGTCTGAAGATGATGATGTTGATGGTGAAGCTAATGTAGCTGTTGGATTAATGGCTACAACTGTATCTGTAAAGGAGACACCTGAGGCAGAATCAGATGCAGACTCTGAAAGTGAAACAGAGGTATTTTCTGAACTAACAAGATCTGAATTAGTAGATTCTATTAAAGAACTTCTTGGCCATTTTAAAGCTAAAACCACTGAGTTGAAGAAAGTCAAACAACAGCTTGATAAGCTGTCAAAAAGGCATAATTCAACTCTGTTGGAGTTAGAAAGTTTAAAAGAGGAAAATGATTCTTTATTGATCAAGAAGTGTAGTTGTAAATACTTGAGTGAGCAAGATATTGCTTTACAAGAATTTATTGCTACTGGAATTGATAGATCTAGGGTTGCATCCATGATCTATAGCACATATCAGAACAAAGGACAGGGTCTTGGATTCATTGGAGGCAGCTCAAATGAAGTGATTCTGAAACCTGGTCCTGATGGCGCCAGAGAAGCATTGAAAAATCACTTTGTAAGTGAGTCTGATGAAGTCAAAATCTCAAAATGCAAAGTCAAAAGTTCTAAAAAACTTTGAACCTAAGGCTTCAATGATTCATATTCTAAAATATTCAGAGACTGATAAACAGACTCTGAAGAAGCTAGAGTCTGAAAAACAAAAGCCTAAGTTTCAAAGAAGAGAAACTGTGAAAGGCAAGTTGAATCCTAAACTGAACAGTTCTAAACCCAAAGTGTGGAAGAAAACAATGCCAATGACTTCAAGACACACCTTACGAAAGGAATTCAATGGTTCAAGGACTAACCCAAGAGGACCCATGAAAATATGGGTACCTAAGTCTGAAATTGTTGATGCTGCAGGTATGTCTAAAAGGACAAGAAAAGCAGAAGGCTTGGTACTTGGACAATTGTTGCTCGCGACACATGACTGGAGAAAAGTCTATGTTCCTAACCCTAACCATGAAAGAGGGAGGAACTGTGGGATTTGGAGGAAACCAAACTGGAAAAATTATTGGTACTGGAACCATTGGTAACTCTCTAATCTCTATTAGTAATGTGTGGTTTGTTGATGGGCTTAAACATAACCTACTGAGCATAAGTCAATTATGTGACAATGGTTATGATGTTTTGTTTAATAAGAACAACTGCACTGTAGTTAACAACGATGATCAATCCATAGTCTTCAAGGGAAAGAGAAGAAACAATGTCTACAAGATAAAGTTCTCTGAACTGACTGATCAGAAGGTAGTTTACCTTTTGTCAATGGGTGATAAGAAATGGTTGTGGCATAGACGGTTGGGACATGCAAACTGGAGGTTAATCTCAAAGCTTAGCAAGTTGCAACTAGTCAAAGGCTTACCAGACATTGACTATCATTCAGATGCTCTTTGTGGAGCATGTCAGAAAGGGAAAATTGTAAAGAGTTCCTTTAAACCGAAAGAAATTGTTTCTACATCCAAACCCTTGGAGTTACTTCACATTGATTTATTTGGACCAATTAGCACTGCATCCTTATATGGAAGTAAATATGGACTAGTCATTGTTGATGATTACAGCAGATGGAGTTGGGTTAAGTTTCTGAAAACTAAAGATGACTCATATTTTGGTTTAGCAAATTTTGCATCCAAATTCAATCTGAAATAGAATTGAAAATTTTGAAAGTTAGAAGTATTCATGGAAGAGAATTTGAAAATGAGCCTTTTATGGTTTTCTGTGAAAAACATGGCGTTATTCATGAATTCTTTGCACCTAGAACTCCACAACAAAATAGAGTTGTAGAGAGAAAGAACAGAACCTTACAAGAAATGGCTAGAACCATGATCCATGAGAACAGTCTGGCTAAACATTTTTGGGCAGAAGCAGTAAATTTAGCATGTTATGTTTAGAACAGGATCTATATCAGACATCTGTTGAACAAAACAGCATATGAACTTTTTAAAGGAAGGAAACCTAACATCTCATATTTTCATCAGTTTGGATGCACATGTTATATCCTGAACAATTAAGTCTATCTAAAGAAATTTGATGCCAAAGCTCATAAGGGAATCTTTTTAGGTTACTCTGAACGATCTAAGGCATACAGACTGTATAATTCAGAAACACAATGTGTTGAAGAATCTATGCATGTCAGATTTGATGACAAAGTGTCTGGAAGTGAAACTCCAGAGCAAGATGAAAGTTGTGCAGGATCTCAAGATTCTGATATCAACTCAGAATCTGATCAAAGGAAGTCTCTTGCTTTTGTGCTTGAGCAAAGGAAGTCTCTTGGCTGCGTCCTTGAGTAAAGGAAGTCTCTTGGCTGCGTCCTTGAGCAAAGGAAGTCTCTTGGTTGTGTCTTTGAGCAAGGAAGTCTCTCGCCTGTGTGCTTGAGCAAGGAAGTCTCATACTGTGTGTTTGAGCAACTTGTAATTTGATATTACATTTTAGTGAACTTTCCTTGGAAGTACAAGGGGGACAGGACTACTTCCGATTTGTGGATGGAACCTGTATAATTGCTTGTGTTCTCTCTTCTCTCTTTATCTCTTGATTATTCCGCTGCAATCAGAACCTAATCTCCTATCAGACTCTGATCTCATTCAGACTCTGAGTTTAAAGATATTAGATTCTCACTCTTCAAGAGTTGCGAAAAGAAAACACAATTCAACCCCCCCCTTCTTGTGTTTTTCTCACCTTCAGTTGGTATCAGAGCTCCGGCTCTGTTGTCATAGCACTTAACCGTGTAACAGAAATGATCCAGAGAAAAACATGTCTTCCAGTGAACAGTCTTCTTCTGATGCTGCTGCTGGTGCTGCTATTCCATATGACTATGGATCCAATAACAGCAGTAGAAAGGCTGATTATGGAAAAATTCCTAAGTTCAATGGTGATCCTGAAGAATTTTCTTGGTGGAAATCCAACTTCTATAGTTATGTCATGGGTCTTGATGAAGAACTCTGGGACAAACTTGAAGATGATGTTGGTGACTTACAACTTGATGACGAAGGTGCTGCCATTGACCGCAAACTTCACACTGCTGCTCAAAAGAAAATCTATAAGAAACATCATATCATCAGAGGGGCTCTTGTCACTGCTATTCCTAAAACGGAATACATGAAGATGAGTGACAAATCTACTGCTAGATCCATGTTTGCTTCTCTCTGTGCTAACTACGAAGTAAGCAAAAAGGTCAGGGAAGCTAAAGCTCTTCTATTAGTTCATCAATATGAACTATTTAAGATGAAAGAGGATGAAAGTATTGAGCAGATGTACTCAAGATTTCAAACTCTAGTATCTGGTCTTCAGATACTGAAGAAGAGTTACATAGCTTCTGATCATGTTAGCAAGATTTTAAGGAGCTTACCCTCTAGATGGAGACCAAAGGTCATTGCAATTCAGGAGGCTAAAGATTTAAACACTTTAAGTGTTGAAGATCTTGTAAGCTCACTCAAGGTTCATGAGTTAAGTCTCAATGAACATGATTCTGGAAGAAAATCCAAAACCATTGCCTTAAAATCAAAAGGAAGGTCTTGAAAGGCTCTCAAGGTTGAAGAGTCTGAAAATGAGTCTTCAGCATCTGAAAGCTCAGAGGAGGATCCTGATGTAGCAAAGGAAATGGCTATGCTTTCAAGCAGAATGCAGTACCTTGCTAAGAAGAACAAGAGATTTTTGAGCAAGAGCAGTGGGAAGGGGTTCAAAAAGGAGGATCAGAAAGGTTGCTTCAACTGCAAGAAAACTGGACATTTTATTGCTAAGTGTCCAGAACTGCAGAAAGAGAAACCCAAGTCAAAAAGGCCAACCTTCAAGTCAAGCAAGTTTAAGAAGCAGATCAAGAAAAGTCTGATGGCCACCTGGGAAGATCTTGATAATGAGTCAGGGTCTGAGGATGATGATGCTGATGGTGAAGCAAATGTAGCTGTTGGACTAATGGCTACAACCGAATCTGTTAAAGAGACACCTGAGGCAGAATCAGATACAGACTCTGAAAATGAAACAGAGGTATATTCTGAACTCACAAGATCTGAACTTATAGAATCTGTCAATGAGCTTCTTGGTCATTTTAAAGCTAAGACCACTGAGTTGAAGAAAGTCAAACAACAGCTTGATAAGCTGTCAAAAAGACATAATTCAACTCTGTTGGAATTAGAAGATTTAAAAGAAGAAAATATTTCTTTATTGATCAAGAAGTGTAGCTGTAAATACTTAAGTGAGCAAGATGTTGCTCTGCAAGAATTTATTGCTACTGGAATTGACAGATCAAGGGTTGCATCCATGATCTATAGCACGTATCAAAACAGAGGACAGGGTCTTGGATTCATTGGAGGAAACTCAAATGAAATGACTCTGAAATCTGGTCCTGGTGGAGCCAGAGAGGCGTTGAAAAATCATTTCGTAAAAGAGTCTGATGAAGTCAACACAGTGACTCATTCAGAACCTACAACTTCTACTTCTAAGATTCTGACTAAGTCAAAACTTCAGAATGTTAAGTTAAAGGGTCTGAAAAACTTTGAACCCAAAGCTTTAAAGTCTCAGACTCTGAAACATTCAAAGTCTGATAAACAGACTCTGAAAAAGCCAGAGTCTGAAAAACCAAAGTCTAAGTTTCAAAGGAGAGAAACTGTGAAAGGCAAGTTGAAACCTAAACCAAACGGTTCCAAACCTAAGGTATGGGAGAAAACATTGCCAATGATTTCAAGACATAACTTACGAAAAGAGTTCAATGGTTCTAAGACTAACAAAAAAGGACCCATAAGAATATGGGTACCTAAGTCTGATATTATTGATGCTGCAGGTATGTCTAAAAGGACTAAAATCCAACGAGGCTTGGTACCTAGACAGTGGTTGCTCGCGTCACATGACGGGAGAAAGGTCTATGTTCCTAACCCTAACCATGAAAGAGGGAGGAACTGTGGGATTTGGAGGAAACCAGACTGGCAAAATCATTGGTACTGGAACCATTGGTAACTCTCTGATCTCAATCAGTAATGTGTGGTTCGTTGATGGACTTAGACATAACCTACTAAGCATAAGTCAATTATGTGACAGTGGTTATGATGTATTGTTTAATAAGAACAACTGCACAGTGGTTAACAAGGATGATCAGTCCATAGTTTTCAAGGGAAAACGAAGAAACAATGTATACAAGATAAAATTCTCAGAACTTACTGATCAGAAGGTAATGTGCCTTCTGTCAATGGGTGATAAGAAGTGGATGTGGCATAGACGTTTGGGACATGCTAACTGGAGATTAATCTCTAAGCTTAGCAAGTTGCAACTTGTCAAAGGCCTTCCAGACATTGACTATCACTCAGATGCTCTTTGCGGAGCATGTCAGAAAGGGTAAATTGTCAAGAGTCCCTTCAAGCCGAAAGAAATTGTTTCAACTTCCAGACCCTTGGAGTTACTTCATATTGACTTATTTGGACCAGTTAACACTGCATCCTTATATGGAAGTAAATATGGACTAGTTATTGTTGATCACTACAGCAGATGGTGTTGGGTTAAATTTCTGAAAACTAAAGATGATTCATATTCTGTGTTCAGTAAATTCTGCATCCAAATTCAATCAGAGAAGGAAATGAAAATCTTGAAAGTCAGAAGTGATCATGGAGGAGAATTTGAAAATTAACCGTTTGAGGTTTTCTGTGAAAAACATGGAATTATTCATGAATTCTCTGCACCTAGAACTCCACAACAAAATGGAGTTGTAGAGAGAAAGAACAGAACCTTACAAGAGATGGCTAGAACCATGATCCATGAGAACAATCTGGCTAAGCATTTTTGGGCAGAAGCAGTAAACACAGCTTGCTATGTTCAGAACAGAATCTATATTAGACCTCTGTTGAACAAAACAGCTTATGAACTCTTTAAAGGAAGAAAACCCAACATATCTTATTTTCATCAGTTCGGATGTACATGTTATGTCCTGAACAACAAAGTCTACCTAAAGAAATTTGATGCCAAAGCTCAAAAGGGAATCTTTTTAGGTTACTCTGAACACTCTAAGGCATACAGGCTGTATAATTCAGAAACACAATGTGTGGAAGAATCTATGCACGTAAGATTCGATGACAAAGAGTCTGGAAGTGAAACTCCAGTGCAAGATGAAAGCCATGAAGAATCTTAAGATTCTGATGATAAGTCAGAATCTGATCAGATTCCAGAATCTGAAGATACTTCAGAAGCTGGAACAACCCCTGAAGTTCCTAATGAAGAAGCTTCTGATGAAGCTCAAGATGGTTCTCTGCAAGCTAGTCAATCCAAACAATCTTTCAAATACAAGTCTTCACATCCAGAAGATTAGATAATTGGCAATAAAGAAAGTCCTATAAGAACAAGATCACATTTCATACAAGAAGAGTCTGCTTTAGGATTATTATCTGTTATTGAACCAACTTCTGTTGAAGAAGCTCTTGGAGATGAAGGATGGATTCTGGCAATGCAAGAAGAACTGAATCAATTCAAAAGGAATGAAGTATGGGATCTAGTAGCTAAGCCTAATCACAAGAACATCATTGGAACCAAGTGGGTGTTCAGAAATAAGCTTAGTGAACAAGGAGAAGTAATCAGAAACAAGGCCAGACTTGTTGCACAGGGCTACAGTCAGCAAGAAGGCATTGATTACACAGAAACGTTTGCTCCAGTTGCAAGATTGGAAGCAATCAGGTTACTTCTTTCCTATGCAGTTAATCACAACATAATTTTGTATCAAATGGACATTAAGAGTGCATTTCTTAATGGTGTCATTTCTGAAGAAGTATATGTCAAAAAACCTCCTGGCTTTGAAGATTTAAAGCATCCAGAGCATGTTTATAAATTAAAGAAATCACTCTATGGCTTGAAACAAGCTCCTAGAGCTTGGTATGAAAGACTGAGTAATTTCTTGATTCAAAACAAATTTGAACGAGGACAAGTTGACACTACTCTATTCAGAAAGACTCTGAAGAAAGACATTCTTGTAGTTCAGATTTATGTTGATGATATTATCTTTGGTTCTACAAATAGTTCACTTTGCAAAGAGTTTTCGAAAGTTATGCAGGATGAATTTGAAATGAGCATGATGGGAGAATTGAAGTTCTTTCTTGGAATTCAAATCAACCAATGCAAAGATGGAGTCTACGTTCATCAGTCCAAGTATACGAAAGAGCTTCTGAAGAAGTTCAATCTTGAGGACTGCAAAGAAATGAATACTCTAATGCATCCAACCTGCACTCTGAGCAAAAAAGATCAAGGAACCAAAGTTGATCAGAAGCTGTATAGAGGTATGATTGGTTCTTTGTTATACCTAACTGCATCCAGACCAGATATTTTGTACAGTGTATGTTTGTGTGCAAGGTTTCAATCAGATCCTAGAGAATCTCACTTAACTGCTGTTAAGAGAATCTTTAGATATCTGAAAGGAACAACCAATCTTGGACTTCTTTACAAGAAATCCTCTGACTACAAGCTAGTTGGATTCTGTGATGCTGATTATGCTGGAGACAGGATTGAAAGAAAATCTACTAGTGGCAATTGTCAATTCTTGGGAGAGAATCTGATATCCTGGGCTAGCAAGAGGCAAGCAACCATTGCTCTGTCTACAGCAGAAGCAGAATACATCTCAGCTGCTAGTTGTTGTACACAGCTACTCTGGATGAAACATCAGCTTGAGGACTATCAAATAACTGAAAACCATATCCCAATTTATTGTGATAATACAGCAGCTATATGTTTGTCTAAGAATCCAATTCTACATTCAAGAGCAAAGCATATTGAGATTAAACATCATTTTATAAGAGACTATGTTCAAAAGGGAATTTTAGATGTTCAAAAGGGAATTTTATATCAGGAGCTTGTTAGGGATTTTTGGTTAGGTCAGAAGTCTACGACAAAGCTGAAGCTACTTTGGAAGAAACAGTAGCAATCTCAAACAACCCCAAGCTTGTTGGCAAGAACAGAGACCAAATGGGTTTAAGACCATACAATGGTCTTGAAATAAGGTCTGTTGTGATGGGAATTCCAATAGTTATCACTGAAGAGGTGGTAGTCAGGGCTTGTCAGATGGAGAGCGCTGGTAAATTTCAGTGGAATGTCAACAAGAAAAGTGAATGGGCCGTTATCTGCAACAAGTTGTTATTTAAAAGGAGACCCTCAAATAAATTGGTGGATATGCATCCTGAGCATAGGGTGCTTCTGAAGATTATACTGGACAGTATGCTTCAGAAAGGGGGAGGAACAGACACATTGTATGTGGATCACAAAGTTCTTCTTTATTTTCTTATCAACAAAATAAAGATCAACTTCCCCAGATATGTGATGCACCACATGTGTTGGGCCATCAAGAAGAGTCAATCAGAAACCAGGAGGCAAGTTCCTTTTGGAAGATTAATATCTGAGATTCTGTATCAAGGAGGCCTCTTGAAGGTCTTATCAGAATCTGGTGTGGTATCAGATATTCATCTAGGAACTGTGACCGGTAGAATCATCAATGGCAAGACTCTACAGTACATGAAGATTGTCAAGAGATTCAACCCCTCTAAGCATGATATGAGAGAATCCTATGTACAATCTGATTTGATGATGGACTTCCCTCCCATATCCAAAGAAGATAATCCTGAAGTTCTTGCTAGATTTGTGGTGGATTACTTCAAGGAGACTGGTAGAATAATCAACTATTCTGCTATTCCTGAGACTGCTGGAGGAGGTCCTCTTAAGGTCAAAGGAAAAAGGACCAAGGAAGTGGTTCTCAAGGAAGAGGAAGAGAAGCAGGAGCATCTCAAGAAAAAGATCAAATCTTCTGCTCTTCCTGGAGTTTCAATTGGTTCTCCTTCTGCATCTTCTGCACTTCGTGAAATTAAGGATGGAAAGAAGGCTAAGAAAGATGAGAAGAAGGCTAAGAAAGCTGAGAAGAAAGCAATAACAGGCAAAGCTGACAGAGACTATGACAAGTTAGCTCAAGATATTGTTGTTTTCCTTGATGCTGACTCTGGAGGTGAAGAGAGTCAGATCAAGAAGAGAAAGGTGGATGTGATTCTTGTGGCTAAGGATGTAGCACAGAAGATAGGTACTTCTGTATCTATGATTGAGGATGAACACACTGCTGGCAAGGTTATGGCAGCAAATTTGATTGCTGAAGAGTTGAAAGAAGAGACTGTCAAGGAAGCTGCTAAGTTGCTTACTTATGCTCTTAAACAGAAGAATACTTCAGAACCTGCAGAAGCTGAGTTATCAGAAGCTACTGTGTCTGATCATTATGCCTCTCTAGAAGCTGGAATTGGCACCTCTGGCAACGTGGCATATAGCTCATCTTCTTCTTTGAATCATGAGTCAGAATCAGATTCAGAATCTGACAACAAACCTTTGAGCCAAATTCTTCCATCTCTCAAAAATTCATCTCCCTCACCAATCAAACCCATATCATCCCATAACCCGCTTGACCAGGCAGTAGTTGATTATGTTGATTCAACTATGGACAAAGTGATTCAAGACACAATCACAGTGTCAATGAATCTTCCTGCTGACCATCCTGCTCAACCCTCATTTCTCAAACCACTTCAGGTAATTCAACCTTCTGAAAAGCCTGCAGCAACCATTCAATCCAAACAGCCATCCCCCCAAACTGAAACCATTTGTGTAAACTCTCCAGACACTCTAGATTCTCTTGAAAAACATCTAGGAGGAGAACTACCAAAAACCCCTGCAAAATCCAAAACAACAAAAGCTACTTCATCCGTTTCCAAACCAGACCCTGTACCTGAACCTACAGAGAATCTGACCTTAGCTTATGTTGAACCTTCAGAACCTGTTGTTGAACCAACTTCTGAAAATCTGGAACAAGCCTCTGATATTGTATCAAGAACTGTAACAGCTTGTAAAGCTAAGACCAGAAGAGTTTCTCAACCACTTTGTGACCCCATAACCTATTTCTCTTTTGAAACTTTTCTAGCTTTGAGAGCTTCTCTACCCTCAACCTCTGAACCTCAAAGTGACTTATTTGATTCAAATAAGATTGATGAGGTTTATGCTTCTTCATGCAATAAGCTCAAAGAAGTTATTGAGCAAAGGTCTATGCCAATACTTAATGTGAGCTATGAGGACAAGTTCTCTACAGTGAAGACTGAGTTTTTGGATTTTATCACCAAAATTCAGAAGGCTGCTGCCAGGGAACAAGCTCTTGTTACTGCCAAGCATGTTGAAGAAGTAAAGCGGGCTGAGAAAGTTGTAGTTCTGGAAAATGCTCCTATTCTGAGGATAAGAGATACACCCTTCTTTGATGAAGATCAGTATATTCCTAGAGAATCAGTGGCTTACAATTCTTTGAAGAGGAAGTTGTATGAAGTTCAAGAAGAAGCTAGGCAAGAAAGAGAAGCACATTTGCGAAGAACTGAGGCTCTGGAAGAGATGGTAAAGAAACAGCAAGAGGATCTCCAGAAACTGATGGATCATCTTGCCAAACAAAACCAACCTTAGTTTAATTTCGTTTTGTTTATTTTTTTTAATTCCTCTGAACTTGTTTTTACTTACAATTTATTCAAGTTATTTTTGATTCTACTCTGCATTCTATTTCTTTTATGCTCTGAATCTTCTATGTTTTCCCTCTGAATCTCTTTCTTCCTTAAAACATGTTTACACCCTTACCTTAAGTCATTTAAAAAGGAGGAGGAACCTGTTCTGAACTTTTTTTTGTTGATGACAAAAGGGGGAGAAAGGAAAGTATTTATGTCAGGGAGGAGAGAAAAATTTTCTTTAATTACATTGCATGTATACGTAAAAGTTAAAGGGAAATCTGCGAAAGGTGCTTAGTTAGACTCTGAGCCCTGTTTAAGAATCAATTTACTAAATATTCTGAGAATGAATTTGATTGCTTATGAAAGACAATTTAATTAACCTGGATAGAACTCAAGATGAGCTTACAAACCTCAACTTAAGAACTATCAGACTCAGGGGGAGTCAGAGCTTACAAACCTCAGACTCTGAGCTTACAAACCTCAGAACCCTTTAAGTCAACTTGTTAATTAGATTAACAACAATTGACCTTTTAAATACTAATGTTTGTCATCATCAAAAAGGGGGAGATTGTTGGAACAAAGGTGTTCAGCAATACCACGTTTTGAGTTTTGATGATAACAAGGTATTAAAAAGTTGTCAATTGGATATTGCTAATATTTGTTTAAGTATGCAGGATATCAATTAAGATTTGTATCTTAGAAAGTATTCTGTTTGAACAATGTTAAAGAGCAATAAATCCAGATAAGCTTGTTGCTTGTGATACTGTTTCGAAGAGAGTCTGAAGACTGTTTCGAAGAGAGTCTGAAGACTGTACCGAAGAGAGTCTGAAGACTGTATCAGAGTCTGAAGACCATCAGAATCTGAGAACCAAGAGAGTCTGAAGATTATCAGAAGCATAGTGCTACAGTGAGTCTGAAGCCACAAATTTGATGATCTGCTAACAGTGATCTCTACTGCATTGCTATGCACAAAGAAACTCTAATGGAGTAACGGCTACATTCTAAGTCAACTTGAGCGTGGGAATCACAAAGACAAAGATTGCAGGCCAGTACAGAGTACGTTGTACGAACTATGTTTCCACTACTCCACTACCTCGTACAGTTTGGCAACTGTGTCTACCGGTATTAATCCTCAAAGGGAATGGAATTCAAATGATGCTATTGAAGGACTATTAACAAATCAAGAAACAGATCAACAATCATTGATCAAGCTTCAGAAATCATCCTGATGCGCTGGATGACTCAACGTCTCTTTCCTACGCCTATATAAAGGATAGAAGACTTGAAGAAGTGTTGGACTCTACAACTTAGAAAAACTGCATTGCGCTGCTTTCGTATTCAACTGAGTTTTAACAAAAGCACATCATTAACTTAGATTCTTACAAACTGAGTATTCTAGAATTTCTAAGTTTCACAGAAAAACAGCGTCTGTCTTTTGTGTAAAACAGAGTCTGCCTTTGTTGTAATTGAAACACATTTTGATTGTTATCAAGTGTTTCAACTGTATTCAATTTTCTGTAATTGCGTAAAAGTCTCTTGCTTTTGTGCTTGAGCAAAGGAAGTCTCTTGGCTGCGTCCTTGAGCAAAGGAAGTCTCTTAGTTGTGTCTTTGAGCAAGGAAGTCTCTCGCCTGTGTGCTTGAGGAAGGAAGTCTCATACTGTGTGTTTGAGCAACTTGTAATTTGATATTACATTTTAGTGAACTCTCCTTGGAAGTACAAGGGGGACAGGACTACTTCCGATTTGTGGAAGGAACCTGTATAATTGCTTGTGTTCTCTCTTCTCTCTTTATCTCTTGATTATTCCGCTGCAATCAGAACCTAATCTCCTATCAGACTCTGATCTCATTCAGACTCGGAGTTTAAAGAAATTAGATTCTCACTCTTCAAGAGTTGCGAAAAGAAAACACAATTCAACCCCCCCTTCTTGTGTTTTGCTCACCTTCATCTTGGACTTCTGTACAAGAAATCTTCTGACTATAAGCTAGTTGGATTCTGTGACGCTGACTATGCTGGAGACAGGATTGAATGAAAATCAACCAGTGGCAATTGTCAATTTTTGGGAGAGAATCTGATATCCTAGGCAAGCTAAAGGCAAGCAACTATTGCTTTGTCTATAGCAGAAGCAGAATACATCTCAGCTGCTAGTTGTTGTACACAGCTACTCTGGATGAAACATCAGCTCGAGGATTATCAAATAACTAAAAGCTGTATCCCAATTTATTGTGATAATACAACTGCTATATGTTTATCTAAGAATCCAATTCTGCATTAAAGAGCAATGCACATTGAGATTAAACATCATTTTATAATAGACTATGTTCAAAAAGGAATTCTAGATATTCAATTCATTGATACTGATCATCAATGGGCTGATATATTTACTAAACCTTTGTCTGTTGAAAGATTTGATTTTTTAAAGAAAAATTTGAACATGTGTTATGTCTCTGGTTAATGTGCGCTTCTAAAAACAGAATTCAGACTCTGAAAGATACTCAGAAGCTAAATGAGTATCAAACTCTCTTTTGGAGACTCTGGTGAACATAACTTTTTAAAAGACACTCAGACTCTGTTAAGGAACCTTAGACTCTCAAGAAGCTCGTATTAGTGGAAGCATGACTGTTGAGTTTAGTAACACCTGCCCCACTACGGTGACAGTTACTTTTTTAGTTCTCAGACGTGGCCTGTCTGTATTGGGTAAGAACTCAAAGGGCAATGATTTCATTACGTTTAACAAGTAACCCTCGCGTCTTCCCAACACTTTTACGGCTGCATGCTCACTAGTCTTTATTACTCTTGTTTGTTTGTCCCCTTCTCCTTTCAAACGGTTTTCTAGTCTTTCACTATAAATACCAATCACACACAACTCACTTCATTTTTCACATTTTGATTTTTCTCTAAACATTTCTCTTGTTTTCAGTCTCTGAAAAACTTTTTGTTCTCAAAATCAAAACCTAGAAACCTTCAAATGGCAAGTGATCTTATTCAATCTGGTGTGATTATCGAAACTTGTAAATCATACGTGATTAAACCCAGGACCATGAACCTTATTAAAGAGACTCTGGAAGTTCAAATTGAATCTCAAGTGGATTTCGGTTCCCTTATAAGACATGGTGTAGATGTCTCTTCTCATTTCTTATCACGAGGAATGATGAGTTATTTGGGTATGTTGAATGGACCAACATATCAAGAGTTGGTGGAAGACCTCTTGGTTAGAGCAGAAGTTTCTGACAAGGACGACGCTACCATTGAAGAAACTGCCGCAATCATGAACAACCCCTCTTTGGCTGGCAAGAATAGAAAGCAAATGAGTTTGAGACCGTACAAAGGTCTTGAAATCAGGTCTGCTGTGATGGGGATTTCAATCCTTATCAATGAAGAAGTAGTTGCCAGAGCCTGCAGGGTAGCTAATGAAGGAAAATTCCAATGGAATGTGGACAAGAAGAGTGAGTGGATGGGTATCTGCAACAAAATCTTATTTGAAGGAAGACCCTCAAATAAGTTGGTAGACATGCATCCTGAGCATAGGGTGCATCTGAAGATTATACTGGATAGTATGCTTAAGAAAGGTGGAGGAACAGACACTTTGTCTGTTGATCAAAAAGTGCTTCTGTACTTTCTGATTAAGAAGCAGAAGATAAACTTTCCAAGGTACGTGATGTACCACATGTGCTGGGCTATCAGGAAAAGCCAAACTGAATCCAGAAGACAAGTTCCTTTTAGAAGCTTAATCTCTGAGATTCTGTATCAAGGAGGCCTCTTGAAGGTCTTGACAGAATCTGGTGTTGTATCAGACGCTCACCTTGGAACAGTGACTGGGAGAATCATCAATGGCAAGACTCTCCAATACATGAAGATTGTCAAAAGGTTCAATCCTTCTAATCAAGATATGAAGGAATCTTTTGTTCGATCAGATTTGATGATGGACTTCCTTCCTATTTCCAAAGAAGACAATCCTGAAGTCCTAGCAAGATTTGTAGTAGATTACTACAATGAAACTGGTAGAATAATCAACTATTCTGCCATTCCTGAGACTTCTGGAGGAGCACCTCTTAAGGTTAAAGGCAAGAGGACCAAGGAAGTTAATTTAGAGGAAGAGGAAGAGAAGCAAGAGCCTCCCAAGAAGAAGAAAAAGTCTACAGCTCTTCCAGGAGTGACTATTGGTGCCTCTGAGACCATAGCTCCTATACCCTTGTCTGTCTCTTCAACATCCAAGGAAATTAAGGAAAGGATAAAGAAACCCAAGGATGAGAAGAAAGCTAAGGATGAGAAGAAGGCAAAGAATGAGAAGAAAGCCAAGAAAGGCAAAGCTGACAGAGAGTACAAGAAGTTGGCGGAAGAAATTGCTGAATTCCTTGATACTGACTCTGATGGTGAAGAAAGTCAGGTCAAGAAAAGAAAGATGGAAGTGGTTTCTGTGGCTAAGGATGTAGCACAGAAGATAGGTACTTATGTATCTATGATTGAAGATGAAGATGTTGCTGGCAAGGTAATGGCTGCAGAAGTTGTGGCTGAAGGACTTAAGGAAGAAACTGTGAAAGAAGCTGCTAAGTTACTTGCATCAGCTCTGAAACAGAAGAGTCAGGTTGCCCCTACAGAAGCTGATCTATCAGAAGCTACTCTATCTGATGCTTCTGATCAGCAAGCCTTTCCAGAAGCTGGGATTGGCACCTCGGGTAACATTGCATTTAACTCACCTACCTCTTCTACGAATCAAGAGTCCTCATCTTATACTGAATCAGATAACATACCCTTGAGCCGAGTCCTTCCATCCTTCAGAAATAAAACCCCTATCCAATCAAACCTATATCATCCTTTGACCCACTTGATCCCAAAATAGTTGAATATGTTGATTCAACTAATGACTGGGTTATTCAAGACACCATCATAGTGTCTCTGAACTTACCCTCTGACCACCCTGCTCAACCATCATTTCTCAAACCACTTCAGGCAATTCAACCTACTGAAGATCTTGAAGTAACCATTCAATCAACTCAACCATCCCCCCAACATGAGCCTATTTGTGTAGAATCTACAGACACCCTAGATTCTCTTGAAAGACACCTAGGAGGAGAACTACCAAAGACCACCGCAAAATCTAAAACAATAAAAGCTACAGAATCTGTTTCAAAATCAGACTCTGTACCCCAACCATCAGAAAATCTAACCTTAGCTTCTATTGAACCTACTTCTGAAACTGTAGAGGAACCAGTCTCTGAGATTCTGGAACAAGCTTCTAGTGTCATACCAGAACCTGTAACAGAATGCATAGCAGAGCCTGTGTCTGAAACAGTTACTGAACCTCTTACCCAACCTCAAATTGTTGTAACAGGCGTCCAAACCTTACAAACAATAGTAGCCTCTGAACCTTCAACTTTTGAACCTCACAACCTCTTTGATTCGTTAAAGATAGATGAGTTTTATGGAATGTCAAACTCTAAGTTCAAGGATATTATTGAGCAAAGGTTTGTGCCTATCCTCAATGTAAGCTATGAGGATAAGTTCTCCACTCTGAAGACTGAATTTGTGGATTCTGTCACCAAAATTCAGAAGGTCGCTGTAAAAGAACAAATTGTTATTCTTGCCAAACATGTGGAAGATGTTAATAAAGCTGAGGAAGCAAAAGTTAAGAAGAAAGCTCCTATTCTGCGGTTGGAATATAAACCATTCTTTGATGTTGATCAATACAATCCAAGGGAAACAATGGTTTATGATTCACTAAGGAGGGGACTTCACAGAATTCAGGAAGAAGCAAGACTTGAGAGAGAAGCTCATCTCAGAAGAATTGAAGCTCTTGAAGAGATTGTCAAGAAAAAGCAAGAGGATCTCCAGAAATTGATGGATCGCATTGCCAAACAAAACCAACCTTAGTTGCACATTTTTAATGTTTTATTTTGTTTTGCTTGTAACTTTATTCTGCTGTTTTCTATTATCTTCTGAACTTTCATTCTATGGTTATTAAAGTTTTTGCTTCTGATATTTTTTTTTTGCTCTGAATCTTATATGTTTTCGCTCTGAATCTTGTTTCTCATTTTCTTTAAAAAAAAATTTTACCTTAACTTGAAGTCATTTAAAAAGGGGGAGAAACTTGTTTCTAAACCTTTTTGTTGATGACAAAAGGGGGAGAAAAATTAATGACTTTTACAAACTGTATGAAGAAAGATCAGTGAGTTCTACGTAAAGTTAAAGGGAAATTTGCGAAAGGTACTTAGTTTGATTCTGAGCCGACATTAAAAAGAATCTTTTCTAAAATTCGTTTATTATTCTGAGATTTGATTCAGCTATTTGCGTAACATGAATTTAATTAACTTGGATAGAACTTAGGGGGAGCTTACAAACCTCAACTTAAGATCTATCAGACTCAGGGGGAGTTAGAGCTTACAAACCTTAGACCCTTTAAGTCAACCTGTTAATTAGATTAACAACAATTGACCTTTTAAATACTGATGTTTGTCATCATCAAAAAGAGGGAGATTGTTCGAACAAAGGTGTTCAGCAATACCACGTTTTGAGTTTTGATGATAACAAGGTATTAAAAATTGTCAATTGGATATGCTAATATTTGTTTAAGTATGGAGGATATTAATCAAGATTTGTATCTTAGAAAGTATTCTGTTTAAACATTTTGAGAGCAAGACCAAGAGAAGCTCGTTGCTTGTGATTCTGACGATCTGAAGAGTCTGAAGAATCATCAGAAGCTGTGTTAAAAGAGTCTGAAGACTAAGCTGAAGAGAGTCTGAAGACTATCAGAACCTGAAGACCAAGAGAGTCTGAAGATCATCAGAAGCTGAAGTGCTACAGTGAGTCTTAAGCCTGCAATCTGAAGATCTGCTTAGAAGGTTTTCTAAAGGCATTACGATGCACAAGAAACTCTCATTTGGAGTAACGACTAGCTTCAAAGTCAACTTGAGCGTGGGATGCTCAACGACAAAGAATGCAGAATAGTATAGAGTACGTGTGTACGAACTCTGTTTCCACTACTCCACTACCTCGTACAGTTTGGCAACTGTGTCTACCGGTATTAAGCTTCAAAAGGAATGAAATTCAAAATATGCATTTAAAGGACTATTACCGTATCAAGCAACAGATCAACAACTATTGATCAAGCTTCCAGAATTCTCTTGATGTGATGGATTGTCTCAACGTCTCTCTCCAACGCCTATATAAAGGATAGAAGACTTGAAGAATCGTTGGAATCTACGACTGAAATACTACGCTGCTAAGCTATTGTATTCTTACTGAGTCAAACCAGAAACACATCAACAACTTAGATTATTCTTACAAACTGTGTATTCTAGAATCTCTAAGTTAAGCAGAAAAACAGAGTCTGTCTTTGTTTAAAACAGAGTCTGTCTGTGTTTTGTAATTGGATCACATTTGATTGTTTATCAAGTGTTTCAACTATATTCATTTTTCTGTAAATTGTGTCAGAAGTTTATTGGCTGTGTCCTTGAGCAAAGAAGTCTCTTAGTTGTATCTTTGAGCACTAGAAGATTCTTGCTTGCGTGCTTGAGCATTGAAAGTCTCTTACTGTGTGTTTGAGCAACTTGTAATTGATATTACATTTTAGTGGAACTTTCCTTGGAAGTGCAAGGGGGACAAGACTACTTCCGGTTTGTGGAAGGAACCTATATAATTTCTTGTGTTCTCTTCTTCTCTTTATCTCTTGTTTATTTCCGCTGCAACAGAATCTGATCTCCTATCAGACTCTGAATCCATTCAGACTCTGATCCTTCAGAATCAGATTCTTACTCTTCAAGAGTTGCGAAAAGTTAACACAATTTAACCCCCCCCCCCCCTTCTTGTGTTTTTCTCACTTAACCTGTTCTCGTTATGTAGTGATCTTAGATGGCTGGAAGAAATGATGCCGCTCTTGCTGCTGCATTACAAGCAATGGCTCAAGCTGTGGGTCAACAACAGAATGCTGGTGGTAATGATGGAGTGAGAATGTTGGAAAATTTTATGAGGAACCATCCACCTACTTTCAAGGGAAGATATGACCCCGATGGAGCTCAGACATGGCTTAAGGAGGTCGAGAGGATCTTCAGAGTTATGCAATGTACAGACATTCAGATGGTGCGCTTTGGCACGCACATGTTGGCAGAAGAAGCTGATGACTGGTGGGTGAGTGTCCAACCGGTCTTAGAGAATGGAGGCGCTACTGTTACTTGGGCTGTGTTTAGGAGAGAGTTCTTGAACCGTTACTTTTCGGAAGATGTTCGCGGGAAGAAGTAGATTGAGTTCCTTGAACTAAAACAGGGAAACATGTCGGTGACTGAATATGCTGCTAAGTTTGTGGAGCTGGCTAAATTCTATCCACATTATACTATTGAGACTGCTGAGTTTTCTAAGTGCATCAAGTTTGAAAATGGCTTACGTGCTGATATTTAGAGGGCAATTGGTTACCAGAAAATTCGTAACTTTTCTGAGCTGGTGAATAGTTGCAGAATTTATGAGGAGGATACTAAGGCTCATTACAAGGTTGTGAATGAGAGGAAGAGTAAAGGTCAACAGAGTCGTCCTAAGTCCTATAGTGCCCCTGCTGATAAGGGCAAACAAAGAGTTAATGATGAGAGGAGACCTCAGAAGAAAGATGCTCCTGCTGAGATTGTCTTCTATAACTGTGGTGAAAAAGGCCACAAGAGTAATGCTTGTACTGGAGATGTGAAGCGGTGTTACCGTTGTGGTAAGAAAGGACATGCTACTTCGGCATGCAAATATGATAATGTTGTGTGCTTTAACTGCAATGAAGAAGGTCACATTGGTTCGCAATGAAAGAAGCCTAAGAAGACTCAGACTATTGGGAGAGTTTTTGCTTTGACTGGTACTCAGACAGAGAATGAGGATCGTTTGATCCGAGGTACTTGTTATTTTGAAAGTACTCCTTTAATTTCTATTATTGATACTGGTGATATGCATTGTTTTATTGTTATTGATTGTGCTTCTATGTTGGGTCTTACTATGTCAAATATGAATGGGGAAATGGTTGTCAAAACTCCAGCTAAGGGTTCGGTGACTACTTCTCTTGTGTGTTTAAGATGTCCTTTATCTATGTATGATCGTGATTTTGAACTTGACTTAGTTTGCTTACCTTTGAGTGGTATGGATGTAATCCTTGGTATGAATTGGTTAGAGTACAACCATGTCCATATTAATTGTTTTCGCAAGTCGGTGTATTTCTCTTCTGATGAAGAAGAAAGTGGAGCAGAGTTTTTATCTACTAAACAGCTGAAGCAGTTAGAACGTGACGGAATGTTGATGTTTTCCTTGATGGCATCTCTATCTATTGAGAATCAAACGATGATTGAGAAGCAGAAAGTGGTATGCGATTTTCCAGAAGTTTTTCCTGAAAGTTGAATTTTCGATTGATCTTGTTCCGGGAACGAAGCCTGTGTCTATGACACCTTATCGCATGTCAGCTTCTGAGTTGGCTGAGTTGAAGAAGCAGCTGGAAGATTTACTTGATAAGAAGTTTGTTAGACCAAGTGTATTACCTTGGGGAGCGCCGGTATTACTGGTAAAGAAGAAAGACGGTAGTATGAGGTTGTGTATTGATTACCGTCAGTTGAATAAAGTAACTATAAAGAATAGGTATCCACTTCCAAGAATTGATGATTTAATGGATCAGTTAGTGGGTGCACGAGTGTTTAGCAAGATTGATTTGAGGTCGGGTTATCACCAGATTAAAGTGAAAGATGAAGATATGCAGAAGACAGCTTTTAGGACGCGTTATGGGCACTACGAATATAAAGTTATGCCTTTCGGTGTTACAAATGCACCTGGTGTGTTTATGGAGTACATGAACCGAATTTTTCATGCATTTTTGGATCGATTTGTGGTCGTGTTCATCGATGATATTTTGATTTACTCCAAGTCTGAGGAAGAGCATGCTGAACAATTGAGGATAGTCTTGCAAGTGCTGAAGGAGAAGAAGCTTTATGCGAAATTATCAAACTGTAAATTTTGGTTGAATGAGGTGAGTTTTCTTGGCCATGATATTTCCGGTAATGGTATTGCAGTTGATCCGTCTAAAGTTGATTTGGTGTCACAATGGGAGACTCCTAAGTCGGTTACAGAAATTAGAAGCTTTTTGGGATTAGCTGGTTATTATAGAAGGTTTATAGAAGGATTTTCAAAGTTGGCACTTTCGTTAACGCAGCTGACCTGCAAAGGTAAAGCTTTCGTGTGGGATGTTCATTGTGAGAACAATTTTAATGAATTGAAGAAGCGTCTAACGACGGCTCCAGTTTTGATTTTGCCTAAGTCCGATGAACCTTTTGTTGTGTATTGTGATGCGTCCAAATTGGGTTTAGCTGGTGTGCTTATGTAAGATAGTAAAGTGGTTGCTTATGCATCGAGACAATTGAGAATCCATGAACGAAATTACCCTACTCACGATCTTGAATTAGCTGCAGTGGTATTTGTGCTTAAGATTTGGAGACATTACTTGTATGGTTCGAGATTTGAAGTGTTCAGTGATCACAAGAGCTTGAAGTATTTATTTGATCAGAAGGAGTTGAATATGAGACAGCGAAGGTAGCTTGAGTTATTGAAGGACTATGACTTTGGTTTGAATTATCATCCGGGTAAAGCTAATGTTGTTGCAGATGCCTTATGTAGGAAGACTTTACATATGTCCGCTATGATGGCTAAAGAGTTTGAGTTGCTGGAACAGTTTAGAGATTTGAGTTTAGTTTGTGAGTGGTAACCTCAGAGTGTAAAGCTGGGAATGCTGAAGATTGATAGTGATTTCTTGAGAAATATTAAAGGAGCGCAGAAAGTAGATGTTAAGCTTGTGGATTTGTTGGTTGCTAGTAATCAGACTGAAGAGGGTGACTTTAAGGTTGATGACCAAGGTGTGTTGAGGTTTCGAGGAAGAATTTGTATTCCAGACGATGACGAGATGAAGAAGATGATTCTTGAAGAGAGTCATAGAAGTAGCTTGAATATTCACCCGGGAGCTACGAAAATGTACCATGATTTGAAAAAGTTGTTTTGGTGGTCAGGATTGAAACGTGATGTGGCACAGTTTGTGTATTCTTGTTTGATTTGTCAGAAGTCGAAAGTGGAACATTAGAAGCCTGCTGGATTGATGACACCTTTAGACGTGCCATAGTGGAAATGGGATACTATATCCATGGATTTTGTGACGATTTTGGAAAGGGAATGACGCCATTTGGGTGATTGTTGTTAGACTGACGAAGTCGGCTCATTTTATTCCGATTAACATCAGTTTTCCTATAGCTCAATTGGCGGATATTTATATTCGAGAAATGGTGAAGCTACATGGTGTTCCTTCGAGCATAGTATAATATAGAGACCCGAGGTTTACTTTTAGATTTTGGAAGAGCTTGCAAGAGGCTTTAGGTTCTAAGTTGAAGTTGAGTTCGGCGTATCATCCGCAGACAGATGGTCAATCGGAAAGAACGATTCAGTCATTAGAAGATTTGTTGAGAGTTTGTGTACTTGAGCAAGGAGGAACTTGGGATAGTCATCTTCCGTTGAGAGAGTTCACGTACAATAACAGTTATCATTCAAGTAACGGAATGGCACCTTTCGAGGCTTTGTATGGTTGGAGATGTAGAACTTCGTTGTGCTGGTTTGAGTCAGGTGAGAGTGTGGTTTTAGGACCAGAAATTGTTCAACAGACTACAGAGAAGGTAAAAATGATTCAAGAAAAGACGAAAGCGTCGCAGAGTCGACAAAAGAGTTATCATGATAAGCGTAGGAAAGACCTTGAGTTCCAAGAGGGAGATCATGTATTCCTAAGAGTTACTCTCATGACCGGTGTGGGTCGTGCATTGAAGTCGAAGAAGTTAACTCCGATGTTTATTGGTCCGTATCAGATATCAGAAAGAATTGGAACGGTGACGTATCGAGTATGTTTACCACCGCACCTTTCGAATTTGCATGATGTGTTTCATGTGTCGCAACTTCGGAAGTATGTTCCGGATCCATCCCATGTGATTCAAAGGGATGATGTGCAGGTTAGAGATAACCTTACGGTTGAGACCTTACCAGTGAGGATCGAAGGTCGTGAAGTGAAGAAGTTAAGAGGCAAGGAAATACCTCTTGTGAAAGTCGTTTGGGACGGAGCGACTAGCAAAAGCTTGACGTGGGAGCTAGAGAGTAAGATGCTGAGTCTTATCCAGAGTTGTTTGCTTAAGGTAAATTTTCGAGGACGAAAATCTTATAAGTTGGGGAGAGTTGTAACGCCTGTCTTGATTATTTAGATTATCTTATGTAGTATAGAGAATATTTATATGATTTTATGTGATTTAAGTGATTTATATGATTTATGTGATATGTGTGGATTTATTAAGTGACTTATTTTATTGTTTAATAAAATAAGATTTGAAAATAAAATAAATATTAAGTTGTGGGGCTGTTTTAGAATTAGATAGAGTTATGAGGGAATAAGTGAAATAAGATAAATTAGTTAGAAAACATAAAAAGGGAAAACCTAGGTTTAGAAACTGTCAGAACGTACAATTCAGAATTTGGGAGAAAAAGGGAGAAAACAGAAGAGAAGAACCAGAGAGGTTGCTGCTCAATTTTCTTAAGGTAAGGGTGAACCTAGCATTACAATTCCATTAAAACTAGTAATTCATGATTATAGTTAACAGATTATAGGGTTAGTTCATGAGAATTAGAAACTAAGAATTAGGTCAAAAAGTGATGAATTGATGATGAGAAACTGTACCAATGTTGTAGAAAACTGTTTACAGACCATAGGGTAACCCTTAAACATCATTAAAGTCGAAATTGGAGAGGAACATGATGAAAATTGGGGTTTTGGGTGAAAATTGTCGTAACCCCGTAACTGTACTGTCATCGCTCGCCACAACGAGTGCCCTTCAACAGCTCGTGAGGTGAGAAAACCACTCGCCCTAGCGAGTACTGCCTTAGTAGTCCGCGAGGCGAGCAATCCCACTCGCCGTAGCGAGTAACCCCCTTGATGGCTCGCAAGGCGAGTAGTTCAACTCGCCATAGCGAGTGAGCTATGTTGGCTCGCAAGGCGAGCAGCCCAACTCGCCATAGCGAGCAGTACTATACCCAACGACCTCTTAGAATTATGCGACTCTTGTCGCACGAGTTATTATGAGATGACCCCTGAGATAGAATTAAGTACTACTGCAATGTTAAAGACGACCTATAGAGTTGTTAATTAGTGTTTGATTTTTGTTAGTAGTCACATATACAATTATGTATGCTTCCTTTGAACTGTAAGAGATAAATTATGTGATAGTCTATGATATTATTGTGTCTTGAGATGTTTGATGTTCTGCCATGCTGCCATTGTTATTGATTAAAAGCTGCATGTGTCATTCTAAGATTTATGAGTTGTAATCCAAATTATTGGACTTTATTTGAGATGTCTAAGGTTCAAGAAGTTGAGTCCATGCATAATCATTCAGAGACGAGGGCTCATGCCCTAGGAGCTTTTGCTCAACAGAGACGAGAGCTTATGCTCGAGGAGTATTTTTATGCTCAACAGCGACGAGGGCTTATGCCCTAGGAGTATATTTATACTCAATAGCGACGAGGGCTTATGCCCTAGATTGGTACCACATGCATGTATAAGATGTCTAAGTTGCATAAGTCGAGTTGAAGTTGCATTGTCGAGTCAGACTAATAAGTTGAACTATGATGCTGAGTTATGATGATGATTATGAAGTTGATTAAAGATGTTATATGATTATTATTATGAATGTTGCTCTTCATATGAGTAACTTGCAGGTGATTAAGCTTTTAGCTGCTGTTTGCTGTTGTGAGTGACTACCCTCACTGTGTCCTTAGGTGCTCTGATACGTAACGGGATGGGAACCATTATAACTATCTTCTATTCCTTACGTATTGATTATGATTTTAATATTATTAAGTTTCAGTTGAATTTATGTTGAGAAGTTTTGATGTGGCCTGCGTGCCAAAACTATTTTGTTAACTTGAACTTTTATCCGCTGCGAAGTTTTGAACATTTTATGATTATTATTTTACGAAGGATAAATCGTTTTTTATTCTATTTTGAGATTTTTAGAAATGTAGCATTTCGTTTATTGAGAAACTCTGATTATTTATTAAGGAATTTTTACTTAGGGAAAACGGGGTGTTAAAAACTTCAAAGTCAACTTAAGCGTGGGATGCTCAACGACAAAGAATGCAGAATAGGACAGAGTACGTGTGTACGAACTCTGTTTCCACTACTCCACTACCTCATACAGTTTGGCAACTGTGTCTACCGGTATTAAGCTTCAAAAGGAATGGAATTCAAAATATGCATTTGAAGGACTATTACCATATCAAGCAACAGATCAACAACTATTGATCAAGCTTCCAAAATTCTCTTGATGTGCTGGATTGTCTCAACGTCTCTTTTCAACGCCTATATAAAGGATAAAAGACTTGAAGAATATGTTGGACTCTACAATTGAGAAACTACGCTGTCAAGCTATTGTATTCTAACTGAGTCAAACCAGAAACACATCAACAACTTAGATTATTCTTACAAACTGTGTATTCTGAAAATTCTAAGTTCATTTGAAAAACAGAATCTGTCTTTCTTTACATTATTGGAACACATTTGATTGATTGTCAAGTGTCTCCAACTTTATTCAATTTTCTGTAAATTGTGTCAGAAGTCTCTTGCTTGTGTGCTTGAGCAAAGAAGTCTCTTAGTTGTGTCTTTGAGCATTGGAAGACTCTTGCCTACGTGCTTGAGCAATTGGAAGTCTCTTACTGTGTGTTTGAGCAACTTGTAATTGATATTATATTTTAGTGAAACTGTCCTTGGAAGTGCAAGGGGGACAGGACTACTTCCGGTTTGTGGAAGGAACCTGTATAATTGCTTGTGTTCTCTCTATTTCTCTTGTTAATTTCCGCTGCAACAGAATCTGATCTTCCATCAGACTCTGAATCCATTCAGACTCTGATCCTGGAGAAACAGATTCTTACTCTTCAAGAGTTTCGAAAAAGTAAACACAATTCAACTCCTCCCCCCCCCCCCCTTCTTGTGTTTTTTTCACCTTCACTTTCGACTATTCAACAGAAGGAAATTGATAAAGTTAAGCTTGATGACACCACAAGGGTGCATGACCAAATTGTGGCTGAAGTTGCTCTATTTCAAGAAAAGCTGAATAACTTTAGACAAAGGCTTCTTGATGCCAAACAAACAGTCGAAGGGATCAAAGCTGCTATTGCTGAGCAAGAAAAAGAAATTCAAATTTTGAAGCAACGTTGTGCCAGTATTTTAGAAGAAGAGGATCTCATGAAACAAGAGACTAGCCTTGCTGTTCAAAAGTTGGAGAGATCTCAAGAACTTGAGCAGGAAATTTCTTTGTTAACTGATGTTCAAGCTGCCTTCGATGCAAAGAAGGCTGAAACCAAAACGAAACTTGACAAACTCAAGTCTAGCTTTATAATTTAATTAAATTTTCATTCCCAACATTTATATTTAAATCTGGAACTTTTGCCTTTTGTTATGCAACCCTTTACTTTTTAAATAAGTGTTCATGGTTTTAAACTCATTTATGAGTTTTATAACTGCGCTTTAAACACCTTTATTATCCATAATAAGTAATAATTAAAAATATGAAAAGGCAAAATGGATTTGTAATGATGAGAATCCAAAAAGTTGTCAGTTACTTTAACTGCTTAAGGCGAAACCGCCTAGGAAACTGTAAAGTTTCCTTTTATTTTCAATAAAATTAATCATGAAAATACAATTAAAAAGGAAGCAAACCTTTAGACTTCTTCAATTTTCTTGAAAAACGATAAAAACCAACTGTTTTTTGCCACGTTCTCTTTTCTTTTAGGGATTGAAACTGAACATATGAACTTCCCTTCACCTCTTTATCCATTATAAATAACATTTCCTCCTTTAGTTCTCATATCCTCTTTCATCAAGTTTTCACTTTTCTTTTACCTCTCGCCAAACAACTTATATTTCTTTTCTTCTTGTCTTCTTATTTTGTCAAAAATGGATTTGCTCTCTGATGATCTTCTTCTTGACATTGCTTCAAGAGTTGCGGCTGATAGTATGCATGATTTGTTTAGTTTTATGAGAACTAACAAGAGGCATGCAAGCCTTTTCCGGTCTAACGAAGTCCTTAGGGCTTTTGGGAATGATTGGATTGAATTACTTGTTGATCTGAACGTGACTCATGAGAGTCTCAATTTCATGAATCGTTTGTGGGATATTGGTCACCCCATGTTCTGTCTCTTGAGGTTCACTCAACAACTAATGCACACTCGACCACATTTTGGCACTATTGGGCGTTTACTAACGAACGTTGAGGCTGCTGGTTCCATGAGTGCTAGGTACTTTCGTGTCCTACTGACAGCTACTAGCTACCCACTCAATGATGCAACATAGGTTTTAAATGAGTTCTGGGATCTAGTAATGACCAGGAACTTGGCACAATACCATGCTGACATCAAGGGATGGAATACCCCTTTCAGATTTCGATGTACTTGGTACAAGAGGTGGCTTCCAGTAAGCATGGTCCATCGCCGTTTTTGCAACAACTGGGACAATTGTGCGGGAGATGGGAGAGTAAACGTCTTTCGAGGCTTTTTGCCTGCCGATGATTGAGAATATGTGCTCAACAACTTCTACCTCCGATGTCGTCTCAACATTGAAATCATATGGTTGTATGATACCTTTGGTTTCAGCTATGTTTAATAACTGTTCGACCACTTTTATGTTTTTCTATATTTCAAGTTTTTTAGGTTGCAATGGCTAAGGTTTTTATCTATTTTGGGACCTTTTGTCTTTAATGTAACCTGCCCACTAGTTGGCATTTCATCTAATGCCATGTTTCATTTTGACTTTTCGAATTACTCTTGTGTAATTTTAATTTCTTCCAATAATGGTCTATACCTTTTCAAGTACTTTCCATTTATGCGCAGGATTCTTTGATCGTCGTTTAGTTCTTCGATCTCATACGCATTATTAGAAAAAACGCGCAAAATCCTCCATTATTAGAAATAACAGGAGTATTTAAGTGGCTTGAATATAGTCTTATCCATATGCATATGTACTTTGTCATTTTATACGATTAACATTGATGTTGTGAGTTTTTTTGCACATCCATCATTTTTGTTTTTACCAAATTTGAATTTGTATCATGCCGATGTATTCTATCAATTCGAATATGAGAATATTGCTTATTTTGGTAGAAAAATAATAATAATTAAGTTCATATTATTCCTTGTGAGTTTAGCTCAATTGGTAATGACATTGAATAATATATGTACAGACTGGTGGTTCGAAACCCGAACACCCCACTTATTCTTCTGAATAGTGAATTTCTAGCCACTAGGCTGCTTAAAAAAACAATTTCGCTTAAATACATCTTTTGTCCCCCTATTTTTAAAAATTTATGTTTTGGTACTCTTATTTTAAAAACCAACTTTTTGGCCCCTTAATTTTAATTTTTCTTGAGTTTTGGTCCCCCTACCTTATTTTAAGTCAAAGTTGCTGGTGTGTCATGGTAACTAATGGCATGACAATGGTTAGGTGGACTATTTAATATACATGTCGGTAATAATGTATTCATTTCAATAATAAACATTTGATCGTTAATTCGGCGTGTTTGGTTCAATTTTTAGAAGGGGATGCGAGGGGATAGGAGGGGAGCAAAACCCCTTCAAGATAGACTTTTTGCTTCCCTCAAATCAAAGGTTTTCGGAAGGGAGGGGGTAGGGGATGATCTCTTTAAATTTTTATTACATTGCCAAACTTATTCTTCGATTAATTTAAAATCTTAATGTTATCCTTGTAACAACTTTTATTACAATTAAATTATATTATCCTTGTAACAAATTTTATTATTAGTTTATCTATCACTCTTATTTGTTACATGTAAAAATCACTCTTCCAACCTCCTACTTTGTTGCTACCAACTACTGCTTCACACCTACTCGAACGTGAACTGTGAGTAATCCATTATCCCATCGTCTATATCGTGAACGTGAACTGTTTCGTTACTTTTTTATCCTTATTTCTATCAATGCTTCATACATCGTTATTGTTTCAGCAGCCTGTTTACATCGTTCATATATTTAATTAATTTCAAGGGTAAAACAATAAATTAATTTTAAAATCTCTCACTTTCTCTTGTGACCCAAACACATTTTTAATTAAAATCCCTCCCCTCCTATCTTTTGAAACAAACATATATTTAATTAAAATATCTTCCATCCCCTCCCTTGCCTATCCCTCCCCTCCTCTCCCCTCCGTTGAACCAAACAGACCCTTAAGTTTCTTTCAATTTCATCTTTTCATGTGAAATTCGTTGATTGTTTCATTTCTTTTATTTTTCCAATTTCAAATTTCCCCCTCGTAAATCCTGCAAACTGTAATATTTGTTACTGTTTTTGGATTGAAGGGATGAGAAATTATTGTAAGGAGTAAATCATTATATCCTACGGATCTTCCTTGCAGCTTCTAAGGGAAGGAAATTATGGGCTTTCTCTAAATTTGGTCAATTTAGGGTATTTGGGAATTTTTGTTTTTTGAACATGATGAAGATGTTTTAGATTTATTGATGGTTTTGAAATTTGTAGGTTTATTGATGAAGATGATGAACACAATGGAATCGATGATGATCAAGTGAAATTTGAAAAAATAAATATTATTTTTTAAATGTCTATTAGTAAATTAAATAAACTATTAATGATATTTGTACATTAAATTGTCCAATTAGTCATTGCAATATTTTTAATTGACCATGATACATAAGAAAACTTGACTCTAAAATAGGGTGGGGAACCAAAACTCAAGAAATATAAAAATCAGGGGACCAAAAAGTTAGTTTTTAAAATGAGAGGATCAAAACTTTAGTTTTATAAAAATAGATAGATGGATCAAAAATGCATTTGTTGGGTTTTGGTATTGTGTTGGCTGCATTTTGTTAAAACAAGATGTTCAAGCGAGATGGTGTACCAGATGTCTTAGACATGTAAGTACGACATGTTAGCATAAGGTGTAGTTCTTTATTTTCTATTCTTTGAAGATTGTGTTTTCGCGTGAGATTTTTGAAGATTTGTTTGAAGTTTTGATTCACGTAGCTTGTGCTTTAAGAGGCGCGTGTTTCTAAAACCTACATATGTTGGTTTAAACTTTGTCGTATTTCCTAAGTTAAATGTCCTAAATATAAATATTTTATTCGCAAAATAACGCGATCCTTAATTTAACACTCGTCTAATTGTTTTAATTTACTACTTTACAGATTTCGAATACTTTTGAAAGTCACTTTCTAGAAGAGAAACTATATCTTTATCATATCTAATAATAAAATTTTAAATTTTAAATTACAAAATTACCCATCCCAAATATTAGTTTTTAAATTACATATTTGACCATCACTTTAAAAGAAAAGGTGGGGTGTTTTTGGTCCAAAGTGAAAAGTTGCACAATGCTATATATATTAGATAGATAGGGTTTGGACCGGAACCCTAGCCGCTGGCCGTTGCTACCCACTTCGTTGCTTCCATTGGCCGCTCTTATCTGCCGTTATCCCTAATTCAAACTATTTCTGATTCCACCGTCAAATCATCAATTCACACTTTGTTCCTTCCATTCAAATGTAGACAAAACGTTCCCTCCATTCTCTGCATACATGAGTGTAGTTAAAACAAGGGAACGTTTTGTCTACATTTGGTTGGTTCAATTTGAGTTGATATATGATTAACGGTGGAATCAATACTACTACAAATATTCTATTCATCAACACTTTTTCAGTAATATCCAAAAAATTGTTACTGATTATTAGTAGGTAACACATATTTGTATGGAAATTCGTTACATTTTTTTCTTTCAAAAGAGATATTTCGTAACCTGTTTGTACTAGTTTATTAGTAATTTTTTTTTACTCAATTTAGTAGTACTATAGAAAATATTTAAAACAATGAAATTTTATTGTAATAATTATAAGAGACACATTCTCATCACACACACTCTCTCTCACACACCAAAGAAAATCGCTTAACCTTCTCTTTCACCCGTTTCCATGGAAGCTTCGATTTGGCTGCGAATTTTTTGTAGAAGATCTTTGTGTAGACCTTATCTCAAGCTTCACCCATAGCAATTATGCTAGTTTTCTGCATTCATCACTTTGATCGAAACCCTAACTTTTGAAAATAACATCAATTTGGGTAATGTAATGTTCATATCTTAGATCTAAAATAAAATGTATTATTGGATAGATATTTCATCATTGATTTCTCAGTGTTGTGGCTATTTCATGTGATGGTGATGCATCATCTTGTTGATAATAACCTTAATCTTTGGACTGATTAACCAAAAACATTTGACGGTATATTCCCTAATAAACATGTACTCCAAATGTATAACCTAATTCAATATAACAACTAGAAATTGTATGAACTGATTATGGTGCCTGATTGGATTAGTTGCGGTCGTCCCTATTGTTGTTCCTCTGCCTCTAGGGAGGTAGTTTGTGTTCTGGTTTATTTGTTATGTTTTGTCGCTGAAATAGATGACAAAAATTTCAAGAGATGCACTGGAATGTGATTATACGATTGATTTACTATGTTAAGCATTTGATGATTGTATACTTGGGGCAACATTTGATGATTAATCGACAATTTTCAATCGACCTCAAGTTGATCCAAGTCCTCAAATATCTGATTGTGAAAACCTCAAATCAGTAATCACGATTCTCTCTCATTACAACTTCTATTTTCTCTATAGTCTCCGATGAAACTTCAAGCTTTTCTCTCTCCATTTTCTCTTTTGTTTTCAATTTCTACTTTGAATGCATGCAAATTTTTTCTGGGTTTCGTGATTTTGTTAGTTGTTTTGATTAATTTCAGTCTCTATTGTTTCATGTCTTGATTGTTTCATTTGATGAATTGTGAAATTTGTTCCTGAAAATATTGTTTTATCTTGTTCTGTTCTGGATAATTACCTAAGGCGAAGATTTAATTTAATGATTTTGTGTTTTAATTCGAATTTCTGAATTGTTTCCTTGAATTGCGCACATATATATATAGGGTTCAAGGCTATTTGATTAACTTTTGACTCACTAATTACTTCACGACTGAACATTTAATTTTTTAAAAGAAAGTGGAAAAAAGTTCAAATACCACTTTAAAAGATTTAGGGTTCGGGGGTTGGTTACATAAAGGGAAGGTATTAGCACCCTTTATGTTCGTAGTACTCTACGAGAACCTCTTGGTTTTATTTAATTTTCGTGCTATTACTTGCTTGCTTAAAAAAGAATTGAATGGTGATTAAGGAAAATAAAGAGGCCTATTATCTACATTTTTTATTGATTTGGAAGGACAAGCTCCTTTGCCTACGTACCCGTGAGGGATCAAAACCTCGTAGTTCAGGGTAGAAATTGTGTTTGATGTTTTTATTAGTTTTGAAAAAGGTTTCAAAATGAAAAGCCAAGTGGCAAAATGAATTTGTTCGTGTTTTTTATGTTTAAAGGAAAATGACTAAAAATATAATTAGGATTGATTGCAGTTTTGATTTATGAAAGAAGTAAAATAAAAGGATCACTTGATTTAAAAATCAAGGTTTGTTATGAAAATGTTTTTTTGTGTTTTGTTATTTGCATGTTTTTGTTGTTTTTGAATGATAGTTAAAACTGAAAACTAAACTAACGGAGCAGAAAAGTAAAGCATAGGTACCACTGTTGGAACAAAGGTGTTCAACAATACCACGTTTTGAGTTTTGATGATAACAAGGTATTAAAAAGTTGTCAATTGGATATTGCTAATATTTGTTTAAGTATGCAGGATAACAATTAAGATTTGTATCTTAGAAAGTATTATGTTTGAACAATGTTAAAGAGCAATAAATCCAAAGAAGCTTGTTGCTTGTGATACTGTTTCGAAGAGAGTCTGAAGACTGTTTTGAAGAGAGTCTGAAGACTGTGCTAAAGAGAGTCTGAAGACTGTACCGAAGAGAGTCTGAAGACTGTATCAGAGTCTGAAGACCATCAGAATCTGAGAACCAAGAGAGTCTGAAGATTATCAAGAGCATAGTGCTACAGTGAGTCTAAAGCCACAAATTTGATGATCTGCTAACAGTGATCTCTACTGCATTGCTATGCACAAAGAAACTCTAATGGAGTAACGGCTAGCTTCTAAGTCAACTTGAGCGTGGGAAGCACACAGACAAAGATTGCAGGCCAGTACAGAGTACGTTGTACGAACTCTGTTTCCACTACTCCACTACCTCGTACAGTTTGGCAACTGTGTCTACCGGTATTAATCCTCAAAGGGAATGGAATTCAAATGATGCTATTGAAGGACTATTACCAAATCAAGAAACAGATCAACAATCATTGATCAAGCTTCAGAAATCATCCTGACGCGCTGGATGACTCAACGTCTCTTTCCTACGCCTATATAAAGGATAAAAGACTTGAAGAAGTGTTGGACTCTACAACTTAGAAAAACTGCATTGCGCTGCTTTCGTATTCAACAGAGTCTTAACAAAAGCACATCATTAACTTAGATTCTTACAAACTGAGTATTCTAGAATTTCTAAGTTTCACAGAAAAACAGAGTCTGTCTTTTGTGTAAAACAGAGTCTGTCTTTGTTGTAATTGAAACACATTTTGATTGTTATCAAGTGTTTCAACTGTATTCAATTTTCTATAATTGTGTAAAAGTCTCTTGCTTTTGTGCTTGAGCAAAGGAAGTCTCTTGGCTGCGTCCTTGAGCAAAGGAAGTCTCTTGGCTGCGTCCTTGAGCAAAGGAAGTCTCTTAGCTGTGTCTTTGAGCAAGGAAGTCTTTCGCTTGTGTGCTTGAGCAAGGAAGTCTCATATTGTGTGTTTGAGCAACTTGTAATTTGATATTACATTTTAGTGAACTCTCCTTGGAAGTACAAGGGGGACAGGACTACTTCCGATTTGTGGAAGGAACCTGTATAATTGCTTGTGTTCTCTCTTCTCTCTTTATCTCTTGATTATTCCGCTGCAATCAGAACCTAATCTCCTATCAGACTCTGATCTCATTCAGACTCTGAGTTTAAAGAAATTAGATTCTCACTCTTCAAGAGTTGCGTAAAGAAAACACAATTCAACCCCCCCTTCTTGTGTTTTTCTCACCTTCAGTTGGTATCAGAGCTCCGGCTCTGTTGTCATAGCACTTAACCGTGTAACAGAAAAGATCCAGAGAAAAACATGTCTTCCAGTGAACAGTCTTCTTCTGGTGCTGCTGCTGGTGCTGCTATTCCATATGACTATGGATCCAATAACAGCAGTAGAAAGGCTGATTATGGAAAGATTCCTAAGTTCAATGGTGATCTTGAAGAATTTTCTTGGTGGAAAACCAACTTCTATAGTTATGTCATGGTTCTTGATGAAGAACTCTGGGACATACTTGAAGATGGTGTTGGTGACTTACAACTTGATGACGAAGGTGCTGCCATTGACCGCAAACTTCACACTGCTGCTCAAAAGAAAATCTATAAGAAACATCATATCATCAGAGGGGCTCTTGTCACTGCTATTCCTAAAACGGAATACATGAAGATGAGTGACAAATCTACTGCTAGAGCCATGTTTGCTTCTCTCTGTGCTAACTATGAAGGAAGCAAAAAGGTCAGGGAAGCTAAAGATCTTCTATTAGTTCATCAATATGAACTATTTAAGATGAAAGAGGATGAAAGTATTGAGCAGATGTACTCAAGATTTCAAACTCTAGTATCTGGTCTTCATATACTGAAGAAGAGTTACATAGCTTCTGATCATGTTAGCAAGATTTTAAGGAGCTTACCCTCTAGATGGAGACCAAAGGTCACTGCAATTGAGGAGGCTAAAGATTTAAACACTTTAAGTGTTGAAGATCTTGTAAGCTCACTCAAGGTTCATGAGTTAAGTCTCAATGAACATGATTCTGCAAGAAAATCCAAAACCATTGCCTTAAAATCAAAAGGAAGGTCTTCAAAGGCTCTCAAGGTTAAGGAGTCTGAAAATGAGTCTTCAGCTTCTGAAAGCTCAGAGGAGGACCCTGATGTAGCAAAGGAAATGGCTATGCTTTCAAGCAGAATGCAGTACCTTGCTAAGAAGAACAAGAGATTTCTGAGCAAGAGTAGTGGAAAGGGGTTCAAAAAGGAGGATCAGAAAGGTTGCTTCAACTGCAGGAAAACTGGACATTTTATTGCTGAGTGTCCAGAACTGCAGAAGGAGAAACCCAAGTCAAAAAGGCCAACCTTCAAGTCAAGCAAGTTTAAGAAGCAAATCAAGAAAAGTCTGATGGCCACCTGGGAAGATCTTGATAATGAGTCAGGGTCTGAGGATGATGATGCTGATGGTGAAGCTAATGTAGCTGTTGGACTAATGGCTACAACCGAATCTGTTAAAGAGACACCTGAGGCAGAATCAGATACAGACTCTGAAAATGAAACAGAGGTATATTCTGAACTCACAAGATCTGAACTTATAGAATCTGTCAATAAGCTTCTTGGTCATTTTAAAGCTAAGACCACTGAGTTGAAGAAAGTCAAACAACAGCTTGATAAGCTGTCAAAAAGACATAATTCAACTCTGTTGGAATTAGAAGATTTAAAAGAAGAAAATATTTCTTTATTGATCAAGAAGTGTAGCTGTAAATACTTAAGTGAGCAAGATGTTGCTCTGCAAGAATTTATTGCTACTGGAATTGACAGATCAAGGGTTGCATCCATGATCTATAGCACGTATCAGAACAGAGGACAGGGTCTTGGATTCATTGGAGGAAACTCAAATGAAATGACTCTGAAATCTGGTCCTGATGGAGCCAGAGAGGCGTTGAAAAATCATTTCGTAAAAGAGTTTGATGAAGTCAACACAGTGACTCATTCAGAACCTACAACTTCTACTTCTAAGATTCTGACTAAGTCAAAACTTCAGAATGTTAAGTTAAAGGGTCTGAAAAACTTTGAACCCAAAGCTTTAAAGTCTCAGACTCTGAAATATTCAAAGTCTGATAAATAGACTCTGAAAAAGCCAGAGTCTGAAAAACCAAAGTCTATGTTTCAAAGGAGAGAAACTGTGAAAGGCAAGTTGAAACCTAAACCAAACGGTTCCAAACCTAAGGTATGGGAGAAAACATTGCCAATGATTTCAAGACATAACTTACGAAAAGAGTTCAATGGTTCTAAGACTAACCAAAAAGGACCCATAAGAATATGGGTACCTAAGTCTGATATTATTGATGCTGCAGGTATGTCTAAAAGGACTAAAAAAGCACAAGGCTTGGTACCTAGACAGTGGTTGCTCGCGTCACATGACGGGAGAAAGGTCTATGTTCCTAACCCTAACCATGAAAGAGGGAGGAACTGTGGGATTTGGAGGAAACCAGACTGGCAAAATCATTGGTACTGGAACCATTGGTAACTCTCTTATCTCAATCAGTAATGTGTGGTTCGTTGATGGACTTAGACATAACCTACTAAGCATAAGTCAATTATGTGACAGTGGTTATGATGTATTGTTTAATAAGAACAACTGCACAGTGGTTAACAAGGATGATTAGTCCATAGTCTTCAAGGGAAAACGAAGAAACAATGTATACAAGATAAAATTCTCAGAACTGACTGATCAGAAGGTAATGTGCCTTCTGTCAATGGGTGATAAGAAGTGGATGTGGCATAGACGTTTGGGACATGCTAACAGGAGATTAATCTCTAAGCTTAGCAAGTTGCAACTTGTCAAAGGCCTTCCAGACATTGACTATCACTCAGATGCTCTTTGCGGAGCATGTCAGAAAGAGAAAATTGTCAAGAGTCCCTTCAAGCCGAAAGAAATTGTTTCAACTTCCAGACCCTTGGAGTTACTTCATATTGACTTATTTGGACCAGTTAACACTGCATCCTTATATGGAAGTAAATATGGACTAGTTATTGTTGATGACTACAGCAGATGGTGTTGGGTTAAATTTCTGAAAACTAAAGATGATTCATATTCTGTGTTCAGTAAATTCTGCATCCAAATTCAATCAGAGAAGGAAATGAAAATCTTGAAAGTCAGAAGTGATCATGGAGAAGAATTTGAAAATGAACCATTAGAGGTTTTCTGTGAAAAACATGGAATTATTCATGAATTCTCTGCACCTAGAACTCCACAACAAAATGGAGTTGTAGAGAGAAAGAACAGAACCTTACAAGAGATGGCTAGAACCATGATCCATGAGAACAATCTGGCTAAACATTTTTGGGCAGAAGCAGTAAATACAGCTTGCTATGTTCAGAACAGAATCTATATTAGACCTCTGTTGAACAAAACAGCTTATGAACTCTTTAAAGGAAGAAAACCCAACATATCTTATTTTCATCAGTTCGGATGTACATGTTATGTCCTGAACAACAAAGTCTACCTAAAGAAATTTGATGCCAAAGCTCAAAAGGGAATCTTTTTAGATTACTCTGAACGCTCTAAGGCATATAGGCTGTATAATTCAGAAACACAATGTGTGGAAGAATCTATGCACGTAAGATTCGATGACAAAGAGTCTGGAAGTGAAACTCCAGTGCAAGATGAAAGTCATGAAGAATCTCAAGATTTTGATGATAACTCAGAATCTGATCAGATTCCAGAATCTGAAGATACTTCAGAAGCTGGAACAACCTCTGAAGTTCCTAATGAAGAAACTTCTGATGAAGCTCAAGATGGTTCTTTGCAAGCTAGTCAATCCAAACAATCTTTCAAATACAAGTCTTCACATCCAGAAGAACAGATAATTGGCAATAAAGAAAGTCCTATGAGAACAAGATCACATTTCAGACAAGAAGAGTCTGCTTTAGGATTATTATCTGTTCTTGAACCAACTTCTGTTGAAGAAGCTCTTGGAGATGAAGGATGGATTCCGGCAATGCAAGAAGAACTGAATCAATTCAAAAGGAATGAAGTATGGGATCTAGTAGCTAAGCCTAATCACAAGAACATCATTGGAACCAAGTGGGTGTTCAGAAATAAGCTTAGTGCACAAGGAGAAGTAATCAGAAACAAGGCCAGACTTGTTGCACAGGGCTACAGTCAGCAAGAAGGCATTGATTACACAGAAACGTTTGCTCCAGTTGCAAGATTGGAAGCAATCAGGTTACTTCTTTCCTATGCAGTTAATCACAACATAATTTTGTATCAAATGGACGTTAAGAGTGCATTTCTTAATGGTGTCATTTCTGAAAAAGTATATGTCAAACAACTTCCTGGCTTTGAAGATTTAAAGCATCCAGAGCATGTTTATAAATTAAAGAAATCATTCTATGGCTTGAAACAAGCTCCCAGAGCTTGGTATGAAAGACTGAGTAATTTCTTGATTCAAAACAAATTTGAACGAGGACAAGTTGACACTACTCTATTCAGAAAGACTCTGAAGAAAGACATTCTTGTAGTTTAAATTTATGTTGATGATATTATCTTTGGTTCTACAAATAGTTCACTTTGCAAAGAGTTTTCGAAAGTTATGCAGGATGAATTTGAAATGAGCATGATGGGAGAATTGAAGTTCTTTCTTGGAATTCAAATCAACCAATGCAAAGATGGAGTCTACGTTCATCAGTCCAAGTATACGAAAGAGCTTCTGAAGAAGTTCAATCTTGAGGACTGCAAAGAAATGAATACTCCAATGCATCCAACCTGCACTCTGAGCAAAGAAGATCAAGGAACCAAAGTTGATCAGAAGCTGTATAGAGGTATGATTGGTTCTTTGTTATACCTAACTGCATCCAGACCAGATATTTTGTACAGTGTATGTTTGTGTGCAAGGTTTCAATCAGATCCTAGAGAATCTCACTTATCTGCTGTTAAGAGAATCTTTAGATATCTGAAAGGAACAACCAATCTTGGACTTCTTTACAAGAAATCCTCTGACTACAAGCTAGTTGGATTCTGTGATGCTGATTATGCTGGAGACAGGATTGAAAGAAAATCTACCAGTGGCAATTGTCAATTCTTGGGAGATAATCTGATATCCTGGGCTAGCAAGAGGCAAGCAACCATTGCTCTGTCTACAGCAGAAGCAGAATACATCTCAGCTGCTAGTTGTTGTACACAGCTACTCTGGATGAAACATCAGCTTGAGGACTATCAAATAACTGAAAACCATATCCCAATTTATTGTGATAATACAGCAGCTATATGTTTGTCTAAGAATCCAATTCTGCATTCAAGAGCAAAGCATATTGAGATTAAACATCATTTTATAAGAGACTATGTTCAAAAGGGAATTTTAGATATTCAATTCATTGATACTGATCATCAATGGGCTGATATATTTACTAAACCCTTATCTGTTGAAAGATTTGATTTCATAAAGAAAAATTTGAACATGTGCTATGTCTCTGAGTAATATGCGCCTCTGAAAACAGAATTCAGACTCTGAAAAATATTCAGAAGCTATTTGGGAATCAGACTCTCTTTTGGAGACTCTGGTGAGGAATCTTTAGACTCTCTTAAGCTCGTATTAGTGGAAGCGTGACTGTTAAGTTCAGTAACACCTGCCCCACTATGGTGACAGTTACTTTACAGTTTCTCAGACGTGGCCTGTCTGTATTAGGTAAGAACTCAAAGGGCAATGATTTCATTATGTTAAACAAGTTACATTCGCTTTGTCCCAATACGTTTACGGCTGCATGCTATATGTATTTATTGTTTGTGTTTGTTTGTCCCCTACTCTTTCCAAACAGTTATCAAACATTTTCTCTATAAATACATAACACACACAACTCACTTCTCTTTTCACTCTTTGATTTTCTCTCTAAACAAATTTCTTGTTTTTCAATACTTTGCAAAACTTTTTTTGTTCTCAAATCAAACATTTAGAAAACCCTAATGGCAAGTGATCTCATCCAATCTGGTGTTATAATCAAGTCCGGAGGATCCTATGTTATCAAACCCAGAACAATGAACATCATCAAGGAGACTCTGGAAATTCAAGTTGAATCTCCAGTAGATTTTGGTTCACTCAGTCGTCATGGAGTTGACGTTGCACCTCATTTCTTATCACAAGGAATGATGAGATACTTTGGTATGTTGAATGGAACAACATATCAGGAGCTTGTTAGAGATTTTTGGGTTAGGTCAGAAGTCTACGACAAAGCTGAAGCTACTTTGGAAGAAACAGTAGCAATCTCAAACAACCCCAAGCTTGTTGGCAAGAACAGAGACCAAATGGGTTTAAGACCGTACAATGGTCTTGAAATAAGGTCTGCTGTGATGGGAATTCCAATAGTTATCACTGAAGAGGTGGTAGCCAGGGCTTGTCAGATGGAGAGTGTTGGTAAATTTCAGTGGAATGTCAACAAGAAAAGTGAATGGGCCGTTGTCTGCAACAAGTTGTTATTAGAAGGGAGACCCTCAAATAAATTGGTGGATATGCATCCTAAGCATAGGGTGCTTCTGAAGATTATACTGGACAGTATGCTTCAGAAAGGAGGAGGAAAAGACACATTGTCTGTGGATCACAAAGTTCTTCTTTATTTTCTTATCAACAAAATAAAGATCAACTTCCCTAGATATGTGATGCACCACATGTGTTGGGCCATCAAGAAGAGTCAATCAGAAACCAGGAGGCAAGTTCCTTTTGGAAGATTAATATCTGAGATTTTGTATCAAGGAGGCCTCTTGAAGGTCTTATCAGAATCTGGTGTGGTATCAGATATTCATCTAGGAACTGTGACCGGTAGAATCATCAATGGCAAGACTCAACAGTACATGAAGATTGTCAAGAGATTCAACCCCTCTAAGCATGATATGAGAGAATCCTATGTACAATCTGATTTGATGATGGACTTCCCTCCCATATCCAAAGAAGATAATCCTGAAGTTCTTGCTAGATTTGTGGTGGATTACTTCAAGGAGACTGGTAGAATAATCAACTATTCTGCTATTCCTGAGACTGCTGGAGGAGGTCCTCTTAAGGTCAAAGGAAAAAGGACCAAGGAAGTGGTTCTCAAGGAAGAGGAAGAGAAGCAGGAGCCTCTCAAGAAAAAGATCAAATCTTCTGCTCTTCCTGGAGTTTCAATTGGTTCTCCTTCTGCATCTTCTGCACTTTGTGAAATTAAGGATGGAAAGAAGGCTAAGAAAGATGAGAAGAAGGCTAAGAAAGCTGAGAAGAAAGCAATAACAGACAAAGCTGACAGAGACTATGACAAGTTAGCTCAAGATATTGCTGTTTTCCTTGATGCTGACTCTGGAGGTGAAGAGAGTCAGATCAAGAAGAGAAAGGTGGATGTGATTCCTGTGGCTAAGGATGTAGCACAGAAGATAGGTACTTCTGTATCTATGATTGAGGATGAACACACTGCTGGCAAGGTTATGGCAGCAGATTTGATTGCTGAAGAGTTGAAGGAAGAGACTGTCAAGGAAGCTGCTAAGTTGCTTGCTTCTGCTCTTAACAGGAAGAATACTTCAGAACCTGTAGAAGCTGAGTTATCAGAAGCTACTGTGTCTGATCATTATGCCTCTCCAGAAGCTGGCATTGGCACCTCTGGCAACGTGGCAAATAGCTCATCTTCTTCTTTGAATCATGAGTCAGAATCAGATTCAGAATCTGACAACAAACCTTTGAGCCAAATTCTTCCATCTCTCAAAAATTCATCTCCCTCACCAATCAAACCCATATCATCCCATAACCCGCTTGACCAGGCAGTAGTTGATTTTGTTGATTCAACTATGGACAGAGTGATTCAAGACACAATCACAGTGTCTATGAATCTTCCTGCTGACCATCCTGCTCAACCTTCATTTCTCAAACCACTTAGGTAATTCAACCTTCTGAAAAGCCTGAAGCAACCATTCAATCCTAACAGCCATCCCCCCAAACTGAAACCATTTGTGTAGACTCTCCAGACACTCTAGATTCTCTTGAAAAACATCTAGGAGGAGAACTACCAAAAACCCCTACAAAATCCAAACCAACAAAAGCTACAGAGAATCTGACCTTAGCTTCTGTTGAACCTTCAGAACCTGTTGTTGAAGCAGCTTCTGAAAATCTGGATCAAGCCTCTGATATTGTATCAAGAACTGTAACAGCTTGTAAAGCTAAGACCAGAAGAGTTTCTCAACCACTTTGTGACCCCATAACCTATTTCTCTTTTGAAACTTTTCTAGCTTTGAGAGCTTCTCTACCCTCAACCTCTGAACCTCAAAGTGACTTATTTGATTCAAATAAGATTGATGAGTTTTATGCTTCTACATGCAATAAGCTCAAAGAAGTTATTGAGCAAAGGTCTATGCCAATACTTAATGTGAGCTATGAGGACAAGTTCTCTACAGTGAAGACTGAGTTTTTGGATTTTATCACCAAAATTCAAAAGGCTGCTACCAGGGAACAAGCTCTTGTTACTGCCAAGCATGTTGTAGAAGTAAAGCGGGCTGAGAAAGTTGTAGCTTTGAATAATGCTCCTATTCTGAGGATAAGAGATACACCCTTCTTTGATGAGGATCAGTATATTCCTAGAGAATCAGTGGCTTACAATTCTTTGAAGAGGAAGTTGTATAAAGTTTAAGAAGAAGCTAGACAAGAAAGAGAAGCACATTTGCGAAGAACTGAGGCTCTGGAAGAGATGGTAAAGAAACAACAAGAGGATCTCCAGAAACTGATGGATCATCTTGCCAAACAAAACCAACCTTAGTTTAATTTCATTTTTCTTGCTTAGTTTTTGTAATTCTTGTTTACTACATTATGTTTCAATTTATTCTAGTTTTTTTTTATTCTACTTTGCATTCAATTTTTTATGCTCTGAATTTTCTTTGTTTTCCCTCTGAATCTCATTCTTCCTTAAAACATGTTTACACCCTTACCTTAAGTCATTTAAAAAGGGGGAGGAACCTGTTCTGAACTTTTTTTTTTGTTGATGACAAAAGGGGGAGAAGGGAAAGTATTTATGTTAGGGAGGAGAGAAAAATTTTCTTTAATTACATTGCATGTATACGTAAAAGTTAAAGGGAAATCTGCGAAAGGTGCTTAGTTAGACTCTGAGCCCTGTTTAAGAATCAATTTACTAAATATTCTGAGTATGAATTTGATTGCTTATGAAAGACAATTTAATTAACTTGGATAGAACTCAAGATGAGCTTACAAACCTCAACTTAAGAACTATCAGACTCAGGGGGAGTCATAGCTTACAAACCTCAGACTCTGAGCTTACAAACCTCAGAACCCTTTAAGTCAACTTGTTAATTAGATTAACAACAATTGACCTTTTAAATACTAATGTTTGTCATCATCAAAAAGGGGGAGATTGTTGGAACAAAGGTGTTCATCAATACCACGTTTTGAGTTTTGATGATAACAAGGTATTAAAAAGTTGTCAATTGGATATTGCTAATATTTGTTTAAGTATGCAGGATAACAATTAAGATGTGTATCTTAGAAAGTATTCTGTTTGAACAATGTTAAAGAGCAATAAATCCAGAGAAGCTTGTTGCTTGTGATACTGTTTCGAAGAGAGTCTGAAGACTGTTTTGAAGAGAGTCTGAAGACTATGCTGAAGAGAGTCTGAAGACTGTACCGAAGAGAGTCTGAAGACTGTATCAGAGTCTGAAGACCATCAGAATCTGAGAACCAAGAGAGTCTGAAGATTATCAGAAGCATAGTGCTACAGTGAGTCTAAAGCCACAAATTTGATGATCTACTAACAGTGATCTCTACTGCATTGCTATGCACAAAGAAACTCTAATGGAGTAACTGTGTCCACTACTCTATTTCCACTACTCCACTACCTCGTACAGTTTGGCAACTGTGTCTACCGGTATTAATCCTCAAAGGGAATGGAATTCAAATGATGCTATTGAAGGACTATTACCAAATCTAGCAACAGATCAACAGTCATTGATCAAGCTTCAGAAATCATCCTGATGCGCTGGATGACTCAACGTCTCTTTCCTACGCCTATATAAAGGATAGACGACTTGAAGAAGTGTTGGACTCTACAACTTAGAAAAACTGCATTGCGCTGCTTTCGTATTCAACTGAGTCTTAACAAAAGCACATCATTAACTTAAATTCTTACAAACTGAGTATTCTAGAATTTCTAAGTTTCACAGAAAAACAGAGTCTGTCTTTTGTGTAAAATAGAGTCTGTCTTTGTTGTAATTGAAACACATTTTGATTGTTATCAAGTGTTTCAACTGTATTCAATTTTCTGTAATTGTGTAAAAGTCTCTTGCTTTTGTGCTTGAGCAAAGGAAGTCTCTTGGCTGCGTCCTTGAGCAAAGGAAGTCTCTTGGCTGCGTCCTTGAGCAAAGGAAGTCTCTTAGTTGTGTCTTTGAGCAAGGAAGTCTCTCGCCTGTGTGCTTGAGCAAGGAAGTGTCATACTGTGTGTTTGAGCAACTTGTAATTTGATATTACATTTTAGTGAACTCTCCTTGGAAGTACAAGGGGGACAGGACTACTTCCGATTTGTGGAAGGAACCTGTATAATTGCTTGTGTTCTCTCTTCTCTCTTTATCTCTTGATTATTCCGCTGCAATCAGAACCTAATCTCCTATCAGACTCTGATCTCATTCAGACTCTGAGTTTAAAGAAATTTGATTCTCACTCTTCAAGAGTTGCGAAAAGAAAACACAATTCAACCCCCCCTTCTTGTGTTTTTCTCACCTTCAACCACATGGTGGCGTTGAACCACCACGAGGACCTTTAACCTAAACTACCGAGCATAAAATAAAGCATACACCCACACACGCACACATGCACCTAAACTATTACATTAAACCTATTAATACATGCTCTGGTCTGCGGAAAATAAAATAAACTACTTTAAAGCCTATTTACATTCTAAGTTTCATGTGATAAGAATAAACGACAAAAAAAAAATTAATAAATTAAAATGCAAAGAAATAAAACTAAATGGGTTATGGGGGTGCAGTAGTGTTGTGGGGGTGTAGAAATAGAAAGGCTGGAAATGGAGCCTTAAAGGAACCGAACCGGATCGGGTTGCTTAGCTGGGTCGGTCTGAACCGTAGGTGGCGGCGCTGCCGCTAGAGCCACTTTTTTTTATTATTTTTGTTGTGCTTTCTTCTTCTTTTGTTCTCTTCTACCCGTTTCTGACCTCAAAATTCCCAACCAAAACTCCTAAAGCCCTAGATCTAAAGTTTAGAAAAAATTATACCTTTTTTGTTGATTCTTTGCGGATCCGGTTCGGATTTGAGTAGTGGTTGTTCTGTGATATGTTTTTGTGGTCTCTTCTACTCCCTTTCTTCTTTGTTAATTCTTTGTTCTTTGTTTGTTGTTCCTGGGTTGATGTTGTTCGGCCGATTTGGTTCTGGTGTGTGTGTGACATTTTGCGAGTTGATGTTTGCAGGTTTTGATGAACTTGAAAATTTGTGTTCTGGTTAATTTTTTTCGCCTCTTGTGCGTGTGATGCAGGGTTTTATTTATAGTGCCAGAGTTGGTATCTAGGGTTTGTTTAAGATGCCGAGAAATCAGTGGGTTTTGGATTGGGATGATGGGGAAAGCGTGTGACCGTTCCTGGATTTGTTGCAGATGAGACTGTGAATCTGATTAGGATCAGAATTGATGTGCTTTCTGGATTTAGACTATTGACAGCTTGCAATTTGGACTTTGACCATTTTGGACGAAAATAAAATAAAATAAATATATGCATGTTTTTTTGGATTTGGACGGATGAATATTTTGGACAGAACAAAAAATAATGAATTAATAGAAATAAAAATTAAAAGATAAAAGTTGAAACTAATTAATTGGTAAAAGATGGAAATGACTTAAAATTAAAAGGACCAATAAAAGGAGGGAAAAAGGCCCGACTCGGAATCAAAAATGGGGTATTTTAAAATACCTCTCTGTCGAATTTTCGTTGAAAAGTCAAAGACTAATCAGGATCAAATGACGCGTGTCGGTGGGATCTTGGGTCAAAAATTGGGGTATGACAACTAGGGCATGGTGGTTAAAAAAATTCGATAGGTGTAGAAAAAATATTATTTATTTAGATTTGTTAAGGAAGTTTGGAGTTTGATTAGGTTAATTAGTGTAGAAAAATTGAGAGAAATGTTGTTGTGGTGGAAATAAATGGAGGTAACTATCCTCAGATGATGGTTTTTGAGAAGAGAATGCATTTGGAGGTTTATGTTATTGATGGAAAATTATTGTAACTATCCTGAGATGATGGCTTTGGGGAATTTATGCCAAAGGTTTATAATATGTATCTTGAATTGAAGAAAGGAAAGAAAGACCTCGCCTAACGGTTTGTTGGTTTTTTAATTCAGTTTAGGTAGCTATCTTTATTTATGTTTTGAGGAGAATTTCTTTAGTTTTTATCCAGAGTTGGCAAGTGGTTGTCTGAGAGAAGTAAACACTTTTGTACATTCGTCTGGGGCTGATTTTAGTCACTGGTGCTGCTATAGTTGGAAGGTAATTATGCAGTTTTGGGGACTCCTTAATAAGATTTGGGCTAATATTAGAAGTGGCTTTTTCTGGTTATAGGCTTCTTAGGAGGATTTCTGGTTTTTATCTTGTCTCTTTACTAGTTTTATTAGGTTTTGGCTTAAAAATTTGAATTCTATGGTTTATACAAGGACGTGAAATTAAAAAAATATGAGCACACAATAAGATATATCCATGGAGCTGAATTTAGAGGCAGCATGCCGAGCAGGGGCAGCAGTAGGAGTGTTTTATGTTTAGGAAAGATTTTTAGGACTTGGTGTTAATTTTCATGACATTTGTTCGTTTCGTTCTATGATCATGACATTTCTTTGATTCTTTGTATTTTGATGACATATTATCGTAGTTTAAATTTAACAGATGTTGGAAATTTCCGTTTATTTGTTGTATCAATCTTGATATTTTATTGATGTTAACATTGGTTTAATGTTGCTTAGTTTTTGATTCGGCATTAAAATAATATGCCTAAAAATCTTTAACAGGTTGCGTATCAGCAGCAACTTCTGCCAAACATATCTTTAGTGTGCATCGGCACTTAAGTGTCGAGGAAAATGAAACCGACGGTTAACTGCGGAGGGATATTTTAGTCTTTTTCTAGTGTGTTTTAGCCTTCTTTAGTGTGTCAACAATCTTTTTCCTTCACTAAAGCACAAGTTGCTCTATTTGCTTTCCTCCTAGAGAACTCAACTGTGGAGTTCAGGAAATTATGAAATAAAGTACGACATACTAAATAATACAATCGACCTCCGATCTATCTGTTTAAGGATATTGAAACAAATCAATGAAAGTTTAGCATCTCAAATGACTCTATCTTAAGTGGTTTGGTTAACACATCAGCCACTTGCTCTTTTGTCCCACAATGCATCAGTTGTACAATTCCTTCCTTAGCTAAATCTCGCAGAAAATGAAAACTAACAACAATGTGTTTGCTTCTATTATGCATAACCAAATTTATGGACAATTTAATAGTTGAACTATGTGTTGGAACAAAGGTGTTCAGCAATACCACGTTTTGAGTTTTGATGATAACAAGGTATTAAAAAGTTGTCAATTGGATATTGCTAATATTTGTTTAAGTATGCAGGATATCAATCAAGATTTATATCTTAGAAAGTAGTCTGTTTGAACAATGTTAAAGAGCAAAAAATCCAGAGAAGCTTGTTGCTTGTGATTCTGTATCGAAGAGAGTCTGAAGACTGCATCGAAGAGAGTCTGAAGACTGTATCGAAGAGAGTCTGAAGACTGTATCGAAGAGAGTCTGAAGACTGCATCGAAGAGAGTCTGAAGACTGTACCCAAGAGAGTCTGAAAGACTGTATCGGAGTCTGAAGACCATCAGAATCTGAAAACCAAGAGAGTCTGAAGATTACCAGAAGCTTAGTGCTACAGTGAGTCTGAAGCCCAAAATCTGATAATCTGCTAACCAGGATTTCTACTGCATTGCGATGCAAAAGAAACTCTCAAATGAAGTAACGGCTAGCTTCAAAGTCAACTTAAACGTGGGAAGCACAAAGACAAAGAATGCAGGCCAGTACAGAGTACGTTGTACGAACTCTGTTTCCACTACTCCGCTACCTGGTATAGTTTGGCAACTATGTCTACCGGTATTAATCTTCAAAGGGAATGGAATTCAAATTATGCAATTGAAGGACTATTACCAAATCAAGCAACAGATCAACAGTCTTTGATCAAGCTTCAGAAATCATCCTGATGTGCTGGATGATTTAACGTCTCTTTCCTACGCCTATATAAAGGATAGAAGACTTGAAGAATTGTTGGACTCTACAACTAGAAAAATTACACTGCGCTGCTTTCGTATACAAACTGAGTCTTAACAAAAACACATCATCAACTTAGATTCTTACAAACTGAGTATTCTAGAATTTCTAAGTTCCACAGAAAAACAGAGTCTGTCTTTTGTGTAAAAACAAAGTCTGTCTTTGTTGTAATTGAAACACATTTGATTGTTGTCAAGTGTTTCAACTTTATTCAATTTTCTGTAATTGTGTAAGAAGTCTCTTGCTTTTGTGCTTGAGCAAAGGAAGTCTCTTGGCTGCGTCCATTGAGCAAGGAAGTCTCTTAGTTGTGTCTTTGAGCAAGGAAGTCTCTTGCCTGCGTGCTTGAGCAAGGAAGTCTCTTTCTGTGTGTTTGAGCAACTTGTAATTGATATTACATTTTAGTGAACTCTCCTTGGAAGTACAAGGGGGACAGGACTACTTCCGGTTTGTGGAAAGAACCTGTATAATTGCTTGTGTTCTCTCTTCTCTCTATCTCTTGATTATTCCGATGCATCAGAACCTAATCTCCTATCAGACTCTGATCCCATTCAGACTCTGAGTTTAAAGGAATTAGATTCTCACTCTTCAAGAGCTGCGAAAAGCAAACACAATTCAACCCCCCTTCTTTTGTTTTTCTCACCTTCAGTTGGTATCAGAGCTCCGGCTCTGTTGTCATAGCACTTAACCGTGTGACAGAAAAGATCCAGAGAAAAACATGTCTTCCAGTGAACCTTCTTCTTCTGGTGATACTTCTGGTGCTGCTATACCAACTTCTTGGTGGAAAACCAACTTCTACAGTTATGTCATGGGTCTTGATGAAGAACTCTGGGACATACTTGAAGATGGTGTTGGTGACTTACAACTTGATGACGAAGGTGCTGCCATTGACCGCAAACTTCACACTGCTGCTCGAAAGAAAATCTATAAGAAACATCATATCATCAGAGGGGCTCTTGTCACTGCTATTCCTAAAACGGAATACCTGAAGATGAGTGACAAATCTACTGCTAGAGCCATGTTTGCTTCTCTCTGTGCTAACTATGAAGGAAGCAAAAAGGTCAGGGAAGCTAAAGCTCTTCTGTTAGTTCATCAGTATGAACTATTCAAGATGAAAGAGTTATATAGCTTTTGATCATGTTAGCAAGATTTTAAGGAGCTTACCTTCTAGATGGAGACCAAAGGTCACTGCAATTGAGGAGGCTAAAGATTTAAACACTTTAAGTGTTGAAGATCTGGTAAGCTCACTCAAGGTTCATGAGTTAAGTCTCAATGAACATGATTCTGCAAGAAAGTCCAAAACCATTGCCTTAAAATCAAAAGGAAGGTCTTCAAAGGCTCTCAAAGTTAAAGAGTCTGAAAATGAGTCTTCAGCTTCTGAAAGCTCAGAGGAGGATCCTGATGTTGCAATGGAAATGACTATGCTTTCAAGCAGAATGCAATACCTTGCTAAGAAGAACAAGAGATTTCTGAGCAAGAGCAGTGGGAAGGGGTTCAAAAAGGAGGATCAAAAAGGTTGCTTCAACTGCAAGAAGACTGGACATTTTATTGCTGAGTGTCCAGAACTGCAGAAGGAGAAATCCAAGTCAAAGAGGCCAACCTTCAAGTCAAGCAAGTTTAAGAAGCAGATCAAGAAAAGTCTGATGGCCACCTAGGAAGATCTTGATAATGAGTCAGGGTCTGAGGATGATGATGCCGATGGTGAAGCTAATGTAGCTGTTGGACTAATGGCTACAACCGAATCCGTTAAAGAGACTCCTGAGGCAGAATCAGATGCAGACTCTGAAAGTGAAACAGAGGTATATTCTGAACTCACAAGATCTAAACTTGTAGAATCTGTCAAAGAGCTTCTTAGTCATTTTAAAGCTAAGACCACTGAGTTGAAGAAAGTCAAACAACAGCTTGATAAGCTGTCAAAAAGACATAATTCAACTCTATTGATCAAGAAATGTAGCTGTAAATACTTAAGTGAGCAAGATGTTGCTCTGCAAGAATTTATTGCTACTGGAATTGACAGATCAAGGGTTGCGTCCATGATCTATAGCACGTATCAGAACAGAGGACAGGGTCTTGGATTCATTGGAGGAAACTCAAATGAAATGACTATAAAACCTTGTCCTGATGGAGCCAGAGAGGCGTTGAAAAATCACTTTGTAAGAGAGTCTGATGAAGTCAACACAGTGACTTATTCAGAACCTACAATTTCTACTTCTAAGGTTCTGACTATGTCAAAATCTCAGAATGTTAAGTTAAAGGGTCTGAAAAACTTTGAACCCAAAGCTTTAAAGACTCAGACTCTGAAACATTCAAAGTCTGATAAATAGACTCTGAAAAAGCCAGAGTCTGAAAAACTAAAGCCTAAGTTTCAATGAAGAGAAACTGTGAAAGGCAAGTTGAAACCTAAACCAAACGGTTCCAAACCCAATGTATGGGAGAAAACATTGCCAATGACTTCAAGACATAACTTACGAAAGGAGTTCAATGGTTCTAAGACTAACCAAAAAGGACCCATGAGAATATGGGTACCTAAGTCTGAAATTATTGATGCTGCAGGTATGTCTAAAAGGACTAGAAAAGCAGAAGGCTTGGTATCTGGACAGTGGTTGCTCGCGTCACATGACGGGAGAAAGGTCTATGTTCCTAACCCTAACCATGAAAGAGGGAGGAACTGTGGGATTTGGAGGAAACCAGACTGGCAAAATCATTGGTACTGGAACCATTGGTAACTCTCTGATCTCAATCAGTAATGTGTGGTTCGTTGATGGACTTAGACATAACTTACTAAGCATAAGTCAATTATGTGACAGTGGTTATGATGTATTGTTTAATAAGAACAACTGCACAGTGGTTAACAAGGATGATCAGTCCATAGTCTTCAAGGGAAAACGAAGAAACAATGTATACAAGATAAAATTCTCAGAACTGACTGCTCAGAAAGTAGTGTGCCTTTTGTCAGTGGGTGATAAGAAGTGGTTGTGGCATAGACGTTTTGGACATGCTAACTGGAGATTAATCTCTAAGCTTAGCAAGTTGCAACTTGTCAAAGGCCTACCAAACATTGACTATCACTCAGATGCTCTTTGCGGAGCATGTCAGAAAGGGAAAATTGTCAAGAGTCCCTTCAAGCCGAAAGAAATTGTTTCTACTTCCAGACCCTTGGAGTTACTTCATATTGACTGATTTGGACCAGTTAGCACTGCATCCTTATATGGAAGTAAATATGGACTAGTTATTGTTGATGACTACAGCAAATGGTGTTGGGTTAAATTTCTGAAAACTAAAGATGATTCATATTCTGTGTTTAGTAAATTTTGCATCCAAATTCAATCGGAGAAGGAATTGAAAATCTTGAAAGTCAGAAGTGATCATGGAGGACAATTTGAAAATGAACCGTTTGAGGTTTTCTGTGAAAAACATGGAATTATTCATGAATTCTCTGCACCTAGAACTCCACAACAAAATGGAGTCGTAGAGAGAAAGAACAAAACCTTACAAGAGATGGCTAGAACCATGATCCATGAGAACAATCCGGCTAAGCATTTTTGGGCAGAAGCAGTAAACACAGCGTGTTATGTTCAGAACAGAATCTATATTAGACCTCTGTTGAACAAAACAGCTTATGAACTCTTTAAAGGAAGAAAACCCAACATATCTTATTTTCATCAGTTCGAATGTACGTGTTATGTCCTGAACAGAAATTTGATGCCAAAGCTCAAAAGGGAATCTTTTTAGGTTACTCTGAACGCTCTAAGGCATACAGGCTGTATAATTCAGAAACACAATGTGTTGAAGAATCTATGCATGTCAGATTCGATGACAAAGTGCCTGGAAGTGAAACTCCAGTGCAAGATGAAAGTCATGAAGAATCTCAAGATTCTGATGATAACTCAGAATCTGATCAGATTCCAGAATCTGAAGATACTTTAGAAGCTGGAACAGCCCCTGAAGTTCCTAATGAAGAAGCTTCTGATGAAGCTCAAGATGGTTCTTTGCAAGCTAGTCAATCCAAACAATCTTTCAAATACAAGTCTTCACATCCAGAGGATCAGATAATTAGCAATAAACAAAGTCCCATGAGAACAAGATCGCATTTCAGACAAGAAGAGTCTGCTTTGGGATTATTATTTGTTATTGAACCAACCTCTGTTGAAGAAGCTCTTGGAGATGAATGATGGATTCTGGCAATGCAAGAAGAACTGAATCAATTCAAAAGGAATGAAGTATGGGATCTAGTAGCTAAGCCTGATCACAAGAACATCATTGGAACCAAGTGGGTGTTCAGAAATAAGCTTAGTGAACAAGGAGAAGTAATCAGAAACAAGGCTAGACTTGTTGCGCAGGTTTACAGTCAACAAGAAGGCATTGATTACACAGAAACGTTTGCTCCAGTTGCAAGATTGGAAGCAATCAGGTTACTTCTTTTCTATGCAGTTAATCACAACATAACCCTGTATCAAATGGACGTTAAGAGTGCATTTCTTAATGGTGTCATTTCTGAAGAAGTATATGTCAAACAACCTCCTGGCTTTGAAGATTTAAAGCATCCAGAGCATGTTTATAAATTGAAGAAATCACTCTATGGCTTGAAACAAGCTCCCAGAACTTGGTATGAAAGACTAAGTAATTTCTTAATTCAAAACAACTTTGAACGAGGACAAGTTGACACTACTCTATTCAGAAAGATCCTAAAGAAAGACATTCTTATAGTTCAGATTTATGTTGATGATATCATTTTTGGTTCTACAAATAGTTCACTTTGCAAAGAGTTTTCGAAAGTAATGCAGGATGAGTTTGAAATGAGCATGATGGGAGAATTGAAGTTCTTTCTTGGAATTCAAATCAACCAATGCAAAGATGGAGTCTACGTTCATCAGTACAAGTATACGAAAGAGCTTCTGAAGAAGTTCAATCTTGAGGACTGCAAAGAAATGAATACTCCAATGCATCCAACCTGCACTCTGAGCAAAGAAGATCAAGGAACCAAAGTTGATCAGAAGCTGTATAGAGGTATGATTGGTTCTTTGTTATACCTAACTGCATCCAGACCAGATATTTTATACAGTGTATGTTTGTGTGCAAGGTTTCAATCAGATCCTAGAGAGTTTTACTTAGCTGCTGTTAAGAGAATCTTTAGATATCTGAAAGGAACTACTAATCTTGGATTCTGTGATGCTGACTATGCTGGAGACAGGATTGAAAGAAAATCTACCAGTGGCAATTGTCAATTCTTGGGAGAGAATCTGATATCCTGGGCTAGCAAGAGGCAAGCAACCATTGCTTTGTCTACAGCAGAAGCAGAATACATCTCAGCTGCTAGTTGTTGTACACAGCTACTCTGGATGAAACATCAGCTTGAGGACTATCAAATAACTGAAAACTGTATCTCAATTTATTGTGATAATACGGCAGCTATATGTTTGTCTAAGAATCTAATTCTGGATTCAAGAGCAAAGCACATTGAGATTAAACATCATTTTATAAGAGACTATGTTCAAAAGGGAATTTTAGATATTCAATTCATTGATACTGATCATCAATGGGCTGATATATTTACTAAACCCTTATTTGTTGAAAGATTTGATTTCATAAAGAAAAATTTGAACATGTGCTATGTCTCTGGGTAATGTGCGCCTCTGAAATCAGAATTCAAACTCTGAAAATATTCAGAAGCTATTTGGGAATCAGACCCTCTTTTAGAGACTCTGATAAAAGCTTCTGATAAACTATTCAGACTCTGGTAAGGAATCTTTAGACTCTCAGTAACACCTGCCCCACTACGGTGACAGTTACTTTACAGTTTCTCAGACGTGGCCTGTCTGTATTGGGTAAGAACTCAAAGGGCAATGATTTCATTACGTTAAACAAGTTACCGTCGCATTGTCCCAATACTTTTACGGCTGCATGCTATATGTATTTATTGTTTGTGTTTGTTTGTCCCCTATTCTTTCCAAACGGTTATTTAACTTTTACGGCTGCATGCTACGTTATCAAACCCAGAACAATGAACATCATCAAGGAGACTCTGGAAATTCAAGTTGAATCTCCAGTAGATTTTGGTTCACTCAGTCGTCATGGAGTTGACGTTGCACCTCATTTCTTATCACAAGGAATGATGAGATACTTTGGTATGTTGAATGGAACAACATATCAGGAGCTTGTTAGAGATTTTTGGGTTAGGTCAGAAGTCTACGACAAAGCTGAAGCTACTTTGGAAGAAACAGTAGCAATCTCAAACAACCCCAAGCTTGTTGGCAAGAACAGAGACCAAATGGGTTTAAGACCGTACAATGGTCTTGAAATAAGGTCTGCTGTGATGGGAATTCCAATAGTTATCACTGAAGAGGTGGTAGCCAGGGCTTGTCAGATGGAGAGTGTTGGTAAATTTCAGTGGAATGTCAACAAGAAAAGTGAATGGGCCGTTGTCTGCAACAAGTTGTTATTTGAAGGGAGACCCTCAAATAAATTGGTGGATATGCATCCTAAGCATAGGGTGCTTCTGAAGATTATACTGGACAGTATGCTTCAGAAAGGAGGAGGAAAAGACACATTGTCTGTGGATCACAAAGTTCTTCTTTATTTTCTTATCAACAAAATAAAGATCAACTTCCCCAGATATGTGATGCACCACATGTGCTGGGCCATCAAGAAGAGTCAATTAGAAACCAGAAGGCATGTTCCTTTTGGAAGATTAATATCTGAGATTCTGTATCAAGGAGGCCTCTTGAAAGTCTTATCAGAATCTGGTGTGGTATCAGATATTCATCTAGGAACTGTGACCGGGAGAATCATAAATGGCAAGACTCTGCAGTACATGAAGATTGTCAAGAGATTCAACCCCTCTAAGCATGACATGAGGGAATCTTATGTGCAATCTGATTTGATGATGGACTTCCCTCCCAAATCCAAAGAAGATAATCCTGAAGTTCTTGCAAGATTTGTGGTGGATTACTTCAAGGATACTGGTAGAATAATCAACTATTCTGCCATTCCTGAGACTGCTGGAGGAGGACCTCTTAAGGTCAAGGGAAAAAGAACCAAGGAAGTGGTTCTCAAGGAAGAGGAAGAGAAGCAGGAGCCTCTCAAGAAAAAGATCAAATCTACTGCTCTTCCTGGAGTGACAATTGGTTCCCATAAGACCATAGCTCATATGCCTTCATCAGTATCCTCTGCACTTCATGAAATTAAGGATAGGATAAAAGAAACCAAGGATGAGAAGAAGGCCAAGAAAGATGGGAAGAAGGCTAAGAAAGATGGGAAGAAGGCTAAGAAAGATGAGAAGAAAGCGAAGAAAGGCAAGGCTGACAGAGACTTTGACAGAATGGCTCAAGATATTGCTGATTTCCTTGATGCTGACTCTGATGGTGAAGAAAGTCAGATCAAGAAGAGAAAGGTGGATGTGGTTCCTGTGGCTAAGGATGTAACACAGAAGATAGGTACTTCTGTATCTATGATTGAAGATGAACATGCTGCTGGCAAGGCTATGGCAGCAGAAGTAGTGGCTGAAGAATTAAAGGAAGAGACTGTCAAGGAAGCTGCTAAGTTGCTTGCTTCTGCTCTTAAACAGAAGGATCCTATAGCTACTACAGAAGCTGAGGTATCAGAAGCTACTGTGAAAGATCACTATGCTTCTCCAGAAGCTGGCATTGGCACCTCTAGCAACGTAGCATATAGCTTATCTTCCTCTTTGAATCAAGAGTCAGAATCTGATTCAGAATCAGACAACAAACCCTTAAGCCAAATTCTTCCATCCCTCAAAAATTCATCCCCCTCACCAATCAAACCCATATCATCCCATAACCCACTGGACCCTGCAGTAGTTGAATATGTTGATTCAACTATGGATAGAGTAATTCAAGACACAATCACAGTGTCTATGAATCTTCCTGCTGACCATCCTGCTCAACCTTCATTTCTCAAACCACTTCAGGTAATTCAACCTTCTAAAAAGCCTGAAGTAACCATTCAATCTAAACAGCCATCCCCCCAACATGAAACCATTTGTGTAGACTCTCCAGACACTCTAGATTCACTTGAAAAACATCTAGGAGGAGAACTACCAAAAACCCCTGCAAAATCCAAATCAACAAAAGCTACTTCATCTGTTTCCAAACCAGACCCTGTACCTGAACCTACATAAAGTCTTACTTTAGCTTCTGTTGGACTTTCAGAACCTGTTGTTGAACCAGCTTCTGAAAATCTGGAACAAGCTTCTAATATCGTATCAGAAACTGTAACAGAATGTAGAGCAGAAACCAGAAGAGTTCCCCAACCTCTTTGTGATCCTATAACTATCTTCTTAGAGTTTGAAGCTTTTCTAGCCTTAAGAGCCTCTCTACCCTCAACCTCTGAACCTCAAATTGACTTATTTGATTCAAACAAGATAGATGAGTTCTATGCTTCTTCATGTAATAAGCTCAAAGACATTATTGAGCAAAGGTTTGTGTCAATCCTCAATGTGAGTTATGAGGACAAGTTCTCTACAGTGAAGACTGAGTTCTTGGATTTTATCACCAAAATTCAGAAGGCTGCTGCCAGGGAACAAGCACTTATCACTGCCAAACATGTTGAAGAAGTCAAGCGGGCTGAGAAAGCTATTATTTTGGAAAGAGCTCCTATTATAAGGATTAGAGATACACCATTCTTTGATGAAGATCAGTATAATCCAAGGGAAACAATGGTTTATAACTCTTTGAAGAGGAAACTGTACAGAGTTCAAGAAGAAGCAAGACTGGAAAGAGAAGCGCATTTAAGACGAACTGAGGCTCTGGAAGAGATGGTAAAGAAACAGCAAGAGGATCTCCAGAAATTGATGGATCATCTTGCCAAACAAAACCAACCTTAGTTTAATTTCATTTTGTAATTCTTGTTTGCTATCTTCTGAACTATTTTTGTTTACAATTTATACAAGTTGTTTTTGATTCTATTTGCATTCAATTCTGTTTTTATGCTCTGAATCTTCTATGTTTTCCCTCTGAATCTCATTCTTCCTAAATACATGTCTGTACCCTTACCTTAAGTCATTTAAAAAGGGGGAGGAACTTGTTCTAAACCTTTTTTTGTTGATGACAAAAGGGGGAGAAGGGAAAGTATTTATGTCAGGGAGAAGGGAAAAATTATTTTAATTACATTGCATGTTCTACGTAAACGTTAAAGGGAAATCTGCGAAAGGTGCTTAGTTAGACTCTGAGCCCCTATTTAAGAATCAGTTCTCTAAATTCGTTTATCATTCTGAGAATGAATTCGATTGCTTATGAAAATGAATTTAATTAACCTGGATAGAACTTAAGAGGAACTTACAAACCTCAACTTAAGAACTATCAGACTCAGGGGGAGTCAGAGCTTACAAACCTCAGACTCTGAGCTTACAAAGCTCAGAACCCTTAAGTCAACTTGTTAATTAGATTAACAACAATTGACCTTTTAAATACTAATGTTTGTCATCATCAAAAAGGGGGAGATTGTTGGAACAAAGGTGTTCAGCAATACCACGTTTTGAGTTTTGATGATAACAAGGTATTAAAAAGTTGTCAATTGGATATTGCTAATATTTGTTTAAGTATGCAGGATATCAATCAAGGTTTATATCTTAGAAAGTATTTTGTTTGAACAATGTTAAAGAGCAAAAAATCCAGAGAAGCTTGTTGCTTGTGATTCTGTATCGAAGAGAGTCTGAAGACTGCATCGAAGAGAGTCTGAAGACTGTATCGAAGAGAGTCTGAACACTGTATCGAAGAGAGTCTGAAGACTGCATCGAAGAGAGTCTGAAGACTGTACCAAAGAGAGTCTAAAAGACTGTATCAGAGTCTGAAGACCATCATAATCTAAAAACCAAGAGAGTCTGAAGATTACCAAAAGCTTAGTGCTACAGTGAGTCTGAAGCCCAAAATCTGATAATCTGCTAACAAGGATTTCTACTGCTTTGCGATGCAAAAGAAACTCTCAAATGGAGTAATGGCTAGCTTCAAAGTCAACTTGAGCGTGGGAAGCACAAAGACAAAGAATGTAGGCCAGTACAGAGTACGTTGTACAAACTCTGTTTCAACTACTCCACTACCTCGTACAGTTTGGCAACTGTGTCTACCGGTATTAATCTTCAAAGGGAATGGAATTCAAATTATGCAATTGAAGGACTATTACCAAATCAAGCAACAGATCAACAGTCTTTGATCAAGCTTCAAAAATCATCCTGATGTGCTGGATGATTCAACGTCTCTTTCCTACGCCTATATAAAGGATAGAAGACTTGAAGAATTGTTGGACTCTACAACTAGAAAAATTACACTGTGCTGCTTTCGTATACAAACTGAGTCTTAACAAAAACACATCATCAACTTAGATTCTTACAAACTGAGTATTCTAGAATTTCTAAGTTCCACAGAAAAACAGAGTCTGTCTTTTGTGTAAAAACAGAGTCTGTCTTTGTTGTAATTGAAACACATTTGATTGTTGTCAAGTGTTTCAACTCTATTCAATTTTCTGTAATTGTGTAAAAAGTCTCTTGCTTTTGTGCTTGAGCAAAGGAAGTCTCTTGGCTGCGTCCATTGAGCAAGGAAGTCTCTTAGTTGTGTCTTTGAGCAAGGAAGTCTCTTGCCTGCGTGCTTGATAGTCCTAGAGAATCTGATATCAACTCAGAATCTGATCAGATTCCAGAATCTGAAGATACTCCAGAAGCTGTAGCATCCCCTGAAGTTCCTAATGAAGAAGTTTCTGAAGAAGCTCAAGATGGTTCTCAGCAAGCTAGTCAATCCAAACATTCGTTCAAATACAAGTATTCACATCCTGAGGATCAAATCATTGGCAATAAAGATAGTCCCAGAAGAACTAGATCATATTTCAGACAAGAAGAGTCTGCCTTGGGATTATTATCTGTTATTGAACCAACCATTGTTGAAGAAGCACTTGGAGATAATGGAAGGATTATGGCAATGCGAGATGAACTTAATCAATTCAAACGAAATGAAGTGTGGAATCTAGTAGCTAAGCCTGAACACAAGAACATTATTGGAACTAAATGGGTGTTCAGAAATAAGTTTAGTGAACAAGGAGAAGTAATCAGAAATAAAGCCAGACTTGTTGCACAAGGCTACAGTCAACAAGAAGGCATTGATTACACTGAAACATTTGCTCCAGTTGCAAGATTGGAAGCAATTAGGTTTTTTCTTTCCTATGCAATCAATCACAACATAATCTTGTATCAAATGGATGTTAAGAGTGCTTTTCTTAATGGTGTCATTTCTGAAGAAGTTTATGTCAAACAACCTCCTGGCTTTGAAGATTTAAAACATCCAGAGCATGTTTATAAATTGAAGAAATCACTATATGGCTTGAAACAGGCGCCCAGAGCTTGGTATGAAAGACTAAGTAATTTCTTATTCAAAATGATTTTGAAAGAGGACAAGTTGACACTACACTATTCAAAAAAACTCTGAAGAAAGACATTCTTATAGTTCAAATCTATGTTGATGATATCATTTTTGGTTCAACTAATGGTTCACTTTGCAAAGAGTTTTCTAAGGCAATGCAGGAAGAATTCGAAATGAGCATGATGGGAGAATTGAAGTTCTTTCTAGGAATTCAAATCTACCAACGCAAAGATGGAGTCTATGTTCATCAGTCCAAATACGCTAAAGAGCTCCTGAAGAAGTTCAATCTTGAGGACTGCAAAGAAATGAACACTCCAATGCATCCAACCTGCACTTTGAGCAAAAAAGATCAAGGAACCAAAGTTGATCAGAAGCTGTATAGAGGTATGATAGGTTCTTTGTTATACCTAACTGCATCCAGACCAGATATTTTATTCAGCGTATGTCTGCGTGCAAGGTTTCAATCAGATCCTAGAAAGTCTCATTTAACAATTGTTAAAAGAATCTTTAGATATCTGAAAAGAACTACTAATCTTGGACTTCTGTATAAGAAATCTTCTGATAATAAGCTAGTTGGATTCTGTGATGCTGACTATGCTGGAGACAGGATTGAAAGAAAATCAACCACTGGCAATTGTCAATTTTTGGGAGAGAATCTGATATCCTGGGCTAGCAAGAGGCAAGCAACTATTGCTTTGTCTACAGCAGAAGCAAAATACATCTCAGCTGCTAGTTGTTGTACACAGCTACTCTGGATGAAACATCAACTTGAGGATTATCAAATATCTGAAAATTGTATCCCAATTTATTGTGATAATACAGCTGTTATATGTTTATCTAAGAATCCAATTCTGCATTCAAGAGCAAAGCACATTGAGATTAAACATCATTTTATAAGAAACCATGTTCAAAAAGAATTCTAGATATTCAATTCATTGATATTGATCATCAATGGGCTGATATATTTACTAAACCTTTGACTGTTGAAAGATTTGATTTTATAAAGAAAAATTTGAACATGCATTATGTCTTTGGTTAATGTGCGCTTCTGAAAACAGAATTCAGACTCTAAAAGATACTCATAAGCTAATTGAGAATCAGACTCTCTTTTGGAGACTCTGATGAACATAAGCTTTTGAAGACACTCAGACTCTGTTAAGGAAACTTAGACTCTCAAGAAGCTCGTATTAGTGGAAGGATGACTGTTGAGTTCAGTAACACCTGCCCCACTACGGTGACAGTTACTTTTTAAGTTCTCAGACGTGGCTTGTCTGTATTAGGTAAGAACTCAAAGGGCAATGATTTTATTACGTTTAACAAGTAACCCTCGCGTCTTCCAAACACTTTTACGGCTGCATGCTCACCAATCTTAATTGCTTATGTTTGTTTGTCCCCTTCTCTTTTTCAAACGGTTTTCCATTTATACTATAAATAGCAATCACACACAACCCACTTCACTTTTCACACTTTTCTTTGAACTACTCATTCGTTTTTAGTCTCTGAAAATTTTTGTTCTCTAAATCAAACCTAGAACCTTACAAATGGCAAGTGAACTCGTTCAATCTGGTGTGATCATCAAAACTGGAAAATCCTATGTGATTAAACCCAGAACTATGAATATCATCAAAGAGACTCTAAAAGTTCAAGTTGAATCTCCAGTTGATTTCGGATCCTTGTAAGGCATGGCATCGACGTCTCTTCTCATTTCTTATCACAAGGAATGATGAGTTACTTTGGTTTGTTGAATGGACCAACATATCAAGAGTTATTTAGAGACCTCTGGGTAAGGGCAGAAGTTTTTGACAAGGACGACGCAACCCTAGAAGAAACTGCTGCAATCATGAACAACCCCTCCTTGGTTGGCAAGAATAGAAAGCAAATGGGTCTGAGACTGTACAAAGGTCTAGAGATAAGGTCTGCTGTGATGCAGGGTAAAAAATGAAGGAAAATTTCAGTGGAATGTGGACAAGAAGAGTAAATGGATGGGCATCTGCAACAAACTCTTATTTGAAGGAAGACCCTCAAATAAGTTGGTAGACATGCATCCTGAACAAAGGATGCTTCTGAAGATCATTCTGGACAGTATGCTTCAGAAAGGTGGAAGAACAGACACTCTGTCTGTAGATCATAAAGTGCTTCTGTACTTTTTGATTAAAAAGAAGAAAATCAACTTTCCAAGATATGTGATGAATCTCATGTGCTGGGCCATCAGGGAAGGCTAAATTAAATCCAAAAGACAAATTCCTTTTGGAAGATTGATTTCTGAGATTCTGTATCAAGGAGGCCTCTTGAAGGTCTTGACATAATCTGGTGTTGTATCAGACGCTCAACTTGGAACAGTAACATGGAGAATCAGTAATGGCAAGACTCTTCAATACATGAAGATTGTCCTGAAGTTCAACCCTTCTAATCTAGATATGAAGGAATCTTCTGTACAATCAGATCTGATGATGGACTTCCCCCCTATTTCAAAAGAAGACAATCATGAAGTCCTAGCAAGATTTGTAGTAGACTACTACAATGAAACTGGTAGAATAATCAATTATTCTGCCATTCCTGAGATTTATGGAGGAGGACCTCTTAAGGTCAAAGGCAAAAGGACCAAGGAAGTCAATCTAGAGGAAGAGGAAGAGAAGCAAGAACCTCCTAAGAAGAAGAAAAAGTCTACAGCTCTTCCAGGAGTGACTATTGGTGCCTCTGAAACCATAGCTCCTATACCTTTGTCTGTCTCTCCTGCATCCAAGGAAATTAAGGAAAGGATAAAGAAATCCAAGGATGATAAGAAAACAAAGGACGAGAAGAAAGCAAAGGATGAGAAGAAAGCTAAGAAAGGTAAAGCTGACGGAGATCACAAGAGGCTGGTTGAAGAAATTGCTGAATTTCTTGATACTGATTCTGATGAAGAAGAAAGTAAGGTCAAGAAAAGGAAGATAAAAGTTGTTCCTATGGCTAAGGATGTAGCACAGAAGATAGGTACTTATGTATCTATGATTGAAGATAATCATGCTGCTGGCAAGGCAATGGCAACAGAAGTTGTAACAGAAGGACTTAAAGATGAGACTGTGAAGGAAGCTGCTAAGTTGCTTGCAGCAGCTTTGAAACAGAAGAGTCAGGTTGCCCTTGAAAAAGCTGATCAATCAGAAGCTACTTTGTCTGATGCTTCTAGCCAACAAGCTTCTCTAGAAGCTGGCATTGACACATCAGGTAACATTTCATTTGACTCACCTTTCTCTTTTACGAATCTAGAGTCATCACCCTCATCTGAAACTAAATCAGATAACCCCTGAGCAAAGCCCTTCCATCCCTTCGAAATAAAACCCCCTCTCCAATCAAACCTATCTCTTCATTTGATCCTCTTGACCCAAGAATAGGTGAATACGTTGATTCAACTATTGACAGGGTTATTCAAGACACCATCACAGTGTCTCTAAACTTACCCTCTGACCATCCTGCTCAACCATCATTTCTTAAACCACTTCAGGAAATTCAGCCTACTGAAGAACCTGAAGAACCTATTCAATCTGCTCAACCATCTCCTCAACATGAAACAATCTTTGTAGACTCTCCAGACACCCTAGATTCTCTTGAAAGACACCTAGGAGGAGAATTACCAAAGACCCTTGCAAAATCAAAAACAACTAACACTACATAATCTGTTTCAAAACCAGACTCTGTACCTCAACCTGAACCAGAAATTCAAACCTTAGCTTCATTTGAACCAGTTACTATAACTGTAGAGGAACCAGTCTCTGAGACTCTGGAACAAGTTTCTAATGTCATACCTGACCCATAACTTGTAACAGAATGCATAGCAGAGCTTGTGTCTGAAACAGTTACTGAACCTCTCAATCGAACTGTTGTAATTGGCCTTGAAACCTTACAAGCTATCGTAGCTTCTGAACCTTCAACTTCATTTGAGCCAAACCAAACTCTTATTCCTCACAACCTCTTTGATTCGTTGAGAATAGATGAGTTTTATGGAGTGTCCAATTCTAAGCTCAAGGATATTATTGAGCAAAGATTTGTGCCAATCCTCAATGTAAGCTATGAGGATAAATTTTCTACTCTGAATAATGAATTTGTGGATTTTGTCACCAAAATTCAGAAGGCTGCTGTAAAAGAACAAGCTGTTGTTCTTGCCAAACATTTGGAAGAAATTAAGAAAGCTGAGACAGCAAAGGCTAAGAAGAAGCTAGACTTGAAAGAGAAGCTCATCTCAGGAGAACAGAAGCTCTTGAAGAAATTGTCAAGAAACAACAAGAGGATCTCCAGAAATTGATGGATCACATTGCCAAACAAAACCAACCTTAGTTGCACACCTAGTGATTTCTATTATCTTCTGAACTTTTACTTCATGTTATTCAATTTTGTTTTACTTCAACTATCTGTGCTTCTGATATATCTTGCTTTATTTATCTTAGTGCATCTGAAGTCTAACTACCGAATTCTACTTAGAATCTGTCCTATTTCAGACACTAATATGTTTTTGCTCTGAATCTTCTTTTCTCATTTTCTTTAAAAAAAAAATCCCTCACTTGAATCATATAAAAAGGGGGAGAAACTTGTTTTTAAACCTTTTTATTGATGACAAAAGGGGGAGAAAGATCAGTGAGTATTTTTCAAAAAAAAAAAAGTTATTTATGCTAAGTCTGACGAAAAGGGAAGTTTGCGATATGTATTTCGTTAGATTCTGAGCCCCATTAAATTAAATTATTCAATTTAATTTAAAAAGAATCTTCTCTCGTATTCGTTTTTTTTCTGAGATTTGATTCAGCTACTTATGCTAAACATGAATTTAATTAACTTGGATAGAACTTAGGGGGAGCTTACAAACCTCAACTTAAGGACTATCAGACTCAGGGGGAGTCAGAGCTTACAAACCTCATACTCTGAGCTTACAAACCACTGACCCTTTAAGTCAACCTGTTAATTATATTAACAACAATTGACCTTTTAAATACAGATGTTTGTCATCATCAAAAAGGGGGAGATTGTTGGAGCAAGGGTGTTCAGCAATACCACGTTTTGAGTTTTGATGATAACAAGGTATTAAAAATTGTCAATTGGATATGCTAATATTTGTTTAAGTATGCAGGATCTTAATCAAGATTTTAATCTTAGAAAGTATTCTGCTTGAACATTTTGAGAGCAAGACCAAGAGAAGCTTGTTGCTTGTGATTCTGAAGATCTGGAGAGTCTGAAGAATCATCAGAAGCTGTGTCAAGAAGTCCTGAAGTCTAAAAGAATCTGAAGTTCATATAAATCTGAAGATGATCAAAATCTAAAAATTCAAGAGAATCTGAAGACTATCAGAACCTGAAGACCAAGAGAGTCTGAAGATTATCAGAAGCTGAAGTGCTACAGTGAGTCTGAAGCCTACAATTTGAAGATCTGCTTAGAAGGATTTCTAAAGGCATTTCGATGCATAAGAAACACTCACTTGCAGTAACGGCTAGCTTCAAAGTCAACTTGAGCGTGGGATTCTCAATGACAAAGAATGCAGAATAGTACAGACTACGTGTGTACGAACTCTGTTTCCACTACTCCACTACCTCGTACAGTTTGGCAACTGTGTCTACCGGTATTAAGCTTCAAAAGGAATGGAATTCAAAATATGCATTTGAAGGACTATTACCATATCAAGCAACAGATCAACAACTATTGATCAAGCTTCCAGAATTCTCTTGATGTGCTAGATTGTCTCAACGTCTCTTTCCAACGCCTATATAATGGATTAGAAGACTTGAAGAATACGTTGGACTCTACAACTGAAAAACTACGCTGTCTAGCTATTGTATTCTCACAGAGTCAAACCTGAAACACATCAACAACTTAGATTATTCTTACAAACTGTGTATTCTAGAATCTCTAAGTTTATCAGAAAAACAGAGTATGTCATTGTGTAAGTTATTGGAACACATTTGATTGTTTATCATGTGTCTTTAACTCTATTCAATTTTCTGTAAATTGTGTCAGAAGACTCTTGCCTGCGTGCTTGAGCAATTGGAAGTCTCTTACTGTGTGTTTGAGCAATTTGTAATTGAAATTACATTTTAGTGAAACTCTCCTTGGAAGTGCAAGGGGGACAAGACTACTTCCGGTTTGTGGAAGGAACCTGTATAATTGCTTATGTTCTCTCTTTCTCTCTATCTCTTATTATTTTCCGCTGCAACAGAATCCGGTCTCCCATCAGACTCTGAATCCATTCAGACTCTGATCATGTAGATACAGATTCTTACGTCTCAAGAGTTTCGATAAAGTAAACACAATTCAACCCCCCCCCCCCATCTTGTGTTTTTCTCACCTTCAACAGTTTGTAAGAATTTGCTAAGTTGTTGATGTGTTTCAGGTTTGACTCAGATAGAATACAATAGCTTGATAGCGTAGTTTTTCAGTTGTAGAGTCCAACATATTCTTCAAGTCTTCTATCCTTTATATAGGCGTTGGAAAGAGAAGTTGAGACAACCCAGCACATCATGAGAATTCTGGAAGCTTGATCAATAGTTGTTGATCTGTTGCTTGATATGGTAATAGTCCTTCAAATGCATATTTTGAATCCCATTCCTTTTAAAGCTTTATACCGGTAGACACAGTTGCCAAACTGTACGATGTAGTGGAGTAGTGGAAACAGAGTTCGTACACAAGTACTCTGTCCTATTCTGCATTCTTTATCGTTGAGCATCCCACATTCAAGTTGACTTTGAAGCTAGCCGCTACTCCAAAAGAATGTTTCTTATGCATCGTAATGCCTTTAGAAATCCTTCTAAGCAGATCTTCAGATTGCAGGCTTCAGACTCACTGTAGAACTTCAGCTTCTGATGATCTTCAGACTCTCTTGATCTTCAGGTTCTGATGATCTTCAGACTCTCTTGAACTTTAGGTTCTGATCATCTTCAGACTCATTTGAACTTCAGATTCTCTTGGTCTTTAGGATTTCTTGAAACAGCTTCTGATGATTCTTCAGACTCTCTTGATCTTCAGAATCACAAGCAACAAGCTTCTCTGGATTTTGCTCTCAAAATGTTCAAACAGAATACTTACTAAGTTTGAAATCTTGATTAAGATCCTGCATACTTAAACAAATATTAGCATATCCAATTGACAATTTTTAATACCTTGTTATCATCAAAACTCAAAAGTGGTATTGCTGAACACCCTTGTTCCAACAATCTCCCCCTTTTTGATGATGACAAACATCAGTATTTAAAAGGTCAATTGTTGTTAATTAAGTTAACAGGTTGACTAAAGGGTCTGAGGTTTGTAAGCTCAGAGTCTGAGGTTCGTAAGCTCTGACTCCCCCTGAGTCTGATAGTCCATAAGTTGAGGTTTGTAAGCTCCCCCTAAGTTCTATCTATGTTAATTAAATTCATATTTAACACAAATTACTGAATCAAATCTCACAGAATAATTAAAAGAATATGAGAGAAGATTCTTTTTAAATTAAATTGAAGAATTTAATTTAATGGGGCTCAAAATCTAACGAAGTACATATCGCAAACTTCCCTTTTCTTCAGACTTAGCATGAATAACTTAAAAACGCTTACTGTTTTTTCTCCCCCTTTTGTCATCAACAAAAAGGTTTAAAGACAAGTTTCTCCCCCTTTTCACAAGACTTCAATTGAGGGAAAAAAGAAAAATGAGAAGAGAAGATTCAGAGCAAAAACTTATTAGAGTCTGTTAAAACAAAACAGATTCTAAGTAAGATAAGATAGTTAGACTTCAGATGTACTTAGATAAATATATCAAGATATATCAGAAGCACAGATAAATAGAAGTAGAAAACTATCCAGAAGTAAAGATTCAAAAACTTAAATAAATATAACGAAGTAAAAGTTCAGAAGCCAATAGAAAAACATCGGATAAGAGTACAAGCAAAACAAAACTAAATAAACACTATGTGTGCAACTAAGGCTGGTTTTGTTTGGCAATGTGATCCATCAATTTCTGCAGATCCTCTGGCTGTTTCTTGACGATTTCTTCAAGAGCTTCTGTTCTCCTGAGATGAGCTTCTCTTTCAATTCTAGCTTCTTCTTGAACCCTGTGAAGCTTCATTTTCAGAGTCTTATAAACCATTGATTCCCTTGGATTGTATTGATCATCATCAAAGAATGATTTATTTGCCAATGCCAGAACAGGAGCTTTCTTCTTAGCCTTTGCTATCTCAGCTTTCTTGATTTCTTCCATATGTTTGGCAAGAATGACAGCTTGTTCTTTTACTGCTGCCTTCTAAATTGTAGTGATAAAATCCCCAAATTCATTCTTCAAAGCAGCAAATTTATCCTCATAACTAACATTGAGGATTGGCACAAATCTTTGCTCAATAATATCCTTGAGCCTTGAGCTTAACATTCCATAGAACTCATATATTCTCAACGAATCAAAGAGGTTGGGAACTATTAAAGTTTGTTTTGGCTCAGATGAAGATGAAGGTACAAAAGCTAAGGTTGTTTGTAAGGTTTGGAAGCCAATTACAACTTTAGACAACTCAGCAACTTCGACATCGACTACGCAACTTCAACTCGACAGTGTAACTTAGACATCTTATTCATGCATGTGGTACCAATCCAGGGCATCAAGCCCTCAACGTAATAAGTATTAATATACTTCCAGGGCGTCAAGCCCTCGTCGCAAATGAGCTAAAGCTCCAGGGCATCAAGCCCTCAACGTGTAGAGTAAAAACTCACAGGGCATCAAGCCCCCAACTGAAATGAGTATGCATGGACTCAACAACTTACAACATAGACAACATCAACAACTTATAAGACTCCAATACTTTGGAACCACCACTTACAACTCAGACAACTTAGACCAACACTTGCAACTTTAACGACATTGACGACAACAGTGGCAATGACAACGACAACGACTTCGCATCATAATATCATAATTCATCAGCCATAAACAATATCATATAACATCGTATTAACAACAACAATTCATCAATTATGAACAACATCATGAAACAACATATTCATCAACATATACACTCATGTAATAATTCATCAATCAGGAAAAACATCATATATTATCATCAACATATACATTCATATAATAATTCACTAAAGCCTCCTTGGAGTATTTTCATCATAACTCAAACACCAAAAATCATTTTCAAGTCAAACCAAAGCCAGCGGACAGCTAACACAATTATCTACAACTTTCATGTTTACACCAAAGGCCAATTTTGTACCTATCAATATCAGTTTCCATTTCAAATTCGGGAAAGGTTGTGCTGAAATTCATAAATATTCACTGTGACCTACGTGCAGTAATTTGACCATAACACAAGTTCTATAAATCATTTAGAAGTCAAACCAACGGCATTAAAAAGCTAACATCCATACCTACGACTTTTGTGTTTACACCTAAGACCAATTCTGTACCTATCAATCCCAGTTTTCATTTCAAATTCGGGAATGGTTGTGCTGAAATTCATAAATATTCACTGTGACCTACGTCCAGTAATTTAACCATAACTCAAGTTCTATAAATCATTTAGACGTCAAATCAACGGAATTAAAAAGCTAACATCCATACCTACGACTTTCGTGTTTACACCAAAAGATAATTCAAAACAGAAACGGGTGAAAAGTGAGTGTTTTTCCAGTTTTGGCTTTCAGAAAATCGGTGGCCGAATTCGCTTACAGGTAAGAACAGTTTTCACTCCAAAAACCCAATTTTTGATCCCTTAATCACCCAAAATGATTTATAATGATGTTTACAGATCAAATAGGCAATATAGAAATCAAAACAACATAGGAACATGCATCAAACAACACAATTCATCTCATCTTATCAATTAACATAAACTTTCTAACCCTAACTCAAGAACACAACAATTCATCAAATTTCAGAATTATATACTATGATTATTGAAGGAAATCCCACCCTTACCTTAATAAAATTGGAGCAGCAGCCTCTTGGTTCTCCACTTCTAGTTTTCTCCCTTTTTCTCCCAAAACTGATTGTATGTACTGTCTGTTCCTAAACCTAGGTTTTACCTTTTATACCTCTTCTATTTGTTTTATCTTATTCCACTTATTCCCTCATAATTCTAACTAATTCAAAAACAGCCCCACAACTTAATATTCTATTTAAAAATATATATAAATTACTTCCATAACAAATATCAAATATATTCTTAAACAAAATAACAAATATTTCTATAACAAATAACAAACATATTTATAACAAATATATTTCTAAACAAAATAACAAACATATTATCACATATCAAATATAAAATCATGCAAAAGTATTCAAATATTAACTAAAAATAATTAAATAAAAAGAGAGCGTTACACTGTGATGGTGTCTTGAATAACCCTGTCAATAGTTGAATCAATGTATTCACCTATTCTTGGGTCAAGAGGATCAAATGATGAGATTGGTTTGATTGGAGAAGGGGTTTTATTGCGATGGGATGGAAGGTGAGTCAAATGAAATGTTACCTGAGATGTTAGCTTCTGGAGAAGCTAGTTGTTTAGAAGCTTCAGACAAGGCAGCTCCTGATTGATCAGCTTCTGCAGGGATAGCAGGACCTTTCTGTTTCAAAGCTGCTGCAATCAACTTAGCAGCTTCCTTCACAGTCTCATCTCTCAGACCTTCTGTCACAACTTCTGCTGCCATAGCCTTGCTAGCAGCATGTTCATCTTCAACCATAGATACATAAGTACCTATCTTCTGTGCTAAATCCTTAGCCATAGGAACAACTTCTTTCTTTCTTTTCTTGACCTGATTTTGTTCTTCATCAGAATCATCATCAAGGTATTCAGAAATTTCTTGAACAAGCCTTTTGTGATCTCTGTCAGCTTTGCCTTTCTTGGCTTTCTTCTCATCCTTTGCCTTCTTCTCATCCTTTGTTTTCTTCTCATCCTTGGATTTCGTTATCCTTTCCTTAATTTCCTTGGATGCAGGAGAGACAGATAGAGGCATAGGAGCTATGGTTTCAGAGGCACCAATAGTCACTCCTGGAAGAGCTGCTGATTTAGACTTCTTCTTCTTCTTAGGAGGTTCTTGCTTCTCTTCCTCCTCTTCTAGATTGACATCCTTGGTCCTTTTGCCTTTGACCTTAAGAGGTCCTTCTCCAAGACACTCAAGAATGGGAGAATAATTGATTATTCTACCTGTCTCATTGTAGTAATCTACTACAGATCTTGCAATGACTTCAAGATTGTCTTCTTTAGAAATAATGGGGAAGTCCATCGTCAGATCAGATTGTACAGAAGACTCCTTCATATCTTGATCATAAGGGATGTACTTCTTGAAAATATTCATATATTAAAGAGTCTTGTCGTTGATGATTCTTTCTGTTACTGTTCCAAGTTGAGCGTCTGATACAACACCAGATTCTGTTAAGACCTTCAAGAGTCCTCCTTGATACATAATCTCAGAGATCAATCTTCCAAAAGGAACTTGTCTTCTGGACTTGATTTGGCCTTCCCTGATGGCCCAACACATGTGGTGCATCACGTATCTTGGAAAATTAATCTTCTTCTTTTTGATCAAAAAGTACACAAGCGCCTTATGATCTATAGACAGAGTGTCTGTTCCTCCACCTTTCTGAAGCATACAGTCTAGAATGATCTTCAGAAGCATCCTATGTTCTGGATGCATGTCCACCAACTTATTTGAAGGTCTTCCTTCAAACAAGAGTTTGTTGCAGATGCTCATCCATTCACTCTTCTTATCCACGTTCCACTGAAATTTGCCAAGGTTGGTTACCCTGCATGCCCTGGCAACAATTTCTTCGTTGATAAGGATTGGAATCCCCATCACAGCAGATCTTATTTCTAGACCATTGTACGGTCTCAGACCCATTTGCTTCCTGCTTTTTCCAGCCAATGAAGGGTTGTTCATGATTGCAGTAGTTTCTTCGACGGTTGCATCATCCTTGTCAAAAACTTCAGCCCTTACCCAGAGGTCTCTAACCAGTTCTTGATATGTTGGTCCATTCAACATACCAAAGTAACTAATCATTCCTTGTGCAAGGAAATGAGTTGAGACGTCGATACCATGCTTCATCAGGGATCCAAAATCTACTAGAGATTCAACTTGAACTTCCAGAGTCTTTTTCATGATGTTCATTGTTCTGGGTTTAATCACATAAGATTTTCCAGTTTTGACGATCACACCAGATTGAATGAGTTCACTTGCCATTTTAGGGTTCTAGGTTTGATTTTGAGAAACAAAGATTTTCAGAGACTAAAACGAAAGAGCAGTTCAGAGAAAAATCAAAGTGTGAAAGTGAAGTCAGTTATGTGTGATTGCTATTTATAAGGAAAGTTGAAAACCGTTTGAAGTGCTGGGACAAACAAACATAAGCAATAAAGACTAGAGAGCATGCAGCCGTAAAAGTGCTGGGAAGACGCGAGGGTTACTTGTTAAACGGAATAAAATCATTGCCCTTTCAGTTTCTACCCAATACAGACAAGCCACGTCTGAAAACTTAAAAAGTAACTGTCAACGTAGTGGGGCAGGTGTTACTGAACTCAGCAGTCATCCTTCCACTATAACGAGCTTCTTAAGAGTCTAAGTTTCCTTAACAAAGTCTGAGTGTCTTCAGAAGCTTATATTCATCAGAGTCTCCAAGAGAGACTCTGATTCTCAAATACCTTCTGAGTAACTTTCAGAGTCTGAATTCTGTCTTCAGAAGCACACATTAACCAGAGACATAACACATGTTCAAATTTTTCTTTATAAAATCGAATCTTTCAACAATCAAAAGTTTTGGTAAATATATCAGCCCATTGATGATTAGTATCAATGAATTGAATATCTAGAACTCCTTTTTGAACATAGTCTCTAATAAAATGATGTTTAATCTCAATGTGATTTGCTCTTGAGTGCAGAATTGGATTCTTAGATAAACATATAGCAGCTGTATTATCACAATAAATTGGGATACAATTTTCAGTTATTTGATAATGCTCAAGCTGATGTTTCATCCAGAGTAGTTGTGTACAACAACTAGCAGCTGAGATGTATTCTGCTTCTGCTGTAGACAGGGCAATTGTTGCCTGTCTCTTGCTAGCCCAGGATATCAGATTCTCTCCCAAAAATTGACAGTTGCCACTGGTTGATTTTCTTTCAATCCTGTCTCCAGCATAGTCAGCTTCACATAATCCAACTAGCTTATAATCATAAGATTTCTTATACAAAAGTCCAAGATTAGTAGTTCCTTTCAGATATCTAAAGATTCTCTTAACAGCTGTTAAGTGAGACTCTCTAGGATCTGATTGAAACCTTGCACACAGACATACGCTGAATAAAATATCTGGTCTGGATGCAGTTGGGTATAACAAAGTGAAGGGATTTTAAGAGGGGTTTTTTTTCAAAATTTTAATCCTCTTTGCGGAAGAAATCCCATTGAAACGGATCTTGATTAAATCATTAATCACAAATCAAACACATACTTAAACAATTTAAGGATTCATGTGTTTACCTCTTGAAGAGCATAACCTTTGTAGTAGAATTGTTTCTGATCACGAGCAAAGCAAAGTAGCGATGCCTCTACTTAGTCCACACGAACAGAACTTCTCCGATGACCGGTGCTAGCCAATTTCAACGAAGATTCAGAGAGAGCAAGGTTTAGAGAGCGGCGGCTAGGGTTTCACAGCTTTTGTGAATTAGTTTAAGCACTCACAAAAAGTTAGTAATGCTTCAGCACAAGGGTTCTATTTATAGAATCACTTGTGTGGCCAGCAAGACAACACTTAAGTACACCGCACCTTACGGTGTACCGCGTTTCTCTATTCCTTTTGTAAATTAAATAATGAAGTCATATTAAATTATTTAATTACTAATAAGTCTTACTTATTATTTTATAAATAAGTGTCACTTATTATTTTATAAATAAGTCCTACTTATTTATTTCTCTCATTTATTTGTCCTTTGCGTGTGACCCTATAGGTTCTCGTAACGTTGGCAATAATATTAAATCACATCTATAATATTATAAACAGTGAGCGGTATCTAGCAACACATTACTGCTACCCAAGTGACGAGAGTGTCATGTGATCTGACGAAACCTTTCTGTGATAATGTTCATTTGTATAATTACCCTTTTGCCCTCATGTCTATATTGAACACAAGGCATAGCATGTCACCCTTGTCCAGTTCAATATTGGGCCCTTAGACATTTCTCCTGTTATGTAGGAGGGGCAAATTCCATCTAGGTCACTCATGTCCCTTAGCATGATTTGTGGAGTACCCATCAACCAACTTTATAGTTATCTTGTTACAGACAACATTTGAATGGTGACAAAGCACTCGACTCCAACATCTAGGGTACATAGTGGTTTCAGGTCAAAGGGTGGAATACACCACTATCACTATGAGAATATCTTATGACACTTTTCATAACTTTTACTATGTAGTATTCTCATGGTGGGTCAATCCAATATAAATATTACTCCTAAGATTTATATCTACGTGAAGACTTAATAACTCTTTATCCATGATCTGTGAGATGTGATCATCAGTCTATCCACATAATAGTCTCTATGCTTTAATGTTATCCCACTTCACAATAAAGCTTGACTACGGATACTTTTAGAATAGTGTCCTTATGTTTAATGGTGTCTCACAATTAAGTTATACTTAATGTTCCATTAAACGGACTAATATTCTAAGGACTTTGTTATTTTGAAACAAAACAAAATCAACAAAGAAATGCCTTATTATTATTATTATTATTATTATTATTATAAATTCACAATATATATTTATATCAATATCATGATACAAAGCCAAACTCAATAAATATAGATTGGCTATTAGGGCTTACTCCAACACAAAGAACCTATCATACCTCTATACAGCTTCTGATCAACTTTGGTTCCTTGATCTTCTTTGCTCAGAATGCAAGTTGGATGCATTGGAGTGTTCATTTCCTTGCAGTCCTCAAGATTGAACTTCTTTAGGAGCTCTTTAGTGTATTTGGACTGATGAACATAGACTCCATCTTTGCATTGGTTGATTTGAATTCCTAAAAAGAACTTTAATTCTCCCATCATGCTCATTTCAAATTCATCCTGCATTGCCTTAGAGAACTCTTTGCAAAGTGAACCATTAGTTGAACCAAAAATGATATCATCAAGATAGATTGGAACTATAAGAATGTCCTTCTTCAGAGTCTTTTTGAATAGTGTAGGGTCAACTTGTCCTCTTTCAAAATCATTTTGAATTAAGAAATTACTTAGTCTTTCATACCAAGCTCTGGGAGCCTGTTTCAAGCCATATAGTGATTTCTTCAATTTATAAACATGCTCAGGATGTTTTAAATCCTCAAAGCCAGGAGATTTGACATTTACTTCTTCATAAATGACACCATTAAGAAAAGCACTCTTAACATCCATTTGATACAAGATTATGTTGTGATTGACAGCATAAGAAAGAAGTAACCTGATTGATTCCAATCTTGCAATTGGAGCAAATGTTTCAGTGTAGTCAATGCCTTCTTCTTGAGAAGCTGGTTGTTCAGAAGCATCAGACAGAGCTGCTCCTGATTGGTCAGCTTCTGCAGGGATAGCAGGACCTTTCTGTTTCAAAGCTGCTGCAAGCAACTTAGCAGCTTCCTTCACAGTCTCATCTCTCAGACCTTCTGTCACAACTTCTGCTGCCATAGCCTTACCAGCAGCATGTTCATCTTCAATCATAGATACATAAGTGCTTATATTATGTGCTAGATCCTTAGCCATAGGAATAACTTCTTTCTTTCTTTTCTTGATCTGACTTTCTTCTTCATCAGAATCAGCATCAAGATACTCAACAATTTCTTCAACAAGCCTTTTGTGATCTCTGTCAGCTTTGCCTTTCTTGGCTTTCTTCTCATTCTTTGTCTTCCTCTCGTCCTTTGCCTTCTTCTCATCCTTGGTTTTCTTTATCCTTTCCTTAATTTCCTTGGATGCAGGAGCGGCAGATAGAGGCATAGGAGCTATGGTCTTAGAGGCACCAATAGTCACTCCTGGAAGAGCTGTTGATTTAGACTTCTTCTTCTTCTTAGGAGGTTCTTGCTTCTCATCCTCCTCTTCTAGATTGACCTCCTTGGTCCTTATGCCTTTGACCCTAAGAGGACCTCTTCCAAGAGACTAAGGAATGGCAGAGTAATTGATTATTCTACCAGTCTGATTGTAGTAATCTACTACAAATCTTGCAAAGACTTCAGGGTTGTCTTCTTTGGAAATAGGGGGGAAGTCTATCATCAGATTAGATTGTACAGAAGACTTCTTCATATCTTGATCGGAAGGGATGTATTTCTTGAGAATTTTCATGTATTGAAGAGTCTTGCCGTTAATGATTCTCCCTGTCATTGTTCCAAGTTAAGCATCTGACACAACACCAAATTCTATTAAGACCTTCAAGAGTCCTCCTTGATACAGAATCTCATAAATTAATCTTCCAAAAGGAACTTGTCTTCTGGATTTGATCTGGCCTTCCCTGATAGCCCAACACATGTGGTGCATCACATATCTTGGAAAGTTAATCTTTTTCTTTTTGATCAAGAAGTACAGAAGCACCTTATGATCCCCAGACAGAGTGTCTGTTCCTCCACCTTTCTGAAGCATACTGTCCAGAATGATCTTCAGAAGCACCCTATGTTCTGGATGCATGTCCACCAACTTATTTGAAGGTCTTCCCTCAAATAAGAGTTTGTTGCAGATGTTCATCCATTCGCTCTTCTTATCAACATTCCACTAAAATTTACCAAGGTTGGTCACCCTGCATGCTCTGGCAACAATTTCTTCGTTGATAAGGATTGAAATCCCGATCACTACAGATCTTACTTGTAGACCTGTGTAAGGTCTCGGACCCATTTGCTTTCTGGTTTTGCCAGCAAGTGAAGGGTTGTTCATGATTGCAGCAGTGTCCTCAACGATTGCATCATCCTTGTCGAAAACTTCAGCCTTTACCCAGAGATCTCTTACCAGTTCTTGATATGTTGGTCCATTCAACATACCAAAATAATTCATCTATCCTTGTGCTAGAAAATGAGTTGAGACGTCGATACCATGCTTCATCAAAGATCCAAAATCTGCTGGAGAATCAACTTGAACTTCCAGAGTTTCTTTGATGATGTTCATCGTCCTGGGTTTGATGACATGGGATTTTCCAGTTTTGATGATCACACTAGATTGAATGAGTTCACTTGCCATTTTAGGGTTCTAGGTTTGATTTTGAGAAAACGAGTTTTTCAGAGAAAAATAAAGTGTGGAAAGTGAGGTGGGTGGTGTGTGATTGCTATTTAAAACGAAAGTTTAAAATCGTTTGAAAATGAGAAGGGGACAAACAAACATAAGCATTAAAGACAAAAGAGCATGCAGCCGTAAAAGTATTGGGAAGACGCGAGAGTTACTTGTTAAACGGAATAAATCATTGCCCTTTGAGTTTCTACCCAATACACACAGGCCACGTCTGAGAACTTAAAAGGTAACTGTCAACGTAGTGGAGCAGGTGTTACTGAACTCAACAGTCATCCTTCCACTAGTACGAGCTTCTTAAGAGTCTAAGTTTCCTTAACAGAGTCTGAGTGTCTTCAGAAACTTATATTCATCAGAGTCTCCAACAGAGAGTCTGATTCTCAATCAGCTTCTAAGTAACTTTCAGAGTCTGAATTCTGTCTTCAGAAGCACACATTAATGAATTGAATATCAGCCCATTGATGATCAATATTATTGAATTGAATATCAATAATTCCTTTTTGAACATAGTCTCTAATAAAATGATGTTTAATCTCAATGTGCTTTGCACTTGAATGCAGAATTGGATTCTTAGATAAACATATAGCAGCTGTATTATCACAATAAATTGGGATACAGTTTTTAGTTATTTGATAATCCTCAAGCTGATGTTTCATCCAGAGTAGTTGAGTACAGCAACTAGCAGCTGAGATGTATTATGCTTCTATTGTAGACAGGGAAATTGTTGTATGTCTCTTGCTAGCCCAGGATATCAGATTCTCTCCCAAAAATTGACAATTTCCACTGGTTGATTTTCTTTCAATCCTGTCTCCACCATAGTCAGCATCACAGAATCCATCTAGCTTATAATCTGAAGATTTCTTATACAGAAGTCCAAGATTAGTAGTTCCTTTAAGATATCTAAATATTCTCTTAACAGCAGTTAAGTGAGACTCTCTAGGATCTGATTGAAACCTTGCACATAGACATACGCTGAATAAAATATATGGTCTAGATGCAGTTAGGTATAACAAAGAACCTATCATACCTCTATACAGCTTCTGGTCAACTTTGGTTCCTTTATCTTCTTTGCTCATAATGCAAGTTGGATGCATTGGAGTGTTCATTTCCTTGCAGTCCTCAAGATTGAACTTCTTCAGGAGCTCTTTAGTGTATTTGGACTAATGAACGTAGACTCCATCTTTGCATTGGTTGATTTGAATTCCCAAAAAGAACTTCAATTCTCCTATCATGCTCATTTCAAATTCATCCTGCATTGCCTTAAAGAACTCTTTGCAAAGTGAACCATTAGTTGAACCAAAAATGATATCATCAACATAGATTTGAACTATAAGAATGTCCTTCTTCAGAGTCTTTCTGAATAGTGTAGGGTCAACTTGTCCTCTTTCAAAGTCATTTAGAATTAAGAAATTACTTAGTCTTTCATACCAAGCTCTGGGAGCCTGTTTCAAGCCATATAGTGATTTCTTCAATTTATAAACATGCTCAGGATGTTTAAAATCCTCAAAGCCAGAAGGTTGTTTGACATATACTTCTTCAGAAATGACACCATTAAGAAAAGCACTCTTAAAATCCATTTGATACAAGATTATGGTGTGATTGACTGCATAGGAAAGAAGTAACCTTATTGCTTCCAATCTTGCAACTGGAGCAAATGTTTCAGTGTAATCAATGCCTTCTTGCTGACTGTAGCCTTGTGCAACAAGTCTGGCCTTGTTTCTGATTACTTCTCCTTGTTCACTAAGCTTGTTTCTGAACACCCAATTAGTTCCAATAATGTTCGTGTGCTCAGGCTTAGCTACTAGATCCCACACTTCATTCCTTTTGAATTGATTAAGTTCAGCTTGCATTGCCAGAATCCATCCTTCATCTCCAAGTGCTTCTTCCACAGAGGTTGGTTCAATAACAGATAATAATCCCTAAGCAGACTCTTCTTGTCTGAAATATGATCCAGTTCTTCTGGGACTATCTATGTTGCCAATGATTTGATCCTCAGGATTCAAAGACTTATATTTGAACGTATGTTTAAATTGACTAGCTTGTTGAGAACCATCTTGAGCTTCTTCATCAGGAACTTCAGGGGATGCTAAAGCTTCTGGAGTATCTTCAGATTCTTGAATCTGATCAGATTCTGAGTTGTTATCATAATCTTGAGATCCTGCAAAGCTTTCATCTTGGTATGGAGTTTCACTTCCAGGAACTTTGTCATCAAATCTGACATGCATAGATTCTTCAACACATTATGTTTCTGAATTATACACTCTGTCTGCCTTAGATATTTCAGAGTAACCTAAAAAGATTCCCTTCTGAGCTTTGGCATCAAATTTCTTTAGATAGACTTTATTGTTCAGAATATAACATGCACATCCAAACTGATGAAAATAAGATATGTTAGGTTTTCTGCCTTTAAAGAGTTCATATGTTGTTTTGTTCAACAAGGGTCTGATGTAGATCCTGTTCTGAATATAACATACTGTGTTTACTGCTTCTGCCCAAATATGTTTAGCCATACTGTTCTCATGGATCATGGTCTCTTGCCATTTCTTGTAAGGTTCAATTCTTTCTCTCTACAACTCCATTTTGTTGTGGAGTTCTAGGAGCAGAGAATTCATGGATAATTCCATGTTTTTCACAGAAAAGCTCAAATGGCTCATTTTCAAATTCTCCTCCATGATCACTTCTAACTTTCAAGATTTTCAGCTCTTTTTCAGATTGAATCATCTTTAGTTTTCATAAACTTAACCCAACTCCATCTACTGTAATCATCAACAATGACTAGTCCATATTTACTTCCATATAAGGATGCAGTACTAACTGGTCCAAATAAGTCAATGTGAAGTAGATCCAAGGGTCTGGAGGTAGAATCAATTTCTTTTGGTTTAAAAGAACTTTTAACAATTTTCCCTTTCTGACATGCTCCACAAAGAGCATCTGAATGATAGTCAATGTCTAGTAAGCCTTTGACTAGTTGCAACTTGCTAAGCTTAGAGATTAACCTCCAGTTTACATAGTCATAACTTTAGAACTTGAAGCTTTAGGTTCTGAATGAGTCGTTATGTTGACTTCATCAGACTCACTTACAAAATGATTTTTCAATTCTTCTCTGGCGCCATCAGGACCAGGTTTTAGGTTCACTTTCCAACGCCTATATAAAGGATATAAGACTTGAAGAATATGTTGGACTCTACAACTGAAAAACTACGCTATCAAGCTATTGTATTTTCTCTGAATCAATCCAAAAACACATCAACAACTTAGCAAATTCTTACAAACTGTGTATCCTAGGATTTTTAAGTTAATCAGAAAAACAGAGTCTCTTTGTTTTGTAATTGGAACACATTTGATTGTTTATCATGTGTTCTAACTCTATTCAATTTTCTGTAAACTGTGTCAGAAGTCTCTTGGTTGTGTCCTTGTGCAAAGAAGTCTCTTGGTTGTGTTTTTGAGCATTGAAGTCTCTTAGTAGTGTGTTTGAGCATTGAAAGTCTCTTGCCTGCGTGCTTGCACATTGGAAGTCTCTTACTGTGTGTTTGAGCAACTTGTAATTGTTTATTACATTTTAGTGGAACTCTCCTTGGAAGTGCAAGGGGGACAAGACTACTTCCGGTTTGTGGAATGAAGCTGTATAATTGCTTGTGTTCTCTCTTTCCTTTATCTCTTTATTATTTCTGCTGCAACAGACTTTGGTCTTCCTTCAGGTTCTGAACCCATTCAGACTCTGATCATGGAAAACAGATTCTCACTCTTCAAGAGTTGCGAAAAAGTTAACACAATTTAACCCCCCTTCTTGTGTTTTTCTCACCTTCAGTTGGTATCAGAGCTCCGGCTCTGTTGTCACAGCACTTAACCGTGTAACAGAAAAGATCTAGAGAAAAACATGTCTTCCAGTGAACCTTCTACTTCTGATGCTAATTCTGGTGCTGCTATACCATATGACTATGGATCCAATAATAGCAGTAGGAGAGCTTATTAAGGGAAAATTCCAAAGTTTAATGGTGATCCTGAAGAATTTTCTTGGTGGAAAACCAACTTCTACAGTTATGTCATGGGTCTTGATGAAGAACTTTGGGACATACTAGAAGATGGTGTTGGTGACTTAGAACCTGATGACGAAGGTGCTGCTATTGACCGTAAAATACACACTGCTGCTCAGAAGAAGAGCTACAAGAAACATTATATCATCAGAGGAGCTCTTGTCACAGTTATTCCTAAGTCTGAATACATGAAGATGAGTGACACATCTACTGCTAAAACCATGTTTGCTTCTCATTGTGCAAACTATGAAGAGAGCAAAAAGGTTAGGGAAGCTAAAGTTCCTTTATTGGTTCATCAGTTTGAGTTATTCAAGATGAAGTAGGATGAAAGCATTGAGCAAATGTACTCAAGGTTTCAAACTCTAGTATCTGGACTTCAGATACTGAAAAAGAGTTATATAGCTTTTGACTATGTTAGCAAGATACCGAGGAGCTTACACTCTAGATGGAGACCAAAGGTTACTGCAATTGAGGAAGCTAAATATTTAAACACCTTGAGTGTTGAAGATCTTGTCAGTTCTCTCAAAGTTCATGACTTAAGTCTCAATGAACATGAATCTGCAAGAAAGTCTAAAACCATTGCTTTAAAGTCAAAGGGAAGATCCTCAAAGGCTCTCAAAGTTGAAGAGTCTGAAAATGAATCTTCTTCTTCTGAAAGCTCTGAGGAAGATCCTGATGTTGCTAAAGAAATGGCTATGCATTCAAGCAGAATGCAGTACCTGGCCAAGAAGAATATGAAGTTTCTAAGTAAGAGCAGTGGTAAGGGTTTCAAAAAGGAAGAACAAAAAGGTTGCTTCAACTGCAAGAAGCCTGGGCACTTTATTGCTAATTGTCCGGAGTTGCAGAAAGAGAAATCCAAGTCAAAGTGGCCAACCTGCAAGTCAAGCCAGTTTAAGAAGCAAATCTAGAAAATTCTGATGGCTACCTGGGAGGATCTTGATAATGAGTCAAGGTCTGATGAAGATGATGCTGTTGGTGAAGCTAATGTAGTTGTTGGATTAATGGCTACAACTGAACCAGTTGAAGAAGGACCTGATGCAGAATCAGACAAAGACTCTGAGAGTGAGACTGAGGTATTTTCTAAACTCACAAGATCTGAATTATTTGATTATATCAAAGAACTTCTTGGTCACTATGAGACCAAATCCACTGAGTTGAAGAAAGTCAAACAACAGCTTGATAAGTTGTTTAAAAAGCAAGACTCAACTTTGTTAGAGTTGGACAGCTTAAAGAAAGAAAATGGCTCTTTACTGATCAAGAAGTGTAGCTGTAAATACTTGAGTGAGCAAGATGTTGCTCTACAAGAATTTATTGCTACTGGAGTTGATAAATCTAGGGTAGCATCTATGATCTATAGTACATATCATAACAGAGGACAGGGTCTTGGATTCATTGGAGGCAACTCAAATGAAGTGATCCTGAAACCCGGTCCTGATGGCGTTAGAGAAGCATTGAAAAGTTGTTGGAACAAGGGTGTTCAGCAATACCACTTTTTAGTTTTGATGATAACAAGGTATTAAAAATTGTCAATTGGATATGCTAATATTTGTTTAAGTGTGCAGGATCTTAATCAAGATTTCAATCTTAGAAAGTATTCTGTTAGAACAAATTAAGAGCAAGATTCCTGAGAAGCTTGTTGCTTGTGATTCTGAAGTACTAGAGAGTCTGAAGAATCATCAGAAGCTGTTTCTAGAGATCCTGAAGACTCCGAGAATCTGAAAAACGAAGAAAGTCTGAAGTTCTGAAGAGAGTCTGAAAGTTCATCAGAGTTTGAAGTTCTAGAGAGAGTCTGAAGCTCATCAGAATCTGAAGTGCTACAAAGAGTCTGAAGACTACAAATTGAAGATTTTCGTATAAGGATTTCTGAAGGCATTTCGATGCATAAGAAACGTTCATTTGGAGTAACGGCTAGCTTCAAAGTCAACTTGAGCATGGGATGCTCAACGACAAGAATGCAGATTAGGACAGAGTACCTTTGTACGAACTCTGTTTCCACTACTCCACTACCTCGTACATTTGGCAGCTGTGTCTACCGGTAATTCGCTTCAAAAGGAATGAGATTCAAAATCTGTATTTGAAGGACTATTACCATATCAAGCAACATATCAACAGCTATTGATCAAGCTTCCAGAAAACTTTGTGATGTGTTGGATTGTCTCAACGTCTCTTTCCAACGCCTATATAAAGGATAGAAGACTTGAACAATATGTTGGACTCTACAACTAAAACACTACGCTATCAAGCTATTGTATTCTCTCTGAATCAAGCCAAAAACACATCAACAACTTAGCAAATTCTTACAAACTGTGTATCCTAGAATTTCTAAGTTAACCAAAAAAACAGAGTCTCTTTGTTTTGTAATTGGAACACATTTGATTGTTTATCAAGTGTTCTAACTTTATTCAATTTTCTGTAAATTGTGTCAGAAGTCTCTTGGTTGTGTCCTTGAGCAAAGAAATCTCTTAGTTGTGTCTTTGAGGATTGGAAGTCTCTTGCTTGCGTGCTTGAGCATTGGAAGTTTCTTACTTTGTGTTTGAGCAACTTGTAATTGTTAATTACATTATAATGGAACTCTCCTTGGAAGTGTAAGGGGGACAGGACTTCTTACGGTTTTTGGAAGGAAGCTGTATAATTGCTTGTGTTCTCTCTTTCCTTTATCTCTTTATTATTTCCGCTGCAACAGACTCTGGTCTTCCATTAGGTTCTGAACCCATTCACACTCTGATCGTGGAAAACAGATTCGCACTCTTCAAGAGTTGCGAAAAAGTTAACACAATTTAACCCCCCCCCCCCCCTTCTTGTGTTTTTCTGACCTTCAGTTGGTATCAGAGCTCCAGCTCTGTTGTCACAACACTTAACCGTGTAACAGAAAAGATCCAGAGAAAAACATGTCTTCCAGTGAACCTTCTACTTCTGATGCTAATTTTGGTGCTGCTATACCATATGACTATGGATCCAATAACAGCAGTAAGAAAGCTTATTAAGGGAAAATTCCAAAGTTTAATGGTGATCCTGAAGAATTTTCTTGGTGGAAAACCAACTTCTACAGCTATGTCATGGGTCTTGATGAAGAACTTTGGGACATACTAGAAGATGGTGTTGGTGACTTAGAACTTGATGACGAAGGTGCTGCTATTGACCGTAAAATACACACTGCTGCTCAGAAGAAGAGCTACAAGAAACATCATATCATCAGAGGAGCACTTGTCACAAACTTCGTGAGTTAAGTCTCAATGAACATGAATCTGCAAGAAAGTCTAAAAGCATTGCTTTAAAGTCAAAGGGAAAATCCTCAAAGGCTCTCAAAGTTGAAGAGTCTGAAAATGAATCTTCTTCTTCTGAAAGCTCTGAGGAAGATCCTGATGATGCTAAAGAAATGGCTATGCATTCAAGCATAATGCAGTACCTGGCCACGAAGAACAAGAAGTTTCTAAGTAAGAGCAGTGGTAAGGGTTTCAAGAAGGAAGAACAGAAAGGTTGCTTCAACTGCAAGAAGCCTGGGCACTTTATTTCTAATTGTCCAGAGTTACAGAAAGAGAAATCCAAGTCAAAGTGGCCAACCTTCGAGTCAAGCAAGTTTAAGAAGCAAATCAAGAAAAGTCTGATGGCTACCTGGGAGGATCTTGATAATGAGTCAGGGTCTGATGAAGATGATGCTAATGTAGTTGTTGGATTAAGTTGTTGAAGTTGCATAGTCGAGTCGATGTCGAAGTTGTCGAGTTGTCTAAGTTGTCGAGTTGATAATTATCAATGAATCGTTAACGAAGAGATATATATTGTTGTTTATGTGAAGTATCGTTAAAGGTGATTTGAAGTTGATTGTTTTTTATGTTGTTTATGTGAAGTATCGTTAAAGATGATTTGAAGTTGATTGTTGTTTATGTTGTTTATATGAAGTATCATTAAAGATGATTTGAAGTTGATTGTTGTTTATATTGTTATATGAAGTATTATTAAAGATGAACTACGTGGTTATTTGTATTACTAATTGATGTTGTTATGATGATTACATGATGGTGCTTATGAGTTGTTAAAGAAGAACTATGTAGAATATTTTTATTACTAATTGATGTTGTTATGATGATTACATAATGTAGCTTATGAGTTGTTAAAGAAGTATTATGTGAAGAATTATTATGATTAATTGTTGATGTCCATGTTTTTAAATGTATTTGATGAATTATATGCTTATTATTATTGTTTGTGAAATCTCACCCCTTCTTCTTGAAAATGTTGTCTTCCCTATGGGTAACTTGCAGGTAACCAAGAATAGTTGCGGTCGTGTGAGGTATCTCTCGCGTGTGTCTTAGGTGCTCTGATACGTAACGGGATGAGAATTTTGTTGTCGCTTTCCATTCCTTACGTGTTGTTTTATGAACATGTTGATGAACTAAATTTATGAGATTTTGTGTTGAGGCCCTTATGCCAAAGATTGTTTTGAAAAGTTGAAATATTTCCGTTGCGATGTATTAAAGGAATTTTATTCTATTTATGATTTTATGAAAAAAAGTGTGACATTCCGTTTACGTTGAATTACTCTGATATTATGCAAAAAGAAAGAATTTCAAGTTCGAAAAACGGGGTGTTACAATTGGTATCAGAGCAGGTCGGTCCGTCTGGCCAAGTAGTTGAGTCGTGTGACAGTTGAATACTATCGTTGTGTTTACTAATTAATTGTTATGTTTTATTATGTGATATCATGTTTGACCGACTAACTTTAATGTGGTTTTGTGTATTGTTTGAAGTTACTATTTTGTTATATATAGTTTAAGATATTTAAGCAATAATTAAATTCATTTTTCTCTTGTGCTTTGAATTTCGAGGACGAAATTATTTTAAGGGGGTAGAGTTGTAACGCCCTATTTTATTATTTATTTATTTTATTGAGTTTAGATATCTTTTTATAATTTAGTCGATTTATTTTGATAAGTGATATTTTGTTATGTTATATGTTGGTATTTATTAGTATAATATATATGTTATCTGGTGTAGAAATATATATGTTATTTGGTATTTGTTATAGAAATATATTTGATATTTGTTATGGAAGTAATTTATATATATTTTTAAATAGAATAATTATTAAGTTGTGGGGCTGTTTTTGAATTAGTTAGAATTATGAGGGAATAAGTGGAATAAGATAAAACAAATAGAAGAGGTATAAAAGGTAAAACCTAGGTTTAGGAACAGACAGTACGTACAATCAGTTTTGGGAGAAAAAGGGAGAAAACTAGAAGTGGAGAACCAAGGGGCTGCTGCTCCAATTTTATTAAGATAAGGGTGAGATTTCCTTCAATAATCATAGTATATAATTCTGAAATTTGATGAATTGTTGTGTTATTGAGTTAGGGTTAGAAAGTTTATGTTTATTGATAAAATGAGATGAATTGTGTTTTTTGATGCATGTTCCTATGTTGTTTTGATTTCTATATTGCCTATTTGACCTGTAAACATCATTGTAAATAATTTTGGGTGATTAAGGGATCAAAAATTGGGTTTTTGGATTGAAAATTGTTCTTTCTCGTAAGCGAATTCGGCCACCGATTTTCCGAAAGCCAAAACTGGAAAAACACTCATTTTTCACCATTTTCTGTTTTGAATTAGCTTTCGGTGTAAACAGAAAAGTTGTAGGTATGGATGTTAGCTTTTTAAGTCCGTTGGTCTGATTTCTAAATGATTTATAGAACTTGAGTTATGGTCAAATTACTGCACGTAGGTCACAGTTAATATTTATGAATTTCAGCACAACCTTTCCCGAATTTGAAATGGAAACTGATATTGATTGGTACAGAATTGACCTTTGGTGTAAACATGAAAGTTGTAGATAATTGTGTTATCTTTATATTGGTTTTGGTTGGACTTGAAAATCATTTTTGGTTTTTGAGTTATGATGAAAATACTTCAAGGAGGCTTTAGTGAATTATTATATGAATGTATATGTTGATGATAATATATGATGTTTTTCCATGATTAATGGATTATTATAAGAATGTGTATGTTGATGAATATGATGTTATATGATGTTGTTCATGGTTGATGAATTATTATATGAATGTATAAGATGTTACATGATGTTGTTCATAGTTGATGAATTATTATATGAGTGTATATGTTGATTAATATGTTGTTTCATGATGTTGTTCATAATTGATGAATTGTTGTTGTTAATACCATGTTATATGATATTGTTTATGACTGATGAATTATGATATTATGATGCGAAGTCGTTGTCATTGCCACTGTTGTCGTCAATGTCGTTAAAGTTGCAAGTGTTGGTCTAAGTTGTTTGAGTTGTAAGTGGTTGTTCGAAAGTATTGGAGTCTTATAAGTTGTTGACGTTTTCTAAGTTGTATGATGTTGAGTGCATGCATACCCATTTAAGTTGGGGGCTTGATGCCCTGTGAGTTTTTACTCTACACGTTGAGGGCTTGATGCCCTGGAGCTTTAGCTCATTTGCGATGAGGGCTTGACGCCCTAGAAGTATATTAATACTTATTACGTTGAGGGCTTGACGCCCTGGATTGGTACCACATGCATGATTAAGAAGATTAAGTTGTTGAAGTTGCATAGTCGTGTCGATGTCGAAGTTGTCGAGTTGTCTAAGTTGTCGAGTTGATAATTATCAATGAATCGTTAACGAAGAGCTATATATTATTGTTTATGTGAAGTATCGTTAAAGGTGATTTGAAGTTTATTGTTGTTTATGTTGTTTATGTGAAGTATCGTTAAAGATGATTTGAAGTTGATTGTTGTTTATGTTGTTTATATGAAGTATCATTAAAGATGATTTGAAGTTGATTGTTGTTAATGTTGTTTATATTCTTATATGAAGTGTTATTAATGATGAACTAATTGGTTATTTGTATTACTAATTGATGTTGTTATGATGATTACATGATGGTGCTTATGAGTTGTTAAAGAAGAACTATGTAGAATATATGTATTACTAATTGATGTTGTTATGATGATTACATAATGTAGCTTATGAGTTGTTAAAGAAGTACTATATGAAGAATTATTATGATTCATTGATGATGTCCATGTTGTTAAATGTATTTGATGAATTATATGCTTATTATTATTGTTTGTGAAATCTCACCCCTTCTGCTTGAAAATGTTGCCTTCCCTATGGGTAACTTGCAGGTAACCAAGAATAGTTGCGGTCGTGTGAGTTATCTCTCGCGTGTGTCTTATGTGCTCGATACGTAACGGGATGGGAATTTTGTTGTCGCTTTCTATTCCTTACGTATTGTTTTATGAACATGTTGATGAACTAAATTTATGAGATTTTGTGTTGAGGCCCTTGTGCCAAAGACTGTTTTGAAAAGTTGAAATATTTCCGCTGCGATGTATTAAAGGAATTTTATTCTATTTATGATTTTATGAAAAGAAGTGTGACATTCCGTTTACGTTGAATTACTCTGATATTATGCAAAAAGAAAGAATTTCAAGTTGGGAAAACGGGGTGTTACAGAACTTCTTGACAATCTTCATGTATTGAAGAGTCTTGCCATTGATGATTCTCCCTGTTACTGTTCCAAGCTGAGCGTCTGATACAACACCAGATTCTGTCAAAACCTTCAAGAGGCCTCCTTGATACAGAATCTTAGAAATCAATCTTCCAAAAGGAACTTTTCTTCTGGATTTGATTTGGCCTTCCCTGATGGCCCAGCACATGTGGTGCATCACGTATCTTGGAAAGTTGATTTTCTTCTTTTTAATCAAAAAGTACAAAAGCACTTTATGATCCACAGACAGAGTGTCTGTTCCTCCACCTTTCTGAAGCATACTGTCCAGAATGATCGTTAGAAGCATCCTATGTTCTGGATGCATGTGTACCAACTTATTTGAGGGTCTTCCTTCAAATAAGAGTTTGTTGTAGATGCCCATCCATTCACTCTTCTTATCCACATTCCACTGAAATTTTCCTTCATTTGTTACCCTGCATGCCCTGGCAACTATTTCTTCATTTGTTACCCTTCATTTGTTATCTCTAGACCTTTGTACGGTCTCAGAGGTCTCTAACCAATTCCTGATATGTTGGTCCATTCAACATACCAAAGTAACTCATCATTCCTTGTGATAAGAAATGAGAAGAGACGTCGATTCCATGCCTTATTAAGGATCCAAAATCAACTGGAGATTCAACTTGAACTTCTAGAGTCTCTTTGATGATATTCATTGTTCTGGGTTTAATCACATAGGATTTTCCAGTTTTGAGGATCACACCAGATTGAACGACTTCACTTGCCATTTGTAAGGTTCCAGGTTTGATTTTGAGAACAAAATTTTTTCAGAGACTAAAAACGAATGAGTAGTTCAGAGAGAAAATCAAAGTGTGAAAAGTGAAGTGGGTTGTGTGTGATTGCTATTTATAATGAAAGTGGAAAACCGTTTGAAAATGAGAAGGGGACAAACACACATAAGCAATAAAGACTAATGAGCATGCAGCCGTAAAAGTGTTGGGAAGACGCGAGGGTTATTTGTTAAACGTAATAAAATCATTGCCCTTTGAGTTCCTACCCAAAACAGACAGGCCACGTCTGAGAACTTAAAAAGTAACTGTCACCGTAGTGGGGCAGGTGTTACTGAACTCAACAGTCATCCTTCCACTAATACGAGTTTCTTAAGAGTCTAAGTTTCTTTAACAGAGTCTGAGTGTCTTCAGAAGCTTATATTCATCAGAGTCTCCAAGAGAGAGTCTGATTCTCAATTAGCTTCTGAGTAACTTTCAGAGTCTGAATTATGTTTTCAGAAGCACACATTAACCAGAGACATAAAACATGTTCAAATTTTTCTTTATAAAATCAAATCTTTCAACAGTCAAAGGTTTAGTAAATATACCAGCCCATTGATGATCAGTATCAATGAATTGAATATCTAGAATTCCTTTTTGAACATAGTCTCTAATAAAATGATGTTTAATCTCAATGTGCTTTGCTCTTGAATGCATAATTGGATTCTTAGATAAACATATAGCAGCTGTATTATGACAATAAATTGGGATATAGTTTTCAGTTTTTTGATAATCCTCAAGCTGATGTTTCATCCAGAGTAGCTGTGTACAACAACTAGCAGCTGAGATGTATTTTGCTTCTGCTGTAGACAAAGCAATAGTTGCTTGCCTCTTGCTAGCATAGGATATCAGATTCTCTCCCAAAAATTGACAATTGCCACTGGTTGATTTTCTTTCAATCCTGTCTCCAACATAGTCAGCATCACAGAATCCAACTAGCTTATAATCAGAAGATTTCTTATACAGAAGTCCAAGATTAGTAGTTCCTTTCAGATATCTAAAGATTCTCTTGACAACTGTTAAATGAGACTCTCCATGATCTGATTGAATAAAATATCTGGTCTGGATGCAGTTAGGTATAACAAAGAACCTATCATACCTCTATACAGCTTCTGATCAACTTTGGTTCCTTAATCTTTTTTGCTCAGAGTGCAGGTTGGATGCATTGGAGTGTTCATTTCTTTGTAGTCCTCAAGATTGAACTTCTTCAGGAGCTCTTTAGTGTATTTGGACTGATGAACATAGACTCCATCTTTGCATTGGTTGATTTGAATTCCTAGAAAGAACTTCAATTCTCCCATCATGCTCATTTCGAATTCATCCTGCATTGCCTTAGAGAACTCTTTGCAAAGTGAACCATTAGTTGAACCAAAAATGATATCATCAACATAGATTTGAACTATAAGAATGTCCTTCTTCAGAGTTTTTCTGAATAGTGTAGTGTCAACTTGTCCTCTTTCAAAATCATTTTGAATTAAGAAATTACTTAGTCTTTCATACCAAGCTCTGGGAGCCTAATTCAAGCCATATAGTGATTTCTTCAATTTATAAACATGCTCTGGATGTTTTAAATCTTCAAAGCCAGGAGGTTGTTTGACATAGACTTCTTCATAAATGACACCATTAAGAAAAGCACTCTTAACATCCATTTGATACAAGATTATGTTGTGATTCACTGCATAGGAAAGAAGTAACCTGAAATCTTCCAATCTTGCAACTAGAGCAAATGTTTCAGTGTAATCAATGCCTTCTTGTTGACTGTAGCCTTGTGCAACAAGTCTGGCTTTGTTTCTGATTACTTCTCCTTGTTCACTAAGCTTATTTCTGAACACCCATTTAGTTCCAATAATGTTCTTGTGTTCAGGCTTAGCTACTAGATCCCACACTTCATTCCGTTTGAATTGATTAAGTTCATCTTGCATTGCCAGAATCCATCCTTCATCTCCAAGTGCTTCTTCAACAGAGGTTGGTTCAATAATAGATAATAATCCCAAGGCAGACTCTTCTTGTCTGAAATATGATCTAGTTCTTCTGGGACTATCTTTATTTCCAATGATTTGATCCTCAAGATGTGAAGACTTGTATTTGAAATAATGTTTGGATTGACTAGCAGGCAAGAGACTTCTTTGCTCAAAGACACAACTAAGAGACTTCTTTGCTCAAGGACACAACCAAAAGACTTCTGACACAATTTACAGAAAATTGAATAGAGTTGAAACACTTGATAAACAATCAAATGTGTTCCAATTACCAAACACAGACAGACTCTGTTTTAAACAAAGACAAACTCTGTTTTTCTGCTTAACTTAGAGATTCTAGAACACACAGTTTGTAAGAACAATCTAAGTTGTTGATGTGTTTCTTGTCTGACTCAGTAAGAATACAATAGCTTAGCAGCGTAGTTTTTTAGTCGTAGAGTCCAACAATTCTTCAAGTCTTCTATCCTTTATATAGGCGTTGGAGAGAGACGTTGAGACAATCCAGCACATCAAGAGAATTCTGGAAGCTTGATCAATAGTTGTTGATCTGTTGCTTGATATGGTAATAGTCCTTCAAATGCATATTTTGAATTCCATTCCTTTTGAAGCTTAATACCGGTAGACATAGTTGCCAAACTATATGAGGTAGTAGAGTAGTGGAAACAGAGTTCGTACACGCGTACTATGTACTATTCTGCATTCATTGTCGTTGAGCATCGCACGCTCAAGTTGACTTTGAAGCTAGCCGTTACTCCAAATGAGAGTTTCTTGTGCATCATAATGCCTTTAAAAAACCTTCTAAGTAGATCTTCAGATTGCAGGCTTCAGACTCACTATAGCACTTCAGCTTCTGATGATCTTCAGACTTTCTTGGTCTTCAGGTTCTGATCGTCTTCAGACTCTCTTGAACTTCAGGTTCTGATAGTCTTCAGACTCTCTTGAACTTCAGGTTCTGATAGTCTTCAGACTCTCTTGAAATAGCTTCTGATGATTCTTCAGACTCTTCAGATCGTCAGAATCACAAGCAACAAGTTTCTCTTGGTCATGCTCTCAAAATGTTCAAACAGAATACTTTCTAAGATACAAATCTTGATTAATATCCTGCATACTTAAACAAATATTAGCATATCCAATTGACAATTTTTAATACCTTGTTATCATCAAAACTCAAAACGTGGTATTGCTGAACACCTTTGTTCCAACAATCTCCCCCTTTTTGATGATGACAAACATCAGTATTTAAAAGGTCAATTGTTGTTAATCTCATTAACAGGTTGACTTAAAGGGTCTGAGGTTTGTAAGATCTGACTCCCCCTGAGACTGATAGTTCTTAAGTTGAGGTTTGTAAGCTCCCCCTAAGTTCTATCCAAGTTAATTAAATTCATGTTACGCAAATAGCTGAATCAAATCTCAGAATAATAAACGAATTTGAGAAAAGATTCCTTTTAATGGGGGCTCAGAATCTAACTAAGTACCTTTCGCAAATTTCCCTTTAACTTTACATAGAACTCAGTGATCTTTCTCCATACAGTTTGTAAAAGTCACTAATCTTTCTCCCCCTTTTGTCATCAACAAAAAGGTTTAGAAACAAGTTTCTCCCCCTTTTTAAATGACTTCAAGCGAGGGTAAAAATTTTTTTTAAAGAAAATGAGAAACAAGATTCAGAGCGAAAACATATAAGATTCAGAGCAAAAAAAAATATATCAGAAGCAAAAACTTGAATAACCATAGAATGAAAGTTCATAAGATAATAGAAAACAGCAGAATAAAGTTACAAGCAAAACAAAACAAAACATTAAAAATGTGCAACTAAGGTTGGTTTTGTTTGGCAATGTGATCCATCAATTTCTGGAGATCCTCTTGCCGTTTCATGACAATCTCTTCAAGAGCTTCAATTCTTCTGAGACGAGCTTCTCTCTCAAGTCTTGCTTCTTCCTGAACTCTGTGAAGTCTCCTCCTTAGTGAATCATAAACCACTGTTTCCCTTGGATTGTATTCATCAACATCAAAGAATGGTTTATATTCCAACCGCAGAATAAGAGCTTTCTTCTTAGCTTTTGCTTCCTCAGCTTTCTTAACATCTTCCACATGTTTAGCAAGAACAAAAGCTTGTTCTTTTACAGCGGCCTTCTGAATTTTGGTGACAAAATCCACAAATTCAGTCTTCAGAGTGGAGAACTTTTCCTCATAGCTTACATTGAGGATAGGCACAAACCTTTGCTCAATAATATCCTTGAGCTTAGAGTTTGACATTCCATAAAACTCATCTATCTTTAACGAATCAAAGAGGTTGTGAGGTTCAGAAGTTGAAGGTTCAGAGGCTACTATTGTTTGTAAGGTTTGGAAGCCTGTTACAACAATTTGAGGTTGGGTAAGAGGTTCAGTAACTGTTTCAGACACAGGCTCTGCTATGCACTCTGTTACAGGTTTTGGTATGACACTAGAAGCTTGTTCCAGAATCTCAGAGACTGGTTCCTTTACAGTTTCAGAAGTAGGTTCAATAGAAGCTAGGGTTAGATTTTCTGAAGGTTGGGGTACAGAGTCTGGTTTTGAAACCGATTCTGTAGCTTTTGAGGTTTTGGATTTTGCGGGGGTCTTTGGTAGTTCTCCTCCTAGTTGTTTTTCAAGAGAATCTAGGGTGTCTGGAGAGTCTACACAAATAGTTTCATGTTGGGGGGATGGTTGAGTTGATTGAATTGTTACTTCAGGTTCTTTAGTAGGTTGAATTGCCTGAAGTGGTTTGAGAAATGATGGTTGAGCAGGGTGGTCAGAGGGTAAGTTCAGAGACACTTTGATGGTGTCTTGAATAATCCTGTCAATAGTTGAATCAACATATTCAACTATTCTGGGATCAAGTGGATCAAAGGATGATATAGGTTTGATTGGAGAGAGGGTTTTATTTCTGAGGGATGGAAGGACTCGGCTCAAGGGTATGTTATCTGATTCAGTATCAGATGAGGACTCTTGATTCGTAAAAGAGGTAGGTGAGTTAAATGCAATGTTACCTGAGGTGCAAATCCCAGCTTCTGGAGAGGCTTGCTGATCAGAAGCATCAGACAGAGTAGCTTCTGATAGATCAGCTTCTGTAGGGGCAACCTGACTCTTCTGTTTCAGAGCTGATGCAAGTAACTTAGCAGCTTCTTTCACAGTTTCTTCCTTAAGTCCTTCAACCATAACTTCTGCAGCCATTACCTTGCCAGCATCATGTTCATCTTCAATCATAGATACATAAGTACCTATCTTCCGTGCTACATCCTTAGCCATAGTAACCACTTCCATCTTTCTTTTCTTGACCTGACTTTCTTCACCATCAGAGTCAGTATCAAGGAATTCAACAATTTCTTCAGCCAACTTCTGGTAATCTCTGTCAGCTTTGCCTTTCTTAGCTTTCTTCTCATTCTTTGCCTTCTTCTCGTCCTTAACTTTCTTCTCATCCTTGGGTTATTTATCCTTTCTTTAATTTCCTTGGATGCAGAAGAGACAGACAGAGGCATAGGAGCTATGGTCTCAGAGGCACCAATAGTCACTCCTGGAAGAGCTGTAGACTTTTTCTTCTTCTTGGGAGGCTTTTGCTTCTCTTCCTCTTCCTCTATATTAATTTCCTTGGTCCTTTTGCCTTTAACCTTAAGAGGTCCTCCTCCAGTAGTCTCAGGAATGGCAGAATAGTTGACTATTCTACCAGTTTCATTGTAGTAATCTACTACAAATCTTGCTAGGACTTCGGGACTGTCTTCTTTGGAAATAGGAGGGAAGTCCATCATCAAATCTGATTGAACAAAAGATTCCTTCATATCTTGATTAGAAGGATTGAACCTTTTGACAATCTTTATGTATTGGAGAGTCTTGCCATTGATGATTCTCCCAGTCACTGTTCCAAGGTGAGCATCTGATACAACACCAGATTCTGTCAAGACCTTCAAGAGGCCTCCTTGATACAGAATCTCAGAGATTAATCTTCCAAAAGGAACTTGTCTTCTGGATTCAGTTTGGCTTTTCCTGATAGCCCAGCACATGTGGTACATCACGTACCTTGGAAAGTTTATCTTCTACTTCTTAATCAGAAAGTACAGAAGCACTTTGTGATCAACAGACAGAGTGTCTGTTCCTCCACCTTTCTGAAGCATACTATCCAGTATGATCTTCAGAAGCACCTTATACTCAGGATGCATGTCTACCAACTTATTTGAGGGTCTTCCTTCAAATAAGATTTTGTTGCAGATACCCTTCCACTCGCTCTTCATGTCCACATTCCATTGGAATTTTCCTTCATTAGTTACCCTGCAGGCTCTGGCAACTACTTCTTCAGTGATAAGGATTGGAATCCCCGTCACAGCAGACCTGATTTCAAGACATTTGTACGGTCTCAAACCCATTTGCTTTCTATTCTTGCCAGCCATAGAGGGGTTGTTCATGATTTCGGCAGTTTCTTCAATGGTAGCGTCGTCCTTGTCGAAAACTTCTGCTCTAACCCAAAGGTCTCTCACCAACTCTTGATATGTTGGTCCATTCAACACACCAAAATAACTCATCATTCCTTGTGATAAGAAATAAGAAGAGACATCTACACCATGTCTTATAAGGGAACCGAAATCCACTAGAGATTCAACTTGAACTTCCAGAGTCTCTTTAATAAGGTTCATGGTCCTGGGTTTAATCACGTATGATTTACCAGTTTTGATAATCACACCGGATTGAATAAGATCACTTTCATTTGAAGGTTTCTAGGTTTTGATTTTGAGAACAAAAAGTTTTTCAGAGACTGTAAACAAGAGAAATGTTCAGATAAAAAATCAAAGTGTGAAAAGTGAAGTGAGTTGTGTGTGATTGGTATTTATAGTGAAAGAGTAGAAAACCGTTTGGAAATAGAAGGGGGAAAACAAACAAGAGTAATAAAGACTAGTGAGCATGCATCCGTAAAAGTGTTGGGAAGACGCGAGGCTTACTTGTTAAACGTAATGAAATCATTGCCCTTTGAGTTCTTACCCAATACAGACAGGCCACGTCTGAGAACTAAAAAAGTAACTGTCACCGTAGTGGGGCAGGTGTTACTAAACTCAACAGTCATGCTTCCACTAATACGAGCTTCTTGAGAGTCTAAGATTCCTTAACAGAGTCTGAGTGTCTTTCAGAGTCTTAATTCTGTTTTCAGAAGCTTACATTAACCAGAGACATAACACATGTTCAAATTTTTCTTTAAAAAATCAAATCTTTCAACAGACAAAGGTTTAGTAAATATATCAGCCCATTAATGATCAGTATCAATGAATTCAATATCTAGAATTCCTTTTTGAACATAGTCTCTTATAAAATAATGTTTAATCTCAATGTGTTTTGCTCTTGAATGCAGAATTGGATTCTTAGATAAACATATAGCTGTTGTATTATCACAATAAATTGGGATACAGTTTTCAGTTATTTGATAATCCTCAAGCTGATGTTTCATCCAGAGTAGCTGTGTACAACAACTAGCAGCTGAGATGTATTCTGCTTCTGTTGTAGACAAAGCAATAGTTGCTTGCCTTTTGCTTGCCCAGGATATCAGATTCTCTCCCAAAAATTGACAATTGCCACTGGTTGATTTTCTTTCAATCCTGTCTCTAGCATAGTCAGCGTCACAGAATCCAACTAGCTTATAGTCAGAAGATTTCTTGTACAGAAGTCCAAGATTAGTAATTTCTTTCAGATATCTAAAGATTCTCTTAACAGCTGTTAAGTGAGACTCTCTAGGATCTGATTGAAACCTTGCACACAGACATACACTGAATAAAATATCCGGTCTGGATGCAGTTAGGTATAACAAAGAACCTATCATACCTCTATACAGCTTCTGATCAACTTTGGTTCCTTGATCTTCTTTGCTCAGAGTGCAGGTTGGATGCATTGAAGTGTTCATTTCTTTGCAGTCCTCAAGATTGAACTTCTTCAGGAGCTCTTTAGTGTATTTGGACTGATGAACATAGACTTCATCTTTGCATTGGTTGATTTGAATTCCTAGAAAGAACTTCAATTCTCCCATCATGCTCATTTCAAATTCATCCTGCATTACCTTAGAAAACTCTTTGCAAAGTGAACTATTAGTTGAACCAAAAATGATATCATCAACATAAATTTGAACAATAAGAATGTCCTTCTTCAGAGTCCTTCTGAATAGTATAGTGTCAACTTGTCCTCTTTAAAAGTCATTTTGAATTAAGAAATTACTTAGTCTTTCATACCAAGCTTTGGGAGCCTGTTTCAAGCCATATAGTGATTTCTTCAATTTATAAACATGCTCTAGATGTTTTAAATCTTCAAAGCCAGGAGGTTGTTTGACATAGACTTCTTCAGAAATGACACCATTAAGAAACGCACTCTAAACGTCCATTTGATACAAGATTATGTTGTGATTCGCTGCATAGGAAAAAAGTAACCTGATTGCTTCCAATCTTGCAACTGGAGCAAATGTTTCTGTGTAATCAATGCCTTCTTGTTGACTGTAGCCCTGCGCAACAAGTCTGGCCTTGTTTCTGATTACGTCTCCTTGTTCAGTAAGCTTATTTTTGAACACCCATTTGGTTCCAATAATGTTTTTGTGTTCAGGCTTAGCTACTAGATCCCACACTTCATTCCTTTTGAATTGATTAAGTTCATCTTGCATTGCCAGAATCCATCCTTCATCTCCAAGTGCTTCTTCAATAGTGGTTGGTTCAATAACAGATAATAATCCCAAAGCAGACTCTTCGTGTCTGAAATACGATCTAGTTCTTCTGGGACTATCTTTATTGCCAATTATTTGATCCTCAGGATGTGAAGACTTGTATTTGAATGAATGTTTGGATTGACTGGCTTGCTGAGAACTATCTTGAGCTTCTTCAGAAGCTTCTTCATTAGGAACTTCATGGGATGCTCCAGCTTCTGAAGTATCTTCAGATTCTGGAATCTAAACAGAGGTCTGATGTAGATCCTGTTCTGAACATAACATGCTGTATTTACTACTTCTGCCCAAAAATGTTTAGCCAGACTATTCTCATGGATCATGGTTCTAGCCATTTCTTGTAAGGTTCTGTTCTTTCTCTCTACAACTCCATTTTGTTGTGGAGTTCTAGGTGCAGAGAATTCATGAATAATTCCATGTTTTTCACAGAAAACCTCAAAAGGCTCATTTTCAAATTCTCCTCCATGATCACTTCTGACTTTCAAAATTTTCAATTCTTTTTCAGATTGAATTTGGATGCAGAATTTGCTAAACACAGAATATGAGTCATCTTTAGTTTTCAGAAACTTAACCCAACTCCATCTGCTGTAATCATCAACAATGACTAGTCCATACTTACTTCCATATAAGGATGCAGTGCTAACTGGTCCAAATAAATCAATGTGAAGTAACTCCAAGGGTCTGGATGTAGAAACAATTTCTTTCGGTTTAAAGGAACTCTTAACAATTTTCCCTTTTTGACATGCTCCACAAAGAGCCTTTGACTAGTTGCAACTTGCTAAGCTTAGAGATTAACCTCCAGTTTGCATGTCCCAGCCGTCTCTGCCACAACCATTTCTTATCACCCATTGACAAAAGGCAAACTACCTTCTGATCAGTCAGTTCAGAGAACTTTATCTTGTAGACATTGTTTCTTCTCTTTACCTTGAAGACTATGGATTGATCATCCTTGTTAACTACAGTGCAGTTGTTCTTATTAAACAAAACATCATAACCACTGTCACATAATTGACTTATGCTCAGTAGGTTATGTCTAAGCCCATCAACAAACCACACATTACTAATAGAGATTAGAGAGTTACCAATGGTTCCAGTACCAATTGTAACGCCCGTTTTGATTATTTAAATTATTTTATATAGTATAGATAATATTTATATGATTTTGTGTGAATTAAGTGATATATAAGTTATTATGTGATTTATGTGATTTTATATGATTAGGTGATGTGTTGTGATTTTATTAGGTGGCTTATTTTATTATTTGATAGAATAAGGTTTCAAAATAGAATAAATATTAAGTTGTGGGGCTGTTTTTGAGTTAGATAGAATTATGAGGGAATAAGGGGAATAAGGTAAATTAGATAGAAGAGGTATAAATGGGAAAACCTAGGTTAGAAACTGTCAGAACGTACAATTCAGAGTTTTGGGAGAAAAAGGGAGAAAACAGAAGAGGAAAACCAAAAGGCTGCTGCTCCAATTTTCTTAAGGTAAGGGTGAGCCTAGCATTGCAATTACATTAAGCTTATGATTCATAATTATAATTAACATGTTTAGGAGTTTTTCATGAGAAATTAAGACTTAAGAATTAGGCAAAAAGTGATGAAATGATGATTAGATAATGAGAAACAGTACCAATGTTGTAGAAGACTGTTTACAGACCATAGGATAACCCCTAAACATCTTTATAGTCGAAAATTTGAAGGAATAGGATGAAATTTGGGGTTTTTGGTGAAAACCCTCGTAACCCCGTAACTGTTCTGTCATCGCTCGCCACAGCGAGCAATCAACTCGCCACGGCGAGTGCTCCCTTAGAAGGCTCGTGAGGCGAGCAACCCACTCGCCATAGCGAGTAAACTCTAGATGTCTCGCGAGGTGAGCAGTTCCACTCGCCATAGCGAGCAACCCCTATGAAGGCTCACGAAGCGAGCAACCCCAACTCGCCATAGCGAGTTACCCTTGATGGTACGCGAGGCGAGCAGTTCCACTCGCTGTAGCGAGTAACCCCTATGATGGTTCGCGAGGCGAGAGATCCCACTCGCCATAGGGAGTAGTTCTGTATCAGACTACCTTTTAGAATAATGCGACTCTTGTCGCACGATTAGTTGTGAGATTACCCCTGGATTAGAGTTAAGTACTGAAATATTAAGAACAATCTGTAGAGCTGTTAACTGATGCTTGACTTGTTATAGTGACCTGTACATTTGTAAATGCTTTCCTTTGAATTATATGAGATGATGTAAGTGAATGTTTAGGAAGTTGAGTCCATGCATATTCATCCAGAGACGAGGGCTCATGCCCTAAGAGCTTTTGCTCAATAGCGACGAGAGCTTATGCTCTAGGAATATTTTTATGCTCAATAGCGACGAGAACTTATGCTCTAGGAGTATATTTATACTCAATATGGTACCACATGCATGATTAAGATGTCTAAGTTGCATAAGTCGAGGTTGCATTGTCGAGTCAAACTATTAAGTTGAAATTATGATGTTGATTAAGATGTTACTTGACTGTTGTTGTGATATTATGATGATGAAGTTATGCTGTTAAATATAATTGTTGAATTATATGTTAATGTTTTTGTTTTGTGAATCTCACCCCTTCTGCTTGGAAATGTTGCCTTCCCTATGGGTAACTTGGAGGTGATTAAGTTTTAGCTGCTGCTGCTGTTGTGAGTGGCTACCCTCACTATGTCCATAGGTGGTTTGATACGTAACGGGATGGGGACTTTTATATATTTTCTACTCCTTACGTATTACCTTGAACTGACATGAATTATGCTGAGACTTTTGATTAGGCCTGCGAGCCAAGATTATTATGTTAACTTGAATTTTATCCTCTGCGAAGTTTAAATAATTTTGACTAGAATAAATTATTATTTATTCCATTTTTGAGATTTTAAGAAATCTAGCATTCTGTTTAGGTGATACTCTGATTTAATTATGAAATTTTGATGTTGGGAAAACGGGGTGTTACAATTGGTATCAGAGCAGGTCCGTCCGTCCGGCCAAGTAGTAGAGTCGAGTCGAGCCTAGTAGAGTTGTGTGACAATTTTGTATTGTCCTTGTTGTCCTGATTTGTTATTGTTGTGTAGAATCTTTGAGGTTAATCTTGTATGTTTTCCGTTGATGGGTATGGATGTAATCCTTGGTATGAACTGGTTGGAATACAACCATGTTCATACAGATTGTTTTAGAAAGACGGTGTACTTTTCCTCTGCCGAAGAAGAGAGTGGAGCAGAATTTTTGTCTACTAGGCAGCTGAAGCAATTAGAACATGATGTGAACTTAATTATTTCCTTGATGGCATATTTGTCTGTGGAGAATTAGACTGTGATTGATAGGTTGCCGGTTGTTAGGGAATTTCCAGAAGTGTTTCCTGATGAGATTCCAGATGTGCCACCAGAGAGAGAAGTTGAATTTTCGATTGATGTTATTCCGGAAACGAAGCATGTGTCTATGACACCTTATCGCATGTCAGCTTCCGAGTTGGCTAAGTTGAAGAAACAGTTAGAAGATTTGCTTGACAAGAAGTTTGTTAGACTGAGTGTTTCTCCTTGGGGAGCGCCAGTATTACTAGTAAAGAAGAAGGACGGTAGTATGAGGTTGTGTATTTATTACCGACAACTGAATAAAGTAACTATAAAGAATAGGTATCCACTTCCGAGAATTGACGATTTGATGGATCAGTTGGTGGGTGCACGAGTGTTTAGCAAGATTGATTTGAGGTCGGGTTATCACCAGATTAAAGTGAAGGACGAAGATATGCAGAAGACGGCTTTTAGGACACGTTATGGACATTATGAGTATGAAGTGATGCCCTTCGGTGTAACGAACGCACCTGGTATGTTTATGGAATATATGAATCGCATCTTTCATGCATTCTTGGATCGATTCGTGGTTGTGTTCATCGATGGTATTTTGATTTACTCCAAGTCCGAAGAAGAACATGCTGAACATTTGAAGATAGTCTTGCAGGTGTTGAAGGAGAAGAAGCTTTATGCTATATTGTCGAAGTGCGAATTCTGGTTGAACGAGGTGAGTTTTCTTGGCCATGTTATTTTTGATAATGGTATAGCAGTTGATCCGTCTAAAGTTGAAGCAGTATCGCAATGGGAGACTCCTAAGTCGGTTACAGAGATTATAAGCTTTTTGGGATTAGCTGGGTACTACAGAAGATTTATAGAAGGATTTTCGAAGTTGGCACTTCCGTTAACGCAGTTGACCTGCAAAGGTAAAGCATTTGTGTTGGATGTTCACTGTGAAAATAGTTTTAATGAATTGAAGAAGTGTCTGACGACTGCTCCAGTTTTGATTTTGCCTAAGTCCGATGAACCTTTTGTTGTGTATTGTGATGCGTCCAAATTGGGTTTAGGTGGTGTGCTTATGCAAGATGGTAAAGTGGTTGCTTATGCATCAAGACAGTTGAGAATCCATGAACGAAATTACCCTACTCACGACCTTGAATTAGCTGCAGTGGTATTTGTGCTTAAGATTTGGAGACATTACTTGTATGGTTCGAGATTTGAAGTGTTTTGTGATCACAAGAGCTTGAAGTATTTGTTTGGTCAGAAGGAATTGAATATGAGACAGCGAAGGTGGCTTGAGTTGTTGAAAGATTATGACCTTGGTTTGAATTATCATCCGGGTAAAGCTAATGTTGTTGCAGATGCCTTAAGTAGGAAGACTTTACATATGTCCGCTATGATGGCTAAAGAATTTGAGTTGCTAGAACAGTTTAGAGATTTGAGTTTAGTTTGTGAATGGTCACCTCAAAGTGTAAAGTTGGGAATGCTGAAGATTGATAATGAATTCTTGAAAAGTATTAAAGAAGCGCATAAATTGGATGTTAAGCTTGTGGATTTGTTGGTTGCTAGTAATCAGACTGAAGACGGTGACCTTAAGGTCGATGATCAAGGTGTGTTGAGGTTCCGAGGTAGAATTTGCATCCCAGATGATGACGAGATGAAGAAAATGATTCTTGAAGAGAGTCATAGAAGTAGCTTAAGTATTCACCCGGGAGCGACGAAAATGTATCATGATTTGAAAAAGTTGTTTTGGTGGTCTGGATTGAAACGTGATGTGGCACATTTGTGTATTCGTGTTTGGTTTGTCAGAAGTCAAAGGTGGAACATCAGAAACCGGCTGGGATGATGATACCTTTAGATGTGCCAGAGTGGAAATGGGATAGTATATCCATGGATTTTGTGACAAGTTTGCCGAATACGCCTAAAGGGAATGACGCCATTTGGGTGATTGTTGATAGACTGACGAAGTCGGCTCATTTTATTCCGATTAACATCAGTTTTCCAATAGCTCAGTTGGCAGAGATTTATATTCGTGAAATAGTGAAGTTGCATGGTGTTCCTTCGAGCATCGTACCAAACAGAGACCCGAGGTTTACTACTAGATTCTGGAAGAGTTTGCAAGAGGCTTTAGGTTCTAAGTTGAAGATGAGTTCGGCATATCATCCGCAGACAGATGGTCAGTCGGAAAGGACGATTCAGTTGTTGGAAGATTTGTTGAGGGTTTGTGTACTTGAGCAAGGAGGAATTTGGGATAGTCATCTTCCGTTGATAGAGTTCACGTACAATAACAGTTATCATTCTAGTATCGGAATGGCACCTTTCGAGGCTTTATATGGCCGGAGATGTAGAATCCCGTTGTGTTGGTTTGAGTCAGGTGAGAATGTGGATTTAGGACCAGAAATTGTTCAACAAACTACTGAGAAGGTAAAAATGATCCAAGAGAAGATGAAAGCGTCGCAGAGTCAGCAAAAGAGTTATAATGATAAACGTAGGAAAGACCTTGAGTTACAAGAGGGAGATCACGTATTCTTAAGAGTTACTCCCATGACCGGTGTGGGTCGTGCATTGAAGTCGAAGAAGTTAACCCCGAAGTTTATTGGTCCGTATCAGATATCAGAGAGAATTGGGACGGTGGCGTATCGAGTAGGTTTACCGCCGCACCTTTCGAATTTGCATGATGTGTTTCACGTGTCGCAAATTCGGAAGTATGTTCCAGATCCATCCCTTGTGATTCAAAGGGATGATGTGCAAGTTAGAGATAACCTTACGGTTGAGACCTTACCAGTGAGGATCGAAGGCCGTGAAGTGAAGAGGTTGAGAGGCAAGGTGTAACACCCGTTTTAATTATTTAAATTATTTTATATAGTATAGGTAATATTTATATGATTTTGTGTGAATTTAAGTGATATTTGAAATATTATGTGATTTATATGAGTTATGTGATTTTATGAAGGTTGAGACTTATTTTATTGTTTAATAAAATAAGATTTGAAAATAAAACAAATAATAAGTTGTGGGTTTGTTTTAGAATTAGATATAGTTGTGGGGAAATAAGATAAAATAAAACAAATAGAGGTTTAAAAGGGGGAAATAGGTTTAGAATTGTACAGAACGTGCAATTCAGAGCTTTGGGAGAAAAAGGGAGAAAACAGAAGAGAAGAACCAGAGAGGCTGCTGCTCGATTTTCTTAAGGTATGGGTGAGCCTATCATTACAATTTCATTAGAACATGTAATTCATGATTATAGTTAACAAATTCCAGGTTTAATTCATGATAATTGAGAATTTGAGAGTTAGGTCAGAAGTGAGGAATTGAGGCTTAGATGATGAAAAACTGTACCAATGTTGTAGAAAACTGTTTACAGATCATAGGATGACCCTTAAACATCATTATAGTCGAAAATCTGAAGGATTAGGATGAAATTTGGGGTTTTGGGTGAAAACCCTCGTAACCCCGTAACTGTTATGTCGTCGCTCGCCACAGCGAGCAATCATCAGCTTGCGAGGCGAATTGAACAGCTCGCTATAGCGAGCAACCCCCAGAAGGTTTGCGAGGCGAGAACCTACTCGCCATAGCGAGTAACACCAGGAGCTCGCCAGGCGAGTAACCCAACTCGCCATAGTGAGTCACCCTTGATCGTACGCGAGGCGAACAGTTCCACTCGCCATAGCGAGTAGTTCTGTATCAGACTACCTTTTAGAACAATGCGACTCTTGTCGCACGAATAATTATGAGATTATCCCTGGATTAGAATCAAGCCCTGAATTATTAAGACGACTTGTAGAGCTGTTAACTGATGCTTGAGTTGTTATAGTGACCTATACATTTGTATATGCTTTCTTTGAAATATAAGAGATGATGTATGTGAATGTTTACGATAGTACTATGTTTGTGATGTCGATTGCTGCAATGCTGCCATGAATGTTGATAATTAAAAGCTGCATGTGTCGTTATAAGATTTAGGATGTCATAGTCCAAATTATTGGAGTTCATTTGAGATGTCTAAGATTTAAGAGATTGAGTCCATGCATATTCATCCAGAGACGAGGGCTCATGCCCTAGGAGCTTTTGCTCAACAACGACGAGAGCTTATGCTCCAGGAGTATTTTTATGCTCAATAGCGACGAGAGCTTATGCTCTAGGAGTATATTTATACTCAATATGGTACCACATGCATGATTAAGATGTCTAAGTTGCATAAGTTGAGTCGAAGTTGCATTGTCAAGTTAAACTATTAAGTTGAACTATGATGTTGAATTATGATGTTGATTAAGACATTACTTGCCTATTATTATGATATATAATGATGAAGTTATGTTGTTAATTGTAATTGTTGAATTATATGTTTAATGTTTTTGTTATGAGAATCTCACCCCTTCTGCTGGAATTGCCGCCTTGTGGGCAAGTGCAGGTGATTAGGCTTTAGTTGTTGTTGCTGTTGTGAGTGGCTACCCTCACAGTGTCCTTAGGTGCTCTGATACGTAACGGGATGGGAACTTTTATAGCTACTTTCTATTCCTTATGTATTTGATTATGGTTAAAGTTTTCAGTTAATTATGTTGAGACACATTTATGAGGCCTGCGTGCCAAAACGATTTGTTAACATTAAATTTTATCCGCTGCAATGTTAGAACAATTTTGATCAGAATAAATGTTTATTTATCCTCTTATGAGAATTTTAGAAACGTAGCATTCCATTTTACATGATACTCTGATTTATTTATGAAATTTTGAATTTGGGAAAAACGGGGTGTTACAATTGGTATCAGAGCAGGTCGGTCCGTCCGGCCAAGTAGATCGAGTCGTTAGTGTCGAGTGTTAGTTTAATTCTGTTTGAATTTCTCTAACCCGTTCTCGTTATGTAGTGAACTAGATGGCTGGAAGAAATGATGCTGCTCTTGCTGCTGCATTACAAGCAATGGCTCAGGCTGTGGGCCAACAACAGAATGCTGGTGGAAATGATGGTGTGAGGATGTTGGAGACCTTTTTGAGGAATCATCCACCAACGTTCAAGGGAAGATACGACCCCGATGGAGCTCAAACATGGCTCAAGGAGGTCGAAAGGATTTTCAGAGTGATGTAGTGTATGGACGTTTAGATGGTGCGCTTTGGTACGCACATGCTGGCAGAAGAAGCTGACGACTGGTGGGTGAGTGTCCAATCGGTCCTAGAGAATGGAGGTGCTGCTGTTACTTGGGCTGTGTTTAGGAGAGAGTTCCTGAACCGTTACTTTCCGGAGGATGTTCGCGGGAAGAAGGAGATTGAGTTCCTTGAGCTGAAACAAGGGAACATGTCGGTGACTGAGTATGCTGCCAAGTTTTTGGAATTGGCTAAGTTTTATCCACACTATACTGCTGAGACTGCTGAGTTTTCTAAGTGCATTAAGTTCGAGAATGGTTTACGTGCAGATATCAAGAGGGCAATTGGTTACCAGAAGATCCGTAACTTTTCCGAGCTAGTGAGCAGCTGCAGGATTTATGAGGAGGACACTAAAGCTCACTACAAGGTAGTGAATGAGAGAAAGAGTAAAGGAGACCAGAATCGTCCGAAGCCTTATAGTGCCCCTGCTGATAAGGGCAAGCAAAGAGTTAATGATGAGAGGAGACCTCAGAAGAAGGATGCTCCTGCCGAGATTGTCTGCTATAATTGTGGTGAGAAAGGCCACAAGAGTAATGCCTGTACTGGAGATGTGAAGCGGTGTTACCGCTGTGGTAAGAAAGGACATGCTACTTCGGCATGCAAATATGATGATGTGGTGTGCTTTAACTGTAATGAAGAAGGTCATATTGGTTCACAATGCAAGAAGCCTAAGAAGGCTCAGACTTCTGGTAGAGTGTTTGCTTTGACTGGCACACAGACAGAGAATGAGGATCGTTTGATCAGAGGTACTTGTTATTTTGATAAAAGTACAGTCTTGTTTAGCAAAACAAAACTTAATAAAAACTAGGTGTGCAACTAAGGCTAGTTTTGTTTGGCAATGTGATCCATCAATTTCTTCAGACCCTCTTGCTATTTCTTGACCATTTCTTCAAGAACTTATGTTTTCCTGAGATGAGCTTCTTTTTCAATTCTAGCTTCTTCTTGAGTCTCATAAACCATTGATTCCCTTGGATTGTACTGATCAGAATCAAAGAATGGTTTATTATCCAATGCCAGAACAAGAGCTTTCTTCTTAGCCTTTGCTTCCTCAGCTTTCTTGATTACTTCCATATGCTTGGCAAGAACGATAGCTTGTTCTCTTACTGCAGCCTTCTGAATTGTAGTGACAAAATCCACAAATTCATTCTTCACAGCAGCAAGTTTATCCTCATAACTGACATTGAGGATTGGCACAAATCTTAGCTCAATAATTTCCTTGAGCTTTGAGCTTGACATTCCATAGAACTCATCTATTCTCAACGAATCAAAGAGGTTGGGAAGTATTTGAGTTTGGGTTGGCTCAGTTGAAGTTGAAGGTTCAGATGTTAAGGTTGTTTGTAAGGTTTCTGAAATTATGGTTTGAGGTTGTTGAAGAGGTTTAGCAACTGCTTCAGACGCAGCCTCTGCTACACATTCTGTTACAAGTTCTGGGTCAGGAATGACATCAGATTCTTGCATCAGAGTCTCAGAGACTGGTTCCTTTTCAGTTATAGTTTCTGGTTCTTTTGTAGCTTCTGGTTGAGTTTCAGGTTCAGGTTGAGGTATAGAGTCTGGTTTTGATACAGATTTTGTAGTCTTGGTTGTTTTAGATTTTGCAGGGGTCTTAGGCAATTCTCTTCCTAGATGTTTCTCAAGAGAATCTAGGGTATCCGGAGAGCCTATATGGGTTGTTTCTTGTTAAGGAGATGGTTGTGAAGATTGGATGGGCTCTTCAGGTTCTTCAGTAGGCTGAATTACCTGAAGTGGTTTAAGAAAGGATGGTTGAGCAGGATAGTCAGGTGGAAAATTCTGAGACACTGTGATGGTCTCTTGGATCACCCTGTCAATAGTTGAATCAACATATTCGCCTATTCTTGGGTAAAAAGAGTCAAGAGATGTGATTGGTTTGATTGGTGAGGGGGTCTTATTGCGAAGGGATGGAATGGCTCTGCTAAGGGGAATATTATCTAATTCTGTTTCAGATAAGGATGGTGACTCTTGATTCGTATATGAGAAAGGTGAGTCATATGAAATATTACCTGAGACATTAGCTTCTAGAGAAACTGGTTGTTCAGAAGCATCAGACAAAGCAGCTCCTGATTGGTCAGCTTCTGCAAACTTAGCAGGACCTTTTTGTTGCAAAGCTGGTGCAAGCAACTTAGCAGCTTCCTTCACAAACCCATCTCTCAGACCTTCTGTCATAACTTCTGCTGCCATAGCTAGCAGCATGTTCATCTTCAACCATAGATACAAAAGTACCTATCTTCTGCCCTAGATCCTCAGCCACGGGAATAGCTTCTTTCTTTCTTTTCTTGATCTGACTTTCTTCTTCATCAGACTCAGCATCAAGATACTCATTAATTTCCTCCACAAGCCTTTTCTGATCTCTATCAGCTTTACCTTTCTTCGCTTTATTCTCATTCTTTGCCTTCTTCTTGTATTTTGCCTTCTTCTCATCCTTGGTTTTCTTTATCCTATCCTTGATTTCCTTGGATGTAGAAGTGGCAGATAGAGGCATAGAAACTATGGTTTCAGAAGCACCAACAGTCACTCTTGGTAGAGCTGTTGACTTAGACTTCTTCTTCTTCTTTGGAGGTTCTTGCTTCTCTTCCTTCTCTTAGCTTTTGCTTTCTCAGCTCTCTTAACTTCTTCCACATGCTTGGCAATAACAACAGCTTGTTCTTTGACAGCAGCCTTCTGAATTTTGGTGACAAAGTCCAAAAATTCAGTCTTCAAAGTGGAGAACTTATCCTCATAGCTTACATTGAGGATAGGCACAAACGTTTGCTCAATAATGTCCTTGAGCTTAGAGTTTGACAGAGCATAGAACTCATCTATCTTCAACGAATCAAAGAGGTTGTTAGGTTCAGAAGTTGAAGGTTGAGAGGCTACTATTGCTTGTAAGGTTTGGAGGCCAGTTACAATAGTCTGAGGTTCAGGAACCGTTTCAGACACAGGCTCTGCTATGCATTCTGTTACAGGTTCTGGTATGATATCAGAAGCTTATTCCAGAATCTTAGAGACCGGTTCCTCTACAGTTTCTGAAGGTTCAACAGAGGCTAAGGTTAGATTTTCTGAAGGTTGGGGTACAGAGTCTGGTTTAGAAACAGATTCTGTAGCTTTTGTTGATTTGGATTTTGCGGGGGTTTTTGGTAGTTTTCCTCCTAGGTGTTTCTCAAGAGAGTCTATAATGTCTAGAGAGTCTACACAAATTGGCTCATGTTGGGGGGATGGTTGTGTTGAATGAATGGTTACTTCAGGCTCTTCAGAAGGTTGAATTGCCTGAAGTGGTTTGAGAAATGATGGTTGAGCAGGGTGGTCAGCAGGTAAGTTCATAGACACTGTGATGGTGTCTTGAATAACTCTGTCCATAGTTGAATCAACATATTCAGCTATTCTTGGGTCAAGTGGGTCAAAGGATGATAAAGGTTTAATTGGAGAGGGGGATGAATTTCTGAGAGAGGGAAAAACTTGGCTCAAGGGTTTGTTATCTAATTCAGTATCAGATGAGGACTCTTGATTCGTAGAAGAAGGTGAGTTAAATGCAACGTTACCAGAGGTGCCAATCCCAGCTTCTGGAGATGCATGATGATCAGAAACATCAGACAAAGTAGCTTCTGCAGGGGCCACCTGACTCTTCTGTTTCAGAGCTGATGCAAGTAACTTAGCAGCTTCTTTAACAGTTACTTCCTTAAGTTCTTCAGCCATAACCTTTGCTGCCATTGCCTTGCCAGCAACATGTTCATTCTCAATTATAGATACAGAAGTACCTATCTTCTGTGCTACATCCTTAGCCACAGGAACCACTTCCATCTTTCTTTCCTTGACCTGACTTTCTTCACCATCAGAGTCAGTATCAAGGAATTCAACAATCTCTTTAGCCAACTTCTCATAATCTCTGTCAGTCTTGCCTTTCTTAGCTTTCTTCTCATTCTTTGCCTTCTTCTCGTCTTTCTTCGCTTTCTTCTCATCCTTAGGTTTCTTAACCCTCTCCTTAATTTCCTTGGATGCAGAAGATACGGACAAAGGCATGGGAGCTATGGTCTCAGAGGCACCAATAGTCACTCCTGGAAGTGCTGTTGATTTCATCTTCTTCTTGGGAGGCTCTTGCTTCTCTTCCTCTTCCTTTAAAATAACTTCCTTGGTCATTTTCCCTTTAACCTTAAGAGGTCCTCCTCCAGTAGTCTCACGAATGGCAGAATAGTTGATTATTATACCAGTTTCATTGTAGTAATCTACTACAAATCTTGCTAGGACTTTAGGATTGTCAACTTTGGAAATGGGAGGGAAGTCCATCATCAAGTCTGATTGCACATAAGATTCCCTCATATCTTGATTAGAAGGATTGAATCTTTTGACAATCTTCATGTATTGAAGAGTTTTACCATTGATGATTCTCCCAGTCATTGTTCCAAGGTGTGCGTCTGATACTACACCAAATTCTGATAAGACCTTCAAGAGGCCTCCTTGATACAGAATCTCAGAGATTAACCTTCCAAAAGGAACTTGTCTTCTGGATTCATATTGGCTTTTCCTAAAAGCCCAGCACATGTGGTACATCACGTACCTAGGAAAGTTTATCTTCTTTTTCTTAATCAGAAAGTAAAGAAGCACCTTGTGATCAACAGACAAAGTGTCTGTTCCTCCACCTTTCTGAAGCATACTATCCAGTATAATCTTCAGAAGCACCCTATGCTCAGGATGCATGTCAACCAACTTATTTGAGGGTCTTCCTTCAAATAAGAGTTTGTTGCAGATACCCATCCAATCACTCTTCTTAACAACATTTCATTGGAATTTCCCTTCATTCACTACTTTGCAGGCTCTAGCAACCACCTCTTCAATGATAAGGATTGGAATCCCCATCACAACAGACCTGATTTCAAGACCTTTGTACGGTCTTAAACCCATTTCCTTTCTATTATTGCCAGCCAATTTAGGGTTATTCATGATTGAAGCAGTTTCTTCAATGGTAGCGTCTTCCTTGTCGAAAACTTCTGCCCTGACCCAGAGGTCTCTCACTAACTCCTGATATGTTGGTCCATTCAACATACCGAAATAACTCATCATTCCTTGTGATAAGAAATGAGAAGAGACATCTACACCATGACGAATGAGGGAGCCGAAATCCACTGGAGATTCAACTTGAACTTCCAAAGTTTCTTTGATGAGGTTCATGGTCCTGGGTTTAATCACGTATGATTTACCGGTTTTGATTATCACACCAGATTGAATAAGATCACTTGCCATTTGAAGGTTTCTAGGTTTTGATTTTGAGAACAAAAAGTATTTTCAGAGACTGAAAACAAGATAAATGTTCAGAGAAAAAATCAAAGTGTGAAAAGAGAAGTGAGTTGTGTGTGATTGGTATTTATTATGAAAGAGTAGAAAATCGTTTGGAAAAAGTAGGGGACAAACAAACAAGAGTAATAAAGACAGTGAGCATGCAGCCGTAAAAGTGTTGGGAAGATGCGAGGGTAACTTGTTAAACGTAATGAAATCATTGCCCTTTGAGTTCTTACCCAATAAAGACAGGCCACGTCTGAGAAACTAAAAAGTAACTGTCACCGTAGTGGGGCAGGTGTTACTAAACTCAACAGTCATGCTTCCACTAATACAAGTTTCTGAGAGTCTAAGATTCCTTAACAGAGTCTGAAAGTCTATCAGAGGCTTATGTTAACCAGAGTCTCCAAAAGAGAGTCTGATTCTCAATTAGCTTATGAGTATCTTTCAGATTCTTAATACTGTTTTCAGAGGCGCACACTAACCAGAGACATAACACATGTTCAAATTTTTCTTTATAAAATCAAATCTTTCAACCAACAAAGGTTTAGGAAATATATCAGCCCATTGATGATCAGTATCAATGAATTGAATATCTAGAATTCCTTTTTGAACATAGTCTCTTATAAAATGATGTTTAATCTCAATGTGCTTTGATCTTGAATGCAGAATAGGATTCTTAGATAAACATATAGCTGTTGTATTATCACAATAAATTGGGATACAGTTTTCAGTTATTTGATAATTCTCAAGCTGATGTTTCATCCAGAGTAGCTGTGTACAAGAACTAGCAGCTTAGATGTATTTTGCTTCTGCTGTAGACAAAGCAATAGTTGCTTGCCTCTTTCTAGCCCAGGATATCAGATTCTCTCCCAAAAATTGACAATTGCCACTGGTTGATTTTCTTTCAATCCTATCTCCAGCATAGTTAGCGTAACAGAATCCAACTAGCTTATAGTCAGAGGATTTCTTGTACAGAAGTCCAAGGTTAGTAGTTCCTTTCAGATATCTAAAGATTCTCTTAACAACTGTTAAGTGAGACTCTCTAGGATCTGATTGAAACCATGCACACAGACATACACTGAATAATATATCTGGTCTGGATGCAGTTAGGTATAACAAAGAACCAATCATACCTCTATACAGCTTCTGATCAACTTTGGTTCCTTGATCTTCTTTGCTCAGAGTGCAGGTTGGATGCATTGGAGTGTTCATTTCTTTGAAGTCTTCAAGATTGAACTTCTTCAGGAGCTCTTTCGTGTATTTGGACTGATGAACATAGACTCCATCTTTGCATTGGTTGATTTGAATTCCTAGAAAGAACTTCAATTCTCCCATCATGCTCATTTCAAATTCATCCTGCATTACTTTGGAAAACTCTTTGCAAAGTGAACTATTAGTTGAACAAAAAATGATATCATCAACATAAATCTGAACAATAAGAATGTCTTTCTTCAGAGTCTTTCTGAATAGTGTAGTGTCAACTTGCCCTCGTTAAAAGTCATTTTGAATTAAGAAATTACTCAGTCTCTCATACCAAGCTCTAGGAGCCTGTTTCAAGCCATATAGTGATTTCTTCAATTTATAAACATGCTTTGGATGTTTTAAATCTTCAAAGCCAGGAGGTTGTTTGACATAGACTTCTTCAGAAATGACACCATTAAGAAACGCACTCTAAACGTCCATTTGATACAAGATTATGTTGTGATTCGCTGCATAGGAAAGAAGTAACCTGATTGCTTCCAATCTTGCAACTGGAGCATGTTTCTGTGTAATCAATGCCTTCTTGTTGACTGTAGCCCTGCGCAACAAGTCTGGCCTTGTTTCTGATTACTTCTCCTTGTTCAGTAAGCTTATTTCTGAACACCCATTTGGTTCCAATAATGTTTTTGTGTTCAGGCTTAGCTACTAGATCCCACACTTCATTCCTTTTGAATTGATTAAGTTCATCTTGCATTGCCAGAATCCATCCTTCATCTCCAAGTGCTTCTTCAATAGTGGTTGGTTCAATAACAGATAATAATCCCAAAGCAGACTCTTCGTGTCTGAAATATGATCTAGTTCTTCTGGGACTATCTTTATTGCGAATAATTTGATCCTCAGCATGTGATGACTTGTATTTGAATGAATGTTTTGATTGACTAGCTTGCTGAGAACCATCTTGAGCTTCTTCAGAAGCTTCTTCATTAGGAACTTCAGGGGATTCTCCAGCTTCTGAAGTATCTTCAGATTCTGGAATCTGATCAGATTCTGAGTTGATATCAGAATCTTGAGATCCTGCGCAACTTTCATCTTGCTCTGGAGTTTCACTTCCAGACACTTTGTCATCAAATCTGACATGCATAGATTCTTCAACACATTGTGTTTCTGAATTATACAGTCTGTATGCCTTAGATCGTTCAGAGTAACCTAAAAAGATTCCTGTCTGAGCTTTGGCATCCAATTTCTTTAGATAGACTTTATTGTTCAGGATATAACATGTACATCCGAACTAATGAAAATAAGATATGTTAGGTTTCCTTCCTTTAAAGAGTTCATATGCTGTTTTGTTCAACAGAGGTCTGATATAGATTTTGTTCTGAACATAACATGCTGTATATATTGCTTCTGCCCAAAAATGTTTAGCCACACTGTTCTCATGGATCATGGTTCTAGCCATTTCTTGTAAGGTTCTGTTCTTTCTCTCTACAACTCCATTTTGTTGTGGAGTTCTAGGTGCAGAGAATTCATGAATAATTCCATGTTTTTCACAGAAAACCTCAAAAGGCTCATTTTCAAATTCTCCTCCATGATCACTTTTGACTTTCAAAATTTTCAATTCTTTTTCAGATTGAATTTGGATGCAGAATTTACTAAACACAGAATATGAATCATCTTTAGTTTTCAGAAACTTAACCCAACTCCATCTGCTGTAATCATCAACAATGACTAGTCCATACTTACTTCCATATAGGGATGCAGTGCTAACTGGTCCAAATAAATCAATGTGAAGTAACTCCAAGGGTCTGGATGTAGAAACAATTTCTTTCGGTTTAAAGGAACTCTTGACAATTTTCCCTTTCTGACATGCTCCGCAAAGAGCATCTGAATGATAGTCAATGTCTGGTAAGCCTTTGACTAGTTGCAACTTGCTAAGCTTAGAGATTAACCTCCAGTTTGCGTGTCCCAACCGTCCATGCCACAACCATTTCTTATCACCCATTGACACAAGGCAAACTACCTTCTGATCAGTCAGTTCAGAGAACTTTATCTTGTAGACATTGTTTCTTCTCTTTCTCTTGAAGACTATGGATTGATCATTCTTGTTAACTACTGTGCAGTTGTTCTTATTAAACAAAACATGATAACCACTGTCGCATAATTGACTTATGCTCAGTAGGTTATGTCTAAGCCCATCAACAAACCACACATTACTAATTGAGATAAGAGAGTTACCAATGGTTCCAGTACCAATGATATTGCCAGTCTGGTTTCCTCCAAATCCCACAGTTCCTCCCTCTTTCATGGTTAGGGTTAGGAACATAGACTTTTCTCCCGTCATGTGTCGCGATCAACCACTGTCCAGGTACCAAGCCTTCTCCTTTTCTAGTCCTTTTAGACATACCTGCAGCATCAACAATTTCAGACTTAGGTACCCATATTCTCATAGGTCCTCTTGGGTTAGTCCTTGAACCATTGAATTCCTTTCTTAAGGTGTGTCTTGAAGTCATTGGCATTGTTTTCCTCCACACCTTGGGTTTGGAACCGTTCAATTTAGGATTCAACTTGCCTTTCACAGTTTCTTTTCTTTGAAACTTAGGCTTTTGTTTTTTAGACTCTAGCTTCTTCAGAGTCCGTTTATCAGACTCTGAATGTTTTAGAGTCTGAATCATTGAAGCCTTAGGTTCAAAGTTTTCAGAACTTTTGACTTTGCATTCTGAGATTTTAACTTAGTCAAAACTTTAGAACTTGAAGTTATAGGTTCTGAATGAGTCACTGTGTTGACTTCATCAGACTTACTTACAAAGTGATTTTTCAATGCTTCTCTGGCGCCATCAGGACCAGGTTTCAGAATCACTTCATTTGAGCTACCTCTAATGAATCCAAGACCCTGTCCTCTGTTCTGATATGTGCTATAGATCATGGATGCAACCCTAGATCTGTCAATTCTAGTAGCAATAAATTCTTGTTAAGCAATATCTTGCTCACTCAAGTATTTACAACTACACTTCTTGATCAATAAGGTATCATTTTCTTCTTTTAAACTTTCTAACTCCAACAGAGTTGAATTATGCCTTTTTGACAGCTTATTAAGCTGTTGTTTGACTTTCTTCAACTCAGTGGTTTTAGCTTTAAAATGACCAAGAAGCTCTTTGACAGAATCTACTAATTCAGATCTTGTGAGTTCAAAAAATACCTCTGTTTCACTTTCAGAGTCTGCATCTGATTCTGCCTCAGGTGTCTTCTTTACAGATTCAGTTGTAGCCATTAATCCAACAGTTACATTAGCCATTAAAAAATAAATGTAGTTTTCCTATGTTCGATGGGGTGGAAGCCGGATAAAAATATCGAGCACATTATTAATTCGTAAGTATTTAACTTATGAAATTTAATCATGATATATTTCGTACTACTGAAGGCTCTTTACTCTGGGTTATTCCCAACTTGATTTTTTTACAAGACAATTTTAATGATCATATTTTATTATTGTAGTGCTATTGCAGGGTATAATAAGTTGAGTGGTTTTAGAAAGCCGAGAAAGCCATCATGGGATACTCCCACAGTAAGTTAAAAATTATATCAGAAGAAATTCATATAGTAATATAAGTCTTGTATATATAATATTTACTCAGTATAATTTCCTATTTTTGACAATTGTGGTGACAATTGTAGTGTCAAAGACAACCATTCAATTACGAGTGCGGCTACTATATCATGATACATATGTTGAACATTGTATCAGCTGGTATTACTAATTCATGGGATCTGGTGCGTAATTGAATATTTCAATCATTTGTGTTTTTTTTAAGTAAATATGATATTATAATTAATATATTTTTTCTTCTTCTTCAGGTCTTTGGAGACAAAAACCCGTTTACTGATGATGAAATTATGAATGTTCAAGAATGTTGTGCAAGTTTGATTCTGCAAAGACTTTGATGTAATTATATTTCTAGCAATGAACATGCTTTGAAACAATGACAATTAATTATTAGCTTACATCTAGATTTATGGTATTAATGAATGATTTTTTAACTTTGAATTTGTTTATAGTTTGGTATAAAATTTGATCTAATATTTTATATTAGTGGCCTTGTATGAAATTTTAGATAAATTTGTTAAATTATGTATTATAATCATATATACAATGGTAATGGCAAATAAAAAAATAAAAAATAAGCAGGTTATTAAGTGGGATCAAATCATAGACTTAAAAACTGAATATTTTTTTATCGTTTTGAACCTTTTTAAGTGGGGTGATCCGACTTAATAAACATATTTTAAGTGGCGTTGTCCGACTTAAAAAAACATTTTTAAGTCGAAAGATTGGTCTGACTTAAAATCAAAATAGTTATTAAGTCGGCCACCTATAAGTGGGATCAATAACCCACTTAAAAAGTCATTTTCACCCTACTTAAAAAGCCTTTTTTGTACTAGTGCACTAGTACAAAAAAGACTTATTGACACAAAGATTTTAAGTGGGCAGTTATCCACCTGACTTAAGAAATTAGGCGGAGTTTATTAACACATAGATTTTAAGTGGACAACTATCCACCTGACTTAAAATCGTGAGCGAAGGTGAAGTTTTTAAATTCAATAGTTTTATTTTATTTTTTACAAAAAATTCAATAGATATTAAGTTGGTTTACCTCACTAAAAATGTTTTATAAAATTAAACAAAATACAAAGTAACAAAAAAACAAATTCTGTTAAAAAAAACAAACAAACTAAGCTTTAAATCAATTTAGAAATCAGAAGTCAATCTATCGTGAAATTCAGAAATCAATTTAAATCAATTCAAAAATTAGAAGCTTTAATCAAAGTTCACCACCATCAATTCACGGGAAATCAGAAGCTTTAAATCAAGTTCACCACCATCGTTACAAACACCACGATTCTGAAGCAAGTTCACCACCATAGATTCAAACCGTGAAACCCAATCTCACTTCAGTTCACCATCTCCACCACCATCGACTAAGCAGCTTCACCACCGTGAAGCCTTTGCAAACACCTTACCCATCATCTTCTTCCCCTTATGAAGACCACGACAACTTCGTGCGTTTCTCTTTTCGAGGACGTCTGTTACAGCTCCTAGCCTCAAAACGTGTTTTTGTAGTTGCCCAATCATCTCCTCCGTTTTCAATCTCTGGGTTCACCACCTTCGATCAAAGGTAACTTCGATTTCGCAGTTAACTTTGCTTTTATTTTTGATTTTGCTTAAATCTCATTGCAGCTAAATTCGATCTATAATGTGAATGTTCTAAGTTGGTATTGAAATTAAGACATTATGAATCAATATTTGGGGTAGGCTTTTGAAGAGTGAAGGTGAGTTTTGGCTTAGGGTACGGGTTGGGGTAGAGTGGTTGTTTGGACACAATACAGAATATTAGATTGGGTATTAGCACCATGAATAATGATTTTTTTAGCACAGCTATCAATTGTGGTTAAATCGGGTTTTCACTGTGGCCACTACCTTAATTATTAGATTGTTAGCGCCACTGTTCGTCAAAACTACAATGTTACAGGTTCTTGCACAAATTGGATCTATACACATTTAGAGGCCATCTCCATCTAACTCTCCCTCATATTCGCATCCTTTCTCCTATGGAAATGGGTAAGATTTTCTGATAATTCTTTTAAAACGGATATATGAACGCTATGAATGTTTACTTTCAATTACCCTTTTCATTCACAGCTATCCCTTTTAAACACGGAAGATATCGAAGAGGATGATGTTAGTGCTAAAACCCAATCGAAGTCAAAAACAAAGAATTCCTCAAAGAAATCCTCCAAATCAGGGAAAGATCAGGTAATAACCTTTTATCTCCGCTTTATCTCCTTTGATGGCATGCCATTACTGACTAAGCTTTGACGGAATTACTCTTTAGGGTCACAAAAGAAAAACTCCTTCCACTACTGAGCCATCTTCAAAGAAGGCTAAAGTTATAGAAACCAAGGATCATGTGAGTTTTTCTCTTTTAGACAGTCTTATAATCATAATGTTGGCTTTGATAATCTTTTGACTTGCGTTTCATATTTTTTGCTAGCCATGTGATTCATCTGACGCTGTCGAAGCTGACCCTGCTCCAAAAGTCCTCAAAACGGAACGAACGAAAAAGAGAAAACAGGAGACTTCGATGCCTGAGACTCATAAAGGCAGGAAGAGTCACCTAGCAAACCAAAAGGCAGGAAGAAAAAGTTGGGTCATAAAGATTCTAACCCTAATAGTGCCCACTCTTGCGTGAGTGACAACGTCTGGAAGGTACTTCTTAGAGTGAAATCCTCTTTGCCCTTTCGTTGCTTTATTTCGATGATCTAATCTTTATTTTGAACCAAGCCACGCTTCACTATCCTAATATTGTGGTGCCATCACCCATGATGGAAGATGAAGAGGAGGCGGTAAAGTCTAGCCCTCCACCCAAGATTTCTGAATTCATTGAAAAACCTCTGGAGGCTGATGTTCCAGCTGATCGAAACCTCATTTGCTCTACTGGACTGGCCGAAGATGTGGCCAAGATTTTGGCCAAGACTCCAACTCCTACAATCCTGCCAATCAATTCAGAAGAGTTTGGTAGATTAAAAGAAATCAACCCTTTTGAGGCTTTCGATGTTCTTATCCAGAAGAAAGCTTTATTCTCCAAAGCCACTGGTGGTTCTTCGAGCCGGTCCTCGGATGATCCTTCTGAGTTATCAAATGATAGTTTATTGGCATAATTCCGAACTAAAGTTTTAGATGTGGATCTGTATCACTCTATCGAACAGGACATCGCCATTGTCCCTCAAATAAAGGATTTACTCCATAGGGTGAACCTATCTACGTTAGGTTCAAAATTTCACCAATTTTCTGCCAACCTAGTGGTCCTTATAGAGGACCTCCTTTCTGTTGGAACAAGGGTGTTCAGCAATACCACGTTTTGAGTTTTGATGATAACAAGATATTAAAAATTGTTAATTGGATATGCTAATATTTGTTTAAGTATGCAGGATCTTAATCAAGATTTTATTCTTATAAAGTATTCTGTTTGAACATTTTGAGAGCAAAACCAAGAGAAGCTTGTTGCTTGTGATTCTGAAGAACTAGAGAGTCTGAAGAATCATCAGAAGCTATGTCAAGAAGTCCTGAAGACTAAAAGAATCTGAAGCTCAAATAAGTCTGAAGATGATCAGAACCTAAAGGCATTTCGAAGACCATCAGAACCTGAAGACCAAGAGAGTCTGAAGATCATCAGAAGCTGAAGTGCTACAGTGAGTCTGAAGCCTACAATCTGAAGATCTGTTTAGAAGGATTTCTAAAGGCATTTCGATGCATAAGAAACACTCACTTGGAGTAACGGCTAACTTTATAACGCCCGTCTTGATTATTTAGATTATCTTATGTAGTATAGAGAATATTTATATGATTTTATGCGATTTAAGTGATTTATATGATTTATGTGATATGTGTCAGTTTATTAAGTGACTTATTTTATTGTTTAATAAAATAAGATTTGAAAATAAAATAAATATTAAGTTGTGGGGCTGTTTTAGAATTAGATAGAGTTATGAGGGAAAAAGTGAAATAAGATAAATTAGTTAGAAAACATAAATAGGGAAAACCTATGTTTAGAAATTGTCAGAACGTACAATTCAGAATTTGGGAGAAAACAGAAGAGAAGAACCAGAGAGGTTGCTGCTCAATTTTCTTAAGGTAAGGGTGAGCCTAGCATTACAATTCCATTAAAATTAGTAATTCATGATTATAGTTAACGGATTATAGGGTTAGTTCATGAGAATTAGAAACTAAGAATTAGGTCAAAAAGTGATGAATTGATGATGAGAAATTGTACCAATGTTGTAGAAAACTGTTTACAGACCATAGGGTAACCCTTAAACATCATTATAGTCGAAATTGAGGAGGAACATGATGAAAATTGGGGTTTTGGGTGAAAATTGTCGTAACCCCGTAACTGTACTATCATCGCTCGCCACGGCAAGTGCCCTTCAACAGCTCGCGAGGCGAGAAACTCACTCGCCCTAGCGAGTACTGCCTTCAAAGTCCGCGAGGCGAGCAATCCCACTCGTCGTAGCGAGTAAACCCCTTGATGGCTCGCAAGGCGAGCAGTTCAACTCGCCATAGCGAGTGACCTATGTTGGCTCGCAATGCGAGCAGCCTAACTCGTCATAGCGAGCAGTACTGTACCCAACGGCCTCTTAGAATTATGCGACTCTTGTCGCACGAGTTATTGTGAGATGACCCCTGAGATAGAATAAAGTACTACTGCAATGTTAAAGACGGCCTATAGAGATGTTAATTAATGTTTGAGTTTTGTTAGTAGTGACATATACAATTATGTATGCTTCCTTTGAACATTAAGAGATAAATTATGTGATAGTCTATGATATTATTGTGTCTTGAGATGTTTGATGTTCTGCCATGCTGCCATTGTTATTGATTAAAAGCTGCATGTGTCACTCTAAGATTTATGAGTTGTAATATAAATTATTGGACTTTATTTGAGATGTCTAAGGTTCAAGAAGTTGAGTCCATGCATAATCATTCAGAGACGAGGGCTCATGCCCTAGGAGCTTTTGCTCAACAGAGACGAGAGCTTATGCTCTAGGAGTATTTTTATGCTCAACAGCGACGAGGGCTTATGCCCTAGGAGTATATTTATACTCAATAGCGACGAGGGCTTATGCACTAGATTGGTACCACATGCATGTATAAGATGTCTAAGTTCATAAGTCGAGTTGAAGTTGCATTGTCGAGTCAGACTAATAAGTTGAACTATGATGCTGAGTTATGATGATGATTATGAAATTGATTAAAGATGTTATATGATTATTATTATGAATGTATTTGACGTTTATGTTGTTAAATGTAATTATCGAATTATATGTTTAATGCCATTGTTTTGTGAATCTCACCCCTTCTGCTTGGAAATGTTGCTCTTCATATGAGTAACTTGCAGGTGATTAAGCTTTTAGCTGCAGTTTGCTGTTGTGAGTGACTACCCTTACTGTGTCCTTAGGTGCTTTTATCTTCTATTCCTTACGTATTGATTATGATTTTAATATAATTAAGTTTCAGTTGAATTTATGTTGAGAAGTTTTGATGTGCCTTGCGTGCCAAAACTATTTTGTTAACTTGAATTTTTATCCGCTGCGAAGTTTTGAACCTTTTATGATTATTATTTTACGAAGGATAAATCGTTATTTATTCTATTTTGAAATTTTTAGAAATGTAGCATTCCGTTTATTGAGAAACTTTGATTATTTATTAAGGAATTTTTACTTAGGGAAAACGGGGTGTTACAATTGGTATCAGAGCAGGTCGGTCCGTCCGGCCAAGTAGATTGAGTCGTTTGAGTCGAGTATTAGTTTAATTATGTTTTGGATTTCCCTAACTTGTTCTCGTTATGTAGTGATATGAGATAGCTGGAAGAAATGATGCTGCTCTTGCTGCTGCATTACAAGCAATGGCTCAAGCTGTGGGTCAACAACAGAATGCTGATGGTACTGATGGAGTGAGAATGTTGGAAACTTTTATGAGGAACCATCCACCTACTTTCAAGGGAATATATTGAAGGTGAGAAAAACACAAGAAGGGGGGGGGGGGTTGAATTGTGTTAGCTTTTCGCAGCTCTTGAAGAGTGAGAATCTAATTCCTTAGTATCAGAGTCTGAAAGAGATCAGAGTCTGATGGGAGATCAAATTCTGTTGCAGCGGAAATAATCAAGAGAAAGAGAGAAGAGAGAACACAAGCAATTATACAGGTTCCTTCCACAAACCGGAAGCAGTCCTGTCCCCCTTGCACTTCCAAGGAGAGTTTCACTAAAATGTAATATCTATTACAAGTTGCTCAAACACACAGTAAGAGACTTCCAATGCTCAAGCACGCAGGCAAGAGACTTCCAATGCTCAAAGACACAACTAAGAGACTTCTTTGCTTAAGGACGCAGCCAAGAGACTTCTTTGCTCAAGCACACAAGCAAGAGACTTCTGACACAATTTACAGAAAATTGAATAGAGCTGAAAACACTTGACAAACAATCAAACGTGTTCCAACAACAAAGACACACTCTGTTTTTATGCTTAACTTAGAAATTCTAGAATACTCAGTTTGTAAGAATAATCTAAGTTGATGATGTGTTTCTGTTAAGACTCAGTTGAATACGATAGCAATACAGCGTAGTTTTTCAGTTGTAGAGTCCATCAATTCTTCAAGTCTTCTATCCTTTATATAGGCGTAGGAAAGAGACGTTGAGTCATCCAGCACATCAGGATGATTTCTGAAGCTTGATCAATAGTTGTTGATCTGTTGCTTGATATGGTAATAGTCCTTCAATTGCATATTTTGAATTCCATTCCTTTTGAAGATTAATACCGGTAGACACAGTTGCCAAACTGTACGAGGTAGTGGAGTAGTGGAAACAGAGTTTGTACAACGTACTCTGTACTGACCTGCATTCTTTGTCGTTGAGCATCCGACGCTCAAGTTGACTTTGAAGCTAGCCGTTACTCCAAATGAGAGTTTCTTTTGCATCTTAATGCCTTTAGAAATCCTTGTAAGCAGATCTTCAGATTGCAGGCTTCAGACTCACTGTAGCACTTCAGCTTCTGATGATCTTCAGACTCTCTTGGTCTTCAGACTCTGATAGTCTTCAGACTCTGATTGTCCTCAGACTCTGATAGTCCTCAGACTCTGATAGTCTTCAGACTCTCTTCGATACAGTCTTCAGACTCTCTTCGATACAGAATCACAAGCAACAAGCTTCTCTAGATCTTTGCTCTTAAAGGTTCGAACATAATACTTTCTAAGATATAAATCTTGATTAATATCCTGCATACTTAAACAAATATTAGCATATCCAATTGACAATTTTTAATACCTTGTTATCATCAAAACTCAAAACGTGGTATTGCTGAACACCTTTGTTCCAACAATCTCCCCCTTTTTGATGATGACAAACATCAGTATTTAAAAGGTCAATTGTTGTTAATCTAATTAACAGGTTGACTTAAGGGGTCTGAGGTTTGTAAGCTCAGAGTCTGAGGTTTGTAATCTCTTACTCCCCCTGAATCTGATAGTTCTTAAGTTGAGGTTTGTAAGCTCCCCCTAAGTTCTATCCAAGTTAATTAAATTCAATTTCATAAATAGTTGAATTAGTTCTCAGAATAATAGACGAATTAGAGCACAAATTCTTTAAACGGGGGCTCAGAATCTAACTAAGCACCTTTCGCAAAATTTCCCTTTAACTTTTACATAGAACTTGCAGATTCAACAGTTAACAAACAAAGCTTTCCTTCTCCCCCTTTTGTCATCAACAAAAAGGTTTAGAAACAAGTTTCTCCCCCTTTTTAAATGACTTTAGGTAAGGATAAAAACAATTTTTAAGGAAAACAAGATTCAGAGCGAAAAACATATAAGATGCAAAGCACAATATATATCAGAGGCACAAAGATTAAATAACAACTTGAATAATCTTAAAAACGACGGTTCAGATGATAAAGAAAACAACAGAAATAAGTTACAAGCAAAACAAAACACAAGGAATTTAAACTAAGGTTGGTTTTGTTTGGCAAGGTGATCCATCAATTTCTGGAGATCCTCTTGCTGCTTCTTAACAATCTCTTCCAAAGCTTCAGTTCTTCTCAAATGAGCTTCTCTTTCAAGTCTTGCTTCTTCCTGAACTCTGTGCAGTCTCCTTCTCAAAGAGTCAAAAACCATCGATTCTCTTGGATTGTATTGATCTTCATCAAAGAATGGTTTATACACAATCCGCAGAATATGAGCTTTCTTCTTAGCTTTGGCTTTCTCAGCTCTCTTAACTTCTTCCACATGCTTGGCAGTAACAATGGCTTGTTCCTTGACAGCAGCCTTCTGAATTTTGGTGACAAAATCCAAAAATTCAGTCTTCAAAGTGGAGAACTTATCCTCATAGCTTACATTGAGGATAGGCACAAACCTTTGCTCCATAATGTCCTTAAGCTTAGAGTTTGATGAAGCGTAGAACTCATCTATCCTTAACGAATCAAAGAGGTTGTGAGGTTCAGAAGTTGAGGGTTGAGAGGCTCTTAATGCTCGAAAGGTTTCAATACCAGTTACAATTGTTCTAGATTCAGAAAGAGGTTCAAGAACCGTTTCAGACACAGGCTCTGCTATGCATTCTGTTACAGGTTCTGATAGGATATCAGAAGCTTGTTCCAGAATCTCAGAGACTGGTTCCTCTACAGGCTCTGAGGGTTCAACATAAGCTATGGTGAGAATTTCTGTAGCTTTGGGTACAGAGTCTGGTTTAGAAACAGATTCTGTAGCTTTTGTTGATTTGGATTTAGCAGGGGTTTTTGGTTGTTCTCCTCCTAGGTGTTTCTCAAGTGAATCTAGGGTGTCTGGAGAGTCTACACAAATAGGCTCATGTTGGGGGGATGGTTGAGTAGAATGAATGGTTACTTCAGGTTCTTTAGAAGGTTGAATTGCCTGAAGCGGTTTGAGAAAAGATGGTTGAGCAGGGTGGTCAGCAGGTAAGTTCATAGACACTGTGATGGTGTCTTGAATAACTCTGTCCATAGTTGAATCAACATATTCAACTATTTTGGGGTCAAGTGGGTCATGGGATGATAAGGGTTTGATTGATGAGGGGGATGAATTTCTGAGGGAGGGAAGAATTTGGCTCAAGGGTTTGTTATCTGATTCAATATCAGATGAAGACTCTTGATTCGTAGAGGAAGGTGAGTTAAATGCCACATTACCATAGGTGCCTATTCCAGCTTCTGGAGAAGCATGATGATCAGACACAGTAGCTTCTGATAAATCAGCTTCTGCAGGAGCCACCTGACTCTTCTGTTTCAGAGCAGATGCAAGCAACTTAGCAGCTTCTTTAACAGTTTCTTCCTTAAGTTCTTCAGCAACCACTTCTGCTGCCATTGCCTTGCCAGCAGCATGTTCATCCTCAATCATAGATACAGAAGTACCTATCTTCTGTGCTACATCCTTAGCCACAGGAACCACTTCCATCTTTCTCTTCTTGTTCTGACTTTCTTCACCATCAGAGTCAGTATCAAGGAATTCAACAATCTCATCAGCTAGTTTCACATAATCTCTGTCAGCCTTGCCTTTCTTCGCTTTCTTCTCATCTTTCTTTGCCTTCTTCTCGTCTTTCTTAGCTTTCTTCTCATCCTTGGGTTTTTTTATCCTATCCTTGATTTCCTTGGATGCAGAAGATACAGACACAGGCATGGGAACTATGGTCTTGGAGGCACCAAAAGTTACTCCTGGAAGAGCTGTAGATTTCATCTTCTTCTTGAGAGGCTCTTGCTTCTCTTCCTCTTCCTTTGGAATCACTTCTTTGGTCCTTTTCCCTTTAACCTTAAGAGGTCCTCCTCCAGTAGTCTTAGGAATGGCAGAATAGTTGATTATTCTACCAGTTTCATCGAAGTAATCCACCACAGATCTTGCAAGGACTTCAGGATTATCTTCTTTGGAAATAGGAGGGAAGTCCATTATCAAGTCTGATTGAACATAAGATTTCCTCATATCTTGCTTAGAAGGATTAAATCTTTTGACAATCTTCATGTATTGAAGAGTTTTACAGTTGATGATTCTCCCAGTAACTGTTCCAAGATGAACGTCTGATACTACGCCAGATTCTGATAAGACCTTCAAGAGGCCTCCTTGATACAGAATCTCAGAGATTAGCCTTCCAAAAGGAACTTGTCTTCTGGATTCAGATTGGCTTTTCTTAATAGCCCAGCACATGTGGTACATCACGTACCTTGGAAAGTTTATCTTCTTTTTATTTATCAGAAAATAAAGAAGAACCTTGTGATCGACAGACATAGTGTCTGTTCCTCCACCTTTCTGAAGCATACTATCCAGTATGATCTTCAGAAGCACCCTGTGCTCAGGATGCATGTCAACCAACTTATTTGAGGGTCTCCCTTCAAATAAGAGTTTATTGCAGATACCCGTTCAGTCACTCTTCTTCTGGACATTCCACTGGAACTTTCCTTCATTCACCACTCTGCAGGCTCTGGCAACCACCTCTTCAGTGATAAGGATTGGAATCCCCATCACAGCGGACCTGATTTCAAGACCTTTGTACGGTCTTAAACCCATTTCCTCTCTATTTTTTCCAGCCAACTTAGGGTTGTTCATGATTGCAGCAGTTTCTTCAATAGTAGCTTCATCCTTGTCGAAGACTTCTTCCCTAACCCAGAAATCTCTTACCAGCTCCTGATATGTTGGTCCATTCAACATACCGAAATAACTCATCATCCCTTGTGATAAGAAATGAGAAGAGACGTCTACTCCGTGACGAATAAGAGAGCCAAAGTCTACTGGAGATTCAACTTGAATTTCCATAGTTTCTTTAATGAGGTTCATCGTTCTGGGTTTAATCACGTATGATTTTCCAATTTTGACTAACACACCAGATTAAATGAGATCACTTGCCATTGAGAGGTTTCTAGTTTTTGATTTTTTAAGAACAAAAAGTTTTACAAAGATTGAAAACAAGAAGATTGTTCAGAGAAAAAAATCAAAGAATGAAAAAAGAAGTGAGTTGTGTGTGATAGGTATTTATAGAGAAAAGTTGATAAACGTTTGGAAAGAATAGGGGACAAACAAACACGATCAATAAATACAGAGAGCATGCAGCCGTAAAAGTATTGGGACAATGCGAAGGTAACTTGTTAAACGTAATGAATCATTGCCCTTTGAGTTCTTACCCAATACAGACACGTATCAGAAACTAAAAAGTAACTGTCACCGTAGTGGGGCAGGTGTTACTGAACTCAACAGTCATGCTTACACTAATACGAGCTTCTGAGAGTCTAAGATTCCTTAACAGAGTCTGAAGGTCTATTAGAAGCTTATGTTCACCAGAGTCTCCAAAAGAGAGTCTTATTCTCAATTAGCTTCTGAATATCTTTCAGAATCTGAATTATGTTTTCAGAGGCGCACATTAACCAGAGACATAACACATGTTCAAATTTTTCTTTATAAAATCAAATCTTTCAACAAATAAAGGTTTAGTAAATATATCAGCCCATTGATGATAAGTATCAATGAATTGAATATCTAAAATTCCTTTTTGAACATAGTCTCTTATAAAATGATGTTTAATATCAATGTGCTTTGCTCTTGAATGCAAAATTGGATTCTTAGATAAACATATAGCTGTTGTATTATCACAATAAATTGGGATACAGTTTTCAGTTATTTGATAATCCTCAAGCTGATGTTTCATCCAGAGTAGCTGTGTACAACAACTAGCAGCTGAGATGTATTCTGCTTCTGCTGTAAACAAAGCAATAGTTTCTTGCCTCTTGCTAGCCCAGGATATCAGATTCTCTCCCAAAAATTGACAATTGCCACTGGTTGATTTTCTTTCAATCCTGTCTCCAGCGTAGTCAGCATCACAAAATCCAACTAGCTTATAGTCAGAGGATTTCTTGTACAAAAGTCCAAGATTAGTAGTTCCATTCAGATATCTAAAGATTCTCTTAACAGCTGTTAAGTGAGACTCTCTAGGATCTGATTGAAACCTTGCATACATACATACACTGAATAAAATATCTGGTCTGGATGCAGTTAGGTATAACAAAGAACCAATCATACCTCTATACAGCTTCTGATCAACTTTGGTTCCTTGATCTTCTTTGCTCAGAGTGCAGGTTGGATGCATTGGAGTATTCATTTCTTTGCAGTCCTCAAGATTGAACTTCTTCAGGAACTCTTTCGTGTATTTGGACTGATGAACATAGACTCCATCTTTGCATTGGTTGATTTGAATTCCTAGAAAGAACTTCAATTCTCCCATCATGCTCATATCAAACTCATCCTGCATTACTTTGGAAAACTCTTTGCAAAGTGAACTATTTGTAGAACCAAAAATGATATCATCAACATAAATCTGAATTATAAGAATGTCTTTCTTCAGAGTCTTTCTAAATAGTGTAGTGTCAACTTGCCCTCATTGAAAGTTATTTTGAATTAAGAAATTACTCAGCCTTTCATACCAAGCTCTGGGAGCCTGTTTCAAGCCATAGAGTGATTTCTTCAATTTATAAACATGCTCTGGATGTTTTAAATCTTCAAAGCCAGGAGGTTTTTTGACATAGACTTCTTCAGAAATGATGTAACGCCCGTTTTAATTATTTAAATTATTTTATATAGTATAGAGTATATTTATATGATTTTGTGCGAATTAAGTGATATTCGAGATATTATGCGATTTATGCGACTTATGTGATGTGTTGTGACTTATTTTATTGTTTAATAAAATAAGATTAGAAAATAAAACAAGTAATAAGTTGTGGGTTTGTTTTAGAATTAGATATAGTTGAGGGAAAATAAGATAAATTAAAACAAACAAAAAGAGGTTTAAAAGGGGGAAATTAGGTTAGAATTGTACAGAACGTATAATTCAGAGCTTTTGGAGAAAAAGGGAGAAAAACGGAAGAGAAGAACCGGAGATGTTGTTGCTCGAATTTTTTAAGGTAAGGGTTAGCCTATCATTACAATTTCATTAGAACATGTAATTCATGATTATAGTTAACAAATTCTAGGTTTAATTCATGAGAATTGAGGATTTGAGAGTTAGGTCAAAAGTGAGGAATTGAGGTTTAGATGATGAAAAATTGTACCAATGTTGTAGAAAATTGTTTACAGATCATAGGATGACCCTTGATGCTCGCAAGGCGAGCAACCCAGCTCGCCGTAGCGAGTAACTCCTGTAATGGTTCGCGAGGCGAGAGATCCCACTCGCCATAGCGAGTAGTCCTGTATTAGACTACCTTTTGGAATAATGCGACTCTTGTCGCACGATTAGTTATGAGGTTACCCCTGGTTTAGAAATTAAATACGGAGATATTAAGAAGAAATGCAGAGCTGTTAACTGATAATTGATTCGTTATTGTGACCTATACATTTGTATATGCTTTCTGAATCATAAGAGATGATGTGTGTGAATGGTTACGATTATGCTATGTTTGAGATGTTGATTGCTGCCATGCTGCCATGTTTTATTAATTAAAAACTGCATGTGTTGTTATAAGAATTATGATGTTATAATCCAAATTATTGGAGTTCATTTGAGATGTCTAAGTTTAAGAGATTGAGTCCATGCATATTCATCCAGAGACGAGGGCTCATGCCCTAGGAGCTTTTGCTCAACAGAGACGAGAGCTTATGCTCTAGGAGTATTTTTATGCTCAATAGCGACGAGAGCTTATGCTCTAGGAGTATATTTATACTCAATATGGTACCACATGCATGATTAAGATGTCTAAGTTGCATAAGTTGAGTCGAAGTTGCATTGTCAAGTCAAACTATTGAGTTGAACTATGATGTTTGAATTATGATGTTGTTTAAGACGTTACTTGACTATTATTATGATATATGACGATGAAGTTATGCCGTTAATTGTAATTGTTGAATTATGTGTTTAATGTTTTGTTATGAGAATCTCACCCCTTCTGCTGGACTTGCCGCTGTAACGCCCTAGTTGTCGATTATTTTATTTCGGTTGATTTTAATAAGTTTTTATGATTTTAGATAATTATGTTGATTTTTAGTGTGTTATATATTTTATTATATGATTGTTTTGAATTATTTAATTAATATAGGTGATAATAATAATTATTAGAAGGTTGGGGAGTAAAATGAATTATTTAATATTTTAATAGGAGTTAATTAGAATTAAGGAGAAATTAATAGGTATTAATAGGAAATAGATGGAAAGAAAGAGTCAGAATCAGTTTCACGTAGAAACAGTGAGAAACAGAGAAAAGGGAGAAAAACCTAGAACAAGAGAGAAGAAACAAGAGGAGAGAAGAACACTGTTTTTCAGGAAGATAATCTAAGGTAAGGGTGAGACTAACGCTCAACTTTAGGTTATATAATTCGTTGATGAATGTAGGGTTGTTAGGGTTGATGAATTGGATTAGGTTAATCATGAATTGATGTTAATAACTTGACTAATTCATGTAATTGTTGTCGTTTAATGCTGTTCTGATGTTAGAATGCATAGGGATGATGAAATTCATCAAAATTGAGCCTTTGGGTGTTGAATTTGGGGTTTAGGGCTGAAAAGTAGAAGTCTGTTCGTACAGTTCGTAGTTCTGTCAATCGCCGCTCGCCACGGCGAGTAAACCCACTCGCCAGGCGAGCAGTGCCTGTGTGGCTCGCCACAGCGAGCAGTCCCACTCGCGAGGCGAGCAGTGTAACCCCCGTAGCTCGCCACAGCGAGCAGATGCACTCGCCACGGCGAGTTGCTTAATTAAAAAGTTGTTAATTGTCTTAATGAGGTTTTTGGGTGAATTTTTATATCAATTTGAGTGCCTTAATATGTTTAGGGATGAATGGCACCTTTTTACAGAACTAAATTTGGGTTTTGGGAACTTAAAAATGAAGATTTTAGGTGAAAAATGTCAAAAATGCCGAGAGCAACCACTTTTGCTCGCCTTGAACTCGCCCCCAACTTGCCACGGCGAGGAGCCCAATTTTATGAACTCGCCACGGCGAGTAAGGTAGCTCGCCACGGCGAGTAATACTGTAGGTTACCTAAGTTGTTGAATTTCGTTGTGATGCTTCGTTGTGACCTTTGTTGTGTCTTGCCGAATTAAATTGGAGTCTTATGTCATAGCTGATTATGCATATGGTAGTTGTCGTTGCTGTCGTTGGGTTGTATGTAGATATACACCATTGAGTCCATTCATGCTCATACCACTGTTGAGGGCTCATGCCCTGGGGTGTTTTCACTCAACCGTTGAGGGCTTATGCCCTGGAGTGTTTTCACTCAACCGTTGAGGGCTTATACCCTGGAATGTTATTTCATTCAATCGTTGGGGGCTTATGCCCCGGAATGCTTAGCATTCAACGCGCATAAAATGGTACCACATGCATTTGCATTAGTCGCATTGTTGTCGTTGTAGCTGTTGTAGTCGTTGTTGTTGTTGGTTGAGTTGTCGGTGTCGTTGTTGACAGTGTTGTTAATTGTTCAAATTATAAATGATAATTGATTATTATTATTATATTGTTGTTGTTGATTTCAATTGATGAATTATATTATCTATTGTTGTCTGTGAATCTCACCCCTTCTGCTGGAATTGCCGCCTTGTGGGCAAGTGCAGGTAACGAAGACTAGTAGAAATGTCGGCTCAAAGTGTCTTAGGGCTCTGATACGTAACGGGACGGGATTTTGTTGCTTGTTTTCTCTTTCCTTACGTATTAATAATGATTTGTGAAACTTTTGATGAGGCCTGCGTGCCAAAGACTTGTTTAGTTGTTTTAAACTAATTCCGCTGCGAAGTTTTGAAGTTAAATTATTATTGACTATTTTATTGGAGAATATTTATTCATCCGTTAATTTTGGAGATTTTATTTCGACGAAAATGTAGCATTCCGTTTTTGGTGAAAAACTCTGATGTAACTTGTTAATTAATACTGTCGGGAGAACGGGGTGTTACAGCCGCCTTGTGGGCAAGTGCAGGTGATTAAGCTTTAGTTGCTGTTGCTGTTGTGAGTGGCTACCCTCACCGTGTCCTTAGGTGCTCTGATACGTAACGGGATGGGAACCTTTATGTTTACCTTCTATTCCTTACGTATTTGATTATGACTTGAGTTTTCAGTTAATTTACGTCGAGACTTATTTATGAGGCCTGCGTGCCAAAACGATTTGTTTAACATTGAATTTTATCTGCTGCAATGTTAGATACATTTTGACCAGAATAAATGTTTATTTATTCCCTTTTTGAGAATTTAATGAAATGTAGCATTCCGTTTATTATGATACTCTGATTTATTTATGAAATTTTGAATTTGGGAAAACGGGGTGTTACAATTGGTATCAGAGCAGGTCGGTCCGTCCGGCCAAGTAGATCGAGTCGTTAGTGTCGAGTGTTAGTTTAATTTTGTTTGAATTTCTCTAACCCGTTCTCGCTATGTAGTGAACTAAGATGGCTGGAAAAAATGATACTGCTTTTGCTGCTGCATTACAAGCGATGGCTCAAGCTGTGGGTCAACAACATAATGCTGGTGGAAATGATGGTGTGAGGATGTTGGAGACCTTTTTGAGGAATCATCGACCTACGTTCAAGGGAAGATACGACCCCGATGGAGTTCAGACATGGCTCAAGGAGGTCGAAAGGATTTTCAGAGTGATGCAGTGTACGGACGGGCAGATGGTGCGCTTTGGGACGCACATGCTGGCAGAAGAAGCTGACGACTGGTGGGTGAGTGTCCAACCGGTCCTAGAGAATGGAGGTGCTGCTGTTACTTGGGCTGTGTTTAGGAGGGAGTTCCTGAACCGTTACTTTCCAGAGGATGTTCGCGGGAAGAAGGAGATTGAGTTCCTTGAGCTGAAACAAGGGAACATGTCGGTGACTGAGTATGCTACCAAGTTTGTGGAATTGGCTAAGTTTTATCTGGAGGTGAGAAAAACACAAGAAAGGGGGGGGGGGGGGGTTGAATTGTGTTTTCTTTTCGCAACTCTTAAAGAGTGAGAATCTAATTCCTTTAAACCCAGAGTCTGAATGAGATCAGAGTCTGATAGGAGATTAGGTTCTGATTGCAGCGGAATAATCAAGAGATAGAGAGAGAAGAGAGAACACAAGCAATTATACAAGTTCCTTCCACAAACCGGAAGTAGTCCTGTCCCCCTTGTACTTCCAAGGAGAGTTCACTAAAATGTAATATCAAATTACAAGTTGCTCAATCACACAGTATGAGACTTCCTTGCTCAAGCACACAGGCGAGAGACTTCCTTGCTCAAAGACACAACTAAGAGACTTCCTTGCTCAAGGACGCAGCCAAGAGACTTCCTTTGCTCAAGCACAAAAGCAAGAGACTTTTACACAATTACAGAAAATTGAATACAGTTGAAACACTTGACAACAATCAAAATGTGTTTCAATTACAACAAAGACAGACTCTGTTTTACACAAAAGACAGACTCTGTTTTTATGTGAAACTTAGAAATTCTAGAATACTCAGTTTGTAAGAATCTAAGTTGATGATGTGCTTTTGTTAAGACTCGGTTGAATACGAAAGCAGCGCAATGCAATTTCTCAAGTTATAGAGTCCAACAATTCTTCAAGTCTTCTATCCTTTATATAGGCGTAGGAAAGAGACGTTGAGTCATCCAGCGCATCAGGATGATTTCTGAAGCTTGATCAATGACTGTTGATCTGTTGCTTGATTTGGTAATAGTCCTTCAATAACATCATTTAAATTCTATTCCCTTTGAGGATTAATACCGGTAGACACAGTTGCCAAACTGTACGAGGTAGTGGAGTAGTGGAAACAGAGTTCGTACAACGTACTCTGTACTGGCCTGCAATCTTTGTCTTTGTGCTTCCCACGCTCAAGTTGACTTAGAAGCTAGTCGTTACTCCATTTGAGAGTTTCTTTGTGCATAGCAATGCAGTAGAGATCACTGTTAGCAGATTATCAAATATGTGGCTTCAGACTCACTGTAGCACTATGCTTATGATAATCTTCAGACTCTCTTGGTTCTCAGATTTTGATGGTCTTCAGACTCTGATACAGTCTTCAGACTCTCTTCGGCACAGTCTTCAGACTCTCTTCGATACAGTCTTCAGACTCTCTTCGATACAGAATCACAAGCAACAAGCTTCTCTGGATTTATTGCTCTTCAACATTGTTCAAACAGAATACTTTCTAAGATACAAATCTTAATTGATATCCTGCATACTTAAACAAATATTAGCAATATCCAATTGACAACTTTTTAATACCTTGTTATCATCAAAACTCAAAACGTGGTATTGCTGAACACCTTTGTTCCAACAATCTCCCCCTTTTTGATGATGACAAACATTAGTATTTAAAAGGTCAATTGTTGTTAATCTAATTAACAAGTTGACTTAAAGGGTTCTGAGGTTTGTAAGCTCAGAGTCTGAGGTTTGTAAGCTCTGACTCCCCCTGAGTCTGATAGTTCTTAAGTTGAGGTTTGTAAGCTCATCTTGAGTTCTATCCAGGTTAGTTAAATTCACTTTCATAATCAATCAAATTCATTCTCAGAATATTCAGAAAGTTGATTCTAAAACAAGGCTCAGAGTCTAACTAAGCACCTTTCGCAGATTTCCATTTAACTTATACGTTAACTTATACGTATACATGCAATGTAATTAAAAGAAAATTTTTCTCTCCTCCCTGACATAAATACTTTCCCTTCTCCCCCTTTTGTCATCAACAAAAAAAAAAGTTCAGAACAAGTTCCTCCCCCTTTTTAAATGATTTAAGGTAAGGGTGTAAACATGTTTTAAGGAAGCATGAGATTCAGAGGGAAAACATAGAAGATTCAGAGCATAAAAAAAAAATTGAATGCAAATAGAATCAAAAACAACTTGTATAAATTGAAACATAAAGTAAGTTCAGAAGATAGTAAACAAGAATTACAAAAAAAATAAGCAAAATGAAATTAAACTAAGGTTGGTTTTGTTTGGCAAGATGATCCATCAGTTTCTGGAGATCCTCTTGCTGTTTCTTTACCATCTCTTCCAGAGCCTCAGTTCTTTGCAAATGTGCTTCTCTTTCCAGTCTTGCTTCTTCTTGAACTCTATTCAATTTCCTCTTCAAGGAGTTGTAAGCCACTAATTCTCTAGGAATATACTGATCTTCATCAAAGAAGGGTGTATCTCTTATCCTTAGAATGAGAGCTTTTTCCAGAACTACAACTTTCTCAGCCCGCTTTACTTCTTCAACATGCTTTGCAGTAACAAGAGCTTGTTCCCTGGCAGCAACCTTCTGAATTTTGGTGATAAATTCCAAAAACTCAGTCTTCACTGTAGAGAACTTGTCCTAATAGCTCACATTGAGTATTGGTATAAACCTTTGCTCAATCACTTCTTTGAGCTTATTGCATGAAGAAGCATATAACTCATCTATCTTATTTGAATCAAATAAGTCACTTTGAGGTTCAGAGGTTGTGGGTAGAGAAGCTCTCAAAGCTAGAAAAGTTTCAAAACTTGGGAAATAGGTTATAGGGTCACAAAGAGGTTGGGAAACTCTTCTGGTCTTAGCTCTACATTCTGTTACAGTTTCTGATACAATATCAGAAGCTTGTTCCAGATTTTCAGAAGAAGGTTCAACAACAGGTTCTGAAGGTTCAACAGAAGCTAAAGTCAGATTCTCTGTAGGTTCAGGTACAGGGTCTGGTTTGGAAACAGATGAAGTAGCTTTTGTTGATTTGGATTTTGCAGGGGTTTTTGGTAGTTCTCCTCCTAGATGTTTTTCAAGAGAATCTAGAGTGTCTGGAGAGTCTACACAAATGGTTTCAGTTTGGGGGGATGGCTGTTTGGATTGAATGGTTACTTCAGGTTTTTCAGAAGGTTGAATTACCTGAAGTGGTTTGAGAAATGAAGGTTGAGCAGGATGGTCAGCAGGAAGATTCATAGACACTGTGATTGTGTCTTGAATCACTCTGTCCATAGTTGAATCAACATAATCAACTACTGCAGGGTCAAGTGGGTTATGGGATGATATGGGTTTGATTGGTGAGGGAGATGAATTTTTGAGGGATGGAAGAATTTGGCTCAAGGGTTTGTTGTCAGATTCTGAATCTGATTATGACTCTTGATTCAAGGAAGAAGATGAGCTATATGCCACGTTGCTAGAGGTGCCAATGCCAGCTTCTGGAGAGGCATAGTGATCAGACACAGTAGCTTCTGATAACTCAGCTTCTGCAGTTTCTGAAGGATTCTTCTGTTTAAGAGCAGAAGCAAGCAACTTAGCAGCTTCCTTGACAGTCTCTTCCTTCAACTCTTTAGCAATCAAATCTGCTGCCATAACCTTGCCAGCAGTATGTTCATCTTCAATCATAGATACAGAAGTACCTATCTTCTGTGCTACATCCTTAGCCACAGGAATCACATCCACCTTTCTCTTCTTGATCTGATCCTCTTCACCATCAGAGTCAGCATCAAGGAAATCAGCAATATCTTGAGCTATCTTGTCATAGTCTCTGTCAGCTTTGCCTCACATTGCTTTCTTCTCAGCTTTCTTAGCCTTCTTCTCATCTTTCTTGGCTTTCTTTTCATCCTTAATTGCACGAAGTGCAGAAGATGCAGAAGGAGAACCAATTGAAACTCCAGGAAGAGCAGAAGATTTGATCTTTTTCTTGAGAGGCTCCTACTTCTCTTCCTCTTCCTTGAGAACCACTTCCTTGGTCCTTTTTCCCTTGACCTTAAGAGGTCATCCTCCAGCAGTCTCAGGAATAGCAGAATAGTTGATTATTCTACCAGTATCTTTGAAGTAATCCACCACAAATCTAGCAAGAACTTCATGATTATCTTCTTTGGAAATGGGAGGGAAGTCCATCATCAAATCAGATTGTACATAGGATTCTCTCATATCATGCTTAGAGGGGTTGAATCTCTTGACAATCTTCATGTACTGTAGAGTCTTGCCATTGATGATTCTACCGGTCACAGTTCCTAGATGAATATCTGATACCACACCAGATTCTGATAAGACCTTCAAGAGGCCTCCTTGATACAGAACCTCAGATATTAATCTTCCAAAAGGAACTTGCCTCCTGGTTTCTGATTGACTCTTCTTGATGGCCCAACACATGTGGTGCATCACATATCTGGGGAAGTTGATCTTTATCTTGTTGATAAGAAAATAAAGAAGAACTTTGTGATCCACAGACAATGTATCTGTTCCTCCTCCTTTCTGAAGCATACTGTCCAGTATAATCTTCAGAAGCACCCTATGCTCAGGATGCATATCCACCAATTTATTTGAGGGTCTCCCTTCAAATAACAACTTGTTGCAGACAACAGCCCATTCACTTTTCTTGTTGACATTCCACTAAAATTTACCAGCGCTCTCCATCTGACAAGCCCTGGCTACCACCTCTTTAGTGATAACTATTGGTATTCCCATCACAACAGACCTTATTTCAAGACCATTGTACGGTCTTAAACCCATTTGGTCTCTGTTCTTGCCAGCAAGCCTGGGGTTGTTTGAGATTGCTACTGTTTCTTCCAAAGTAGCTTCAGCTTTGTCGTAGACTTCTGACCTAACCCAAAAATCTCTAACAAGCTCCTGATATGTTGGTCCATTCAACATACCAAAGTACCTCATCATTCCTTGTGATAAGAAATGAGGTGCAACGTCAACTCCATGACGACTGAGTGAACCAAAATCTACTGGAGATTTAACTTGAATTTCCAGAATCTCCTTGATGATGTTCATTGTTCTGGGTTTGATAACATAGGACCCTCCAGACTTGATTATGACACCAGATTGGATGAGATCACTTGCCATTAGGGTTTTCTAAGAGTTTGATTTGAGAACAAAAAAGTTTTGCAAAGTATTGAAAAACAAGAAATTTGTTCAGAGAGAAAATGAAAGAGTGAAAAGAGAAGTGAGTTGTATGTGTTATGTATTTATAGAGAAAATTTTTGATAACTATTTGGAAAGAATAGGGGACAAACAAACACAAACAATAAATACATATAGCATGCAGCCGTAAACGTATTGGGACAAAGCGAAGGTAACTTGTTTAACGTAATGAAATCATTGCCCTTTGAGTTCTTACCCAATACAGACAGGCCACGTCTGAGAAACTGTAAAGTAACTGTCACCATTGTTGGGCAGGTTTTACTGAACTTAACAGTCACGCTTCCACTAATACGAGCTTCTGAGAGTCTAAAGATTCCTCACCAGAGTCTGAGTAATTTATCAGAAGCTTTCATCAGAATCTCCAAAAGAGAGTCTGATTCCCAAATAGCTTCTGAATATTTTCAGAGTCTGAATTCTGTTTTCAGAGGCGCATATTACCCAGGGACATAGCACATGTTCAAATTTTTCTTTATGAAATCAAATCTTTCAACAGATAAGGGTTTAGTAAATATATCAGCCCATTGATGATCAGTATCAATGAATTGAATATCTAAAATTCCCTTTTGAACATAGTCTCTTATAAAATGATGTTTAATCTCAATATGCTTTGCTCTTGAATGCAGAATTGGATTCTTAGACAAACATATAGCTGCTGTATTATCACAATAAATTGGGATATGGTTTTCAGTTATTTGATAGTCCTCAAGCTGATGTTTCATCCAGAGTAGCTGTGTACAACAACTAGCAGCTGAGATGTATTCTGCTTCTGCTGTAGACAAAGCAATGGTTGCTTGCCTCTTGCTAGCCCAGGATATCAGATTCTCTCCCAAGATTTGACAATTGCCACTGGTAGATTTTCTTTCAATCCTGTCTCCAGCATAGTCAGCATCACAGAATCCAACTAGCTTGTAGTCAGAGGATTTCTTGTAAAGAAGTCCAAGATTAGTAGTTCCTTTCAGATATCTAAAGATTCTCTTAACAGCAGTTAAGTGAGACTCTCTAGGATCTGATTGAAACCTTGCACACAAACATACACTATATAAAATACCTGGTCTGGATGCAGTTAGGTATAACAAAGAACCAATCATACCTCTATACAGCTTCTGATCAACTTTGGTTCCTTGATCTTCTTTGCTCAGAGTGCAGGTTGGATGCATTGGAGTATTCATTTCGTTGCAGTCCTCAAGATTGAACTTCTTCAGAAGCTCTTTCGTATACTTGGACTGATGAATGTAGACTCCATCTTTGCATTGGTTGATTTGAATTCCAAGAAAGAACTTCAATTCTCCCATCATGCTCATTTCAAATTCATCCTGCATTACTTTCGAAAACTTTTTGCAAAGTGAACTATTTGTAGAACCAAAAATAATATCATCAACATAAATCTGAACTACAAGAATGTCTTTCTTCAGAGTCTTTCTGAATAGAGTAGTGTCAACTTGTCCTCGTTCAAAGTTGTTTTGAATCAAGAAATTACTCAGTCTTTCATACCAAGCTCTGAGAGCTTGTTTCAAGCCATAGAGTGATTTCTTTAATTTATAAACATGCTCTGGATGCTTTAAATCTTCAAAGCCAGGAGGTTGTTTGACATATACTTCTTCAGAAATGACACCATTAAGAAATGCACTCTTAACGTCCATTTGATACAGGGTTATGTTGTGATTAACTGCATAGGAAAGAAGTAACCTGATTGCTTCCAATCTTGCAACTAGAGCAAATGTTTATGTGTAATCAATGCCTTCTTGCTGACTGTAGCCCTGCGCAACAACTCTGGCCTTGTTTCTGATTACTTCTCCTTGTTCACTAAGCTTATTTATGAACACCCACTTGGTTCCAATGATGTTCTTGTGATTAGGCTTAGCTACTAGATCCCATACTTCATTCCTTTTGAATTGATTCAGTTCTTCTTGCATTGCTAGAATCCATCCTTCATCTCCAAGAGCTTCTTCAACAGAAGTTGGTTCAATAACAGATAATAATCCTAAAGCAGACTCTTCTTGTCTGAAATGCGATCTTGTTCTCATAGAACTTTCTTTATTGCCAATTATCTGATCTTCTGGATGTGAAGACTTGTATTTGAAAGATTGTTTGGATTGACTAGCTTGCAGAGAACCATCTTGAGCTTCATCAGAAGCTTCTTCATTAGGAACTTCAGGGGTTGTTCTAGCTTCTGAAGTATCTTCAGATTCTGGAATCTGATCAGATTCTGAGTTATCATCAGAATCTTGAGATTCTTCATGACTTTCATCTTGCACTAGAGTTTCACTTCCAGGCTCTTTGTCATCGAATCTTACATGCATAGATTCTTCCACACATTGTGTTTCTAAATTATACAGCATGTATGTCTTAGAGCGTTCAGAGTAACCTAAAAAGATTCCCTTTTGAGCTTTGGCATCAAATTTCTTTAGGTAGACTTTGTTGTTCAGGACATAACACGTACATCCGAACTGATGAAAATAAGATATGTTGGGTTTTCTTCCTTTAAAGAGTTCATAAGCTGTTTTGTTCAACAGAGGTCTAATATAGATTCTGTTCTGAACATAACAAGCTGTGTTTACTGCTTCTGCCCAAAAATGCTTAGCCAGATTGTTCTCATGAATCATGGTTCTAGCCATCTCTTGTAAGGTTCTGTTCTTTCTCTCTACAACTCCATTTTGTTGTGGAGTTCTAGGTGCAAAGAATTCATGAATAATTCCATGTTTTTCATAGAAAACCTCAAACGGTTCATTTTCAAATTCTCCTCCATGATCACTTATGACTTTCAAGATTTTCATTTCCTTCTCTGATTGAATTTGGATGCAGAATTTACTAAACACAGAATATGAATCATCTTTAGTTTTCAGAAATTTAACCCAACACCATCTGTTGTAGTCATCAACAATAAATAGTCCATATTTACTTCCATATAAGGATGCAGTGTTAACTGGTCCAAATAAGTCAATATAAAGTAACTCCAAGGGTCTGGAAGTTGAAACAATTTCTTTTGGCTTGAAGGGACTCTTGACAATTTTCCCTTTCTGACATGCTCCGCAAAGAGCATCTGATTGATAGTCAATGTCTGTTAGGCCTTTGACAAGTTGTAACTTGCTAATCTTAGAGATTAATCTCCAGTTAGCATGTCCCAAACGTCTATGCCACAGCCACTTCTTATCACCCATTGACAGAAGGCACATTACCTTCTGATCAGTCAGTTATGAGAATTTTATCTTGTATACATTGTTTCTTCGTTTTCCCTTGAAGACTATGGACTGATTATCCTTGTTAACCACTGTGCAGTTGTTCTTATTAAACAATACATCATAACCAGTGTCACATAATTGACTTATGCTTAGTAAGTTATGTCTAAGTCCATCCACGAACCACACATTACTGATTGAGATCAGAGAGTTACCAATGGTTCCAGTACCAATGATTTTGCCAGTCTGGTTTCCTCCAAATCCCACAGTTCCTCCCTCTTTCATGGTTAGGGTTAGGAACATAGATCTTTCTCCCGTCATGTGACGCGAGCAACCACTGTCCAGATACCAAGCCTTGTGCTTTTCTAGTCCTTTTAGACATACCTGCAGCATCAATAATTTCAAACTTAGGTACCCATATTCTTATGGGTCCTTTTTGGTTAGTCTTAGAATCATTGAACTCCTTTCGTAAGTTACGTCTTGAAGTCATTGGCAACGTTTTCTCCCATACCTTGGGTTTAGAACCGTTTGGTTTAGGTTTCAACTTGCCTTTCATAATTTCTCTTCTTTGAAACTTAGGCTTTGGTTTTTCAGACTCTGGCTTTTTCAGAGTCTGTTTATCAGACTTTGAATGTTTCAGAGTCTGAGACTTTAAAGCTTTGGTTTCAAAGTTTTTCCGACCCTTTAACTTAACATTCTGAGATTTTGACTTAGTCAGAACCTTAGAAGTAGAGGTTGTAGGTTCTGAATGAGTCACTGTGTTGACTTCATCAGACTCTCTTACAAAGTGATTTTCCAATGCCTCTCTGGCTCCATCAGGACCAGGTTTCAGAGTCATTTCATTTGAGTTTCCTCCAATGAATCCAAGACCTGTCCTCTGTTCTGATACGTGCTATAGATCATGGATGCAACCCTTGATCTGTCAATTCCAGTAGCAATAAATTCTTGCAGAGCAACATCTTGCTCACTTAAGTATTTACATCTACACTTCTTGATCAATAAAGAGATATTTTCTTCCTTTAAATCTTCTAATTCCAACAGAGTTGAATTATGTCTTTTTGACAGCTTATCAAGCTGTTGTTTGACTTTCTTCAACTCAGTGGTCTTAGCTTTAAAATGACCAAGAAGCTCATTGACAGATTCTATAAGTTCAGATCTTGTGAGTTCGGAATATACCTCTGTTTCATTCTCAGAGTCTGCATCTGATTCTGCCTCAGGTGTCTCTTTAACAGATTCGGTTGTAGCCATTAGTCCAACAGCTACATTGGCTTCACCATCAGCATCATCATCCTCAGACCCTGACTGATTATCAAGATCTTCCCAGGTGGCCATCAGACTTTTCTTGATCTGCTTCTTAAACTTGCTTGACTTGAAGGTTGGCCTCCTTGACTTGGATTTCTCCCTCTGCAGTTCAGGACATTCAGCAATAAAATGTCCAGTCTTCTTGCAATTGAAGCAACCTTTCTGATCCTCCTTTTTGAATCCCTTCCCACTGCTCTTGCTCAGAAATCTCTTGTTCTTCTTAGCAAGGTACTGCATTCTGCTTGAAAGCATAGCCATTTCCTTTGCAACATCAGGATCCTCCTCTGAGCTTTCAGAAGCTGAAGACTCATTTTCAGACTCTTCAACCTTGAGAGCCTTTGAAGACCTTCCTTTCATCCTCTTTCATCTTAAATAGTTCATATTGATGAACTAACAGAAGAGCTTTAGCTTCCCTAACCTTTTTGCTTCCTTCGTAGTTAGCACAGAGAGAAGCAAACATGGCTCTAGTAGTAGATTTGTCACTCATCTTCATGTATTCCGTTTTAGGAATAGCAGTGACAAGAGCCCCTCTGATGATATGATGTTTCTTATAGATTTTCTTTTGAGCAGCAGTGTGAAGTTTGCGGTCAATGGCAGCACCTTCGTCATCAAGTTGTAAGTCACTAACACCATCTTCAAGTATGTCCCAGAGTTCTTCATCAAGACCCATGACATAACTATAGAAGTTGGTTTTCCACCAAGAAAATTCTTCAGGATCACCATTGAACTTAGGAATTTTTCCATAATAAGCCTTTCTACTGCTGTTATTGGATCCATAGTCATATGGTATAGCAGCACCAGCAGTAGCACCAGAAGAAGACTGTTCACTGGAAGACGTGTTTTTCTCTGGATCTTTTCTGTTACACGGTTAAGTGCTATGACAACAGAGCCGAAGCTCTGATACCAACTGAAGGTGAGAAAAACACAAGAAGGGGGGGGGGTTGAATTGTGTTTTCTTTTCGCAACTCTTGAAGAGTGAGAATCTAATTCCTTTAAACTCAGAGTCTGAATGAGATCAGAGTCTGATAGGAGATTAGATTCTGATTGCAGCGGAATAATCAAGAGATAGAGAGAGAAGAGAGAACACAAGCAATTATACAGGTTCCTTCCACAAACCGGAAGTAGTCCTGTCCCCCTTGTACTTCCAAGGAGAGTTCACTAAAATGTAATATCAAATTACAAGTTTCTCAAACACTTAGTATGAGACTTCCTTGCTCAAGCACACAGGCGAGAGACTTCCTTGCTCAAAGACACAACTAAGAGACTTCCTTGCTCAAGGACGCAGCCAAGAGACTTCCTTTGCTCAAGCACAAAAGCAAGAGACTTTTACACAATTACAGAAAATTGAATACAGTTGAAACACTTGACAACAATCAAAATGTGTTTCAATTACAACAAAGACAGACTCTGTTTTACACAAAAGACAGACTCTGTTTTTATGTGAAACTTAGAAATTCTAGAATACTCAGTTTGTAAGAATCTAAGTTGATGATGTGCTTTTGTTAAGTTATAGAGTCCAACAATTCTTCAAGTCTTCTATCCTTTATATAGGCGTAGGAAAGAGACGTTGAGTCATCCAGCGCATCAGGATGATTTCTGAAGCTTGATCAATGACTATTGATCTGTTGCTTGATTTGGTAATAGTCCTTCAATAGCATCATTTGAATTCCATTCCCTTTGAGGATTAATACCGGTAGACACAGTTGCCAAACTGTACGAGGTAGTAGAGTAGTGGAAACAGAGTTCGTACAACGTACTCTGTACTGGCCTGCAATCTTTGTCTTTGTGCTTCCCACGCTCAAGTTGACTTAGAAGCTAGCCGTTACTCCATTTGAGAGTTTCTTTATGCATATCAATGCAGTAGAGATCACTGTTAGCAGATTATCAAATTTGTGGCTTCAGACTCACTGTAGCAATATGCTTCTGATAATCTTCAGACTCTCTTGGTTCTCAGATTTCGATGGTCTTCAGACTCTGATACAGTCTTCAGACTCTATTCGGCATAGTCTTCAGACTCTCTTCGATACAGTCTTCAGACTCTCTTCGATACAAAATCACAAGCAACAGGCTTCTCTGAATTTATTGCTCTTCAACATTGTTCAAACATAATACTTTATAAGATACAAATCTTAATTGATATCCTGCATACTTAAACAAATATTAGCAATATCCAATTGACAACTTTTTAATACCTTGTTATCATCAAAACTCAAAACGTGGTATTGCTGAACACCTTTGTTCCAACATTATCCACACTATACTGCTGAGACGACGGAGTTTTCTAAGTGCATCAAGTTCGAGAATGGCTTGCGTGCTGATATAAAGAGGGCAATTCGTTACCAAAAGATCCGTAACTTTTCCGAGCTGGCTGAGTTGAAGAAACAATTAGAAGATTTGCTTGACAAGAAGTTTGTTAGACCAAGTGTTTCTCCTTGGGGAGCGCCAGTATTACTAGTAAAGAAGAAAGACGGTAGCATGAGGTTGTGTATTGATTATCGACAACTGAATAAAGTAACTATAAAGAATAGGTATCCACTTCCGAGAATTGATGATTTAATGGATCAGTTAGTGGGTGCACGAGTGTTTAGCAAGATTGATTTGAGGTCGGGATATCATCAGATTAAAGTGAAAGATGAAGATATGCAGAAGACAGCGTTCGGAACGCGATACAGGCATTATGAGTACAAAGTGATGCCTTTCGGTGTTACGAATGCACCTGGCGTGTTTATGGAGTACATGAACCAAATTTTTCATGCATTCTTGGATCGATTCGTGGTTGTGTTCATCGATGATATTTTGATTTACTCCAAGTCTGAAGAGGAACATGCGGAACATTTGAAGATAGTCTTGCAAGTGTTGAAGGAGAAGAAGCTTTACGCTAAATTGTCGAAGTGCGAATTCTGGTTGAACAAAGTGAGTTTTCTTGGCCATGTTATTTCTGGTAATGGTATTGCAGTTAATCCATCTAAAGTTGAAGCAGTATCGCAATGGGATACTCCGAAGTCGGTTACAGAGATTAGAAGCTTTTTTGGATTAGCTGGGTACTACAGAAGATTTATAGAAGGATTTTCGAAGTTGGCACTTCCGCTAACGCAGTTGACCTGCAAAGGTAAGGCATTTGTGTGGGATGTTCATTGTGAGAATAGTTTTAATGAATTGAATAAGCGTCTGACGACGGCTCCAGTTTTGATTTTGCCTAAGCCCGATGAATCTTTCGTTGTGTATTGTGATGCGTCCAAGTTGGGTTTAGGTGGTGTGCTTATGCAAGATGGTAAGGTGGTTGCTTATGCATCGAGACAGTTGAGAATCCATGAACGAAATTACCCTACCCACGATCTTGAATTAGCTGCAGTGGTATTTGTGCTTAAGATTTGGAGACATTACCTGTACGGTTCGAGGTTTGAACTGTTCAGTGACCACAAGAGCTTGAAGTATTTATTTGACCAGAAGGAATTGAATATGAGACAGCGGAGGTGGATTGAGTTGTTGAAGGATTATGACTTTCGTTTGAATTATCATCCGGGTAAAGCTAACGTTGTTGCAGATGCCATAAGTAGGAAGACTTTGCATATGTCCGCTTTGATGGTTAAAGAGTTTGAGTTGCTGGAACAGTTTAGAGATTTGAGTTTAGTATGCGAATGGTCACCTCAAAGTGTGAAGTTAGGAATGCTGAAGATTGATAATGAATTCTTGAAAAGTATTAGAGAGGCGCAGAAATTGGATGTTAAGTTTGTGGACTTGTTAGTTGCTAGCAATCAGACCGAAGACGGTGACTTTAAGGTCGATGATCAAGGTGTGTTGAGGTTCCGAGGTAGAATTTGCATTCCAGATGATGATGAGATGAAGAAAATGATTCTTGAAGAGAGTCATAGAAGTAGCCTGAGTATTCACCCGGGAGCTACGAAAATGTATCATGATTTGAAGAAGTTGTTTTGGTGGTCTGGATTGAAACGTGATGTGGCACATTTTGTGTATTCGTGTTTGGTTTGTCAGAAGTCGAAAGTGGAACATCAGAAGCCGGCTGGGATGATGATACCTTTAGATGTGCCAGAGTGGAAGTGGGATAGTATATCCATGGATTTTGTGACGAGTTTGTTGAATACGCCTAAAGGGAATGACGCCATTTGGGTAATTGTTGATAGACTGACGAAGTCAGCTCATTTTATTCCGATTAGCATCAGTTTTCCTATAGCTCAGTTGGCAGAGATTTATATTCGTGAAATAGTGAAGCTGAATGGTGTTCCTTCGAGCATCGTATCAGACAGAGACCCAAGGTTTACCTCTGGATTCTGGAAGAGTTTGCAAGAGACTCTAGGTTCTAAGTTGAAGTTGAGTTCGGTATATCATCCGCAGACAGATGGTCAGTCGGAAAGAACGATTCAGTCGTTGGAAGATCTGTTGAGAGTTTGTGTACTTGAACAAGGAGGAATTTGGGATAGTCATCTCCCGTTGATAGAGTTCACGTACAATAACAGTTATCATTCTAGTATCGAAATGGCACCTTTCGAGGCTTTATATGGTCGGAGATGTAGAACTCCGTTATGCTGGTTTGAGTCGGGTGAGAATGTGGTTTTAGGACCAGAAATGGTTCAATAAACTACTGAGAAGGTAAGAATGATTCAAGAAAAGATGAAAGTGTCGCAGAGTCGGCAAAAGAGCTATCATGACAAGCGTAGGAAATACCTTGAGTTTCAAGAGGGAGATCATGTATTCCTAAGAGTTACTCCCATGACCGGTGTGGGTCGAGCATTGAAGTCCAAGAAGTTAACTCCGAAATTTATTGGTCCGTATCAGATATCAGAGAGAATTGGAACAGTGGCGTATCGAGTAGGTCTACTGCCGCACCTCTCGAATTTGCATGATGTGTTTCATGTGTCGCAACTTCGGAAGTATGTTCCAGATCCCTCCCATGTGATTCAAAAGGATGATGTGCAAGTTAGAGACAACCTGACGGTTGTGACCTTACCAGTGAGGATCGAAGGTCGTGAAGTGAAGAGGTTGAGAGGCAAGGAGATACCTCTTGTGAAAGTCATTTGGGACGGAGCGACTGGTGAAAGCTTGACTTGGGAGCTAGAGAGTAAGATGCAGGAGTCTTATCCTGAGTTGTTTACTTAAGGTAAATTTTCGAGGACGAAAATCTTATAAGTTGGGGAGAGTTGTAACGCCCGTTTTAATTATTTAAATTATTTTATATAGTATAGAGTATATTTATATGATTTTGTGCGAATTAAGTGATATTCGAGATATTATGCGATTTATGCGACTTATGTGATGTGTTGTGACTTATTTTATTGTTTAATAAAATAAGATTATAAAATAAAACAAATAATAAGTTGTGGGTTTGTTTTAGAATTAGATATAGTTGAGGGGAAATAAGATAAATTAAAACAAACAAAAAGAGGTTTAAAAGGGGGAAATTAGGTTAGAATTGTACAGAACGTACAATTCAGAGCTTTGGGAGAAAAAGGGAGAAAAACGGAAGAGAAGAACAAATTCTTAAGGTAAGGGTGAGCCTATCATTACAATTTCATTAGAACATGTAATTCATGATTATAGTTAACAAATTCTAGGTTTAATTCATGAGAATTGAGGATTTGAGAGTTAGGTCAAAAGTGAGGAATTGAGGTTTAGATGATGAAAAACTGTACCAATGTTGTAGAAAACTGTTTACAGATCATAGGATGACCCTTAAACATCATTATAGTCGAAAATCTGAAGGATTAGGATGAAATTTGGGGTTTTGGGTGAAAACCCTCGTAACCCCGTAACTGTTCTGTCGTCGCTCGCCACAGCGAGCAGCCAGCTCGCCACGGTGAGTATTCATCAGCTCGCGAGGCGAGCCAAACAGCTCGCCATAGCGAGCAAACCCTATAAGGTTCGCGAGGCGAACAACCTACTCGCTGTAGCGAGCAACACCCAGGAGCTCGCCAGGCGAGTAACCCAACTCGCCATAGCGAGTAGTACCCCTGATGCTCGCAAGGCGAGCAACCCAGCTCGCCGTAGCGAGTAACCCCTGTAATGGTTCGCGAGGCGAGAGATCCCACTCGCCATAGCAAGTAGTCCTGTATCAGACTACCTTTTAGAATAATGCGACTCTTGTCGCACGATTAGTTATGAGGTTACCCCTGGTTTAGAAATTAAATACGGAGATATTAAGAAGAAATGCAGAGCTGTTAACTGATAATTGATTCGTTATTGTGACCTATACATTTGTATATGCTTTCTGAATCATAAGAGTTGATGTGTGTGAATGGTTACGATTTTGCTATGTTTGAGATGTTGATTGCTGCCATGCTGCCATGTTTTATTAATTAAAAACTGCATGTGTTGTTATAAGAATTATGATGTTATAATCCAAATTATTGGAGTTCATTTGAGATGTCTAAGTTTAAGAGATTGAGTCCATGCATATTCATCCAGAGACGAGGGCTCATGCCCTAGGAGCTTTTGCTCAACAGCGACGAGAGCTTATGCTCTAGGAGTATTTTTATGCTCAATAGCGACGAGAGCTTATGCTCTAGGAGTATATTTATACTTAATATGGTACCACATGCATGATTAAGATGTCTAAGTTGCATAAGTTGAGTCGAAGTTGCATTGTCAAGTCAAACTATTGAGTTGAACTATGATGTTTGAATTATGATGTTGTTTAAGACGTTACTTGACTATTATTATGATATATGACGATGAAGTTATGCCGTTAATTGTAATTGTTGAATTATGTGTTTAATGTTTTGTTATGAGAATCTCACCCCTTCTGCTGGAATTGCCGCCTTGTGGGCAAGTGCAGGTGATTAAGATTTAGTTGTTGTTGCTGTTGTGAGTGGCTACCCTCACCGTGTCCTTAGGTGCTCTGATACGTAACGGGATGGGAACCTTTATGTTTACCTTCTATTCCTTACGTATTTGATTATGACTTGAGTTTTCAGTTAATTTACGTCGAGACTTATTTATGAGGCCTGCGTGCCAAAACGATTTGTTTAACATTGAACTTTATCCGCTGCGATGTTAGGAAAATTTTGACTAGAATAAATGCTTATTTATTCCCTTTTTGATGATTTTAGAAATGTAGCATTCCGTTTTGCATGATACTCTGATTTATTTTTGAATTTTGAATTTTGGGAAAATGAGGTGTTACAAATGACACCATTAAGAAATGCACTCTTAAGGTCCATTTGATACAGGGTTATGTTATGATTTACTGCATAAGAAAGAAGTAACTTGATTGCTTCCAATCTTGCAACTGGAGCAAATGTTTCTGTGTAATCAATGCCTTCTTGTTGACTGTAGCCCTGCGCAACAAGTCTGGCCTTGTTTCAGATTACTTCTCCTTGTTCACTAAGCTTATTTCTGAACACCCATTTAGTTCCAATGATGTTCTTGTGTTCAGGCTTAGCTACTAGATCCCATACTTCATTCCTTTTGAATTGATTAAGTTCGTTTTGCATTGCCAGAATCCATCCTTCATCTCCAAGTGCTTCTTCAATAGAGGTTGGTTCAATAACAGATAATATTCCCAAAGCAGACTCTTCTTGTCTGAAATACGATCTAATTCTTCTGGGACTTTTTTTATTGCCAATAATCTGATCCTCAAGATGTGAAGACTTGTAGACATTGTTTCTTCTCTTTCCCTTGAAGACTATGGATTGATCATCCTTGTTAACCACAGTGCAGTTGTTCTTATTAAACAAAACATCATAACCACTGTCACATAATTGACTTATGCTCAGTAGGTGATGTCTAAGCCCATCAACGAACCACACATTACTAATAGAGATAAGAGAGTTACCAATGGTTCCAGTACCAATGATTTTGCCAGTCTGGTTTCCTCCAAATCCCACAGTTCCTCCCTCTTTCATGGTTAGGGTTAGGAACATAGACTTTTCTCCCGTCATGTGACGCGAGCAACCACTGTCCAGGTACCAAGCCTTCTGCTTTTTTAGTCCTTTTAGACATACCTGCAACATCAACAATTTCAGACTTAGGTACCCATATTCTCATGGGTCCTTTTGAATTAGTCTTTGAACCATTGAATTCCTTTCGCAAGGTGCGTCTTGAAGTCATTGGCAGTGTTTTCTTCCACACCTTGGGTTGAGAACCGTTTAGTTTAGGATTCAACTTGCCTTTCACAGTTTCTCCTTTTTGAAACTTAGGCTTTTGTTTTTCAGACTCTGGCTTTTTCAGAATCCGTTTATCAGACTCTAAATGTTTTAGAGTCTGAATCATTAAAGCTTTAGATTCAAAGTTTTTCAGAACTTTTGACTTTACATTCTGAGATTTTGACTTAGTCAATACCTTAGAACTTGAAGTTGTAGGTTCTGAATGAGTCACTGTGTTGACTTCATCAGACTCACTTACAAAGTGATTTGTCAATGCTTCTCTGGCGCCATCAGGATCAGGTTTCAGAATCACTTCATTCGAGCTTCCTCCAATGAATCCAAGACCCTGACCTCTGTTCTGATATGTGTTATAGATGATGGATGTAACCCTTGATCTGTCAATTCCAGTAGCAATAAATTCTTGTAAAGCAATATCTTGCTCACTCAAGTATTTACAACTACACTTCTTGATCAATAAAGTATCATTTTCTTCTTTTAAACTTTCTAACTCCAACATAGTTGAATTATGTCTTTTTGACAGCTTATCAAGTTGTTGTTTGACTTTCTTCAACTCAGTGGTTTTAGCTTTAAAATGACCAAGAAGTTCTTTGACAGAATCTACTAATTCAGATATATTGAGTTCAGAAAATACCTCTGTTTCACTTTCAGAGTCTGCATCTGATTCTGCCTTAGGTGTCTCCTTTACAGATTCAGTTGTAGCTATTAGTCCAACAGCTACATTGGCTTCACCATCGGCATCATCATCCTCAGACCCTGGTAGCCATCAGACTTTTCTTGATTTGCTTCTTAAACTTGCTTGACTTGAAGGTTGGCCTTCTTGACTTGGATTTCTCCTTCTGCAGCTCTGGATAGTCAGCAATAAAATGTCCAGTCTTCTTGCAGTTGAAGCAACCTTTCTGTTCCTCCTTTTTGAAACCCTTCCCACTGCTCTTGCTCAGAAATCTCTTGTTCTTTTTAGCAAGGTATTGCATTCTGCTTGAAAGCATAGCCATTTCTTTCGCAACATCAAGATCTTCCTCTGAGCTTTCAGAAGCTGAAGATTCATTTTCAGACTCTTCAACCTTGAGAGCTTTTGAGGATCTTCTTTTTGATTTTAAAGCAATGGTTTTAGACTTTCTTGCAGACTCATGTTCATTGAGACTTAACTCATGAACCTTGAGAGAGCTTACAACATCTTCAACACTTAAAGTGTTTAAATCTTTAGCCTCCTCGATTGCAGTAACCTTTGGTCTCCATCTAGAGGGTAAGCTCCTTAGAATCTTGATAACATGATCAGAAGCTATATAACTCTTCTTTAATATCTGAAGACCAGATACTAGAGTTTGAAATCTTGAGTACATTTGCTCAATACTTTCATCCACTTTCATCTTGAATAGTTCATACTGATGAACTAATAGAAGAGCTTTAGCTTCCCTGACCTTTTTGCTTCCTTCATAGTTTGCACAGAGAGAAGCAAACATGGCTCTAGCAGTAGATTTGTCACTCATCTTCATGTATTCCGATTTAGGAATAGCAGTGACAAGAGCTCCTCTGATGATATGATGTTTCTTGTAGATTTTCTTTTGAGCAGCGGTGTGAAGTTTGCGGTCAATGGCAGCACCTTCGTCATCAAGTTGTAAGTCACCAACACCATCTTCAAGTATGTCCCAGAGTTCTTCATCAAGACCCATGACTTAGCTGTAGAAGTTGGTTTTCCACCAAGAAAATTCTTCAGGATCACCATTGAACTTAGAAATTTTTCCATAATCAGCCTTTTTACTGCTTTTATTGGATCCATAGTCATATGGTATAGCAGCACCAGAAGCAGCACCAGAAGAAGAAGGTTCACTGGAAGTCATGTTTTTCTCTGGATCTTTTCTGTCACACGGTTAAGTGCTATGACAACAGAGCCGGAGCTCTGATACCAACTGAAGGTGAGAAAAACACAAGAAGGGGGGGGGGGGGTTGAATTGTGTTAGCTTTTCGCAGCTCTTGAAGAGTGAGAATCTAAATCCTTAGTATCAGACTCTGAAAGAGATCGGAGTCTGATGAGAGATTAGGTTCTGTTGCAGCGGAAATAATCAAGAGAAAGAGAAAAGAGAGAACTTAAGCAATTATACAGGTTCCTTCCACAAATCGGAAGTAGTCCTGTCCCCCTTGCACTTCCAACGAGAGTTTCACTAAAATGTAATATCTATTACAAGGTTCTCAAGCACGCAGGCAAGAGACTTCCAATGCTCAAAGACACAACTAAGAGACTTCTTTGCTAAAGGACGCAACCAAGAGACTTCTTTGCTCAAGCACACAAGCAAGAGACTTCTGACACAATTTACAGAAAATTGAATAGAGCTGAAACACTTGACAAACAATCAAACGTGTTCCAATTACAACAAAGACAGACTCTGTTTCAAACAAAGACAGACTCTGTTTTTCTGCTTAACTTAGAAATTCTAGAATACTCAGTTTGTAAGAATAATCTAAGTTGATGATGTGTTTCTGTTAAGACTCAGTTGAATACGATAGCAATGCAGCGTAGTTTTTGAGTTGTAGAGTCCAACAATTCTTCAAGTCTTATATCCTTTATATAGGCGTAGGAAAGAGACGTTGAGTCATCCATCACATCAGGATGATTTTTGAAGCTTGATCAATAGCTGTTGATCTGTTGCTTGATATGGTAATAGTCCTTCAATTGCATATTTTGAATTCCATTCCTTTTGAAGATTAATACCGGTAGACACAGTTGCCAAACTGTACGAGGTAGTGGAGTAGTGGAAACAGAGTTCGTACAACGTACTCTGTACTGACCTGCATTCTTTGTCGTTGAGCATCCCACGCTCAAGTTGACTTTGAAGCTAGCCGTTACTCCAAATGAGAGTTTCTTTTGCATCGTAATGCCTTTAGAAATCCTTGTAAGCAGATCTTCAGATTGCAGGCTTTAGACTCACTGTAGCACTTCAGCTTCTTATGATCTTCAGACTCTCTTGGTCTTCAGATTCAGATAGTCTTCGGACTCTGATAGTCTTCAGACTCTGATAGTCCTCAAACTCTGATTGTCTTCAGACTTTCTTCGATACAGTCTTCAGACTCTCTTCGATACAGTCTTCAGACTCTCTTCGATACAGAATCACAAGCAACAAGCTTCTCTAGATCTTTGCTCTTAAAATGTTCAAACAGAATACTTTGCTCAAAACGTGGTATTGCTGAACACCTTTGTTCCAACAGATATGACCCTGATGGAGCTCAGACATGGCTTAAGGAGGTCGAGAGGATTTTCAGAGTTATGCAATGTACGGGCATTCAGATGGTGCACTTTGGCACGCACATGTTGGCAGAAAAAGCTGATGACTGGTGGGCGAGTGTCCAACCGGTCTTAGAGAATGGAGGCGCTACTGTTACCTGGGCTGTGTTTAGGAGAGAGTTCCTTAACCGTTACTTTTCGGAAGATGTTCGCGGGAAGAAGGAGATTGAGTTCCTTGAACTAAAACAGGGAAACATGTCGGTGACCGAGTATGCTGCTAAGTTTGTGGAGCTGGCTAAATTCTATCGACATTATACTGTTGAGACTGCTGAGTTTTCTAAGTGCATCAAGTTTGAAAATGGCTTACGTGCTGATATTAAGAGAGCAATTGGTTACCAGAAAATTCGTAACTTTTCTGAGCTGGTGAGTAGTTGCAGAATTTATGAGAAGGATACTAAGGCTCATTACTGTTGGAACAAAGGTGTTCAGCAATACCACGTTTTGAGTTTTGATGATAACAAGGTATTAAAAATTGTCAATTGGATATGCTAATATTTGTTTAAGTATGCAGGACATTAATCAAGATTTGTATCTTAGAAAGTATTCTGTTGGAACATTTTGAGAGCAAGACCAAGAGAAGCTTGTTGCTTGTGATTTTGACGATCTGAAGAGTCTAAAGAATCATTAGAAGTTGTGTCAAAATAGTCTGAAGACTATCAAAACCTTAAGTTCAAGAGAGTCTGAAGACTAAGCTGAAGAGAGTCTGAAGACTATCAGAACCTGAAGACCAAGAGAGTCTGAAGATCATCAGAAGCTGAAGTGCTACAGTAAGTCTGAAGCCTGCAATCTGAAGATCTGCTTAGAAGGTTTACTAAAGGCATTACGATGCACAAGAAACTCTCATTTGGAGTAACGGCTAGCTTCAAAGTCAACTTGAGCGTGGGATGCTCAACGACAAAGAATGAAGAATAGTACAGAGTACGTGTGTACGAACTCTGTTTCCACTACTCCACTACCTCGTACAGTTTGGCAACTGTGTCTACCGGTATTAAGCTTCAAAAGGAATGGAATTCAAAATATGCATTTAAAGGACTATTACCATATCAAGCAACAGATCAACAACTATTGATCAAGCTTCCAGAATTCTCTTGATGTGCTGGATTGTCTCAACGTCTCTCTCCAACGCCTATATAAAGGATAAAAGACTTGAAGAATTGTTGGACTCTACGACTAAAAGACTACGCTGCTAAGCTATTGTATTCTTACTGAGTCAAACCAAAAACACATCAACAACTTAGATTATTCTTACAAACTGTGTATTCTAGAATCTCTAAGTTAAGCAGAAAAACAGAGTCTGTGTTTGTTTAAAACAGAGTATGTCTGTGTTTTGTAATTGGAACACATTTGATTGTTTATCAAGTGTTTCAACTCTATTCAATTTTCTGTAAATTGTGTCAGAAGTCTATTGGCTGTGTCCTTGAGCAAAGAAGTCTCTTAGTTGTGTCTTTGAGCACTGGAAGTCTCTTGCCTACGTGCTTGAGCATTGGAAGTCTCTTACTGTGTGTTTGAGCAACTTGTAATTGATATTACATTTTAGTGGAACTCTCCTTGGAAGTGCAAGGGGGACAGGACTACTTCCGGTTTGTGGAAGGAACCTATATAATTGCTCGTGTTCTCTTCTTCTCTCTATCTCTTGTTTATTTCCGCTGCAACAGAATCTGATCTCCCATCAGACTCTGAATCCATTCAGACTCTGATCCTTCCGAATCAGATTCTTACTTGTTGATCTGAACGTGACTCATGAGAGTCTCAATTTCATGAACCGTTTGTGGGATGTTGGTCACCCCATGTTCTGTCTCTTGAGGTGCACTCAACAACTAATGCACACTCGACCACATTTTGGCACTATTGGACGTTTACCAACGAACGTTGAGGCTGCTGGTTCCATGAGTGCTAGGTACTTTCGTGTCCTACTGACAGCTACTAGCTACCCACTCAATGATGCAACATAGGTTTTAAATGAGTTCTGGGATCTAGTAATGACCAGGAACTTGGCACAATATCGTGCTGACATCAAGGGATGGGATACCCCTTTCAGATTTCGATGTACTTGGTACAAGAGGTGGCTTCCAGTAAGCATGGTCCATCGCCGTTTTTGCAACAACTGGGACAACTGTGCGGGAGATGGGAGAATAAACGTCTTTCCAGGCTTTTTGCCTGCCGATGATCGAGAATATGTGCTCAAAAACTTCTACCTCCGATGCCGTCTCAACATTGAAATCAGATGGCTGTATGATACCTTTGGTTTCAGCTATGTTTAATAACTGTTCGAGCACTTTTATGTTTTTCTATATTTCAAGTTTTTTAGTTTGCAATGGCTAAGGTTTTTATCTATTTTGGGACCTTTTGTCTTTAATGTAACCTTCCCACTAGTTGGCATTTCATCTAATGCCATGTTTCATTTTGACTTTTCAAATTACTCTTGTGTAATTTTAATTTCTTCCAATAATGGTCTATACCTTTTCAAGTATTTCCCATTTATGCGCAGGATTCTTTGATCGTCGTTTAGTTCTTCGATCTCATACGCATTATTAGAAAAAACGCGCAAAATCCTCCATTAATAGAAATAACAGGAGTATTTCAGTGGCTTGAATTTGTATCATGCCGATGTATTCTATCAATTTGAATAAGAGAATATTGCTTATTTTGGTAGAAAAATAATAATAATTAAGTTCATATTATTCCTTGTGAGTTTAGCTCAATTGGTAATGACATTGAATAATATATGTACAGACTGGTGGTTCGAAACCCGAACACCCCACTTATTCTTCTGAATAGTGAATTTCTAGCCACTAGGCTGCTTAAAAAAACAATTTCTCTTAAATGCATCTTTTGTCCCCCTATTTTTAAAAATTTATGTTTTGGTACTCTTATTTTAAAAACCAACTTTTTGGCCCCTTAATTTTAATTTTTCTTGAGTTTTGGTCCCCCCACCTTATTTTAAGTCAAAGTTGCTGGTGTCGTGGTAAATAATGGCATGACAATGGTTAGGTGGACTATTTAATATACATGTCGGTAATAATGTATTCATTTCAATAATAAACATTTGATCGTTAATTCGGCGTGTTTGGTTCAATTTTTAGAAGGGGATGCGAGGGGATAGGAGGGGAGCAAAACCCCTTCAAGACAGACTTTTTGCTTCCCTCAAATCAAAGGTTTTCGGAAGGGAGGGGGTATGGGATGATCTCTTTAAATTTTTATTACATTGCCAAAATTATTCTTCGATTAATTTAAAATCTTAATGTTATCCTTGTAACAACTTTTATTACAATTAAATTATATTATCCTTGTAACAAATTTTATTATTGGTTTATCTATCACTCTTATTTGTTACATGTAAAAATCACTCTTCCAACCTCCTACTTTGTTGCTACCAACTACTGCTTCACACCTACTCGAACGTGAACTGTGAGTAATCCATTATCCCATCGTCTATATCGTGAACGTGAACTGTTTCGTTACTTTTTTATCCTTATTTCTATCAATGCTTCATAGATCGTTATTGTTTCGGCAGCCTGTTTACATCGTTCATATATTTAATTAATTTTAAGGGTAAAACAATAAATTAATTTTAAAATCTCTCACTTTCTCTTGTGACCCAAACACATTTTTAATTAAAATCCCTCCCCTCCTATCTTTTGAAACAAACATATATTTAATTAAAATATCTTCCATCCCCTCCTTTGCCTATCCCTCCCCTCCTCTCCCCTCCGTTGAACCAAACAGACCCTTAAGTTTCTTTCAATTTCATTGTGCATGTGAAATTCGTTGATTGTTTCATTTTCTTTTATTTTTCCAATTTCAAATTTCCCCCTCGTAAATCCTGCAAATTGTAATATTTGTTACTGTTTTTGGATTGAAGGGATGAGAAATTATTGTAAGGAGTAAATCATTATATCCTACGGATCTTCCTTGCAGCTTCTAAGGGAAGGAAATTACGGGCTTTCTCTAAATTTGGTCAATTTAGGGTATTTGGGAATTTTTGTTTTTTGAACATGATGAAGATGTTTTAGATTTATTGATGGTTTTGAAATGTGTAGGTTTATTGATGAAGATGATGAACACAATGGAATCGATGATGATCAAGTGAAATTTGAAAAAATAAATATTATTTTTTAAATGTCTATTAGTAAATTAAATAAACTATTAATGATATTTGTGCATTAAATTGTCCAATTAGTCATTGCAATATTTTTAATTGACCATGATACATAAGCAAACTTGACTCTAAAATAGGGTGGGGAACCAAAACTCAAGAAATATAAAAATCAGGGGACCAAAAAGTTAGTTTTTAAAATGAGAGGATCAAAACTTTAGTTTTATAAAAATAGATAGATGGATCAAAAATGCATTTGTTGGGTTTTGGTATTGTGTTGGCTGCATTTTGTTAAAACAAGATGTTCTAGCAAGATGATGTACCAGATGTCTTAGACATGTAAGTACGACATGTTAGCATAAGGTGTAGTTCTTTATTTTCTATTCTTTGAAGATTGTGTTTTCGCGTGAGATTTTTGAAGATTTGTTTTAAGTTTTGATTCACGTAGCTTGTGCTTTAAGAGGCGTGTGTTTCTAAAACCTACATATGTTGGTTTAAACTTTGTCGTATTTCCTAAGTTAAATGTCCTAAATATAAATATTTTATTCGCAAAATAACGTGATCCTTAATTTAACACTCGTCTAATTGTTTTAATTTACTACTTTACAGATTTCGAATACTTTTGAAAGTCACTTTCTAGAAGAGAAACTATATCTTTATCATATCTAATAATAAAATATTAAATTTAAAATTACAAAATTACCCATCCCAAATATTAGTTTTTAAATTACATATTTGACCATCACTTTAAAAGAAAAGGTGAGGTGTTTTTGGTCCAAAGTGAAAAGTTGCACAATGCTATATATATTAGATAGATAGGGTTTGGACCGGAACCCTAGCCGCTGGCCGTTGCTACCCACTTCGTTGCTTCCATTGGCCGCTCTTATCTGCCGTTATCCCTAATTCAAACTATTTCTGATTCCACCGTCAAATCATCAATTCACACTTTGTTCCTTCCATTCAAATGTAGACAAAACGTTCCCTCCATTCTCTGCATACATGTGTGTAGTTAAAACAAGGGAACGTTTTGTCTACATTTGGTTGGTTCAATTTGAGTTGATATATGATTAACAGTGGAATCAATACTACTACAAATATTCTATTCATCAACACTTTTTCAGTAATATCCAAAAAATTGTTACTGATTATTAGTAGGTAACACATATTTGTATGGAAATTCGTTACATTTTTTTCTTTCAAAAGAGATATTTCGTTACCTGTTTGTACTAGTTTATTAGTAATTTTTTTTACTCAATTTAGTAGTACTATAGAGAATATTTAAAACAATGAAATTTTATTGTAATAATTATCAGAGACACATTCTCATCACACACACTCTCTCTCACACACCAAAGAAAATCGCTTAACCTTCTCTTTCACCCGTTTCCATGGAAGCTTCGATTTGGCTGCGAATTTTTTGTAGAAGATCTTTGTGTAGACCTTATCTCAAGCTTCACCCATAGCAATTATGCTAGTTTTCTGCATTCATCACTTTGATCGAAACCCTAACTTTTGAAAATAACATCAATTTGGGTAATGTAATGTTCATATCTTAGATCTAAAATAAAATGTATTATTGGATAGATATTTCATTATTGATTTCTCAGTCTTGTGGCTATTTCATGTGATGGTGATGCATCATCTTGTTGATAATAACCTTAATCTTAGGACTGATTAACAAAAAACATTTGACGGTATATTCCCTAATAAACATGTACTCCAAATGTATAACCTAATTCAATATAACAACTAGAAATTGTATGAACTGATTATGGTGCCTGATTGGATTAGTTGCGATCGTCCCTGTTGTTGTTCCTCTGCCTCTAGGGAGGTAGTTTGTGTTCTGGTTTATTTGTTATGTTTTGTCGCTGAAATAGATGACAAAAATTTCAAGAGATGCACTGGAATGTGATTGTACGATTGATTTACTATGTTAAGCATTTGATGATTGTATACTTGGGGCAACATTTGATGATTAATCAACAATTTTTAATCGACCTCAAGTGGATCCAAGTCCTCAAATATCTGATTGTGAAAACCTCAAATCAGTAATCACGATTCTCTCTCATTACAACTTCTATTTTCTCTATAGTCTCCGATGAAACTTCAAGCTTTTCTCTCTCCATTTTCTCTTTTGTTTTCAATTTCTACTTTGAATGCATGCAAATTTTTTCTGGGTTTCGTGATTTTGTTAGTTGTTTTGATTAATTTCAGTCTCTATTGTTTCATGTCTGGATTGTTTCATTTGATGAATTGTGAAATTTGTTCCTGAAAATATTGTTTTACCTTGTTTGGTTATGGATAATTACCTATAGGCGAAGAGTTAATTTAATGATTTTGTGTTTTAATTCGAATTTCTGAATTGTTTCCCTGAATTGCGCACACATATATATATATATATATATATATATATATATATATGTGTGTGTGTGTGTGTGTGTGTGTGGAAATTGAATTGTGTTTATTGCTACTAAGAATATTTTTGTTCTAATTGGGAATAAATTAATGAGTACACTAGTGTCGCGTCATTTTTCGGAGATCAAGGCTATTTGATTAGCTTTTGACTCACTAATTATTTCACTACTGAACATTTAATTTTTTAAAAGAAAGTGGAAAAAAGTTCAAATACCACTTTAAAAGATTTAGGGTTCGGGGGTTTGTTACATAAAGGGAAGGTATTAGCGCCCTTTATGTTCGTAGTACTCTACGAGAACCTCTTAGTTTTATTTAATTTTCGTGCTATTACTTGCTTGCTTAAAAAAGAATTGAATGGTGATTAAAGAAAAGAAAGAGGCCTATTATCTACATTTTTTATTGATTTGGAAGGACAAGCTCCTTTGCCTACGTACCCCAGAGGGATCAAAACCTCGTAGTTCGGGGTAGAAATTGCGTTTGATTTGTTTGATGTTTTTATTAGTTTTGAAAAAGGTTTCAAAATGAAAAGCCAAGTGGCAAAATGAATTTGTTCGTGTTTTTTATGTTTAAAGGAAAACGACTAAAAATATAATAAGGATTGATTGCAGTTTTGATTTATGAAAGAAGTAAAATAAAAGGATCACTTGATTTAAAAATCAACGTTTGTTATGAAAATGTTTTTTTGTGTTTTGTTATTTGCATGTTTTTGTTGTTTTTGAATGATAGTTAAAACTGAAAACTAAACTAACGGAGCAAAAAAGTAAAGCGTAGGTACCACATGGTGGCGTTGAACCACCACGAGGACCTTTAACCTAAACTACCGAGCATAAAATAAAGCATACACCCACACACGCACACATGCACCTAAACTATTACATTAAACCTATTAATACATGCTATGGTCTGCGGAAAATAAAATAAACTACATTAAAGCCTATTTACATTGTAAGTTTCATGTGATAAGAATAAACGACAAAAAAAAAATGAATAAATTAAAATGCAAAGAAATAAAACTAAACTAAATATGTATGCAAGACTTGGAAAAAAATGGGTTCAATCACAAGGTGGGGGTGCAGCAGTGTTGTGGGGGTGTAGAAATAGAAAGGCTGGAAATTGAGCCTAAAAGGAACCGAACCGGATCGGGTTGCTTAGCTGGGTCGATCTGAATTAAATGGGTTATGGGTTAGTGGATCATATCAAGGCCGTCTGATCAAGATCAGACAGCCTAGATCAGATCTGAAGTGTGGCATCAGGGGCCATAGGATTAAAATCCAAGGGAGGGGGAAACGAGGGTGTACGCTATGTCGTAGGCCATGACACACAGGATTTGGACAAGGTATATATACCCAAACCCCTTCAAAAAATTCATTTCTCCCTTTCTCCTTCTCTCTCTACCTTCTCTCTAGTGAGAGAAGCTCTCTTCTCTCTCTACTTCTGTCTTCTTCTCCGGCGAGGAGGTGAGCGGCCGGTGGTGGCTCCGGCGCGGTGGCCGACCACCGTAGGTGGCGGCGCTGCCGCTAGAGCCACTTTTTTTATTAATTTTGTTGTGCTTTCTTCTTCTTTTGTTCTCTTCTACCCGTTTCTGACCTCAAAATTCCCAACCAAAACTCCTAAAGCCTTAGATCTAAAGTTTAGAAAAAATTATACCTTTTTTGTTGATTCTTTGCGGATCCGGTTCGGATTTGAGTAGTGGTGGTTCTGTGATATGTTTTTGTGGTCTCTTCTACTCCCTTTCTTCTCTGTTAATTTTGTGTTCTTTGTTTGTTGTTCCTGGGTTGATGTTGTTCGGCCGATTTGGTTCTAGTGTGTGTGTGACATTTTGCGAGTTGATGTTTGCAGGTTTTGATGAACTTGAAAATTTGTGTTCTAGTTAATTTTTTTCGCCCCTTGTGCGTGTGATGCAGGGTTTTATTTATAGTGCCAGAGTTGGGACCTAGGGTTTGTTTAAGATGCCGAGAAATCAGTGGGTTTTGGATTGGGATGATGGGGAAAGCGTGTGACCGTTCCTGGATTTGTTGTAGATGAGACTGTGAATCTGATTAGGATCAGAATTGATGTGCTTTCTGGATTTGGACTATTGACAGCTTGCAATTTGGACTTTGACCATTTTGGACGAAAATAAAATAAATATATGCATGTTTTTTTGGATTTGGACGGATGAATATTTTGGACAGAACAAAAAATAATGAATTAATAGAAATAAAAATTAAAAGATAAAAGTTGAAACTAATTAATTGGTAAAAGATGGAAATGACTTAAAATTAAAAGGACCAATAAAAGGAGGGAAAAAGGCCCGACTCGGAATGAAAAATGGGGTATTTTAAAATACCTCTCTGTCGAAATTTCGTTGAAAAGTCAAAGACTAATCAGGGTCAAATGACGCGTGTCGGTGGGATCTTGGGTCAAAAATTGGGGTATGACAACTAGGGAATGGTGGTTAAAAAAAATTCGATAGGTGTAGAAAAAATATTATTTATTTAGATTTGTTAAAGAAGTTTGGAGTTTAATTAGGTTAATTAGTGTAGAAAAATTGAGAGAAATGTTGTTGTGGTGGAAATAAATGGAGATAACTATCCTCAAATGATGGTTTTTGAGAAGAGAATGCATTTGGAGGTTTATGTTATTGATGGAAAATTATTGTAACTATCCTGATATGATGGCTTTGGGGAATTTATGCCAAAGGTTTATAATATGTATCTTGAATTGAAGAAAGGAAAGAAAGACCTCGCCTAACGGTTTGTTGGTTTTTTAATTCAGTTTAGGTAGCTATCTTTATTTATGTTTTGAGGAGAATTTCTTTAGTTTTTATCCGGAGTCGGCAAGTGGTTGTCTGAGAGAAGGAAACACTTTTGTACATTCGTCTGGGGCTGATTTTAGTCAGTGGTGCTGCTATAGTTGGAAGGTAATTATGCAGTTTTGGGGACTCCTTAATAAGATTTGGGCTAGTATTAGAAGTGGCTTTTTCTGGTTATAGGCTTCTTAGGAGGATTTATGGTTTTTATCTTGTCTCTTTACTAGTTTTATTAGGTTTTGGCTTAAAAATTTGAATTCTATGGTTTATACAAGGACGTGAAATTAAAAAAATATGAGCACACAATATGATATATCCATGGAGCTGAATTTAGAGGCAGCATGCCGAGCAGGAGCAGCAGTAGGAGTGTTTTATGTTTAGGAAAGATTTTTAGGACTTGGTGTTAATTTTAATGACATTTGTTCGTTTCGTTCTATGATCATGACATTTCTTTGATTCTTTGTATTTTGATGACATATTATCGTAGTTTAAATTTAACAGATGTTGGAAATTTCCGTTTATTTGTCGTATCAATCTTGATATTTTATTAATGTTAACGTTGGTTTAATGTTGCTTAGTTTTTGATTCGACATTAAAATAATATGCCTAAAAATCATTAACAGGTTGCGTATCAGCAGCAACTTCTGCCAAACATATCTTTAGTGTGCATCGGCACTTAAGTGTCGAGGAAAATGAAACCGACGGTTAACTGCGGAGGGATATTTTAGTCTTTTTCTAGTGTGTTTTAGCCTTCTTTAGTGTGTCAACAATCTTTTTCCTTCATTAAAGCAGAAGTTGCTCTATTTGCTTTCCTCCTAGAGAACTCAACTATGGAGTTCAGGAAATTATGAAATAAAGTACGACATACTAAATAATACAATCGACCTCCGATCTATCTGTTTAAGGATATTGAAACAAATCAATGAAAGTTTAGCATCTCAAATGACTCTATCTTAAGTGGTTTGGTTAACACATCAGCCACTTGCTCTTTTGTCCCACAATGCATCAGTTGTACAATTCCTTCCTTAGCTAAATCTCGCAGAAAATGAAAATGAACAACAATGTGTTTGCTTCTATTATGCATCACCAGATTCTTGGACAATTTAATAGTTGAACTATGGTCACAAAATATGGAAGTATTCCCACTTCCTACATAGCCAAGTTTTTTTTGGATTCTCTTCATCCACATAGCCTGATATGAGCAGGCAGCAGCAACTACAAATTCAGCCTCTGTTGTACTAAGAGTGACAATTCAGCTTCATACCCTTTTGGTTGTTCAACAAAAACATCCTCAATTAGCTCTCCATGGAGAAATGCTAATTTGACATCTAGTTGGTAGATATTCCAGCCCCTTTGTGCAGCAAAGGCAAGAATAATCCTAATAGTATCCATTCGAGTTACTGGTGCAAACACTTCTTCATAGTCAACTCCATATTCTCTCCGACCTCATTCAACTTGGTTTTGTACACCCACTTCACCCCAATTATTTTCGCACCTTTTGGTAATTCAGTGAGAAACCAAGTTCCATTTTTCTCAATAGATTCCATTTCCAAATCCATAGCTTCTCTTCATTTTTCATTTTTCACTGCTTCATCATAACTAATTGGATCAACACAAGAAAAAAGAGCCATGTTGACATTAATATCTTCATCAGAGAGACCCTCACCAGTTTCAAAATCCCTCATCCATATGAGAGCTCTCCTATTTCTACTTTCTCTTGAACTTGAAGATTCCAAAGATCCTTCAACATTACATGGAGGTGCTTCATCAATTTCTTCATTACAATCTGCAATTTCATTCTCTAATTCATCATGCTCTTCTTCATCTCCCCATTCAAGATCTAATAGAATGTGTTATTCATAGCTTTTGTCCCATTCCCATTTCTTGTCTTCCTCAAACACAACATCACGACTAATCACAATTTTCTTTGCAATCGGATCATAGAGCTGTTGGGACAAGGGTGTTCAGCAATACCACTTTTAGTTTTTATGATAACAAGGTATTAAAAATTGTCAATTGCATATGCTAATATTTGTTTAAGTGTGCAGGATCTTAGTCAAAGATTTTAATCTTAGAAAGCATTCTGTAAGAACAAATGAAGAGCAAAATTCTCTAAGAAGCTTGTTGCATGTGATTCTGAAGTCCTAGAGAGTCTGAAGAATCATCATAAGCTGTTTCGAGTTGTTCTGAAGACGCAGAGAGTCTGAAGAAGCTACTTCGAAGAAGTGCAAGTCAGAGGTTCTGAAGACTCAGAGAATCTGAAGAACAAAGAGAGTCTGAAGAAGCTGAAGAGAGTCTGAAGTTCATCAGAGTCTGGAGTTCTACGGAGAGTCTGAAGACCGCAAATTGAAGATTTGCTTAGAAGATTTTCTGAAGGCATTTTGATGCAGAAGAAACGTTCGTTTGGAGTAATGGCTACTTTGAAGTCAACTTGAGCATGGTATGCATTGCGACAAAAAGAAAGCGCAGAAAAAGGGAATAGTACGTGTATGACCACCTTCTCCACTACTCCACTACTTGTACTATTCGGCAGCTGTGTCTACTGGTATTTCGCTTCAAATGGAATGGATTTCAAATTTGTCATTGAAGGACGGATTACCATATCAAGCAATAGATCAACAGTATTTGATCTGAAGGTGAGAAAAACACAAGAATGGGGGGTTGAATTGTGTTAACTTTTTCGTAACTCTTGAGTAGTAAGAATCTGTTTTCCAGGATCAGAGTCTGAATGGATTCAGAACCTGATGGAAGACCAGAGTCTGTTGCAGCGGAAATAAACAAGAGATAAAGAGAAAGAGAGAACACAAGAAATTATACAGGTTCCTTCCACAAACTGGAAGTAGTCCCCCTTGCAATTCCAAGGAGAGTTTCACTAAAATGTAATATCAATTACAAGTTGCTCAAACACAAAGTAAGAGACCTCCAATTGCTCAAGCACGCAGGCAAGAGTCTTCCGATGCTCAAAGACACAACTAAGAGACTTCTTTGCTCAAGCACACAAGCAAGAGACTTCTGACACAATTTACAAAAAAATTGAATAGAGTTGGACACTTGACAAACAATCAAATGTGTTCCAATAACATAAACAAAGATCAACTTGAGCGTGGGATGCTCAACGACAAAGAATGCAGAATAGTACAGAGTACATATGTATGAACTCTGTTTCCACTACTCCACTACCTCGTACAGTTTGGCAACTGTGTCTACCGATATTAAGCTTCAAAAGGAATGGAATTCAAAATATGCATTTAAAGGACTATTACCATATCAACAGATCTACATCTATTGATCAAGCTTCCAGAATTCTCTTGATGTGCTGGATTGTCTCTGTTAGAACAAAGGTGTTCAGCAATACCACGTTTTGAGTTTTGATGATAACAAGGTATTAAAAAGTTGTCAACTGGATATTGCTAATATTTGTTTAAGTATGCAGGATATCAATTAAGATTTGTATCTTAGAAAGCATTCTGTTTGAACAATGTTAAAGAGCAATAAATCCATAGAAGCTTGTTGCTTGTGATTCTGTTTCGAAGAGAGTCTGAAGACTGTATCGAAGAGAGTCTGAAGACTGTGCTGAAGAGAGTCTGAAGACTGTACCAAAGAGAGTCTGAAGACTGTATCAGAGTCTGAAGACCATCAGAATCTGAGAACCAAGAGAGTCTGAAGATTATCAGAAGCTTAGTACTACAGTGAGTCTGAAGCCACAAATTTGATGATCTGCTAACAGTGATCTCTACTGCATTGCTATGTACAAAGAAACTCTAATGGAGTAACGGCTAGCTTCTAAGTCAACTTGAGCGTGGGAAGCACAAAGACAAAGATTGCAGGCCAGTACAGAGTACGTTGTACGAACTCTGTTTCCACTACTCCACTACCACGTACAGTTTGGCAACTGTGTCTACCGGTATTAATCCTCAAAGGGAATGGAATTTAAATGATGCTATTGAAGGACTATTACCAAATCAAGCAACAGATCAACAGTCATTGATCAAGCTTCAGAAATCATCCTGATGCGCTGGATGACTCAACGTCTCTTTCCTACGCCTATATAAAGGATAGAAGACTTGAAGAAGTGTTGGACTCTACAACTTAGAAAAACTGCATTGCGCTAGTTTCGTATTCAACTGAGTCTTAACAAAAGCACATCATTAACTTAAATTCTTACAAACTGAGTATTCTAGAATCTCTAAGTTTCACAGAAAAACAGAGTCTGTCTTTTGTGTAAAACAGAGTCTGTCTTTGTTGTAATTGAAACACATTTTGATTGTTATCAATTGTTTCAACTGTATTCAATTTTCTGTAATTGTGTAAAAGTCTCTTGCTTTTGTGCTTGAGCAAAGGAAGTCTCTTGGCTGCGTCCTTGAGCAAAGGAAGTCTCTTGGCTGCGTCCTTGAGCATAGGAAGTCTCTTAGTTGTGTCTTTGAGCAAGGAAGTCTCTCGCCTATTTGCTTGAGCAAGGAAGTCTCATACTGTGTGTTTGAGCAACTTGTAATTTGATATTACATTTTAGTGAACTCTCCTTGGAAGTACAAGGGGGACAGGACTACTTCCGGTTTGTGGAAGGAACCTGTATAATTGCTTGTGTTCTCTGTTCTCTCTTTATCTCTTGATTATTCCGCTGCAATCAGAACCTAATCTCCTATCAGACTCTGATCTCATTCAGACTCTGAGTTTAAAGGAATTAGATTCTCACTCTTCAAGAGTTGCGAAAAGTAAACACAATTCAACCCCCCCTTCTTGTGTTTTTCTCACCTTCAGTTGGTATCGGAGCTCCGGCTCTGTTGTCTTAGCACTTAACCGTGTAACAGAAAAACATGTCTTCAAGTGAACCGTCTTCTTCTGGTGCCACTTCTGGTGCTGCTATACCATATGAATATGGATCCAATAACAGCAGTAGAAAGGCTGATTATGGAAAAATTCCTAAGTTCAATGGTGATCCTGAAGAATTTTCTTGGTGGAAAACCAACTTCTATAGTTATGTCATGGGTCTTGATGAAGAACTCTGGGACATACTTGAAGATGGTGTTGGTGACTTACAACTTGATGACGAAGGTGCTGCCATTGACCGCAAACTTCACACTGCTGCTCAAAAGAAAATCTATAAGAAACATCATATCATCAGAGGGGCTCTTGTCACTGCTATTCCTAAAACGGAATACATGAAGATGAGTGACAAATCTACTGCTAGAGCCATGTTTGCTTCTCTCTGTGCTAACTACGAAGGAAGCAAAAAGGTCAGGGAAGCTAAAGCTCTTCTATTAGTTCATCAATATGAACTATTTAAGATGAAAGAGGATGAAAGTATTGGGCAGATGTACTCAAGATTTCAAACTCTAGTATCTGGTCTTCAGATACTGAAGAAGAGTTACATAGCTTCTGATCATGTTAGCAAGATTTTAAAGGGCTTACCCTCTAGATGGAGACCAAAGGTCACTGCAATTGAGGAGGCTAAAGATTTAAACACTTTAAGTGTTGAAGATCTTGTAAGCTCACTCAAGGTTCATGAGTTAAGTCTCAATGAACATGATTCTGCAAGAAAATCCAAAACCATTTCTTTAAAATCAAAAGGAAGGTCTTCAAAGGCTCTCAAGGTTGAAGAATCTGAAAATGAGTCTTCAGCTTCTGAAAGCTCAGAGGAGGATCCTGATGTAGCAAAGGAAATGGCTATGCTTTCAAGCAGAATGCAGTACCTTGCTAAGAAGAACAAGAGATTTCTGAGCAAGAGCAGTGGGAAGGGGTTCAAAAAGGAGGATCAGAAAGGTTGCTTCAACTGCAAGAAAACTGGACATTTTATTGCTGAGTGTCCAGAACTGCAGAAGGAGAAACCCAAGTCAAAAAGGCCAACCTTCAAGTCAAGCAAGTTTAAGAAGCAGATCAAGAAAAGTCTGATGGCCACCTGGGAAGATCTTGATAATGAGTCAGGATCTGAAGATGATGATGCTGATGGTGAAGCCAATATAGCTGTTGGACTAATGGCTACAACCGAATCTGTTAAAGAGACACCTGAGGCAGAATCAGATACAGACTCTGAAAATGAAACAGAGGTATATTCTGAACTCACAAGATCTGAACTTATAGAATCTGTCAATGAGATTCTTGGTCATTTTAAAACTAAGACCACTGAGTTGAAGAAAGTCAAACAACAGCTTGATAAGCTGTCAAAAAGACATAATTCAACTCTGTTGGAATTAGAAGATTTAAAAGAAGAAAATATCTCTTTATTGATCAAGAAGTGTAGCTGTAAATACTTAAGTGAGCAAGATGTTGCTCTGCAAGAATTTATTGCTACTGGAATTGACAGATCAAGGGTTGCATCCATGATCTATAGCACGTATCAGAACAGAGGACAGGGTCTTGGATTCATTGGAGGAAACTCAAATGAAATGACTCTGAAATCTGGTCCTGATGGAGCCAGAGAGGCGTTGAAAAATCATTTTGTAAAAGAGTCTGATGAAGTCAACACAGAGACTCATTCAGAACCTACAACTTCTACTTCTTAGATTCTGACTAAGTCAAAACTTCAGAATGTTAAGTTAAAGGGTCTGAAAAACTTTGAACCCAAAGCTTTAAAGTCTCAGACTCTGAAACATTCAAAGTCTGATAAACAGACTCTGAAAAAGCCAGAGTCTGAAAAACCAAAGTCTAAGTTTCAAAGGAGAGAAACTGTGAAAGGCAAGTTGAAACCTAAACCAAACGGTTCCAACCCTAAGGTATGGGAGAAAACATTGCCAAGGATTTCAAGACATAACTTGCGAAAAGAGTTCAATGGTTCTAAGACTAACTAAAAAGGACCCATAAGAATATGGGTACCTAAGTCTGATATTATTGATGCTGCAGGTATGTCTAAAAGGACTAAGATAGCACAAGGCTTGGTACCTAGACAGTGGGTGCTCGCGTCACATGACGGGAGAAAGGTCTATGTTCCTAACCCTAACCATGAAAGAGGGAGGAACTGTGGGATTTGGAGGAAACCAGACTGGCAAAATCATTGGTACTGGAACCATTGGTAACTCTCTGATCTCAATCACTAATGTGTGGTTCGTTGATGGACTTAAACATAACTTACTAAGCATAAGTCAATTATGTGACAGTGGTTATGATGTATTGTTTAATAAGAACAACTGCACAGTGGTTAACAAGGATGATCAGTCCATATTCTTCAAGGGAAAACGAAGAAACAATGTATACAAGATAAAATTCTCAGAACTGACTGATCAGAAGGTAATGTGCCTTCTGTCAATGGGTGATAAGAAGTGGATGTGGCATAGACGTTTGGGACATGCTAACTGGAGATTAATCTCTAAAATTAGCAAGTTACAACTTGTCAAAGGCCTACCAAACATTGACTATCACTCAGATGCTCTTTGCGGAGCATGTCAGAAAGGGAAAATTGTCAAGAGTCCCTTCAAGCCGAAAGAAATTGTTTCAACTTCCAGACCCTTGGAGTTACTTCATATTGACTTATTTGGACCAGTTAACACTGCATCCTTATATGGAAGTAAATATGGACTAGTTATTGTTGATGACTACAATAGATGGTGTTGGGTTAAATTTCTGAAAACTAAAGATGATTCATATTCTGTGTTTAGTAAATTCTGCATCCAAATTCAATCAGAGAAGGAAATGAAAATCTTGAAAGTCAGAAGTGATCATGGAGGAGAATTTGAAAATGAACCGTTTGAGGTTTTCTGTGAAAAACATGGAATTATTCATGAATTCTCTGCACCTAGAACTCCACAACAAAATGGAGTTGTAGAGAGAAAGAACAGAACCTTACAAGAGATGGCTAGAACCATGATCCATGAGAACAATCTGGCTAAGCATTTTTGGGTAGAAGCAGTAAACACAGCTTGTTATGTTCAGAACAGAATCTATATTAGACCTCTGTTGAACAAAACAGCTTATGAACTCTTTAAAGGAAGAAAACCCAACATATCTTATTTTCATCAGTTCGGATTTACATGTTATGTCCTGAACAACAAAGTCTACCTAAAGAAATTTGATGCCAAAGCTCAAAAGGGAATCTTTTTAGGTTACTCTGAATGCTCTAAGGCATACAGGCTGTATAATTCAGAAACACAATGTGTGGAAGAATCTATGCATGTAAGATTCGATGACAAAGAGCCTGGAAGTGAAACTCCAGTGCAAGATGAAAGTCATGAAAAATCTCAAGATTCTGATGATAACTCAGAATCTGATCAGATTCCAGAATCTGAAGATACTTCAGAAGCTGGAACAACCCCTGAAGTTCCTAATGAAGAAGCTTCTGATGAAGCTCAAGATGGTTCTCTGCAAGCTAGTCAATCCAAACAATCTTTCAAATACAAGTCTTCACATCCAGAAGATCAGATAATTGGCAATAAAGAAAGTCCTATGAGAACAAGATCGCATTTCAGACAAGAAGAGTCTGCTTTAGGATTACTATCTGTTATTGAACCAACTTCTGTTGAAGAAGCTCTTGGAGATGAAGGATGGATTCTAGCAATGCAAGAAGAACTGAATCAATTCAAAAGGAATGAAGTATGGGATCTAGTAGCTAAGCCTAATCACAAGAACATCATTGGAACCAAGTGGGTGTTCAGAAATAAGCTTAGTGAACAAGGAGAAGTAATCAGAAACAAGGCCAGACTTGTTGCACAAGGCTTCAGTCAGCAAGAAGGCATTGATTACACAGAAACTTTTGCTCCAGTTGCAAGATTGGAAGCAATCAGGTTACTTCTTTCCTATGCAGTTAATCACAACATAACTTTGTATCAAATGGACGTTAAGAGTGCATTTCTTAATGGTGTCATTTCTGAAGAAGTATATGTCAAACAACCTCCTGGCTTTGAAGATTTAAAGCATCCAAAGCATGTTTATAAATTAAAGAAATCACTCTATGGCTTGAAACAAGCTCCCAGAGCTTGGTATGAAAGACTGAGTAATTTCTTGATTCAAAACAACTTTGAACGAGGACAAGTTGACACTACTCTATTCAGAAAGACTCTAAAGAAAGACATTCTTGTAGTTCAGATTTATGTTGATGATATTATCTTTGGTTCTACAAATAGTTCACTTTGCAAAGAGTTTTCAAAAGTAATGCAGGATGAATTTGAAATGAGCATGATGGGAGAATTGAAGTTCTTTCTTGGAATTCAAATCAACCAATGCAAAGATGGAGTCTACGTTCATCAGTCCAAGTATACGAAAGAGCTTCTGAAGAAGTTCAATCTTGAGGACTGTAAAGAAATGAATACTCCAATGCATCCAACCTGCACTCTGAGCAAAGAAGATCAAGGAACCAAAGTTGACCAGAAGCTGTATAGAGGTATGATTGGTTCTTTGTTATACCTAACTGCATCCAGACCAGATATTTTGTACAGTGTATGTTTGTGTGCAAGGTTTCAATCAGATCATAGAGAGTCTCACTTAACTGCTGTTAAGAGAATCTTTAGATATCTGAAAGAAACTACTAATCTTGGACTTCTTTACAAGAAATCCTCTGACTACAAGCTAGTTGGATTCTGTGATGCTGATTATGCTGGAGACAGGATTGAAAGAAAATCTACCAGTGGCAATTGTCAATTCTTGGGAGAGAATCTGATATCCTGGGCTAGCAAGAGGCAAGCAACCATTGTTCTGTCTACAGCAGAAGCAGAATACATCTCAGCTGCTAGTTGTTGTACACAGCTACTCTGGATGAAACATCAGCTTTAGGACTATCAAATAACTGAAAACCATATCCCAATTTATTGTGATAATACAGCAGCTATATGTTTGTCTAAAAATCCAATTCTGCATTCAAGAGCAAAGCATATTGAGATTAAACATCATTTTATAAGAGACTATGTTCAAAAAGGAATTTTAGATATCCAATTCATTGATACTGATCATCAATGGGCTGATATATTTACTAAACCCTTATCTGTTGAAAGATTTGATTTCATAAAGAAAAATTTGAACATGTGCTATGTCTCTGGGTAATATGCGCCTCTGAAAACAGAATTCAGACTCTGAAAATATTCAGAAGCTATCTGGGAATCAGACTCTCTTTTGGAGATTCTAATGAAAGCTTCTGGTAAAATGTTCAGACTCTAGTAAGGAATCTTTAGACTCTCAGAAGCTCGTATTAGTGGAAGCGTGACTGTTGAGTTCAGTAACACCTGCCCCACTATGGTGACAGTTACTTTACAGTTTCTCAGACGTGGCCTGTCTGTATTGGGTAAGAACTCAAAGGGCAATGATTTCATTATGTTAAACAAGTTACCTTCGCTTTGTCCCAGTACGTTTACGGCTGCATGCTATATGTATTTATTGTTTGTGTTTGTTTGTCCCCTACTCTTTCCAAACAGTTTTCAAACATTTTCTCTATAAATACATAACACACACAACTCACTTCTCTTTTCACTCTTTGATTTTCTCTCTGAACAAATTTCTTGTTTTTTCAATACTTTGCAAAACCTTTTCTTTTGTTCTCAAATCAAACTCTTAGAAAACCCTAATGGCAAGTGATCTCATCCTTTTCTGATAAACTTAGAAATTCTAGAATACAAAGTTGTTGAAACAAGGGTGTTCAGCAATACCACATTTTGAGTTTTGATGATAACAAGGTATTAAAAATTGTCAATTGGATATGCTAATATTTGTTTAAGTATGCAGGATCTTAATCAAGATTTTAATCTTAGAAAGTATTCTGCTTGAACATTTTGAGAGCAAGACCAAGAGAAGCTTGTTGCTTGTGATTCTGAAGATCTGGAGAGTATGAAGAATCATCAGAAGCTGTGTCAAGAAGTCCTGAAGACTAAAAGAATCTGAAGTTCATATAAGTCTGAAGATGATCAGAACCTAAAAATTCAAGAGAGTGTGAATACTATCAAAACCTGAAGACCAAGAGAGTCTGAAGATCATCAGAAGCTGAAGTGCTACAGTGAGTCTGAAGCCTACAATCTGAAGATCTACTTAGAAGGATTTCAAAAGGCATTTCGATGCATAAGAAACACTCACTTGGAGTAACGGCTAGCTTCAAAATCAACTTGAGCGTGGGATGCTCAACGACAAAGAATGCAGAATAGTACAGAGTACATATGTACGAACTCTGTTTCCACTACTCCACTACCTCGTACAGTTTGGCAACTGTGTCTACCGATATTAAGCTTCAAAAGGAATGGAATTCAAAATATGCATTTAAAGGACTATTACCATATCAACAGATCTACATCTATTGATCAAGCTTCCAGAATTCTCTTGATGTGCTGGATTGTCTCAACGTCTCTTTCCAACGCCTATATAAAGGATAGAAGACTTGAAGAATACGTTGGACTCTACAACTGAAAAACTACGCTGTCATGCTTTTGTATTCTCACTGAGTCAAACAAGAAACACATCAACAACTTAGATTATTCTTACAAATTGTGTATTCTACAATCTCTAAGTTTATCAGAAAAACAGAGTCTGTCTTTGTTTAAGTTATTGGAACACATTTGATTGTTTATCAAGTGTCTCCAACTCTATTCAATTTTCTGTAAATTGTGTTAGAAGTTTCTTGCTTGTGTGCTTGAGCAAAGAAGTCTCTTAGTTGTGTCTTTGATCATTGGAAGACTGTTGCCTGCGTGCTTGACCAATTGGAAGTCTCTTACTGTGTGTTTGAGCAACTTGTAAATGAAATTACATTTTAGTCAAGCAAGTTTAAGAAGCAAATCAAGAAAAGTCTGATGGCTACCTGGGAAGATCTTGATAATGTGTCAGGGTCTGAAGATGATGCTGCTAAAGGTGAAGCTAATGTAGCTGTTGAATTAATGGCTACAACTGAATTAGTAAAGGAGGCACCTGAGGCAGAATCAGATGCAGACTCTGCAAGTGAGACTGAGGTATTTTCTGAACTCACAAGATCTAAATTAGTAGATTGTATCAAAGAACTTCTTGGTCACTATAAAGCTAAATCCACTAAGTTGAAGAAAGTCAAACAGCTGCTTGATAAGCTATCAAAAAGGCATAATTCAACTCTGTTGGAGTTAGAAAATTTAAAAGAAGAAAATGATTCTTTATTAATAAAGAAGTGTAGTTGTAAATACTTGAGTGAGCAAGATGTTGCTCTACAAGAATTTATTGCTACTGGAATTGATAGATCTAGGGTAGCATCTATGATCTATAGCACATATCAGAACAGAGGACAGGGTCTTGGATTCATTGGAGGAAACTCAAATGAAGTGATTCTGAAACCTAGTCTTGATGACGCCAGAGAAGCATTGAAAAATCACTTTGTAAGTGAGTCTGATGAGGTCAACACAGTGACTCATTCAAAACCTATAGCTTTAAGTTCTAAAGTTTTGACTAAGTGAAAATCTCAGAACGCAAAGTCAAAGGTTCTGAAAAACTTTGAACCTAAGGCTTCAATGATTTAGATTCTAAAAATTTCAGAGTCTGATAACTAGACTCTGAAGAAGCCAGAGTCTGAAAAACAAAGCCTAAGTTTCAAAGAAGAGAAACTGTGAAAGGTAAGTTGGATCCTAAACTGTCCGGTTCTAAACCCAAAGTGTGGAGGAAAACAATGCCAATGACTTCAAGACACACAATACAAAAGGAATTCAATGGTTCAAGGACTAACCCAAGAGGACCCATGAGAATATGGGTACCTAAGTCTGAAATTGTTGATGCTGCATGTATGTCTAAAAGGACAAGAAAAGCAGAAGGCTTGGTACCTGGACAGTGGCAACTCGCGACACATGACAAGAGAAAAGTCTATGTTCTAACCCTAACCATGAAAGAGGGAGGTGTTGGTATAAGCCCTAGAGGCCAATAGTTTATGTGAAACTTATCTTATGTATCATGACTTTTATTATTAAATAATATATGGCACTCTTTATTATATATTTATAGTAATGTTAATAAAGTCCTTAGAATAGATAGTTCATGTAATAATATATTAAGTGTGACTTAATCATGAGATTACATTATCATAAAGAACACTATTCTTAAATGTATCCGTAGTCAAGCTTTAATATGAATTAGGATAATAATAATGCGTCGAGACTATTATGTATGAAGACTGATGACCGCATCTCATGGGTCATAGATATGAGATATCAAGTCTATACATAGGTATAAATGTTAGGAGTAATATTTATACTGGATAGACCCATCGTGAGAATACTACATAGTAAGTTATGAGATTGTCATAAGATATTCTCACAATGATAATAGTGTACATCGCTCTTTGACCTGAAACCACTATGATCCCTAGATGTGGACTCAAGTGCTTTGTTGACATTCTAACGTTGTCTGTAAAAGGATAACCATAACGTTGGTTGATGGGTACTTGATGAATCATGCTGAGGGGCATGGGTGTCCTAGATGGGATTTGTCCCTCCTCATAAACAGGAGATATATCTATAGGCCTCTTGATGAAATATGACTGTAAAACTGCATGGCCATGCCGAACTAAGTCGATATAGGATATTGGACTTATTCGTTATTCAGTATATTTTGGAATCAAGAAATATAAATATTGATCTACACAATGGTGACAAAATCTATGCATTGAGATCAATAAAGATATTAGGACAAAGGAGTAATCGTATACATAAGTATTATCATGGAAAAAGGTTTCGTCAGATCACTTGACATTCTTGTCACTTGGGTAGCAATGATGTGTTGCTAGATACTGCTTATTGTTTATAGTATTAAATATTAGATTTAATATTATTGCCAACGTGACTAGAACCTATAGGGTCACACACAAAGAACAGTCAAAAGAGAAATATATAAGTATGACTTATATAAGGGGTGCATTTAGTAAATAACGCTAATTAGTTAGCAGAATTACTAAACTCGTTATTGGTCTTACAGAAGCCCAGTAGTGACTTCTAAACTTGCAGAGCACACTAAGAGTTCTATAAATAGAAGCCTAGTGCTGAAGTTTGATGTTGCACGTTTTGGAACCCTTAACTCTCTGAAACTTCTAATTCATTGGCTAGCACCGAGTTTTGGAGGAGCACTGTTCGTGTGGACTTGCTAGAGGCTTTGCTGCTTGCTTTGCTGTGATCGTGTTTCCAGTTTCCAGCTTTCAGATTTCACACTTCGAGGTAACAATCGAATCACTGATTCATGTGTAATTCGTAATGATCCAAGGAAAGAAAATCGAATTTTTATTTCTCCGCTGCTTATTCTGTTTTGAATCGATTTTCCTTCAGGAGGAACTGTGGGATTTGGAGGAAACCAGACATGCAAAATCATTGGTACTGGAACCATTGGTAACTCTCTAATCTCTATTAGTAATGTGTGGTTTATTGATGGGGTTAGACATAACCTACTGAGCATAAGTCAATTGTGTGACAATGGTTATGATGTTTTGTTTAATAAGAACAACTGCACTGTAGTCAACAAGGATCAGCAATCCATAGACGGTTGGGACATGAAAACTGGAGGTTAATCTCTAAGCTTAGCAAGTCGCAACTAGTCAAAGTCTTACCAGACATTAACTATCATTCAGATGCTCTTTACGGAGCATGTCAAAAAGGGAAAATTGTTAAGAGTTCTTTTAAAACAAAAGAAATTGTTTCTACCTCCAGACCCTTGGAGTTACTTCACATTGACTTATTTGAACTAGTTAGCACTGCATCCTTATATGGAAGTAAGTATGGACTAGTCATTGTTGATGATTACAGCAGATGGAGTTGGGTTATGTTTCTGAAAACTAAAGATGACTCATATTCTGTGTTGAGCAAATTCTGCATCCAAATTCAATCTGAAAAAGAATTGAAAATTTTGAAAGTCAGAAGTGATCATGGAGGAGAATTTGAAAATGAGCCCTTTGAGCTTTTCTGTGAAAAACATGGAATTATTCATGAATTCTCTGCACCTAGAACTCCACAACAAAATGGAGTTGTAGAGAGAAAGAACAAAACCTTACAAGAAATGGCTAGAACCATGATCCATGAGATCAGTCTGGCTAAACATTTTTGGGCAGAAGTAGTAAATACAGCATGTTATGTTCAGAACAGGATCTACATCAGACCTCTGTTGAACAAAACAGCATATGAACTCTTTAAAGGAAGGAAACCTAACATATCTTATTTTCATCAGTTTGGATGTACATGTTATATCCTGAACAATAAAGTCTATCTAAAGAAATTTGATGTCAAAGCTCATAAGGGAATCTTTTTAGGTTACTCTGAAAGATCTAAGGCATACAGACTGTATAATTCAGAAACACAATGTGTTGAAGAATCTATGCATGTCAAGTTTGATGACAAAGTGCCTGGAAGTGAAACGCCAGAGCAAAATGAAAGCTGTGCAGGATCTCAAGATTCTGATATCAACTCAGAATCTGATCAGATTCCAGAATCTGAAGATACTCCAGAAGCTGTAGCATTCCCTGAAGTTCCTAATGAAGAAGTTTCTGAAGAAGCTCAAGATGGTTCTCAGCAAGCTAGTCAATCCAAACATTCGTTCAAATACAAGTCTTCACATCCTGAGGATCAAATCATTGGCAATAAAGATAGTCCCAGAAGAACTAGATCATATTTCAGACAAGAAGAGTATGCCTTGGGATTATTATATGTTATTGAGCCAACCACTGTTGAAGAAACCCTTGGAGATGATGGATGGATTCTGGCAATGCAAGATGAACTTAATCAATTCAAACGAAATGAAGTGTGGGATCTAGTAGCTAAGCCTGAACACAAGAACATTATTGGAACTAAATGGGTGTTCAGAAATAAGTTTAGTGAACAAGGAGAAGTAATCAGAAACAAAGCCAGACTTGTTGCACAAGGCTACAGTCAACAAGAAGGCATTGATTACACTAAAACATTTGCTCCAGTTGCAAGATTGGAAGCAATTAGATTACTTCTTTTCTATGCAGTCAATCACAACATAATCTTGTATCAAATGGATGTTAAGAGTGCTTTTCTTAATGGTGTCATTTCTGAAGAAGTTTATGTCAAACAACCTCCTGGCTTTGAAGATTTAAAACATCCAGAGCATGTTTATAAATTGAAGAAATCACTATATGGCTTGAAACAGGCTCCTAGAGCTTGGTATGAAAGACTAAGTAATTTCTTAATTCAAAATGATTTTGAAAGAGTGACACTACACTATTCAAAAAAACTCTGAAGAAAGACCTTCTTATAGTTCAAATCTATGTTGATGATATCATTTTTGTTTCAACTAATGGTTCATATTGCAAAGAGTTTTCTAAGGCAATGTAGGATGAATTCGAAATGAGCATGATGGGTGAATTGAAGTTCTTTCTAGGAATTCAAATCAACCAACGCAAAGATGGAGTCTATGTTCATCAGTCCAAATACGCTAAAGAGCTCCTGAAGAAGTTCAATCTTGAGGACTGCAAAGAAATGAACACTCCAATGCATCCAACCTGCACTCTGAGCAAATAAGATCAAGGAACCAAAGTTGATCAGAAGCTGTATAGAGGTATGATAGGTTCTTTGTTATACCTAACTGCATCCAGACCAGATATTTTATTCAGCGTATGTCTGTGTGCAAGGTTTCAATCAGATCCTAGAGAGTCTCATTTAACAGTTGTTAAAAGAATCTTTAGATATCTGAAAAGAACTACTAATCTTGGACTTCTGTATAAGAAATCTTCCGATAATAAGCTAGTTGGATTCTGTGATGCTGACTATGCTGGAGACAGGATTGAAAGAAAATCAATCAGTGGCAATTGACAATTTTTGGGAGAGAATCTGATATCTTGGGCTAGCAAGAGGCAAGCAACTATTGCTTTGTCTACAGCAAAAGCAGAATACATCTCAGCTGCTAGTTGTTGTACACAGCTACTCTGGATGAAACATCAGCTTGAGGATTATCAAATATCTGAGAATTGTATCCCAATTTATTGTGATAATACAGCTGTTATATGTTTATCTAAGAATCCAATTTTGCATTCAAGAGCAAAGCACATTGAGATTAAACATCATTCAATAAGAGACCATGTTCAAAAAGGAATTTTAGATATTCAATTCATTGATACTGATCATCAATGGGCTGATATATTTATTAAACCTTTGACTGTTGAAAGATTTGATTTTATAAAGAAAAATTTGAACATGTGTTATGTCTCTGGTTAATGTGCGCTTCTGAAAACAGAATTCAGACTCTGAAAGATACTCATAAGCTAATTGAGAATCAGACTCTCTTTTGGAGACTCTGATGAACATAAGCTTCTGAAGACACTCAGACTCTGTTAAGGAAACTTAGACTCTCAAGAAGCTCGTATTAGTGGAAGGATGACTGTTGAGTTCAGTAACACCTGCCCCACTACGGTGACAGTTACTTTTTAAGTTCTCAGACGTGGACTGGCTGTATTGTGTAAGAACTCAAAGGGCAATGATTTTATTACGTTTAACAAGTAACCCTCGCGTCTTCCAAACACTTTTACGGCTGCATGCTCACCAATCTTAATTGCTTATGTTTGTTTGTCCCCTTCTCTTTTTCAAACGGTTTTCCATTTTCACTATAATTAGCAATCACACACAACCCACTTCACTTTTCACACTTTGATTTTTTCTCTGAACTACTCATTCGTTTTTAGTCTCTGAAATTTTTTGTTCTCTAAATCAAACCTAGAACCTTACAAATGGCAAGTGAACTCGTTCAATCTGGTGTGATCATCAAAACTAGAAAATCCTATGTGATTAAACCCAGAACTATGAATATCATCAAAGAGACTCTGGAAGTTCAAGTTGAATCTCCAGTTGATTTCGGAACCTTGTAAGGCATGGCATCGACGTCTCTTCTCATTTCTTATCACAAGGAATGATGAGTTACTTTGGTATGTTGAATGGACCAACATATCAATAGTTATTTAGAGACCTCTAGGTAAGGGCAGAAGTTTATGACAAGGACGACGCAACCCTAGAAGAAACTGCTGCAATCATGAACAACCCCTCCTTGGTTTGCAAGAATAGAAAGCAAATGGGTATAGGACTGTACAAAGGTCTAGAGATAAGTTCTGCTGTGATGGGGATTTCAATCCTTATCAATGAAGAAATAGGTTCCAGGGCATGCAGGGTAACAAATGAAGGAAAATTTCAGTGGAATGTGGACAAGAAGAGTGAATGGATGGGCATCTGCAACAAACTCTTATTTGAAGGAAGACCCTCAAATAAGTTGGTAGACAAGCATCCTGAACATAGGATGCTTCTGAAGATCATTCTGGACAGTATGCTTCAGAAAGGTGGAGGAACAGACACTCTGTCTGTAGATCATAAAGTGCTTCTGTACTTTTTGATTTAAAAGAAGAAAATCAACTTTCCAAGATATGTGATGAATCTCATGTGTTGGGCCATCAGGAAAGGGCAAATCAAATCCAAAAGACAAGTTCCTTTTGGAAGATTGATTTCTGAGATTCTGTATCAAGAAAGCCTCTTGAAGGTCTTGACGGAAACTGGTGTTGTATCAGACGCTCAACTTGGAACTGTAACATGGAGAATCAGTAATGGCAAGACTCTTCAATACATGAAGATTGTCCTGAAGTTCAACCCTTCTAATCTAGATATGAAGGAATCTTCCGTACAATCAGATCTGATGATGGACTTCCCCCCTATTTCAAAAGAAGATAATCCTGAAGTCCTAGCAAGATTTATAGTAGACTACTACAATGAAACTAGTAGAATAATCAACTATTCTGCCATTACTGAGACTACTGGAGGAGGACCTCTTAAGGTCAAAGGCAAAAGGACCAAGGAAGTCAATCTAGAGGAAGAGGAAGAGAAGCAAGAACCTCCTAAGAAGAAGAAAAAGTCTACAGCTCTTCCAGGAGTGACTATTGGTGCCTCTGAAACCATAGCTCTTATGCCTTTGTCTGTCTCTCCTGCATCCAAGGAAATTAAGGAAAAGATAAAGAAATCCAAGGATGAGAAGAAAACAAAGGACGAGAAGAAGGCAAAGGATGAGAAGAAAGCTAAGAAAGGTAAAGCTGACAGAGATCACAAGAGGCTGGTTGAAGAAATTGTTGAATTTCTTGATACTGATTCTGATGAAGTAGAAAGTAAGGTCAAGAAAATGAAGATAAAAGTTGTTCCTGTGGCTAAGGATGTAGCACAGAAGATAGATACTTATGTATCTATGATTGAAGATAATCATGCTGCTGGCAAGGCAATGGCAGCAGAAGTTGTGACAGAAGAACTTAAAGATGAGACTGTGAAGGAAGCTGCTAAGTTGCTTGCAGCAGCTTTGAAACAGAAGAGTCAGGTTGCCCCTGAAAAAGCTGATCAATCGGAAGCTACTCTGTCTGATGCTTCTAGCCAACAAGCTTCTCCAGAAGCTGGCATTGACACATCAGGTAACATTTCATTTGACTCACCTTTCTCTTTTACGAATCTAGAGTCATCACCCTCATCTGAAATTAAATCAGATAACATACCCCTGAGCAAAGCCCTTCCATCCCTTCGAAATAAAACTTCATCTCCAATCAAACCTATCTATTCATTTGATCCTCTTGACCCAAGAATAGGTGAATACGTTGATTCAACTATTGACAGGGTTATTCAAGACACCATCACAGTGTCTCTGAACTTACCCTCTAGACCATTGTACGGTCTCAGACCCATCTGCTTCCTACTTTTGCCAGCCAATGAAGGGTTGTTCATGATTGCAGCAGTTTCTTCGACGGTTGCATCATCCTTGTCAAAAACTTCAGCCCTTACCCAGAGATCTCTAACTAGTTCTTGATATGTTGGTCCATTCAACATACCAAAGTAACTAATCATTCCTTGTGCAAGGAAATGAGTTGAAACGTCGATACCATGCTTCATCAGAGATCCAAAATCTACTAGAGATTCAACTTGAACTTCCAGAGTCTCTTTGATGATGTTCATTGTTCTGGGTTTAATCACATAAGATTTTCCAGTTTTGACGATCACACCAAATTGAATGAGTTCACTTGCCATTTTAGGGTTGTAGGTTTGATTTTGAGAAACAAAGTTTTTCAGAGACTAAAACGAAAGAGCAGTTCAGAGAAAAATCAAAGTGTGGAAAGTGAAGTCAGTTATGTGTGATTGCTTTTTATAAGGAAAGTTGAAAACCGTTTGAAAATGAGAAGGGGACAAACAAACATAAGCAATAAAGATTAGAGAGCATGCAGCCGTAAAAGTGTTGGGAAGACGCGAGGGTTACTTGTTAAACGGAATAAAATCATTTCTACCCAATACAGACAAGCCACGTCTGAGAACTTAAAAAGTAATTGTCAACATAGTGGGGCAGGTGTTACTGAACTCAGCAGTCATCCTTCCACTAATACGAGCTTCTTAAGAGTCTAAGTTTCCTTAACAGAGTCTGAGTGTCTTCAGAAGCTTATATTCATCAGAGTCTCCAAGAGAGACTCTGATTCTCAAATAGCTTCTGAGTAACTTTCAGAGTTTGAATTCTATCTTCAGAAGCACACATTAACCAGAGACATAACACATGTTCAAATTTTTCTTTGTAAAATCGAATCTTTCAACAATCAAAGGTTTAGTAAATATATCAGCCCATTGATGATCAGTATCAATGAATTGAATATCTAGAATTCCTTTTTGAACATAGTCTCTAATAAAATGATGTTTAATCTCAATGTGATTTGCTCTTGAGTGCAGAATTGGATTCTTAGATAAACATATAGCAGCTGTATTATCACAATAAATTAGGATACAATTTTCAGTTATTTGATAATGCTCAAGCTGATGTTTCATCCAGAGTAGTTGTGTACAACAACTAGCAGCTGAGATGTATTCTGCTTCTGCTGTAGACAGGGCAATTGTTGCCTGTCTCTTGCTAGCCCAGGATATCAGATTCTCTCCCAAAAATTGACAGTTGCCACTAGTTGATTTTCTTTCAATCCTGTCTCCAGCATAGTTAGCATCACAGAATCCAACTAGCTTATAATCATAAGATTTCTTATACAGAAGTCCAAGATTAGTAGTTCCTTTCAGATATCTAAAGATTCTCTTAACAGCTGTTAAGTGAGATTCTCTAGGATCTGATTGAAACCTTGCACACAGACATACGCTGAATAAAATATCTGGTCTGGATGCAGTTGGGTATAGAAAAGAACCTATCATATCTCTATACAGCTTCTGGTCAACTTTGGTTCCTTAATCTTCTTTGCTCAGAATGCAAGTTGGATGCATTGGAGTGTTCATTTCCTTGCAGTCCTCAAGATTGAACTTCTTTAGGAGCTCTTTAGTGTATTTGGACTGATGAACATAGACTCCATCTTTGCATTGGTTGATTTGAATTCCTAAAAAGAACTTTAATTCTCCCATCATGCTCATTTCAAATTCATCCTGCATTGCCTTAGAGAACTCTTTGCAAAGTGAACCATTAGTTGAACCAAAAATGATATCATCAACATAGATTTGAACTATAAGAATGTCCTTCTTCAGAGTCTTTCTGAATAGTGTAAGGTCAACTTGTCATCTTTCAAAATCATTTTGAATTAAGAAATTACTTAGTCTTTCAAACCAAGCTCTGGGAGCCTGTTTCAAGCCATATAGTGATTTAAATCCTCAAAGCCAGGATATTTGACATTTAATTCTTCATAAATGACACCATTAAGAAAATCACTCTTAACATCCATTTGATACAAGATTATGTTGTGATTGACTGCATAAGAAAGAAGTAAGCTGATTGCTTCCAATCTTGCAACTGGAGCAAATGTTTCAGTGTAGTCAATGCCTTCTTGTTGACTGTAGCATTGTGCAACAAGTCTGGCTTTGTTTCTGATTACTTCTCCTTGTTCACTAAGCTTGTTTTTGAAAACCCATTTAGTTCCAATAATGTTCTTGTGCTCAGGCTTAGCTACTAGATCCCACACTTCATTCCTTTTGAATTGATTAAGTTCATCTTGCATTGCCATAATGCATCCTTCATCTCCAAGTGCTTCTTCAACAAAGGTTGGTTAAATAACAGATAATAATCCCAAGGTAGACTCTTCTTGTCTGAAATATGATCTTGTTCTTCCGAGACTATCTTTGTTGCCAATGATTTGATGCTCATGATGTGAAGACTTGTATTTGAACGAATGTTTGGATTGACTAGCTTGCTGAGAACCATCTTGAGCTTCTTCAGAAGCTTCTTCATCAAGAACTTCAGGGGATGCTACAGCTTCTGGAGTATCTTCAGATTTTGGAATCTGATCAGATTCTAAGTTGTTATCAGAATCTTGAGATCCTGCAAAGCTTTCATCTTGCTTTGGAGTTTCACTTCCAGGCACATTGTCATCAAATCTGACATGTACATCCTGCAATGCCTTAGATCTTTCAGAGTAACCTAAAAAGATTACTTTCTGAGCTTTGGCATCAAATTTCTTTAGATAGACTTTATTGTTCAGGATATAACATGTACATCCAAATTGATGAAAATAAGATATGTTAGGTTTCTTGCCTTTAAAGGGTTCATATGTTGTTTTGTTCAACAGAGGTCTGATGTAGATCCTGTTCTAAACATAACATGCTGTGTTTACTGCTTCTGCCGAAAAATGTTTAGCCAGACTGTTCTCATGGATCATGGTTCTTGCCATTTCTTGTAAGGTTCTGTTCTTTCTCTCTACATCTCCATTTTGTTGTAGAGTTCTAGGAGCAGAGAATTCATGGATAATTCCATGTTTTTCATAGAAAAACTCAAATGGCTCATTTTCAAATTTTCCTCCATGATCACTTCTGACTTTCAAAATTTTCAACTCTATTTCAGATTGAATTTGGATGCAGAATTTGCTAAACATAGAATATGAATCATCTTTAGTTTTCAAAAACTTAACCCAACTCCATCTACTGTAATCATCAACATTGACTAGTCCATATTTACTTCCATATAAGGATGCAGTACTAACTGGTCCAAATAATTCAATGTGAAGTAGTTCCAAGGGTCTGGAGGTAGAAACAATTTCTTTTGGTTTAAAAGAACTTTTAATAATTTACCCTTTCTAACGTGCTCCACAAAGAGCATCTGAATGATAGTCAATGTCTGGTAAGCATTTGACTAGTTGCAACTTGCTAAGCTTAGAGATTAACCTCCAATTTGCATGTCCCAACCGTCTATGCCACAACCATTTCTTATCACCCATTGACAAAAGGCAAACTACCTTCTGATCAGTCAGTTTAGAGAATTTTATTTTGTAGACATTGTTTCTTCTCTTTCCCTTGAAGACTATGGATTGATGATCCTTGTTGACTACAGTGCAATTGTTCTTATTAAACAAAACATCATAACCATTGTCACACAATTGACTTATGCTCAGTAGGTTATGTCTAAGCCCATCAACAAACCACACATTACTAATAGAGATTAGAGAGTTAGCAATGGTTCCAGTACCAATGATTTTGACAGTCTGGTTTCCTCCAAATCCCACAGTTCGTCCCTCTTTCATGGTTAGGGTTAGGAACATAGACTTTTCTCCTGTCATGTGTCGCGAGCAGCCACTGTCCAGGTACCAGGCCTTCTGCCTTTCTTGTCCTTTTAGACATACCTGCAGCATCAACAATTTCAGACTTAGGTACCCATATTTTCATGGGTCCTATAGGGTTAGTCCTTGAACCATTGAATCCCTTTTGTATTGTGTGTCTTGAAGTCATTGGCATTGTTTTCCTCCAAACTTTGGGTTTAGAGCCTGTTAGTTTAGGATCCAACTTACCTTTCACAGTTTCTCTTCTTTGAAACTTAGGCTTTTGTTTTTCAGACTCTGGTTTCTTCAGAGTCTGTGTCTGTTTACCAGACTCTGATTTTTTCAGAATCTGAATCATTGAAGCCTTAGGTTCAAAGTTTTTCAGTACCTTTGACTTTGAGTTTTGAGATTTTGACTTAGTCATAACTTTAGAACTTGAAGCTTTAGGTTCTGAATGAGTCACTATGTTGACTTCATCAGACTCACTTACAAAGTGATTTTTCAATGCTTCCCTGGCACCATCAGGACCAGGTTTCAGGATCACTTCATTTGAGCTATAGATCATAGATGCTACCCTGGATCTATCAATTCCAGTAGCAATAAATTCTTGTAGAGCAACATCTTGTTCACTCAAGTATTTACAACTACACTTCTTGTCAAGCTGCTGTTTGACTTATTTCAACTTAGTGGATTTAGTTTCATAGTGACCAAGGAGTTCTTTGATAGAATCAACTAATTCAAATATTGTGAGTTTAGAAAATATCTCAGTCTCACTTTCAGAGTCTGCATCCGATTCTGCCTTAGGTGCCTCTTTTACTGATTCAGTTGTAGCCATTAATCAAATCGCTACATTAGCTTCACCATCAGCAGTATCTTCTTCAGACCCTGAATCATTATCAAGATCTTCCCAGGTAGCCATCAGACTTTTCTTGATTTGCTTCTTAAAGCAACCTTTTTGTTCTTCCTTCTTGAAACCCTCACCACTGCTCTTACTCAGAAACTTCTTGTTCTTTTTAGCAAGGTATTTCATTCTGCTTGAAAGCATAGCCATTTCTTTAGCAACATCACGATCTTCCTCAGAGCTTTCAGATGGAGAAGATTCATTTTCAGACTCTTCAACTTTGAGAGCCTTTGAGGATCTTCCCTTTGACTTTAAAGCAATGGTTTTAGACTTTCTTGCAGATTCATGTTCATTGAGACTTAACTCATGAACTTTGAGAAAACTGACAAGATCTTCAACACTCAAGGTGTTTAAATCCTTAGCTTCCTCAATTATAGTAACCTCCTTAGTATCTTGCTAACATGGTCAGAAGCTATAAAACTCTTCTTTAGTATCTGAAGTCCAGATACTAGAGTTTGCAATCTTGATTACATCTGCTCAATGATTTCATCCTCCTTCATCTTGAATAATTCATACTGATGAACCAATAGAAGAGCTTTAGCTTCCCTGACCTTCTTGCTCCCTTCATAGTTTGCACAAAGAGAAGCAAACGTGGCTTTAGCAGTAGATTTGTCACTCATCTTCATGTATTCAGACTTAGGAATAGCAGTGACAAGAGCTCCTCTGATGATATAATGTTTCTTGTAGATCTTCTTCTGAGCAGCAGTGTGAAGTTTACGGTCAATGGCAGCACCTCCGTCATCAAGTTGTAAGTCACCAACACCATCTTCAAGTCTGTGCCAGAGTTCTTCATCAAGACCCGACATAGCTATAGAAGTTGGTTTTCCACCAAGAAAATTCTTCAGGATCACCATTAAACTTTGGAATTTTGCCATAATCAGCTTTCTTACTGTTGTTATTGGATCCATAGTCATATGGTATAGCAGCACCAGAATTAGCACCAGAAGTAGAAGGTTCACTAGAAGACATGTTTTTCTCTGGATCTTTTCTATTACACGGTTAAGTGCTATGACAACAGAGTTGGTGCTCTGATACCAACTGAAGGTGGGAAAAACACAAGAAGGCGGGGGGGGGGGATTGAATTCTGTTTACTTTTTCGTAACTCTTGAGGAGTAAGAATCTAATTTCCAGGATCAGAGTCTAAATGGATTCAAAACCTGATGGAAGACCAGAGTCTATTGCAGCGGAAATAAACAAGAGATAAAGAGAAAGAGAGAACACAAGCAATTAAACAGGTTCCTTCCACAAACCGGAAGTAGTCCTGTCCCCCTTGCACTTCCAAGGAGAGTTTCACTAAAATGTAATAACAATTACAAGTTGCTCAAACACACAGTAAGAGACTTCCAAATGCTCAAGCTCGCAGGCAAGAGACTTTCAATGCTCAAAGACACAACTACGAGACTTCTTTGCTCAAGCACATAAGCAAGAGACTTCTGACTCAATTTACAGAAAATTGAATAGAGTTGGAAACACTTGACAAACAATCAAATGTGTTCCAATAACATAAACAAAGACAGACTCTGTTTTTCAAATAAACTTAGAAATTCTAGAATATACAGTTTTTAGGAATTTTCTAAGTTGTTGATGTGTTTCTGGTTTGACTCAGATAGAATACAATAGCTTGATAACATAGTTTTTCAGTTATAGAGTCCAACATATTCTTCAAGTATTCTATCCTTTATATAGGCGTTGGAAAGAGATGTTGAGACAATCTATTACATCATGAGAATTCTGGAAGCTTGATCAATAGCTGTTGATCTGTTGCTTGATATGGTAATAGTTCTTCAAATGCATATTTTGAATCCCATTCCTTTCGAAGCTAAATACTGGTAGACACAGTTGCCAAACTGTACGAGGTAGTGGAGTAGTTGAAACAGAGTTCGTACACAAGTACTCTGTCCTATTCTGCATTCTTTGTCGTTGAGCATCCCACGCTCAAGTTGACTTTGAAGCTAGCCGTTACTCCAAAAGAATGTTTCTTATGCATTGAAATGCCGTTAGAAATCCTTCTAGACAGATCTTCAATTTGTAGGCTTCAAACTCACTGTAGCACTTCAGCTTCTGATGATCTTCAGACTCTCTTGATATTCAAGTTCTGATGATCTTCAGACTCTCTTGAACTTTAGGTTCTGATTATCTTCAGACTCATTTGAACTTCAGATTCTCTTGGTCTTCAGGACTTCTTGAAACAACTTCTGATGATTCTTTAGACTCTCTTGATCTTCATAATCACAAGCAACAAGCTTCTCTGGATTTTGCGCTTAAAATGTTCGAACAAAATACTTACTAAGATTGAAATCTTGATTAAGATTCTTTATACTTAAACAAATATTAGCATATCCAATTGACAATTTTTAATACCTTGTTATCATCAAAACTCAAAAGGGGTATTGCTGAACACCCTTGTTCCAACATGATCAAGCTTCTAAATTGACTCTGTGATGTGCTGGCATGTCTCATTGTATCTTTATGACGCCTATATAAAGGGAGTGAAGACTCAGAGAAACACATCAACAACTTAAAGAATTCTTACAAATTTTTTTATCCTAGAATTTCTAAGTATCACAGAAAACAGAGTCTCTCGTTGTTTTGTATTTTGGAACACCACTGATTATATATCAAGTGTTCAATCACTCTTTCAATTTTCTGTAAATTGTGTTGGAAGTTTCTTGCCTGCGTGCTTGAGCATTTGAAGTGTCTTGGGTGTGTCCTTGAGCAAAGAAGTATCTTGCTTGTGTGCTTGAGCATTAGAAGTCTCTTGCTTGTGTGCTTGAGTATTGGAAGTCTCTTGTTGTGTGCTTGAGCAACTTGTAATTGTTGATTACATTTTAGTGAACTCTCCTTGGAAGTGCAAGGGGGACATGACTTCTTCCGGTTTGTGGAAGGAACCTGTATAATTGCTTGTGTTCTCTCTTTCCCTTATCTCTTTACTATTTCCGCTGCAACAGACTCTGATCTTCCAACAGGTCCTGAACTTGTTCAGACTCTGATCCTGGAAAACAGATTCATACTCTTTAAGAGTTGCGAAAAAGAAAACACAATTCAACCCCCCCTTTCTTGTGTTTTTCTCACCTTCAGTTGGTATCAGAGCTCCGGCTCTGTTGTCAGAACACTTAACCGTGTAACAAAAAAGATCCAGAGAAAAACATGTCTTCCGGTGAACCTACAACTTCTGGTGCTAGTACTGGTGCTGCTATTCCATATGACTATGGATCCAGTAACAGTGGTAAGAAAGCTGATTCTGGAAAAATTCCTAAATTCAATGGTGATCCAGAGGAATTTTCATGGTGGAAAACCAACGTCTACAGTTATGTCATGGGTCTTGATGAAGAACTTTCGGACATACTAGAAGATGGTGTTAGTGACTTAGAACTAAATGATGAAGGAGATGCCCTTGACAGAAAGAAACACACTACTGCTTAGAAGAAGAGTTACAAGAAACATCACATAATCAGAGGAGCACTTGTCACTGCCATTCCAAAGTCTGAATACATGAAGATGAGTGACAAATCAACTGTTATAGCTATGTTTGCCTCTCTATGTGCTAACTATGAAGGTTGCAAGAAAGTAAGAGAAGCAAAATCTCATTTGTTAGTTCATCAGTATGAACTATTCAAAATGAAAGAGGATGAAAGTATTGAGCAGATGTACTCAAGATTTTAGACTCTAGTATCTGGACTTCAGATACTAAAGAAGAGCTACATAGCCTCTGATCATGTAAGCAAGATTTTGAGAAGTATTCCCTCAAGATGGAGACCTAAGGTAACTGCCATTGAGGAAGCTAAGGATCTAAACACTCTAAGTGTTGAATATCTTGTCAGTTCCCTCAAAGTTCATGAGTTAAGTCTCAATGAACATGACTCTGTAATAAAGTCAAAAACCATTGCTCTAAAGTCAAAAGGAAGATCCTCTAAGGCTCTCAAAGTTGAAGAATCTGAAAATAAATCTTTTTCTTCTGAAGGTTCTGAGGAAGATTCTGATGTTGCTAGAGAAATGGCAATGCTTTCAAACAGACTGGAGTACCTGGCCAGGAAGAACAAGAAGTTTTTGAGTAAAGGCAGTGGTAAAGGATTTAAGAAGGAAGAACAGAAAGGTTGCTTCATCTGCAAGAAGCCTGGGCACTTTATTGCTGATTGTCTAGAGTTACAGAAAGAGAAATCCAAGTCAAAGAAGCCAACCTTCAAGTCAAACAAGTTCAAGAAGCAAATCAAAAAGAGCCTGATGGCTACTTAGGAAGATCTAGACAATGAGTCAGGATCTGATGAAGATGATGCTGAGGATGAAGCAAATGTAGTTGTTGGTTTGGTAGCTACAACTGAACCAGAAAAAGAATCATCCAATGCAGAATCTGATACAGATTCTGAAAGTGAAACTGAGGTATATTATAAATTTACTAGATCTGAACTTATTGATTCTCTCAAGGAACTTCTTGGTCATTATGAAACCAAATCCATAAAGTTGAGAATAGTTAAACAACAACACAATAAGTTGTTGAAACAACATGACTAAACTATGTTGGAAATGGATGCTTTAAAGAAAGAAAATGAAAACTTAATGACTAAGAAGTGTAACTGTAAACACTTGAGTGAGCAAGATGCTGCTTTTCAAGAGTTTATTGCTACAGGAATTGATAGAATCAAGGTATCATCTATGATTTATAGCACATATTAGAACAGAGGTAAAGGTCTTGGATTCATAGGAGGTAACTCTAATGAGGTGATCCTGAAACCTGGTTCTGATGGCGCCAGAGAAGCACTGGAAAATCATTTTGTGTTGGAATCTGAAAAAGTCAACACAGTGACTCATTCAGAACCTAAGGCTTCAGGCTCTAAGGAAATGACTATATCAAAGCCAAAGAACCTAAAGTCAAAGTTACTGAACAACTTTGAATCAAAGGCTCCAAAGGTTCACATTCTGAAGAAAACAAAGTCTGATAAACAGATTTTGAAGAAGCCAGAGTCTGGATATCAGAAGCCCAAGACTTAAAGTAGAGAACGAAACCTCAAACTCCTAGATACACAACACAGAAGAGATTCAATGGTTCAAGTTCTAACCCCAAAGGACCCATAAAGATATGGGTACCTAAATCTGAAATTGTTGATGTTGCAGGTATGTCTAAAAGGACAAGAAAAACAGAAGTCCTGGTATCTGGACAGTGGCTGCTCGCGACACATGACGGGAGAAAAGTCTATGTTCCTAACCCTGACCATGAAAGAAGGATGAACTGTGGGATTTGAAGGAAAGCAGACTGGAAAAATCATTGGTACTGGAACCATTGGTAACTCCTTAATCTCAGTCAATAATGTGTGGTTTGTAGATGGACTTAAACATAACCTACTGAGCATAAGTCAATTGTGCGACAGTGGTTATGATGTTTTGTTTAATAAGAACAACTGCACAGTAGTCAACAAGGATGATCAATCCATAGTTTTCAAGGGAAAGAGAAGAAACAATGTTTATAAAATGAAATTTTCTGAACTGGCTGATCAGAAGGTAGTTTGCCTTCTATCAATGAGTGATAAGAGGTTAATCTCTAAGCTTAGCAAGTTGCAATTGGTCAGAGGCTTACCAGACATTGATTATCATTCAGACACTCTTTGTGGAGCGTGCCAGAAAGGAAAAATTGTTAAATATTCTTTTAAACCAAAAGAAATTGTTTATACCTCCAGACCCTTGGAAATACTTCACATTGACTTATTTGGACCACTCAGTACTACATCCTTATATGGAAGTAAATATGTATTAGTCATTGTTGAGGATTACAGTAGATGGAGTTGGGTTAAGTTTCTGAAATCTAAAGATGATTCATATACTGTGTTTAGTAAATTTTGCATCCAAGTACAATCTGAAAAAGAATTGAAAATCTTGAAAGTCAGAAGTGATCATGTAGGAGAATTTGAAAATTAGTCATTTGAAATATTTTTTGAAAAACATGGAATCATCCATGAATTCTCTTCTCCTAGAACTTCATAAAAAAATGGGGTTGTAGAGAGAAAGAATAGAACTTTACAAGAAATGGCAAGAACCATGATTCATGAAAACAATCTGGCTAAACATTTTTGGGCAGAAGCAATAAACACAGCATGTTACGTTCAGAATAGGATCTACATCAGACCCTTACAGAACAAGACAACTTATGAACTCTTTAATGGTAGGAAACCTAACATATCTTACTTTCATCAGTTTGGATGTACATGTTATATTCTGAACAATAAAGTCTATCTAAAGAAATTTGATGCCAAAGCTTAGAAGGGAATCTTTTTAGGTTACTCTGAAAGGTCTAAGGCATACAGACTGTATAATTCAGAAACTCAATGTGTTGAAGAATCTATGCATGTCAAATTTGATGACTAAGTGCCTGGAAGTGAAACTCCAGAGCAGAATGAAAGTTTTGCAGGTTCTTAAGAATCCGATGATAACTCAGAACCTGATCAGACTCCAGAGTTTGATGATACTCTAGAAGTTGTAGCATCCCCTGAAGTTCCTGATGAAGTAGCTTCTGAAGAAGCTCAAAATGGGTCTCAGCAAGCCAACCAATCCAAAAACGCATTCAAATACAAGTCTTCACATCCCGAGGATCAAATTATTGGCAACAAAGAAAGTCCCAGAAGTACAAGATCACACTTCAGACAAGAAGAGTCTGCGTTGGGATTGTTATCAATAATTGAACCTGCCTCAATTGAAGAAGCACTTGCAGATGAAGGATGGATTCTGGCTATGCAAGACGAACTCAACCAATTCAAAAGGAATGACGTATGTGATCTAGTAGCTAAGCCTGAGCACAAGAACATTATTGGAACTAAATGGGTGTTCAGAAACAAGCTTAGTGAACAAGGAGAAGTAATCAGAAACAAAGCCAGATTAGTTGCTCAAGGCTACAGTCAACAAGAAGGCATTGATTACACTGAAACATTTGCTCCAGTTGTAAGATTGGAAGCAATCACGTTACTTCTTTCCTACGCAGTAAATCACAACATAATTCTGTATCAAATGGATGTTAATGAAGGTGAGAAAAACACAAGAAGGGGGGGTTGAATTGTGTTAACTTTTTCGCAACTCTTGAAGAGTAAGAATCTGTTTTCCAGGACCAGAGTCCGAATGGATTCAGAACCTGATGGAAGACCAGAGTCTGTTGCAGCTGAAGTAAACAAGAGATTGAAGGTGAGAAAAACACAAGAAGGGGGGTTGAATTGTGTTAACTTTTCGCAACTCTTGAAGAGTAAGAATCTGATTCTACAGGATCAGAGTCTGAATGGATTCAGAGTCTGATGGGAGATCAAATAGTGTTGCAGCGGAAATAAACAAGAGATAGAGAGAAAGAGAGAACACAAGCAATTATACAGGTTCCTTCCACAAACCAGAAGTAGTCCTGTCCCCCTTGCATTTCCAAGGAGAGTTTCACTAAAATGTAATATCAATTACAAGTTTCTCAAACACACAGTAAGAGACTTCCAATTGCTCAAGCACGCAGGCAAGAGTCTTCCAATGCTCAAAGACACAACTAAGATATTTCTTTGCTCAAGCACAGAAGCAAGAGACTTCTGACATAATTTACAGAAAATTGAATAGAGTTGGAGACACTTGATAAACAATCAAATGTGTTCCAATAACTTTAAACAAAGATAGACTCTGTTTTAAACAAAGACACACTCTATTTTTCTGATAAACTAAGAGATTCTAGAATACACTGTTTGTAAGAATAATCTAAGTTGATGATGTGTTACTGGTTTGACTCAGTGAGAATACAATAGCTTAGCAGCGTAGTTTTTTAGTTGTAGAGTCCAACATATTCTTCAAGTCTTCTATCCTTTATATAGGCATTGGAAAGAGACGTTGAGACAATCCAGCACATCAAGAGAATTCTGGAAGCTTGATCAATAGCTGTTGATTTGTTGCTTGATATGGTAATAGTCCCTCAAATGCATATTTTGAATTCCATTCCTTCTGAAGCTTAATACCGGTAGACATAGTTGCCAAACTGTACGAGGTAGTGGAGCAGTGGAAACAGAGTTCGTACACACGTACTCTGTACTATACTGTATTTTTTGTTGTTGAGCATCCCATGTTCAAGTTGACTTTGAAGCTAGCCGTTACTCCAAATGAGAGTTTCTTGTGCATCGTAATACCTTTAGAAAACCTTCTAAGCAGATCTTCAGATTGCAGGCTTCAGACTCACTGTAGCACTTCAGCTTCTGATGATCTTCAGACTCTCTTGGTCTTCAGGTTCTGATAGTCTTCAGACTCTCTTGAACTTCAGGTTCTGATAGTCTTCAGACTCTCTTGACACAGCTTCTGATGATTCTTGAAACTCTTCAGATCGTCAGAATCACAAGCAACAAGCTTCTCTTGGTCTTGCTCTCAAAATGTTCAAACAAAAATCTTTCTAAGATACAAATCTTGATTAATGTCCTGCATACTTAAACAAATATTAGCATATCCAATTGACAATTTTTAATACCTTGTTATCATCAAAACTCAAAACATGGTATTGCTGAACACCCTCGTTCCAACAATCTCCCCCTTTTTGATGATGACAACATCAGTATTTAAAAGGTCAATTGTTGTTAATCTAATTAACAGATTGACTTAAAGGGTCTGAGATTTGTAAGCTCAGAGTCTGAGGTTTGTAAGCTCTGACTCCCTCTGAGTCTGATAGTTCTTAAGTTGAGGTTTGTAAGCTCCTCCTAAGTTCTATCCAAGTTAATTAAATTCATGTTGCGCAAGTAGCTGAATCAAATCTCAGAATAATAAACGAATATGAGAAAAGATTCTTTTTAATGGGGGCTCAGAATCTAACTAAGTACCTTTCGCAAATTTCCCTTTAACTTTACATAGAACTTACTGATATTTCTACCCCTTTTGGCATCAACAAAAAGGTTAAGAAACAAGTTTCTCCCCCTTTTTAAATGACTTCAAGTGAGGGTAAATTTTTTTTTAAAGAAAATGAGAAACAAGATTCAGAGCGGAAACATAACAGCTTCTAAGTAGAATTACTTCAGATGCACTAAGATAAATAAAGCAAAAAATATATCAGAATCACATATAGATGAAGTAAAACTTGAATAAACATAGAATGAAAGTTCAGAGGATAATAGAAATCAGCAGAATAAAAAAATACAAGCAAAACAAAACATTTAAATCACTAGTTGTGCAACTAAGGTTAGTTTTGTTTGGCAATGTGATCCATCAATTTCTGGAGATCCTCTTGTTGTTTCTTGACAATCTTTTCTAGAGCTTCAGTTCTTCTGAGATGAGCATCTATCTCAAGTCTGGCTTCTTCCTGAACTCTGTGAAGCTTCTTCTTCAGTGAATCATAAACCATTGTTTCCCTTGGATTGTATTGATCATCATCAAAGAATGGTTTATACTCCAACCGCATAATAGGAGCTTTCTTCTTAGCCTTTGATGTCTCAGCTTTCTTAACTTCTTCCACATGTTTGGCAAGAACATTAGCTTTTTCTTTTACAGCAGCCTTCTGAATTTTGGTGACAAAATCCACAAATTCAGTCTTCAGAGTGGAGAACTTATCCTTATAGCTTACATTGAGGATTGACACAAATCTTTGATCAATAATATCCTTGAGCTTTGAGTTTCACATTCTATAAAACTCATCTATCTTCAACGAATCAAAGAGGTTGTGAGTTTGGTTTGGCTCAGATGAAGCAGAAGGTTCAAAAGCTACTATTATTTGTAAGGTTTGGAAGCCAGTTACAACAATTTGAGGTTAGGAAAGAGGTTCAATAACTGTTTCAGACACAGGCTCTGCTATGCATTCTGTTACAGGTTCTGGTATGACACTAGAAATTTGTTCCAGAATCTCAGAGACTGGTTCCTCTACAGTTTCAGAAATTGGTTCAATTGAAGCTAGGGTTAGAATTTCTGTTTCAGGTTGGGGTACAGAGTCTGATTTTGAAACAGATTCTGTAGTATTTGTTGTTTTGGATTTTGCGGGGGTCTTTGGTAGTTCTCCTCCTAGGTGTCTTTCAAGAGAATCTAGGGTGTCTGAACAGTCTATGTAACACCCCGTTTTCCCAACTTGATTTTTTTTTTTGCATAATATCAGAGTAATTCAACGTAAACGGAATGTCACACTTCTTTTCATAAAATCATAAATAGAATAAAATTCCTTTAATACATCGCAGCTGAAATATTTCAACTTTTCAAAACAATCTTTGGCACAAGGGCCTCAACACAAATTCTCATAAATTTAGTTCATCAACATGTTCATAAGACAATACGTAAGGAATAGAAAACGACAACAAAATTCCCATCCCGTTACGTATCAGAGCACCTAAGACACACGCGAGAGAAACCTCACACGACCGCAACTACTCTTGGTTACCTGCAAGTTACCCATAGGGAAGACAACATTTTGAAGTAGAAGGGGTGAGATTTCACAAACAATAATAAAAAGGATATAATTCATCAAATGCATTTAACAACATGGACATCATCAATTAATCATAATAAGTCTTCATATAGTACTTCTTTAACAACTCATAAGCTACATTATGTAATCATCATAACAACATCAATTAGTAATACAAATAACTACGTAGTTCATCTTTAATAATACTTCATATAACAATATAAACAACATAAACAACAATCAACTTCAAATCATCTTTAATGATACTTTATATAAACAATATAAAGAACATAAGCAACAATCAACTTCAAATCATCTTTAACGATACTTCACATAAACAACAACATATAACTCTTCATTAACGATTCATTGATAATTATCAACTCGACAACTTTAGACAACTCGACAACTTCGACATCGACTACGCAACTTCAACTCGACTATGCAACTTAGACGTCTTATTCATGCATGTGGTACCAATCCAGGGCGTCAAACCCTCAACGTAATAAGTATTAATATACTTCCAGGGTGTCAAGCCCTCATCGCAAATGAGCTAAAGCTCCAGGGCATCAAGCCCTCAACATGTAGAGTAAAAACTCACAGGGCATCAAGCCCTCAACGTGTAGAGTAAAAACTCACAGGGCATCAAGCCCCCAACTGAAATAGGTATGCATGGACTCAACCTCATATAACTTACGAAACATCGACATCTTAGGATTCCAATAATTTGGATCAACTTCTTATTTCATAGACCGACTCATGCAACTTGATGATATAGAATCAGTCAACAACAAAATTCAACAGCTTAATCATAACAATAATCAAATGATAATCAGCAACAACTTCAACTTAGACATTATATATATTTCACATAAAGCATATACAATTATATATGTATCTCAAATTATTCAACAACAATATTCATATTAATTCAGACTCACTGAAAGACAATACAATTATAAACAACTTCATGTAACATCATATTCATCAACTTATACCTTCATATAATAATTCATCAATCATGAACACATCATATAACATCATATTCATCAACATATACATTCATATACTAATTCATCAATCAGGAAAAGCATCATATATTATCATCAACATATACGTTCATATAATAATTCACTAAAGCCTCCTTGGAGTATTTTCATCATAACTCAAACACCAAAAATCATTTTCAAGTCAAACCAAAGCCAATGGAAAGCTAACACAATTATCTACTACGTGCAGTAATTTGACCATAACTCAAGTTCTATAAATCATTTAGAAGTCAGACCAAAGGCATTAAAAAGCTAACATCCATACCTACAACTTTTGTGTTTACACCGAAAGCTAATTCAAAACAGAAACGTGTGAAAAGTGAGTGTTTTTCCAGTTTTGGCTTTCAGAAAATCGGTGGCCGAATTCGCTTACTCCAAAGAACAGTTTTCACTCCAAAACCCCAATTTTTGATCCCTTAATCACCCAAAATGATTTACAATGTTGTTTACAGGTCAAATAGGCAATATAGAAATCAAAACAACATAGGAACATGCATCAAACAACACAATTCATCTCATTTTATCAATTAACATAAACTTTCTAACCCTAATTCAAGAACACAACAATTCATCAAATTTCAGAATTTTATACTATGATTATTGAAGGAAATCCCACCCTTACCTTAATAAAATTGGAGCAGCAGCCTCTTGGTTCTCCACTTCTAGTTTTCTCCCTTTTTCTCCCAAAACTGATTGTACGTACTGTCTGTTCCTAAACCTAGGTTTTACCTTTTATACCTCTTCTATTTGTTTTATCTTATTCCACTTATTCCCTCAAAATTCTAACTAATTGAGAAACAGCTCCACAACTTAATAATTATTTAAAAATATATATAAATTACTTCCATAACAAATATCAAATATATTTCTATAGCAAATAACAAGTATATTTTTTTACACCAAATAACATGTATATTTCTATATCAAATATATTTCTATAACAAATAAAAAATATATTTTTGCACCAAATAACATATATATATTTCTACACCAAATAACAAATATATTTTCTACACCGGATAACAAATATATTTCTATAACAAACACCAGATAACATATATATTATACTAATAAATACCAACATATAACATAACAAAATATCACTTATCAAAATAAATTGACTAAATTATAAAAAGATATCTAAACTCAATAAAATAAATAAATAATAAAATAGGGCGTTACAACTCTACCCCCCTTAAAAGAATTTCGTCCTCGAAATTCAAAGCACAAGAGAAAAATGAATTGAATTGCCTGAAGTGGATTAAGAAATGATAATTGAGCAGGGTGGTCAGAGGGTAAGTTCAGAGACACTGTGATGGTGTCTTGAATAACCCTGTCAATAGATGAATCAACATATTCAACTATCCTGGGATCAAGTGGGTCAAAAGTTGATATAGGTTTAATTGGAGAGGGGGTTTTATTTCGAAGTGATGGAAGGACTTGGCTCAAAGGTATGTTATCTGATTCAGTTTCAGATGAGGACTCTTGATTCATAGAAGAGATAGGTGAGTCAAATGAAATGTTACCTGATGTGCCAATGCCAGCTTCTGGAGAAGTTTGTTGGTTAGAAGCATCAAACAGAGTAGCTTCTAATAGGTCAGCTTCTGCAGGGGCAACCTGACTCTTCTGTTTTAAAGCTGCTGTAGGCAACTTAGCAGCTTCCTTCACAGTCTCATCCTTTAGTCCTTCTGCCACAACTTCTGCTGCCATTGCCTTGCCAGCAGCATGTTCATCTTCAATCATAAATACAGAAGTACCTATCTTCTGTGCTACATCCTTAGCCACAAGAACAACTTTCAGCTTCCTTTTCTTGACCTGACTTTCTTCTCCATCAGAATCAGTATCAAGAAATTTAGCAACTTCTTCAACCAGCCTCTTGTAATCTCTGTCAGCTTTTCCTTTCTTGGCTTTCTTCTCATTCATTGCCTTCTTCTCGTCCTTAGTTTTCTTCTCATCCTTGGGTTTCTTTATCCTTTCCTTAATTTCCTTGGATGCAGAAGAGACAGAAAGAGGCATAGGTGCTATGGTTTCAGAGGCACCAATAGTCACTCTTGGAAGAGCTGTAGACTTTTTCTTCTTCTTGGGAGGCTCTTTCTTATCTTCCTCTTCCTCTATATTAACTTCCTTGGTCCTTTTGCCTTTAACCTTAAGAGGTCTTCCTCCAGCAGTCTCAGGAATGGCAGAATAGTTGATTATTCTACCAGTTTCATTGTAGTAATCTACTAGAAATCTTGCTAGGACTTCAGGATTGTCTTCTTTGGAAATAGAAGGGAAGTCCATCATCAAATCTGATTGAACAGAAGATTCCTTCATATCTTGATTAGAAGGGTTGAACTTCCTGACAATCTTCATGTATTGAAGAGTCTTGCCATTGACGATTCTCCCTGTCATTGTTCCAAGCTGAGCATCTTATACAACACCAGATTCTGTCAAGACCTTCAAGAGGCCTCCTTGATACAGAATATCAGAGATTAATCTTTCAAAAGGAACTTGTCTTCTGGATTCTGTTTGGCTTTTCCTGATAGCCCAGCATGTAACACCCTATTCCTATTAAGCGGTAAAACGTGCGAACATACAAATATATTCTAGAAATAGATGCTACGCCAACAACAAATTCAAGTTCACAAGTGTAAATTATCATGGTTCATAAACATAGCAGCGAAATATATATTCAAGAATACAAACCATAACTCCAAATCTCAGGATAATTAATACATAATCTTATCCTAAACATCGGATATAAAAGAATCATAACATACTCCTCAAATCAACATATGATGAAATAAGCCTAACATAAAACGCCATCCTAGATCAGAGCCCCTAATCTAGACGCGCACAAAAGAGATAGAGGATTCCTACTCCTCAGCAACACCAAGCAAACAAGCTACTTATCCTGCACTCCATCTACCCGTCTGCACGGAAAGGTAGGTGGTAAACCAATGAGGGTTAGCATTACATCAACATAATCCACAACCAAGTATTCAAGAATATCGTGTATAGAGATTATCAAATAATACAAACATCATCATACATGTATATTCACACAATGGTCCAATATCAATTCAATCTACAAATCAAGTTCACATTAACCAAATGCATCAATCACACATCACGACTCAATGCAATTCACCAAACAATGTATGCAATGTTCTAGACTCATCTAGATGCATGTGGTACCAAATCACCTCAAGGTCGTCACCTTCGATGCAACAAAAACATCGTATGTAAGGTTTCACACCCCGCCTTACATTTGGACATAAGTCCGTCACCAAACAATGAATGCATGAACATATGACTCGACTCAATGCATATGTTCACACAAAGATCACCTCATCAATCAACGTGCATATAACCTTATGCAATCATCACCAAACAATGCATATAGAACTATGCAATCATCACCAAACAATGCATATACAACTATGCAATCATCACCATCATTCAACAAGTATGCACACACCAAGATACAATCAACATATATGCATTCACCAATTTCATCTCCTTTGCATACTTTGTTATAAACATACATGTCTTTCACAAATTCGGATAACGGAGACACGTATACCATAACAAGATATATACCATTATCAACATCTATCATTCATTCACAAGTCTCCATTTAATCATATAAAATCAGTCACAAAAGGTTTGCCAAACAATTGGTCTTTAAGCTAAGTTTTCATGAAGTTCTACTCATAATTCACAACTTTGAAAATATCGAAGTAATGAACCAAAACCAACCAAACAAGGTCAAATGCCTAAGCCATGTATACTCTTAAGTCACATTTGTGTGCAGTAGAGATTACATAAGCTTTTCATTGGCCAATCACGACTAATTCACAAAAATCACGAAGTTCGTCCCACTTTATCATATTGTAAAACCAATTCATTAAGAGAAGAAAACTAAGGTTGATTCAACAAGAAAAAGATTAGATACTATAAAACATCGAAATTAAACTCATAATACTCATATTTGATGTTTGGAAGCAAACCAAAAGTTTCGGGTTGAGTTAGAAACGGTTATGCTGAATTTTTGTAAAAGTCTTTCAAGACCCACTTGGAGTGCTTCTATCATAACTCAAAATCCACAAAACCAAAGCCATTGGAAAGCTAACTCAATTATCTAAAACTTTCATGTTTACACCAAATGCCAGTTCAAAACAGAATTATGCGAAAAAGACGCAAGAACACGAAACAGGGAGTGCTGTCACTGTGCAACTCGCCATGGCGAGTAAATCCACTAGCCATGGCGAGTTGGTCACAGGGAATGACCCCCAACTCGCCTCTAGCTCGCCCCCAACTCGCCGTTGCGAGTTGCGACAGTTCAGTACACGAGAAAACTCCATTTTTCACCCAAAAACTCTCAATTTTAGTTCCCCATAGCCCAAATTGGTTTCCAAAGTTTGTATAAACATTTCTAGGCATAAACAGATATTTAAATTCATATAAAGATTGAATCACAACATCATATCCAAAAAATAATCACTTGACCCATATTTATGAAAATCTTAAGAACAACACAAATTCATAACAAGACTCCTTGGTTATGAACACCCATAGGTTCAGTCAACAACAACAACATCTTATAATAGCAACAACATCTTATTCAACAACAACCTTACTTAAACATGATTTCATCACAATCAACAACAACAACTCTAGTTCATAACAATTTGAACAAAAATCAACAAGGTATCATATAACCACAATTCAAGCATGTAAAATCAACAACAATAACATGTTTAGCATCAATTTCACATACCCAAAATTAACATCAAATAGGAGCACGAATTTAATCAATTAAGTTCAAATAATCACTTATTTCATAAGCACTTATGAGATGGAGAAGAAGAAGAGATTAAACAATTGATTATGAATGAAGACTAGCCCCCTTACCTCTAACACCAAGAATCCTAGCTCAAGCTTCAATCTCCCCTTTAGCCCCAACCTTCTTCTCTTGCACCTCTTCCTAGCCTCTAGTTCTCTACTCTTAGTGTTTTGTGTGAATTATAAAGTCTAACCCTAGTTTCTCAAGGTTATGGGTCAAATATTCACAAACCATTAATGGGCCTAACCCATACTAACTAATTGGTTCAATCTAATTACACCACACCGCTAACTCTAACTCACTAACGGTAATTAACTAGAAACCTCGGTCCTAATTAATTATATCGACAACTTAACCTCTTACAATTAATAACGGTTCTAACTAGAACGCTAAAAATAACTATTGTCATAAGATTACTAAATTACCCTACCTCATAAAAGACTAAAATAGCCTTAAGTCTAAATGACCAAAATACCCTCCTAATACGTAAACCCATGGAAATGCACACTGACATGAATGAATACACATAAAACAATTAAAATCAAACAATCACAAAAATCGGGCTGTTACACAGCACATGTGGTGCATCACGTATCTTGGAAAGTTTATTTTCTGCTTTTTAATCAGAAAGTACAGAAGCACTTTATGATCAACAGACAGAGTGTCTGTTCGTCCACCTTTCTGAAGCATACTATCCAATATGATCTTCAGAAGCATCCTATGCTCAGGATGCATGTGGACCAACTTATTTGAGGGTCTTCCTTCAAATAAGAGTTTGTTGCAGATACCCATCCACTCACTCTTCTTGTCCACATTCCATTGAAATTTTCCTTCATTAGTTACCCTGCAAGCTCTGGCAACTATTTCCTCAGTAATAAGGATTGGAATCCCCATCATAGCAGACCTTATTTATAGACCTTTGTACGGTCTCAAACCCATTTTCTTTCTCGTCTTGCCAGCCAAAGAGGGGTTGTTCATGATTGCAGCAGTTTCTTCGATGGTAGCGTCGTCCTTGTCAAAAACTTCTGCTCTAACCCAGAGGTCTCTAACCAACTCTTGATATGTTGGTCCATTCAACATACCAAAATAACTCATCATTCCTTGTGATAAGAAATGAGAAGAAACATCTATACCATGCCTAATCAGGGAACCGAAATCCACTGGAGATTCAACTTGAACTTCCAGAGTCTCTTTGATAATGTTCATGGTCCTGGGTTTAATCACGTAAGACTTTCCGGTTTTGATTATCACACCACATTGAATAAGATCACTTGCCATTTGTAAGGTTTCTAGGTTTTGATTTAGAGAACAAAAAAATTTCAGAGACTGAAAACGAGAGAGATGTTCAGAGAAAAAATCAAAGTGTGAAAAGTGAAGTGAGTTGTGTGTGATTGTTATTTATAGTGAAAGAATAGAAAACCGTTTGGAAAGAAAAAGGGACAAACAAACAAGAGTAATAAAGACTAGTGAGCATGCAGCCGTAAAAGTGTTGGGAAGACGCGAGGGTTACTTGTTAAACGTAATAAAATCATTGCCCTTTGAGTTCTTACCCAATACAGACAGGCCACGTCTGAGAATTAAAAAAGTAACTGTCACCGTAGTGGGGAAGGTGTTACTGAACTCAACAGTCATGCTTCCACTAATACGAGCTTCTTGAGAGTCTAAGATTCCTTAACAGAGTCTGAGTGTCTTCAGAAGCTTATGTTCACCTGAGTCTCCAAAAGAGAGTCTGATTTTTAATTAGCATCTGAGAATCTTTCAGAATCTGTATTCTGTTTTCAGAAGCGCACATTAACCAGAGACATAACACATGTTCAAATTTTTCTTTATAAAATCAAATCTTTCAACAGACAAAGGTTTAGTAAATATATCAGCCCATTGATGATCAGTATCAATGAATTGAATATCTAGAATTCCTTTTTGAACATAGTCTCTTATAAAATGATGTTTAATCTCAATGTTCTTTTCTCTTGAATGTAGAATTGGATTCTTAGATAAACATATAGCTGCTGTATTATCACAATAAATTTGGATACAATTTTCGGTTATTTGATAATCCTCAAGCTGATGTTTCATCCAGAGTAGCTGTGTACAACAACTAGCAGCTGAGATGTATTCTGCTTCTACTGTAGACAAAGCAATAGTTGCTTGCCTTTTGCTAGCCCAGGATATCAGATTCTCTCCCAAAAATTGACAATTGCCACTGGTTGATTTTCTTTCAATCCTGTCTCCAGCATAGTCAGCGTCACAGAATCCAACTAGCTTATAGTCAGAGGATTTCTTGTACAGAAGTCCAAGATTAGTAGTTCCTTTCAGATATCTAAAGATTCTCTTAACAGCTGTTAAGTGAGACTCTCTAGGATCTGATTGAAACCTTGCACACAGACATACACTGAATAAAATATATGGTTTGGATGCAGTTAGGTATAACAAATAACCTATCATACCTTTATACAGCTTCTGATCAACTTTGGCTCCTTGATCTTCTTTACTCAGAGTGCAGGTTGGATGCATTGGAGTGTTCATTTCTTTGCAGTCCTCAAGATTGAACTTCTTCAGGAGCTCTTTAGTGTATTTGGACTGATGAACATAGACTCCATCTTTGCATTGGTTGATTTGAATTCCTAGAAAGAACTTCAATTCTCCCATCATGCTCATTTCGAATTCATCCTGCATTACCTGATTGCTTCCAATCTTGCAACTGGAACAAATGTTTCTGTGTAATCAATGCCTTCTTGTTGATTGTAGCCCTGCGCAACAAGTCTGGCCTTCTTTCTGATTACTTCTCCTTGTTCCTTAAGCTTATTTCTGAACACCCATTTAGTTCCAATAATGTTCTTGTGTTCAGGCTTAGCTACTAGATCCCACACTTCATTCCTTTTGAATTGATTAAGTTCATCTTGCATTGCTAGAATCCATCCTTCATCTCCAAGTGCTTCTTCAATAGTGGTTGGTTCAATAACAGATAATAATCCCAAGGCAGACTCTTCTTGTCTGAAATACGATCTAGTTCTTCTGGGACTATCTTTATTGCCAATTATTTGATCCTCAGGATGTGAAGACTTGTATTTGAATGAATGTTTGGATTGACTAGCTTGCTGAGAACCGTCTTGAGCTTCTTCAGAAGCTTCTTCATTAAGAACTTCAGGGGATGCTCCAGCTTCTGAAGTATCTTCAGATTCTAGAATCTGATCAGATTCTGAGTTGATATCAGAATCTTGAGATCCTGCGAAGCTTTCATCTTGCTCTGGAGTTTCACTTCCAGGCACTTTGTCATCAAATCTGACATGCATAGATTCTTCAACACATTGTGTTTCTGAATTATACAGTCTGTATGCCTTAGATCGTTCAGAGTAACCTAAATTCCCTTCTGAGCTTTGGTATCAAATTTCTTTAGATAGACTTTATTGTTCAGGATATAACATGTACATCCAAACTGATGAAAATAAGATATGTTAGATTTCCTTCCTTTAAAGAGTTCATATGCTGTTTTGTTCAATAGAGGTCTGATATAGATCCTATTCTGAACATAACATGCTGTATTTACTGCTTCTGCCCAAAAATGTTTAGCCAGACTGTTCTCATGGATCATGGTTCTAGCCATTTCTTGTAAGGTTCTGTTCTTTCTCTCTACAACTTCATTTTTTTGTGGAGTTCTAGGTGCAGAGAATTCATGAATAATTCCATGTTTTTCACAGAAAACATCAAAAGCCTAATTTTCAAATTCTCCTCCATGATCACTTCTGACTTTCAAAATTTTCAATTCTTTTTCAGATTGAATTTGGATGCAGAATTTTCTAAACACAGAATATAAGTCATCTTTAGTTTTCAGAAACTTAACCCAACTCTATCTGCTGTAATCATCAACAATGACTAGTCCATACTTACATCCATATAAGGATGCAATGCTAACTGGTCCAAATAAATCAATGTGAAGTAACTCCAAGGGTCTGGATGTAGAAACAATTTCTTTAGGTTTAAAGGAACTCTTAACAATTTTCCCTTTCTGACATGCTCCACAAAGAGCATATGAATGATAGTCAATGTCTGGTAAGCCTTAAACTAGTTGCAGCTTGCTAAGCTTAGAGATTAACCTCCAGTTTGCATGTCCCAATCGTCTATGCCACAACCATTTCTTACCACCCATTGACAAAAGGCAAACTACCTTCTAATCAGTCAGTTCAGAGAACTTTATTTTGTAGACATTGTTTCTTCTCTTTCCCTTGAAGACTATGGATTAATCATCCTTGTTAACTACAGTGTAGTTGTTCTTATTAAACAAAACATCACAACCACTGTGACACAATTGACTTATGCTCAGTAGATTATGTCTAAGCCCATCAACAAACCACACATTACTAATAAAGATTAGAGAGTTAGCAATGGTTCCAGTACCAATGATTTTGCCAGTCTGGTTTCCTCCAAATCCCATAGTTCCTCCCTCTTGCATGGTTAGGGTTAGGTACATAGACTTTTCTCCTGTCATGTGTCGCGAGCAACCACTGTCCAGGTACCAAGCCTTCTGCTTTTCTTGTCCTTTTAGACATACTTGCAGCATCAACAATTTCAGACTTAGGTACTCATATTCTCATGGGTCCTCTTGGGTTAGTCCTTAAACCATTGAATTCCTTTCGTAAGGTGTGTCTTGAAGTCATTAGCATTGTTTTCCTCCACACTTTGGGTTTAGAACCGTTCAGTTTAGGATCCAACTTACCTTTCATAGTTTCTCTTCTCTGAAACTTAGGCTTTTGTTTTTCAGACTCTGGCTTCTTCAAAGTCGTTTATCAAACTCTGAAATTTTTAGAATCTGAATCATTGAAGCCTTAGGTTCAAAGTTTTTCAGAACTTTTGACTTTGCATTATGAGATTTTGACTTAGTCAAAACTTTAGAACTTGAAGTTATAGGTTCTGAATGAGTCACTGTGTTGACTTCATCAGACTCAGGTTTCAGAATCACTTGCGCCATCAGGACCAGGTTTCAGAATCACTTCATTTGAGCTACCTCCAATGAATCTAAGACCCTGTCCTCTGTTATGTTATGTGCTATAGATCATGGATGCTACCCTAGATCTATCAATTCCAGTAGCAATAAATTCTTGTAAAGCAATATCTTGCTCACTCAAGTATTTACAACTACGCTTCTTGATCAATAAAGAATCATTTTCTTCTTTTAAACTTTCTAACTCCAACATAGTTGAATTATGCCTTTTTGACAGCCTATCAAGCTGTTGTTTGACTTTCTTCAACTCAGAGGTTTTAGCTTTAAAATGGCCAAGAAGTTCTTTGATAGAATCTACTAATTCAGATCTTGTGAGTATAGAAAATACCTCTGTTTCACTTTCAGAGTCTGCATCTGATTCCGCCTCAGGTGCCTCCTTTACTGATTCAGCTGTAGCCATTAATCCAACAGCTACATTAGCTTCACCATCAGCATCATCATCTTCAGACCCTGACTCATTATCAAGATCTTCCCAGATAGCCATCAGACTTTTCTTGATTTGCTTCTTAAACTTGCTTGACTTAAAGGTTGGCCTTTTTGACTTGGATTTTTCTTTCTGCAACTCTGGACAATCAGCAATAAAATGCCCAGGCTTCTTGCAGTTAAAGCAACCTTTTTGTTCAGACTCTTCAACCTTGAGTGCTTTTGAAGATCTTCCCTTTGACTCTAAAGCAATGGTTTTAGACTTTCTTGCAGATTCATGTTCATTGAAACTCAACTCATGAACTTTGAGAGAGCTTACAAGATCTTCAACACTTAGAGTGTTTAAATCCTTATTTCATCTTGAAATCTTGAGTACATCTTGTTGGAACAAAGGTGTTCAGCAATACCACGTTTTGAGTTTTGATGATAACAAGGTATTAAAAGTTGTCAATTGGATATTGCTAATATTTGTTTAAGTATGCAGGATATCAATCAAGATTTATATCTTAGAAAGTATTCTGTTTGAACAATTTTAAGAGCAATGATCCAGAGAAGCTTGTTGCTTGTGATTCTGTATCGAAGAGAGTCTGAAGATTGTATCGAAGAGAGTCTGAAGACTGTATCGATGTGAGTCTGAAGAACTGTATCAGAGTCTGAAGACTATCAGAATCTGAAAACCAAGAGAGTCTGAAGATCATCAGAAGCTAAGTGCTACAGTGAGTCTGAAGCCTGAAATTTGAAGATCTGCTAACAAGGATTTCTAAAGGCATTACGATGCTAAAGAAACTCTCATTTGGAGTAACGGCTAGCTTCAAAGTCAACCTAAGCGTGGGAAACACAACGACAAAGAATGCAGGCCAATATAGAGTACGTTGTACGAACTCTGTTTCCACTACTCCACTACCTCGTACAGTTTGGCAACTGTGTCTACCAGTATTAATCTTCAAAGGGAATGGAATTCAAATTCTGCAATTCAAGGACTATTACCATATCAAGCAACAGATCAACAACTATTGATCAAGCTTCAGAAATCATCCTGATGTGCTGGATGACTCAACGTCTCTTTCCTACGCCTATATAAAGGATAGAAGACTTGAAGAATTGTTGGACTCTATAACTAGAAAAACTACGCTGCATTGCTTTTGTATTCTACTGAGTCTTAACAAACACACATCATCAACTTAGATTATTCTTACAAACTGAGTATTCTAGAATTTCTAAGTTAAACAGAAAAACATAGTCTGTCTTTTGTTTGAAACAGAGTCTGTCTTTGTTGTAATAGAAACACGTTTGATTGTTTGTCAAGTGTTTCAACTCTATTCAATTTTCTGTAAATTGTGTCAGAAGTCTCTTTCTTGTGTGCTTGAGCAAAGAAGTCTCTTGGCTGCGTCCTTGAGCAAAGAAGTCTCTTAGTTGTGTCTTTGAGCATTGGAAGTCTCTTGCCTGCGTGCTTGAGCATTGGAAGTCTCTTACTGTGTGTTTGAGCAACTTGTAATAGATATTACATTTTAGTGAACTCTCCTTGGAAGTACAAGGGGGACAGGACTACTTCCGGTTTGTGGAAGGAACCTGTATAATTGCTTGTGTTCTCTCTTCTCTCTATCTCTTGATTATTTCCGCTGCATCAGAACCTAATCTCCTATCAGACTCTGATCTCCTTCACACTCTGATATTAAGGAATTAGATTCTCACTCTTCAAGAGTTGCGAAAAGCTAACACAATTCAACCCCCCTTCTTGTGTTTTTCTCACCTTCAATTGGTATCAGAGCTCCGGCTCCGTTGTCATAGCACTTAACCGTGTGACAGAAAAGATCCAGAGAAAAACATGTCTTCCAGTGAACCTTCTTCTTCTGGTGCTACTTCTGGTGCTGCTATACCATATGACTATGGATCAAACAACAGAAGTAAAAAGGCTGATTATGGAAAAATTCCTAAGTTCAATGGTGATCCTGAAGATTTTTCTTGGTGGAAAACCAACTTCTACAGTTATGTCATGGGTCTTGATGAAGAACTCTGGGACATAATTGAAGATGGTGTTGGTGACTTACAACTTGATGACGAAGGTGCTGCCATTGACCGTAAACTTCACACTGCTGCTTAAAAGTAAATCTACAAGAAACATCATATCATCAGAGGAGATGTTGTCACTGCTATTCCTAAAACGGAATACATGAAGATGAGTGAAAAATCTACAGCTAGAGCCATGTTTGCTTCTCTCTGTGCTAACTATGAAGGAAGCAAAAAGGTCAGGGAAGCTAAAGCTCTTCTATTAGTTCATCAGTATGAACTATTCAAGATGAAAGAGGATGAAGATACTAAAGAAGAGTTATATAGCTTCTGATCATGTTAGCAAGATTCTAAGGAGCTTACCCTCTAGATGGAGACCAAATGTCACTACAATTGAGGAGGCTAAAGATTTAAACACTTTAAGTGTTGAAGATCTTGTAAGCTCTCTCAAGGTTCATGAGTTAAGTCTCAATGAACATGAGACTGCAAGAAAGTACAAAACCATTGCTTTAAAATCAAAGGTAAGATCCTCAAAGGCTCTCAAGGTTGTAGAGTCTGAAAATGAATCATCAGCTTCTGAAAGCTCAGAGGAAGATCCTGAGCAAAAGAAATGGCTATGCTTTCAAGTAGAATGCAGTACCTTGCTAAGAAGAACAAGAGATTTCTGAGCAAGAGCAGTGGGAAGGGTTTCAAAAAGGAGGAACAGAAAGGTTGCTTCAACTGCAAGAAAACTGGACATTTTATTGCTGATTGTCCAGAGCTGCAGAAGGAGAAGTCAAAGTCAAAAAGGGAAACCTTCAAGTCAAGCAAGTTTAAGAAGCAGATCATGAAAAGTCTGATGGCCACCTGGGAAGATCTTGATAATGAGTGAGGGTCTGAGGATGATGATGCTGATGGTGAAGCCAATGTAGCTGTTGGACTAATGGCTACAACCGAATCTGTTAAAGAAACACCTGAGGCAGAATCAGATGCAGACTCTGAAAGTGAAACAGAGGTATATTCGGAACTCACAAGATCTAATTAGTAGATTCTGTCAAAGAACTTCTTGGTTATTTTAAAGCTAAAACCACTGAGTTGAAGAAAGTCAAACAACAGCTTGATAAGCTGTCAAAAAGACATAATTCAACTTTGTTGGAGTTAGAGAGTTTAAAAGAAGAAAATGACACTTTATTGATCAAGAAGTGTAGCTGTAAATACTTGAGTGAGCAAGATGTTGCTTTGCAAGAATTTATTGCTATTGGAATTGACAGATCAAGAGTTGCATCCATGATCTATAGCACGTATCAGAACAAGGGACAGGGTCTTGGATTCATTGGAGGAAGCTCGAATGAAGTGACTCTGAAACCTGGTCCTGATGGAGCCAGAGAAGCGTTGTAAAATCACTTTGTAAGTGAGTCTGATGAAGTCAACACAGTGACTCATTCAGAACCTACCACTTCAAGTTATAAGGTTCTGACTAAGTCAAAATCTCAGAATGAAAAGTTAAAGGTTCTGAAAAACTTTGAATCAAAAGCTTCAATGATTCAGACTCTAAAACATTCAAAGTCTGATAAACAGACTCTGAAAAAGCCAGAGTCTGAAAAACAAAAGCCTAAGTTTCAAAAAAGAGAAACTGTGAAAGGCAAAGAAAAACTTGTCTTCCAGTGAACCTTCTTCTTCTGGTGCCAATTCTGGTGCTGCTATACCATATGACTATGGATCCAATAACAGCAGTAAGAAAGCTGATTAAGGGAAAATACCAAAGTTTAATGGTGATCCTGAAGAATTTTCTTGGTGGAAAACCAACTTCTACGGCTATGTCATGGGTCTTGATGAAGAACTTTGGGATATACTAGAAGATGGTGTTGGTGACTTAGATCTTGATGACGAAGGTGCTGCTATTGACCATAAAATAGACACTGCTGCTCAGAAGAAAAGCTACCAGAAACATCATATCATCAGAGGAGCTTCTTCGTATTAGTGGTAAGGTGTGTGTTGTTATTAATAACATCTGTCCCACTACGTTGACAGTTACTTTTGAGGTTCTTAGTCGTGGTTTGTTTGTATTGGGTAAGAACTCAAAGGGGCAATGATTTTATTCCTTTAACAATAAACCTCGCGCCTTTCCAATACTTTTTTGGTTGCATGCTTATTTGTCTTAAATGCTTGTGTTTGTTTGTCCCCATTGAATTTCAAACGTTTTCAGCAAAATCACTTAAGTAACAAACACACACAACTCACTTACACTTCCAACACTTTACATTTTTTCTGAACCCTTCTTTCTCGTTCTCTTCAAAAAATATTTTCATAAACTCAAAACCTAGAAACCATTTAAAATTGCAAGTTCATCAGTTTCTTCTGGTGTCGTGATCAAATCTGGACAATCGTACGTCATCAAGCCCAGAACTATGAACATCATCAAGGAAACCTTGGAAGTTCAAGTTAAATCTCCAGTGGATTTTGGGTCACTTTAAAGACATGGGATTGATGTCTCTACTCATATTCTGTCACAAGAGTTGATGAACTACTTTGGTATGTTGAATGGACCAACATATCAGGAACTGATAAGAGATCTTTGGGTTAGAGCAGAGGTCTACGACAAAGATGAAGCTACGCTTGAAGAGGTTGTAGCTATCAAGAACAATCTGTCACTTGTTGGTAAGAGAAGGAAACAAATGTGTTTTAAACCGTTCAACGGTTTGGAAGTTGGATAAGTTGTGATGGGGATTCCAATCATCATCACTGAAGAAATTGTTGCTAGGGCATGTAGGTTGTCCAATACAGGAAAATTTCAGTGGAGCATTAGCAAGAAAAGTGACTGGGTTGAAAATTGCAACAAGTTTTTGTTTTCAGGAAGACCTTCAAACAAGTTCGTGGATATGCACCAGGACCATAGGGTCCTTCTGAAGATCATAACTGACTGCCTACTTCAGAAAGGAGGAGGATCTGATACTCTCTCATTGGACCACAAGGTGGTTATGTATTTCCTGATCAGCATGGAGAATATCAAATTTCCAAGATACGTGATGCACCATCTGTGTTGGGCCATCAAGGATAGCCAAAGTAAATCCAGAAGACAAGTTCCTTATGGGAGGTTGCTTTCTAAGATCCTGTATCAGGGAGGACTCTTGAAGATCTATGAGACTCTGGGGTAGTGTCTGATACTCAGCTTGGGACTGTAACATGGAGGATTATCAACGGCAAAACCCTTCGATACATGAAGATTTTTAAGAAGTATGAACCTCGTGATGAGGACATGAAGAAATCTTTTGTCCAATATGACCTGATGATAGACTTCCCTCCCGTATCCAAAGAAGATAATCCTGAGGTCCTTGCCAGATTTGTGCTGGGTCACTACAATGAGACAGACAGAATAATCAACTATTCTGCTATTCCTGATTCTTTAGGAGGAGGTCCTCTAAAAATTAAGGGCAAAAGGACGAAGGATATTGCCCAAGAAAAGGAGGAAGAGAAGCAAGAACCTCCTAAGAAGAAGAAGGTTTCCAAGTCAGTAGCTCTACCAGGAGTAACTATTGGTGCTCCTAAGGCTATAGCTTATGTACCTCTAGCTGTTGTTGCCCCTGCATCCAAGGAAATCAAGGAAAGAATAAAGAAAACCAAGGATGAGAAGAAGACAAAGATTAAAAGAGGCAAAGGTAATAGGAATTTGAAGAGACTGGAAAGACAAGTCAAGCAGTATCTTGATTCTGATATAGAAAAAGAAGAAAGTAAGATCATGAAAAGGAAGAAGGAAACTATTCCTGTGGCTGAGGATCTGGCACAAAAGATGGGTACTTCAATATCTATGGTGGTGGATGAACATGCTGCTGGCAAGGTTATGGCAGTAGAGATGATAATTGAGGAACTGAGAAGTGATACTGTGAAGGATTCAACTAAATTGCTTGCAGAGGCTCTGAAGCATGAAGGGCCAGCTGAGTCTACATAAGATATCATTTCAGGTAACATTTCTAATGACTCACCTTTCTCATCAATGAATCAAGAGTCATCCTCATCCTCAGAAACAGAGACGGATGAAGATAGTACACCTCTTAGTAAAGCCATCTCAACCTTACGCAAAAAAGAACCCCTCAGCAATCCAACCAACTACATCATATGACCCACTTGACCCAAGGATAACCAAATAGGTTGATACCACAATTGAACGAACTATTCAATAGGCTATCACCATATCTCAAATCCTTCCATCTGATCATCCATCTCAACCAGAATTTCTTAAACCACATCAGGTGATTCAGTCAAATGAAGAACCTGAAGAACCTACTAAATCTCAACAACCCTCATCCCTACCAGAATCATCAAACATAGGTTCTCCTGAAACCCAAGATTCTCTTGAGAAACATCTAGGAGGAGAATTACCTATAACCCCAGCAAAATCCCAAACAACAAAGACTGCAAAATCTATATCGCAACCAGAATTTGTACCCCAACCAGAACCAGTATCTGAGAAAGAACCAGTGTCTGAGACTCTGGAGCAGGTCTCTGCTGTCATTCCTGACACAGAACCTGTAACAAAATCTGTTACAGAGGCTACTTCTGAATCAGCTACTGAACCCCTTCAACAACAAACAACCATACCTTCTGAACCATCCACTTCAACCGAGCCATCTCAAACTCACATAATTCCCAACCCTTTTGATTCGTTGAGGATAGATGAGTTATTTAGAATGTCAAGCTCAAAGCTTAAAGACATTATTGAGTTAAGACATGTTCCAGTCCTCACTGTTAGCTATGAGGATCAGTATTCTGCTATGAAGAATGAGTTCCTGGACTTCGTCACTAAGATTGTGAAAGTGGCAGTAAAGGAACAAGTTGAGGTTCTTGCTCAGCATATGGAAGAAATCAGAAGAGCTGAAGAAGAACAGGCTAAGAAGAAGCCTCCAGTCCTGGCTTTGACCAATGAACCTTGGTTTGAATCAGAAGAACATATTCATAAGGATTCAAAGGTTATTGAGACTTTGAGGAAGAAGCTGCTTAGAGTACAAGAGCAAGCTATGCTTAAGGAAGAAGCTCACCTTAAGAGAACAGAAGCTCTTGAGGAAATTGTGAAGAAGCAAGTTAAGGATTTCAAGAAACTGATGGAACTTATTGCCAAACAAAACCAGCTTTAGTTGCACACCTAGTCTTTTTTTTCCATGTTTTGTTTGTATTTCATTGCATCTGTTTCTTTGCTTCTAAACTTTAATTATTTTATGAATCTTAGCTTCTGAATCTTTGCGCTTCAGTATAGTTTTTAGCTTCTGTATGATTGTGCTCCTTATATCCTTTGATATATTTATTGAGTACTTCTGAAGTTTAACTATCTTGCCTTATTGAGATTCGGTTTATTTGGTTTTATTAAACTCTTGTGCTTTTAAAACTTAGTTTTTCTTTAAAACAGACTCTAATAAGTTTTTGCTCTAAATCTTCTCTTCTTGTTTCTCTTAAAAGAAATTTCCTCAATTGGAGTATTGTGAAAAGGGGGAGAAACTTGTTTTTAAACCTTTTTGTTAATGACAAAAGGGGGAGAAAGAACAATAAGTATTTTGGTACATTAATCATGTTAAGTCTGAGAAAAGGGAAGTAGCAATATGTATTTCGTTAGATTCTGAGCCTCAATAAATTAAATTTTGGCAATTTAATTTAAGAGAATCTTCTCTCATCTCTTGTCTTTTATTCATTGTGAGATTTGATTTTGATATTTTTTGTTCAAAATGAATTTAATTAACCTGGATAGGACTTAGGAGGAGCTTACAAACCTCACCTTAAAGACTATCAGACTCAAGGGGAGTCAGAGCCTTCAAAACTCAGACTCTGAGCTTACAAATCTCAGACCCTTAACTCAACTTGTTAATTAGATTAACAACAATTGACCTTTTAAATACTTATGTTTGTCATCATCAAAAAGGGGGAGATTGTTGGAACAAGGGTGTTCAACAATACCACTTTTTATTTTGATGATAACAATGTATTAAAAATTGTCAATTGGATATGCTAATATTTGTTTAAGTGTGCAGGATCTTAGTCAAAGATTTTAATCTTAGAAAGCATTCTGTAAGAACAAATGAAGAGCAAAATTCTCTAAGAAGCTTGTTGCATGTGATTCTGAAGTCCTAGAGAGTCTGAATAATCATTAGAAGCTATTTCGAGATGTTCTGAAGACGCAGAGAGTCTGAAGAAGTGCAACTCAGAGGTTCTGAAGATTAAGAGAATCTGAAGAACAAAGAGAGTGTGAAGGATATGAAGAGAGTCTGAAGTTCATCAGAGTCTGGAGTTCTATAGAGAGTCTAAAGACCGCAAATTGAAGATTTGCTTAGAAGATTTTCTGAAGGCATTTTGATGTAGAAGAAATGTTCGTTTGGAGTAACGGCTACTTTGAAGTCAACTTGAGCATGGTATGCATTGTGACAAAAAGAAAGCGCAGGAAAAGGGAATAGTACGTGTACGACCACCTTCTCCACTACTCCACTACTTGTATTATTTGGCAGCTGTGTTTACTGGTATTTCGCTTCAAATGGAATGGATTTCAAATTTTTCATTGAAGGACGGATTACCATATCAAGCAACAGATCAACAATATTTGATCAAGCTTCTAGAATGACTCTGTGATGTGCTAGCATGTCTCAACATATCTTTACAACGCCTATATAAAGGGAGTGAAGACTCAAATAATAGACTACTTACTCTGAACGTTCTTATCAAGCTATTTGCTATTCTCCCTGAGTCATATAAACACATCAACAACTTAGAGAATTCTTAAAAACTTGTTTATCCTAGAATTTCCAAGTATCACAGAAAACAGAGTCTCTCATTGTTTTGTATTTTGGAACACCACTGATTGTATATCAAGTGTTCAATCACTCTTTCAATTTTCTTGGGTGTGTCCTTGAGAAAAGAACTCTCTTGCTTGTGTGCTTGAGCATTAGAAGTCTCTTGCTGTGTGCTTGAGCAACTTGTATTTGTCGATTACATTTTAGTGAACTCTCCTTGGAAATGCAAGGGGGACAAGACTACTTCCGGTTTATGGAAGGAACCTGTATAATTGCTTGTGTTCTCTCTTTCCCTTATCTCTTTACTATTTCCGCTGCAACAGACTCTGATCTTCCATCAGGTCCAGAACTTGTTTAGACTCTGATCTTGGAAAACAGATTCATACTCTTTAAGAGTTGCGAAAAAGAAAACAAAATTCAACCTCCCCCCCCCCCCCGCCTCTTGTGTTTTTCTCACCTTCAAGAGCCTATACCCTTTTGATTCCTACCTTACTCCCAAAAGAATTCACTTGTAGCTCTTGTCTTCAAGTTTTGTCCTTCTAGCATCAGGGATATGAACATGTGCAACACTTCCATAAATTCTAAAGTGGTCAACAGATGGTTTAACTTCACTCTAAGCTTCCTGTGGAGTTCAATTTTTCGCAGATAATGTGGGGCACCTGTTTAATACATAAACAATCCAGTTTACAGCTTCAGGCCAAAAAGTCATTGGAATATCCTTCTCGGATAGCAAGAATCTCACCATGTTCATTATTGTTATATTCTTCCTTTCGGCAACACCGTTTTGTTGTGGTGTATAGGTGGTGGTTAACTGTCTTTTTATCCCATTATTCTTACAATACTCATTGAATTCACATGAAGTAAACTCCCCACCACGATCTGTTCTCAAACTTTTAATTTCCAAACTAGTCTATTTCTCTACACATTTCTTAAAATACTTAAAGGAATCAAATGCACTAGATTTTTCAACGAGGAAATTCACCCACGCCTTTCTAGAAAAATCATCAATAAAGAAAATTAGATACCTTTTGCGACTGTTGGAGATTGGAGTAATCGGTCCACATATATCTACATGAATAAGTTTCAGCCTTTGATATGCTCTCCATGTACTCTTTTTTGGAATAGTGTCTCGATGTTGCTTCCCCTTCAAACAACTTATACAAACAGTGTTGGAATCTGGAAGCTTTGGTAAGCCTTTCACCGTTTATTTGAGTTGCAAGGTTCTAAGACCTCTATGACTAAGATGACCGAATCGGCAGTGCCTAAGATGAGATTCATCGTGTGATGTTGCTTGAAGACACAATTCACTTTTTGATTCCATCTCAGAACATTGAGATTTAGTTAGCAAAACAAACATCCTATTTGCAGGCATGTCAGTTTTGATGATTAGGCCTCTCGTTGCATGATAAATGCTGTACTTTCCAGACTCAATTTGAATAACTAGCCCTCTTTCTTGTAGCTAGCAAATACTGAGAAGATTATTCTTCAACTCTAGGATATACAGTACTTCAATCACTGTGTAATTAAGACCATTTAGAGAAAGTCTCACATTTCCCTTCCCAGCAACACTAATTTTTGAATTGTTTCTGAATATAACAATTTGCTTGAATTCTTCATTCAACCCATGAAACATAGTTCGATCACCACACATGTGGTTACTGCAACCTGAATCAAGGAACCATGCATCATTTGGATTTGCATCATGCATCTCAACATAGGACATGAGAAGCATTTATTTTGTCTCGTCCCACTCCACATAATTGGCTTGTTTATCCCAAGCTGGACACTCATATTGATAGTATCCAGGATGGTGACACTTATAACACTCAACCATGTCTTTGATGTAAGGCTGAAGACCCTTTCCTCGGCCTCTTCCTCCTCTAAAAGCAGTTCTTCCACATCCTCTTCTACTTCCACTTCCACTTCCACTATGTCTCTCTTCAGGTGTCACTGCAAGTGCTTTCTCTTCTCTAGAAGATTTGTGGAACTTTTGTTCATGCACAACCAATGAACTTTGGATTTCATCAATGTCCTTAGACTCCTCGATTGAACAGATTATGTAATTAAATCTTCTAGTCATGGATATAAGTATCTTTTCTACCACCGCTGCATCCTTCATATCCTCTCCATATCATGAGAATTAGTATGAAGAAATTCAGCAATTTCTTCAACCAGCCTTTTGTGATCTCTGTCACCTTTGCCATTCTTCGCTTTCTTCTCATTCTTTGCCTTCTTCTCGTCCTTTGTTTTCTTCTCATCCTTGGATTTCTTTATCCTTTCCTTTATTTCCTTGGGTGCAGGAGAGACAGGCAGTGGCATAGGAGCTATGGTTTCAGAAGCACCAATAGTCACTCCTGGAAGAGCTGTTGATTTGGACTTTTTCTTCTTCTTAAAAGGTTCTTGCTTCTCTTCCTCTTCCTTTAGTTTGACTTACTTGGTCCTTTTGCCTTTGACCTTAAGAGGTCCTCCTCCAGCAGTCTCAAGAATGGCAAAATAGTTGATTATTCTACCAGTCTCATCGTAGTAATCTACTACAATTCTTGCAAGGACTTCAGTATTGTCTTCTTTGGAAATAGGGGGAAGTCCATCATCAGATCAGATTGTACAGAAGATTCCTTCATATCTAGATTAGAAGGGTTGAACTTCTTGACAATCTTCATGTATTGAACAGTCTTGCCATTGATGATTCTCCCTGTTACTGTTCCAAGCTGAGCGTCTGATACAACACCAGATTCTATCAAGACCTTTAAGAGGCCTCCTTGATACAGAATCTCATAAATAAATCTTCCAAAAAGAACTTGTCTTCTGGATTTGATTTGGCCTTCCCTGATGGCCCAGCACATGTGGTGCATCACGTATCTTGGAAAGTTGATCTTCTTCTTTTTAATCAAAAAGTACAGAAGCACTTTATGATCCACAGACCGAGTGTCTGTTCCTCCACCTTTCTGAAGCATACTGTCCAAAATGATCTTGAGAAGCATCCTATGTTCTGAATGCATGTCTACCAACTTATTTGAGGGTCTTCCTTCAAATAAGAGTTTGTTGTAGATGCCCATCCATTCACTCTTCTTATCCACATTCCATTGAAATTTTCCTTCATTTGTTACCCTGCATGCCCTGGCAACTATTTCTTCATTGATAAGGATTGGAATCCCCATCACAGCAGATCTTATCTCTTGACCTTTGTACGGTCTCAGACCCATTTGCTTCCTGTTCTTGCCAACCAAGGATGGGTTGTTCGTGATTGCAGTAGTTTCTTCTAGGGTTGCATCATCTTTGTCAAAAACTTCCGCCATCACCCAAAGGTCTCTGACCAATTCTTGATATGTTGGTCCATTCAACATACCAAAGTAACTCATCATTCCTTGTGATAAAAAATGAGAAGAGACGTCGATACCATGCCTTATTAAGGATCCAAAATCAACTGGAGATTCAACTTGAATTTCCAGAGTCGCTTTGACAATATTCATTGTTCTGGGTTTAATCACATAGGATTTTCCAGTTTTGATGATCACACCAGATTGAACGAGTTCACTTGCCATTTGTAAGGTTCTAGGTTTGATTTTGAGAATAAAGTTTTTTTCAGAGACTAAAAACAAATGAGTAGTTCAGAGAAAAAATCAAAGTGTGGAAAGTGATATGGGTTGTTTGTTATTGCTATTTATAATGAAAATGGAAAACGCTTTGAAAATGAGAAGGGGACAAAAAAACATAAGAAATAAAGACTAGTGAGCATGCAGCCGTAAAAATGTTGGGAAGACACGAGGGTTACTTGTTAAACGTAATAAAATCATTGCCCTTTGAGTTCCTACCCAATACAGACAGGCCACGTCTGAGAACTTAAAAAGTAATTGTCACCGTAGTGGGGCAGGTGTTACTGAACTCAACAGTCATCCTTCCACTAATGCGAGCTTCTTAAGAGTCTAAGTTTCATTAACAGAGTCTGAGTGTCTTCAGAAGCTTATGTTCATCAGAGTCTTTAAGAGAGATTCTGATTCTCAATTAGCTTCAGAGTAACTTTCAGAGTCTGAATTCTGTTTTCAGACACACACATTAACCAGAGACATAATACATGTTCAAATTTTTCTTTATAAAATCAAATCTTTCAACAGTCAAAGGTTTAGTAAATATATCAGCCCATTGATGATCATTATCAATGAATTGAATATCTAGAATTCCTTTTTGAACATAGTCTCAAATAAAATGATGTTTAATCTCAACGTGCTTTGCTCTTGAATGCAAAATTGGATTCTTAGATAAACATATAGCAGCTGTATTATCACAATAAATTGGGATACAGTTTTCAGTTATTTGATAATCCTCAAGCTGATGTTTCATCTAGAGTAACTGTGTACAACAATTGGCAGCTGAGATGTATTCTGCTTCTGCTGTAGACAAAGCAATAGTTGCTCGCCTCTTACTAGCCCAGGATATCAGATTCTATCCCAAAAGTTGACAATTTCCACTGGTTGATTTTCTTTCAATCCTGTCTCCAGCATAGTCAGCATCACATAATCCAACTAGCTTATAATCAGAAGATTTCTTATGCAGAAGTCCAAGATTAGTAGTTCCTTAAGATTAGTAGTTCCTTTCAGATATCTAAAGATTCTCTTAACAACTGTTAAATGAGACTCTCTAGGATCTGATTGAAACCTTGCACACAGACATACGTTGAATAAAATATCTGGTCTGGATGCAGTTAGGTATAACAAAGAACCTATCATACCTCTATACAGCTTCTGATCAACTTTGGTTCCTTGATCTTCTTTGCTTAGAGTGCAGGTTGGATGCATTGGAGTGTTCATTTCTTTGCAGTCCTCTAGATTGAACTTCTTCAGGAGCTCTTTAGTGTATTTGGACTGATGAACATAGAATCCATCTTTGCATTGGTTGATTTGAATTCCTAAAAAGAAATTCAATTCTCCCATCATGCTCATTTTGAATTCATCCTGCATTGCCTTAGAAAACTCTTTGCATAGTGAACCATTAGTTGAACCAAAAATGATATCATCAACATAGATTTGAACTATAAGAATGTCCTTCTTCAGAGTCTTTCTGAATAGTGTAGTGTCAACTTGTCCTCTTTCAAAATCATTTTGAATTAAGAAATTACTTAGTCTTTCATACCAAGCTCTGGGAGCCTGTTTCAAGCCATATAGGGATTTCTTCAATTTATAAACATGCTCTGGATGTTTTAAATCTTCAAAGCCAGGAGGTTGTTTGACATAAACTTCTCCTTGTTCACTAAGCTTGTTTCTGAACACCCATTTAGTTCCAATAATGTTCTTGTGTTCAGGCTTAGCTACTAGATCTCACACTTCATTCTGTTTGAATTGATTAAGTTCATCTTGCATTGCCAGAATCCATCCTTCATCTCCAAGTGCTTCTTCAACAAAGGTAGGTTCAATAACAGATAATAATCTGAAGGCAGGCTCTTCTCGTCAGAAATATGATCTAGTTCTTCTGGGACTATCTTTATTGCCAATGATTTGATCCTCAGGATGTGAAGAGTTGTATTTGAAAGAATGTTTGGATTGACTAGCTTTCTGAGAACCATCTTGAGCTTCTTCAGAAACTTCTTCATTAGGAACTTCAGGGGATGCTACAGCTTCTGGAGTATCTTCAGATTCTGGAATCTGATCAGATTCTGAGTTGATATCAGAATCTTGAGATCCTGCACAACTTTCATCTTGCTCTGGAGTTTCACTTCCAGGCACTTTGTCATCAAATCTGACATGCATAGATTCTTCAACACATTGTGTTTCTGAATTATACAGTCTGTATGCCTTAGATCTTTCAGAGTATCCTAAAAAGATTCCCTTCTGAGCTTTGGCATCAAACTTCTTTAGATAGACTTTATTCTCTACAACTCCATTTTGTTGTGGAGTTCTAGGTGCAGAGAATTCATGGATAATTCCATGTTTTTCATAGAAGAGCTCAAATGGGTCCTTTTCAAATTCTCCTCCATGATCACTTCTGACTTTCAGATTGAATTTGGATGCAGAATTTGCTAAATACAGAATATGAATCATCTTTAGTTTTCATAAACTTTACCCAACTCCATCTGCTGTAATCATCAACAATGACTAGTCCATACTTACTTTCATATAAGGATGCAGTGCTGAGTGGTCCAAATAAGTCAATGTGAAGTAACTCCAAGGGTATGGAGGTAGAAACAATTTCTTTTGGTTTAAAAGAACTCTTAATAATTTTCCCTTTTTGACATGCTCCACAAAGAGCATCTGAATGATAGTCAATGTCTGGTAAGCCTTTGACTAGTTGCAACTTGCTAAGCATAAAGATTAACCTCCAATTTGCATGTGCCAACCGTCTATTTCACAACCATTTCTTATCACCCATTGACAAAAGGCAAACTACCTTCTGATCATTCAGTTCAGAGAACTTTATTTTGTAGACATTGTTTCTTCTCTTTCCCTTAAAGACTATGGATTGATCATCCTTGTTAACTATAGTGCAGTTGTTCTTATTAAACAAAACATCAAAACCACTGTTACACAATTGACTTATGCTCAGTAGGTTAAGTATATGCCCATCAACAAACGACACATTACTAATAGAGATTAGAGAGTTACCAATGGTTCCAGTAACAATGATTTTGCCAGTCTGGTTTCCTCCAAATCCCACAGTTCCTCCCTCTTTCATGGTTAGGGTTACGAACATAGACTTTTCTCCTATCATGTGTCGCGAGCAGCCACTGTCCAGGTACCAGGCCTTCTGCCTTTCTTGTTCTTTTAGACATACCTGCAGCATCAACAATTTCAGACTTAGGTACCCATATTCTCATGGGTCCTCTTGGGTTAGTCCTTGAACCATTGAATTCCTTTTGTATTGTGTGTCTTGAAGTCATTGGCATTGTTTTCCTCCAAACTTTGGGTTTAGAACCTGTCAATTTAGGATCCATATGATTCAAAGTTATTCAATACCTTTGGCTTTAGGTTCTTTGGCTTTGACTTAGTCATTGCCTATAGCTTGAAGCTTTAGATTCTAAATGAGTCATTGTGTTGACTTTTTCAGATTCCAACACAAAGTGATTTTCAAATGCTTCTCTAGCGCCATTAGAACCAGGTTTCAGGATCACTTCATTAGAGTTGCCTCCTATGAATCCAAGACCTTTACCTCTGTTCTGATACGTGCTATAAATCATGGATGCCACAAAGCAATAAACTCTTGAAAAGCAGCATCTTGCTCACTCAAGTGTTTACAGTTACACGTCTTAGTCATTAAATTTTCATTTTCTTTCTTTAAAGCATCCATTTCCAACATAGTTGAGTCATATTGTTTCAACAACTTATTGTGTTGTTGTTTAAATTTTCTCAACTATGTGGATTTGGTTTCATAATGACCAAGAAGTTCCTTAAGAGAATCAATAAGTTCAGATCTAGTGAATTTAGATATACCTCAGTTTCACTTTCAGAGTCTGTATCAGATTCTGCATTGGATGATTCTTTTTCTAGTTCAGTTGTTGCTACCAAACCTACTGCTACATTGGCTTCATCCTCATCATCATCTTCATCAGACCCTGACTCGTTGTCTAGATCTTCCCAAGTAGCCATCAGACTCTTTTTGATCTGCTTCTTGAACTTGTTGGACTTGAAGGTTGGCTTCTTTGACTTGGATTTCTCTTTTTGCAAATCTGGACAATCAGCAATGAAATGCCCAGGCTTCTTGCATTTGAAGCAACCTTTATGTTCTTCCTTCTTGAATCATTTACCACTACCTTTCCTCAAGAACTTCTTGTTCTTCCTGGCCAAGTACTCCAGTCTGTTGGAAAGCATATCCATTTCTCTAGCAACATCAGGATCTTCCTCAGAACCTTCAGAAGAAGATTCCTCTTCAAACTCTTCAACTTTGAGGATCTTCCTTTTGACTTTAGAGCAATAGTTTTTGACTTTCTAACAGAGTCATGTTCATTGAGACTTATCTCATGAACCTTGAGGGAACTGACAAGATCTTCAACACTTAGAGTGTTTAGGTCCTTAGCTTCCTCAATGGCAGTTACCTTAGGTCTCCATTTTGAGAGTAGACTTCTCAGAATCTTGCTCACGTGATCAGAAGCTATGTAACTCTTCTTTAGTATCTGAAGACCAGATACTAGAGTTTGAAATCTTGAGTACATCTGCTCAATATGTTCAGATTTGGGAATTGGGAAACATAGCTTTTGCAGTAGACTTGTCTCTCATCTTCATATGTTCAGATTTGGGAATTGCTGTTACAAGCGCTCCTCTGATTTTGTGATGTTTCTTGTAACTTTTCTTCTGAGCAGCAGTGTGTTTCTTTCTGTCAAGAGCAGCTCCTTCATCATCAAGTTCTAAGTCACCAACACCATCTTCTAGTATGTCCCAAAGTTCTTCATCAAGACCCATGATATAACTGTAGAAGTTGGTTTTCCACCATGAAAATTCCTCAGGATCTCACCATTGAAATTAAGAATCTTTCCAGAATCAGCTTTCTTGTTGCTGTTACTGGATCCATAGTCATATGGTATAGCAGCACCAGTACTAGCACTAGAAGTTGTAGGTTCACCGGAAGACATGTTTTTCTCTGGATCTTTTCTGTTACACAGTTAAGTGTTACGACAACAGAGTCGGAGCTCTGATACCCACTGAAGGTGAGAAAAACACAAGAAAGGGGGTTGAATTGTGTTAAATTTTCGTGTCTCTTAAAGAGTATGAATCTGTTTTCCAGGATCAGAGTCTGAACAAGTTCAAGACTTGATGGAAGATCAAAGTCTGTTGTAGCGGAAAATGTAAAGTGATAAGGGAAAGAGAGAATACAAGCAATTATACAGGTTCCTTCCACAAACCGGAAGTAGTCATGTCCCCCTTGCATTTCCAAGGAGAGTTCACTAAAATGTAATAAACAATTACAAGTTGTTCAAGCACACAGACAAGAGACTTCAAAATGCTCAAGCACACAGGCAAGAGACTTCAAATGCTCAAAGACACAACTAAGAGACTTCTAATGCTCAAGCACACAAGCAAGAGACTTCTGACACAATTTACAGAAAATTGAATAAGAGTTTAAACATTTGATATACAAACAGTGGTGTTCCAATTACAAAACAATAAGACTCTGTTTTCTGTAATACTTAGAAATTCTAGGATAAACAAGTTTGTAAAATTCTCTAAGTTGTTGATGTGTTTGTTTGACTCAGGGAGAATAGAAAATGGCGTAATAGCTCAAAAATTCGTTCAGAGTCAGTAGTTTATTCTCCAAGTTTTCACTCCTTTATATAGGCGTTGTAGAGAGACGTTGAGACAATCCAGCACATCACAGAGTCATCTAGAAGCTTGATCAAATATTGTTGATCTGTTGCTTGATATGGTAATTGTCCTTCAATACAGATTTTGAATTCCATTCCAATTGAGGCGATAAAACCAGTAGACACAAGAGCCATTTGTACAAGGTAGTGGAGTAGTGGAAACAGGGTTTGTACACAGTACTCTGTCCTTTTCCTGCATTCTTTGTAGCCAGGCATCCCATGCTTAAGTTGACTTAGAAGATAGCCGTTACTCCATGTGAACGTTTCTTTTGCAGTCGAAATGCCTCTAGAGATTCATATACCCAAATCCTTGATTTGCAATCTTCAAACTTTCTGTAGAACTTTTAGACTCTGTTGAGCTTCAGACTCTCTTCAGCTTCTTCAGACTCTCTTTGTTCTTCAGATGCTCTGAGTCTTCAGAACCTCTTGTTTAACATACAGCTTCTTCAGACTCTCCGAGTCTTGAACTTCTTCGATACAGCTTCTTCAAACTCTCCAAGTCTTCAAAACATCTCGAAACAGCTTTTGATGATTCTTCAGGCTCTCTAAGTCTTCAGAATCACTTGCAACAAGCTTCTTTAGGATTTTGCTCTTCATTTGTTCTTACAGGATGCTTTCTAAGAATAAAAACTTTGATTAAGATCCTGCATACTTAAACAAATATTAGCATATCCAATTGACAATTTTTAATACCTTGTTATCATCAAAACTAAAAGTGGTATTGTTAAACTCATTTGTTCCATCATAGTGGATTTTAATCCTATTTTAGATGAAATGATTTTTGAAGTACGAAATGTGACATCCCGTTTATGATGCACTCTGATATATTTTATATTTATTTACTTGTTGGGAAAACGGGGAGTTACACTATCCAGAAGGGTTCCTAGGCTAAAAGGTGCGTCCTTCCTATGACGCCTCCTTTATCTACTTCTAGAAATCTCTAGAATACACCCAAATACCCAAACCACCCCTGTTACTTGCTACCCAAGTAACCACAAATCAGGCCCATGAAAGGCTATAAATACAACCCTTGAGAGCATCCTCAAGGCATTCAATAACTAGTCTAAATCCTACAATACGATACTTAACCCTAGTATCTTCTATTGTGCTTTTTACAAGTACAAGGCTATAATTAAACTTCCCTGGAGCTCACCTAAAATAGACAGGGTGTCTGCTCTGATGCCAATTGAAATTCTAGCGTACTTGTTTTAAGATGTTCTATGCGATGTCTCAACGTCAGATACACAGAGAGAAGACGTTTCGTTTAATGTTCCAACATCATGCAAATAAACAAATAAACAAATGAAACACAAGAAAATAAATGACGATAAAGTAAGTGGCACAGTGAGTTTGTTGACCCAGTTCGGTGACAAACACAACTACTATGGGGGCTACCAAACCAGGAAGGAAATCCACAAGTGTAGTCCTTATTCTAAAGTTCTCAATAAACCACGTTTACAACTCAAGACCTAATACCTACCCGTCTAGACATCAACCTAGGAACTCCTAGATCGGAGATGCCATCTCACTATCCTACAATCTATCACATCCCCTGTGATTATCAGATTCAAACACAAAATAGTTAAGTTACCTTCAAACACAAAGTACAACCTTGCTTCAAATCTTTGGTGTAGCACACGAGTTACAACTCAATAAACAGTCCTAAACATGTATCAAGGTGATACAAGAAAGGCTCACAAATAACAAACAATCCTAGACTTGCATCACAAACGATACAAGAGAAGAACACATAAAGAACACAACTCAAAACCCTAAAAACTACTCTTGTAGAATGACGGCTTAAATACCTAATTAGGTCTTGAAGTCTTCCTTACATACTGAAGCAATATGGGCTTGTTAACCTTGCTGGGCTTTAGAACAAAGTAGATTGTTCAACTGATCTACATAACAAGAATCAAGAACAAATATGGTAAGTCCAAAAATGTAGGAACATCTTTAGGAACTTCCAAATATTTAAAATATTATTACTCCTTTGGGAATAAAATCACAACTTATTCTGAAAAAGCGCGTTGCTTGGACAACAAGATATGAGGACTTGGATTCCTTAATAAGATAAAGTGCGCGTACAAGTAGGCATAAAACAAGGCACAATGAACCGTATCAGGATGTTGGAACATCATATCCAACATCTTACAGAAATGCCTAAAACATGTTGGAACATAGTATCAAACATCACAAAAATGGATATTTGTTTTAGCAATAGTGCAGCCAATACAAATACCCAACACTATGAAATGATGCTTCAGAAAGGAGAAATCAAACATAGTTATACATGGTCCGATTGATGACGAGCCATGTTGATCTTCCAAACTTAGTAAGAGGACACACATTTTTAAATGCAGCTTATACACTTAACCAAGTTTGATCCAAAGCGGTAGAAAAGACGCCAAATGAGATATGGAATTGTCGAAAATCCAATATGATTCATTTAAAGGTTTGGGGTTGTGAAGCTAAAGAAACTATATGATACAACTTTTACAATTCTTATGAGGGCAAAGTAGTTGTCGCTATAACTAGAGTATTCCTTGAAAAGAATTTGTTCTTAAAGGGATTAGTGGGGGGAAAAATAGATCTTGAAGAAATTCAAAATCCATAAAGTAGTGATGAAATTCCAGCGAACTTGTTTTAATATGTTCTGTGTGATGTTTTTCAGACTCTGGCTTCTTTAGAGTCTGTTTACGAGACTCTGATTTTTTTAGAATCTGAATCATTGAAGCCTTAGGTTCAAAGTTTCTTAGAACCTTTGACTTTGCGTTCTGAGATTTTGACTTATTCATAACTTTAGAACTTGAAGATTTAGGTTTTGAGTGAGTCACTGTGTTGATTTTCAACGCTTCTCTGGCGCCATCAGTACCAGGTTTCAGGATCGCTTCATTTGAGCTACCTCCAATGAATCCAAGACCCTGTCCTCTGTTCTGATATGTGCTATAGATCATAGATGCTACCTTGGATCTATCAATTCCAGTAGCAATAAATTCTTGTAGAGCAACATCTTGCTCACTCAAGTATTTACAACTACACTTATTGATCAATAAAGAATCATTTTCTTCTTTTAAACTTTCTAACTCCAACAGAGTTGAATTATGCCTTTTTGACAGCTTATCAAGCTGTTGTTTGACTTTCTTCAACTCAGTGGATTTAGCTTCATAGTGACCAAGAAGTTCTTTGATAGAATCTACTAATTCAGATCTTGTGAGTTTAGAAAATACCTCAATCTCACTTTCAGAGTCTGCATCTGATTCTGCCTCAGGTGCCTCTTTTACTGATTCAGTTGTAGCCATTAATCCAACAGCTACATTGGCTTCACCATCAGCATCATCATCTTCATACCCCGACTCATTATCAAGATATTCCCAGGTAGCCATCAGACTTTTCTTGATTTGCTTCTTAAACTTGCTTGACTTAAAGGTTGGCCTTTTTGATTTGGATTTCTCTTTCTGTAACTCTGGACAATCAGCAATAAAGTGCCCAGGCTTCTTGCAGTTGAAGCAACCTTTTTGTTCTTCCTTCTTGAAACCATTACCACTGCTCTTACTCAGAAACTTCTTGTTCTTTTTAGCAAGGTATTGCATTCTTCTTGAAAGCATAGCCATTTCTTAAGCAACATCAGGATCTTCCTCAGAGCTTTCAAAAGCAGAAGATTCATTTTCAGACTATTCAACTTTGAGAGCTCTTGAGGATCTTCCCTTTGACTTTAAAGCAATGGTTTCAGACTTTCTTGGAGATTCATGTTCATTGAGATTTAACTCATGAACTTTGAGAGAGCTGACAAGATCTTTAACACTAAAAGTGTTTAAATCCTTAGCTTCCTCAATTGCAGTAACCTTTGGTCTCCACCTAGAGGGTAAGCTCCATAGAATCTTGCTAACCTGGTCAGAAGCTATGTAACTCTTCTTTAGTATCTGAAGTCCAGATACTAGAGTTTGAAATCTTGAGTACATCTGCTCAATGCTTTCATCCTCTTTCATCTTGAATAATTCATACTAATGAACCAATAGAAGAGCTTTAGCTTCCCTTGTTAGAACAAAGGTGTTCAGCAATACCACGTTTTGAGTTTTGATGATAACAAGGTATTAAAAATTGTCAATTGGATATGCTAATATTTGTTTAAGTATGCAGGATATTAATCAAGATTTTTATCTTGGAAAGTATTTTGTTTGAACATTTTGAGAGCAAGACCAAGAAAAGCTTGTTGCTTATGATTCTGACGATCTGAAGAGTCTGAAGAATCATCAGAAGTTGTTTCAAGAGAGTCTGAAGTCTATCAGAACCTGAAGTTCAAAAGAGTCTGAAGACTATCAGAACCTGAAGACCAAGAGAGTCTGAAGATCATCAGAAGCTGAAGTGCTACAGTGAGTCTTGTTGGTATAAGCCCTAGAGGCCAATAGTTTATGTGAAACTTATCTTATGTATCATGACTTTTATTATTAAATAATATATGGCTCTCTTTATTATATATTTATAGTAATGTTAATAAAGTCCTTAGAATAGATAGTTCATGTAATAATATATTAAGTGTGACTTAATCATGGGATTACATTATCATAAAGAACGCTATTCTTAAATGTATCCGTAGTCAAGCTTTAATATGAATTAGGATAATAATAAAGCGTCGAAACTATTATGTATGAAGACTGATGACCACATCTCATGGGTCATAGATATGAGATATCAAGTCTATACATAGGTATAAATGTTAGGAGTAATATTTATACTGGATAGACCCATCGTGAGAATACTACATAGTAAGTTATGAGATTGTCATAAGATATTCTCACAATGATAATAGTGTACATCGCTCTTTGACCTGAAACCACTATGATCCCTAGATGTGGACTCAAGTGCTTTGTTGCCATTCTAACGTTGTCTGTAAAAGGATAACCATAACGTTGGTTGATGGGTACTTGATGAATCATGCTGAGGGGCATGAGTGTCCTAGATGGGATATGTCCCTCCTCATAAACAGCAGATATATCTATAAGCCTATTGATGAAATATGACTGTAAAACTGCATGGCCATGCGGAACTAAGTCGATATAGGATATTGGACTTATTCGTTATTCAGTATATTTTGGAATCAAGAAATATAAATATTGATCTACACAATGGTGACAAAATCTATGCATTGAGATCAATAAAGATATTAGGACAAAGAAGTAATCGTATACATAAGTATTATCATGGAAACAGGTTTCGTCAGATCACTTGACATTCTTGTCACTTGGGTAGCAATGATGTGTTGCTAGATACCGCTCATTGTTTATAGTATTAAATATTAGATTTAATATTATTGCCAACGTGACTAGAACCTATAGGGTCACACACAAAGAACAGTCAAAAGAGAAATATATAAGTATGACTTATATAAGGGGTGCGTTTAGTAAATAACGCTAATTAGTTAGCAGAATTACTAAACTCGTTATTGGTCTTACAGAAGCCCAATAGTGACTTCTAAACTTGCATAGCACACTAAGAGTTCTATAAATAGAAGCCTAGTGCTGAAGTTTGAGGTTGCACGTTTTGAAACCCTTAACTCTGAAACTTCTAATTCATTGGCTAGCATTGAGTTTTGGAGGAGCACTGTTCGTGTGGACTTGCTAGAGGCTTTGCTACTTGTTGCTTGCTTTGCTGTGATCGTGCTTCCAGTTTCCAGCTTTCAGATTTCACACTTCGAGGTAACAATTGAATCACTGATTCATGTGTAATTCGTAATGATCCAAGGAAAGAAAATCGAATTTTTTTTATCCGCTACTTATTCTGTTTATGAATCGATTTTCCTTCAAGTCTCAAGCCTGCAATCTGAAGATCTGCTTAGAAGGTTTTCTAAAAGCATTACGATGCACAAGAAACTCTCATTTGGAGTAACGACTAGCTTCAAAGTCAACTTGAGCGTGTAATGCTCAACGGCAAAGAATGCAGTATAGTACAGAGTACGTGTGTACGAACTCTGTTTCCACTACTCCACTACCTCGTACAGTTTGACAACTGTGTCTACCGGTATTAAGCTTCAAAAGGAATGAAATTCAAAATATGCATTTGAAGGACTATTACCATATCAAGCAACAGAACAACAACTATTGATCAAGCTTCCAGAATTCTCTTGACGTGCTTGATTGTCTCAACGTCTCTCTCCAACGCCTATATAAAGGATAGAAGACTTGAAGAATTGTTGGACTCTATAACTGAAAAACTATGCTGCTAAGCTATTGTATTCTTACTGAGTCAAACCAGAAACAAATCAACAACTTAGATTATTATTACAAACTGTGTATTCTAGAATCTCTAAGTTTATCTGAAAAACAGAGTCTGTCTTTGTTTCGTAATTGGAACACATTTGATTGTTTATCAAGTGTTTCGACTCTATTCAATTTTCTGTAAATTGTGTCAGAAGTCTCTTGGCTATTTCCTTGAGCAAAGAAGTCTCTTAGTTGTGTCTTTGAGCATTGGAAGTCTCTTGCCTACGTGCTTGAGTAATGGAAGTCTCTTACTGTGTCTTTGAGCAACTTGTAATTAATATTACATTTTAGTGAAACTCTCCTTGGAAGTGCAAGGGGGACAGGACTACTTCCGGTTTGTGGAAGGAACCTGTATAATTGCTTGTGTTCTCTCTTTCTCTCTATCTCTTGTTTATATCCTCTGCAACAGACTCTGATCTCCCATCAGACTCTGAATCCATTCAGACTCTGTTCCTGCAGAATCAGATTTCTTACTCTTCAAGAGTTGCGAAAAGAAAACACAATTCAACCCCCCCCCCCCTTTCTTGTGGTTTTCTCACCTACAGTTGGTATCAGAGCTCCGGCTCTGTTGTCATAACACTTAACCGTGTGACAAAAAAGATCCAGAAAAAAACATGTCTTCCAGTGAACCTTCTTCCTCTGGTGTTACTTCTGGTGCTGCTATACCATATGACTATGGATCCAATAACAGTAGTAAGAAAGCTGATTATGGAAAAATTCCAAAGTTCAATGGTGATCCTGAAGAATTTTCTTGGTGGAAAACCAACTTCTACAGCTATGTCATGGGTCTTGATGAAGAACTCTGGGACATACTTGAAGATGGTGATGGTGTTGGTGACTTCACACTGCTGCTCAAAAGAAGATCTATAAGAAACATCATATCATCAGAGGAGCTCTTGTCACTGCTATTCCTAAATCTGAATACATAAAGATGAGTAACAAATCCACTGCTAGAGCCATGTTTGCTTCTCTTTGTGCAAACTATGAAGGGAGCTAAAAGGTGAGGGAAGCTAAAGCTCTTTTATTAGTTCATCAGTATGAATTATTCAAGATGAAAGAGGATGAAAGTATTGAGCAGATGTACTCAAGATTTCAAACTCTAGTATCTAGACTTCTGATACTAAAGAAGAGTTACATAGCTTCTGACCATGTTAGCAAGATCCTAAGGAGCTTACCCTTTAGATGGAGACCAAAAGCTCTCAAGGTTGAAGAATCTGAAATTAATCTTCTGCTTTTGAAAGATCTAAGGAAGATCCTGATGTTGCTAAAGAAATGGCCATGCTTTCAAGCAAAATGCAATACCTTGCTAAAAAGAACAAGAGGTTTCTGAACAAGAGCAGTGGGAAGGGTTTCAAAAAGGAGGAACAGAAAGGTTGCTTCAACTGCAAGAAGCCTGGGCACTTTATTGCTGATTGTCCTAGAGAGTCTCATTTAACAACTGTTAAGAGAATCTTTAGATATCTGAAAGGAACTACTAATCTTGGACTTCTGAATAAGAAATCTTCTGATTATAAGCTAGTTGGATTCTGTGATGCTGATTATGCTGGAGACAGGATTGAAAGAAAATCAACCAGTGGCAATTGTCAATTTTTGGGAGAGAATCTGATATCCTGGGCTAGTAAGAGGAAAGCAACTATTGCTTTGTCTACAGCAGAAGCAGAATACATCTCAGCTGCTAGTTGTTGTACACAGCTACTCTGGATGAAACATCAGCTTGAGAATTATCAAATAACTGAAAACTGTATCCCAATTTATTGTGATAATACAGCAGCTATATGTTTATCTAAGAATCCAATTTTGCATTCAAGAGCAAAGCACATTGAGATTAAACATCATTTTATAAGAGACTATGTTCAAAAAGGAATTCTAGATATTCAATTCATTGATACTGATCATCAATGGGCTGATATATTTACTAAACCTTTGATTTTTGAAAGATTTGATTTTATAATGAAAAATTTGAACATGTGTTATGTCTCTAGTTAATGTGCGCTTCTGAAAACAGAATTCAGACTCTCTTTTGGAGACTCTGGTAAACATATGCTTCTGAAAGACACTCAGACTCTGTTAAGGAATCTTAGACTCTCAAGAAGCTCGTATTAGTGGAAGCATGACTGTTGAGTTCATTAACACCTGCCCCACTACGGTGACAGTTACTTTTTTAGTTCTCAGACGTGGCCTGTTTGTATTGGGTAAGAACTCAAAGGGCAATGATTTTATTACATTTAACAAGTAACCCTCGCATCTTCCCAACACTTTTACGGCTGCATGCTCACTAGCCTTTATTACTCTTGTTTGTTTGTCCCCTTTTCTTTCCAAACGGTTTTCTATTCTTTCACTATAAATACCAATCACATACAACTCACTTCACTTTTCACACTTTGATTATTTCTCTGAACATCTCTCTCGTTTTCAGTCTCTGAAATTTTTTTCTTCTCTAAATCAAAACCTAGAAACCTTACAAATGGCAAGTGATCTTATTCAATCTGGTGTGATAATCAAAACCGGAAAGTCTTACGTGATTAAACCCAGGACCATGAACATTATCAAAGAGACTCTGGAAGTTCAAGTTGAATCTCCAGTGGATTTCGGTTCTCTGATTAGGCATGGTGTAGATGTCTCTTCTCATTTCTTATCACAAGGAATGATGAGTTATTTTGGTATGTTGAATGGACCAACATATCAAGAGTAGGTTAGAGACCTCTGGGTCAGAGCAGAAGTTTTCGACAAGGACGACGCTACCATCGAAGAAACTGCTGCAATCATGAACAACCCCTCTTTGAGACCGTACAAAGGTCTTGAAATTAGGTCTGCTGTGATGGGGATTCCAATCCTTATTACTGAAGAAGTAGTTGCTAGAGCTTGCAGGGTAACTAATGAAGGAAAATTCCAATGGAATGTGGACAAGAATAGTGAGTGGATGGTTATCTGCAACAAAATCTCATTTGAAGGAAGACCCTCAAATAAGTTGGTAGACATGCATCCTGACCATAGGGTGCTTCTGAAGATCATACTGGATAATATGCTTCAGAAAGGTGGAGGAACAGACACTCTGTCTGTTGATCACAAAGTGCTTCTGTACTTTCTGATTAAGAAGCACAAAATAAACTTTCCAAGGTACGTGATGTACCACATGTGCTGGGCTATCGGGAAAAGCCACACAGAATCCAGAAGACAAGTTCCTTTTGGAAGATTAATCTCTGAGATTCTGTATCAAGGAGGCCTCTTGAATGTCTTGACAGAATCTGGTGTTGTATCAGTCGCTCAGCTTGGAACAGTGACAGGGAGAATCATCAATGGCAAGACTCTTCAATACATGAAGATTGTCAGGAGATTCAATCCTTCTAATCAAGATATGAAGGAATATTATGTTCAATCAGATTTGATTATGGACTTCCCTCCTATTTCCAAATAAAACAATCCTGAAGTCCTAGCAAGATTTGTAGTAGATTACTACAATGAAACTGGTAGAATAATCAACTATTCTGCCATTCCTGAGACTGCTGGAGGATGACCTCTTAAGGTTAAAGGCAAAAGGACCAAGGAAGTTAATCTAGAGGAAGAGGAAGAGAAGCAAGAGCCTCCCAAGAAGAAGAAAAAGTCTACAGCTCTTCCAGGAGTGACTATTGGTGCCTCTGAGACCATAGCTCCTATTCCTCTATCTGTCTCTTCTGCATCCAAGGAAATTAAGGAAAGGATAAAGAAACCCAAGGATGAGAAGAAAGATGAGTAGAAGGCAAAGAATGAGAAGAAAGCCAAGAAAGGCAAAGCTGACAGACATTACAAGAAGTCAGGTTAAGAAGAGAAAGACGGAAGTTCTTCCTGTGGCTAAGGATGTAGCACAGAAGATAGGTACTTTTGTATCTATGATTGAAGATGAACATGCTGCTGGCAAGGCAATGGCTGCAGAAGTTGTGTCTGAAGGACTTAAGGATGAGACTGTGAAAGAAGCTGCTAAGTTACTTGCATCAGCTTTAAAACAGAAGAGTCAGGTTGCCCATGCAGAGGCTGATCTATCAGAAGCTACTCTGTCTGATGCTTCTGATCAGCAAGCTTCTCCAGAAGCCGGCATTGGCACCTCAGGTAACATTGCATTTAACTCACCTACCTCTTCTGTGAATCAAGAGTCCCATTTGATACTGAATCAGATAACATACCCTTGAGCCAAGTCCTTCCATCCCTCAGAAATAAAACCCCCTCTCCAATCAAACCTATATCATCCTTTGACCCACTTGATCCCAGAATAGTTGAATATGTTGATTCAACTATTGACAGGGTTATTCAAGACACCATCACAGTGTCTCTGAACTTACCCTCTGACCACCCTGGTCAACCATCATTTCTCAAACCACTTCAGGCAATTCAACCTATTGAAGAACCTGAAGTAACCATTCAACCAACTCAACCATCCCCCCAACATGAAATTGTTTGTGTAGACTCTCCAGACACCCTAGATTCTCTTGAAAGACACCTAGGAGGAGAACTACCAAAGACCCCCGCAAAATCCAAAACAACAAAAGCTACAAAATCTGTTTCAAAACCAGACTCTGTACCCCAACCTTCAGAAATTCTAACCCTAGCTTAAACTAAACCAATTTCTGAAATTGTAGAGGAGCCAGTCTCTGAGATTCTGGAACAAGTTTCTAGTGTCATACCAGAACCTGTAACAGAACGTATAGCAGAGCATGTGTCTGAAACATTTACTGAACCTCTTTCCCAACCTCAAACTGTTGTAAATGGCTTCCAAACTTTACAAACAATAGTAGCCTCTGAACCTTCAGCTTCTGAACCTCACAACCTCTTTGATTCGTTGAAGATAAATGAGTTTTATGGAATGTCAAACTCTAAGCGCAAAGATATTATTGAGCAAAGGTTTGTGCCAGTCCTCAATGTAAGCTATGAGGATAAGTTCTCCAATCTGAAGAATGAATTTGTGGACTTTGTCACCAAAATTCAGAAGGCCGCTATAAAAGAACAAGCTGTTGTTCTTGCCAAACATGTGGAAGAAGTTAAGAAAGCTGAGGAAGCAAAAACTAAGAAGAAAGCTCTTATTCTGCGGTTGGAATATAAACCATTCTTTGATGCTGATCAATACAATCCAAGGGAAACAGTGGTTTATGATCAACTAAGGAGGAGGCTTCACAACGTACAAGAAGAAGCTAGACTTGAGAGAGAAGCTCATCTCAGAAGAACTGAAGCTCTAGAAGAGATTGTCAAGAACCAGCAAGAGGATCTCCAGAAATTGATGGATCACATTGCCAAACAAAACCAACCTTAGTTGCACAATTTCAATGTTTTGTTTTGCTTGTATTCTTATTTTGCTGATTTCTTTTATCTTCTGAACCTTCATTTTATAAGATTATTCAAGTTTTACTTCATCTATATGTGCTTCTGATATATTTTTTGCTCTGAATCTTATATGTTTTCGCTCTGAATCTTGTTTCTCATTTTCTTTAAATTTTTTGTTTTACCCTCACTTGAAGTCATTTAAAAAGGGGGAGAAACTTGTTTCTAAACCTTTTTGTTGATGAAAAAAGGGGGAAAAAGATCAGTGAGTTCTATGTAAAGTTAAAAGGGAAATTTTCGAAAGGTACTTAGTTAGATTCTGAGCCCCCATTAAAAAGAATATTTTCTCATATTCGTTTTTTATTCTGAGATTTGATTCAGCTACTTGCGTAACATGAATTTAATAAACTTGGATAGAACTTAGGGAGAGCTTACAAACCTCAACTTAAGAACTATCAGACTCAGGGGGAGTCTGAGCTTCCAAACCTCAGACTCTGAGCTTACAAACCTCAACCCTTTAAGTCAACCTGTTAATTAGATTAACAACAATTGACCTTTCAAATACTGATGTTTGTCATCATCAAAAAGGGGGAGATTGTTGGAACAAAGGTGTTCAGCAATACCACGTTGAGTTTTGATGATAACAAGGTATTAAAAATTGTCAATTGGATATGCTAATATTTGTTTAAGTATGCAGGATATTAATCAAGATTTGTATCTTAGAAAGTATTCTGTTTGAACATTTTGAGAGCAAGACCAAGAGAAGCTTGTTGCTTGTGATTCTGACGATCTGAAGAGTCTGAAGAATCATCAGAAGTTGTTCCAAGAGAATCTGAAGACTATCAGAACCTGAAGTTCAAGAGAGTCTGAAGACTATCAGAACCTGAAGTTCAAGAGAGTCTGAAGACGATCAGAACCTGAAGACCAAGAGAGTCTGAACATCAATAGAAGCTGAAGTGCTACAGTGAATCTGAAGCCTGCAATCTGAAGATCTGCTTAGAAGGTTTTCTAAAGGCATTACGATGCACAAGAAACTCTCATTTGGAGTAACGGCTAGCTTCAAAGTCAACTTGAACGTGAGATGCTCAACGACAAAGAATGCAGTATAGTACAGAGTACATGTGTACGAACTCTATTTCCACTATTCCACTACCTCGTAGAGTTTGGCAACTGTGTCTACCGGTATTAAGCTTCAAAAGAAATGGAATTCAAAATATGCATTTGAAGGACTATTACCATATTAAGCAACAGATCAACAATTATTGATTAAGCTTCCAGAATTCTCTTGATGTGCTGGATTGTCTCAACGTCTCTCTCCAACGCCTATATAAAGGATAGAAGATTTGAAGAATTGTTGGACTCTACAGCTGAAAAACTATGCTGCTAAGCTATTGTATTCTTAGTGAGTCAAACCAGAAACACATCAACAACTTAGATTATTTCCACACAATGTGTTAAAGAATCTATGCATGTCAGATTTGATGACAAAGTGCTTGAAAGTGAAACTCCACAGCAAGATGAAAGTTGTGGAGGATCTCAAGATTCTGATATCAACTCAAAATCTGATTAGATTCCAGAATCTGATCAGATTCCAGAATTTGAAGATACTTCAGAAGCTGGAGCATCCCCTGAAGTTCCTAATGAAGAAGCTTCTGAAGATCTCAAGATGGTTCTCAGCAAGCTAGTCAATCCAAACATTCATTCAAATACAAGTCTTCACATCCCGAGGATCAAATAATTGGCAATAAAGATAGTCCTAGAAGAACTAGATCGTATTTCAGACAAGAAGAGTCTGCCAATGGATTATTATCTGTTATTGAACCAACCACTATTGAATAAGCACTTGGAGATGAAGGATGGATTCTGGCAATGCAAGATGAACTTAATCAATTCAAAAGGAATGAAGTGTGGGATCTAGTAGCTAAGCCTGAACACAAAAATATTATTGGAACTAAATGGGTTTTCAGAAATAAGTTTAGTGAACAAGGAGAAGTAATCAGAAACAAGGCCAGACTTGTTGCGCAGGGCTACAGTCAACAAGTAGGCATTGATTACACAGAAACATTTGCTCCGGTTGCAAGATTGGAAGCAATCAGGTTACTTCTTTCCTATGCAACGAATCACAACATAATCTTGTATCAAATGGACGTTAAGAGTGCGTTTCTTAATGGTGTTATTTCTGAAGAAGTCTATGTCAAACAACCTCCTGGCTTTGAAGATTTAAAACATCCAGAGCATGTTTATAAATTGAAGAAATCACTATATGGCTTGAACCAGGCTCCCAGAGCTTGGTATGAAAGACTAAGTAATTTGTTAATTCAAAATGACTTTGAAAGAGGACAAGTTGACACTACACTATTCAGAAAGACTCTAAAGAAGGACATTCTTATTATTCAAATTTATGTTGATGATATCATTTTTGGTTCAACTAATAGTTCACTTTGCAAATAGTTTTCTAAGGTAATGCAGGATGAATTTGAAATAAGCATGATGGGAGAATTGAAGTTCTTTCTAGGAATTCAAATCAACCAATGCAAAGTCGGAGTCTATGTTCATCAGTCCAAATACACTAAAGAGCTCCTGAAGAAGTTCAATCTTGAGGACTGCAAAGAAATGAACACTCCAATGCATCTAACCTGCACTCAGAGCAAAGAAGATCAAGGAACCAAAGATGATCAGAAGCTGTATAGAGGAATGATAGGTTCTTTGTTATACCTAACTGCATCCAGACCAAATATTTTATTCAGTGTATGTCTGTGTGCAAGGTTTCAATCAGATCCTAGAGAGTCTTACTTAACAGCTATTAAGAGAATCTTTAGATATCTGAAAGGAACTACTAATCTTGGACTTCTGTACAAGAAATCCTCTGACTATAAGCTAGTTGGATTCTGTGACGCTGACTATCAAATAACTGAAAACTATATCCCAATTTATCAAATAATTGAAAACTGTATCCCAATTTATTGTGATAATACAGCAGCTATATGTTTATCTAAGAATCCAATTCTGCATTCAAGAGCAAAGCACATTGAGATTAAACATCATTTTATAATAGACTATGTTCAAAAAGGAATTTTAGATATTCAATTCATTGATATTGATCATCAATGGGCTGATATATTTACTTAACCTTTTTCTGTTGAAAGATTTGATTTTATAAAGAAAAATTTGAAGATGTGTTATGTCTCTGGTTAATGTGCGCTTCTGAAAACAGAATTCAGACACTGAAAGATACTCAAAAGCTAAATGAGTATCAGACTCTCTTTTGGAGACTCTGGTGAACATAAGCTTCTGAAAGACACTCAGACTCTGTTAAGGAATCTTAGACTCTCAAGAAGCTCGTATTAGTGGAAGCATGACTGTTGAGTTCAGTAACACCTGCCCCACTACGGTGACAATTACTTTTTTAGTTCTCAGACGTGGCCTGTCTGTATTGGGTAAGAACTCAAAGGGCAATGATTTTATTACGTTTAACAAGTAACCCTCGCGTCTTCCCAACACTTTTACGGTTGCATGCTCACTAGTCTTTATTACTCTTGTTTGTTTGTCCCCTTTTCTTTCCAAACGGTTTTCTATTCTTTCACTATAAATACCAATCACACACAACTCACTTCACTTTTCACACTTTGATTATTTCTCTGAACATTTCTCTCGCTTTCAGTCTCTGAAAAACTTTTAGTTCTCAAAATCAAAACCTAGAAACCTTTCAAATGGCAAGTGATCTTATTCAATCAGGTGTGATAATCAAAACTGGAAGCATAAGCTACCACTTGACGATTCTGCATAAGTACACCACCAAGACCCATCCTATAAGCATCACAATACACAACAAACGATTCCTTCGGATTCGGCAAAATCAACACTGGAGCTGAAGTTAGCCTCTTCTTCAACTCTTGGAAACTCTTCTCACACTTGGCATCCCAAACAAAAGCTTGCCCTTTCCGAGTCAACTGCGTCAATGGTAACGCTAACTTAGAGAATCCCTCAATGAACCTCTGATAGTAACCTGCCAATCCAGGAAAGCTTCTAATCTCAAAAACAGACTTGGGTGATTCCCACTGCAACACTGCACTAACCTTCGTCGGATCTACGACAATACCTCCCTTAGAAATTACATGACCAAGGAAACTCACTTCCCGCAACCAAAACTCACACTTTGACATCTTGGCATACAACTTACTCTCCTTCAACTCAGAATCTGATCAGATTCCAGAATGTGAAGATACTTTAGAAGCTGGAGCATCCCCTGAAGTTCCTAATGAAGAAGCTTCTGAAGAAGCTCAATATGGTTCTCAGCAAGCTAGTCAATCCAAACATTCATTCAAATACAAGTCTTCACATCCTGGGGATCAAATAATTGGCAATAAAGATAGTCCTAGAAGAACTAGATTGTATTTGAGACAAGAAGAGTCTGCCTTGGGATTATTATCTGTTATTGAACCAACCACTATTGAAGAAGCGCTTGGAGATGAAGGATGGATTATGGTAATGCAAGATGAACTTAGCGTAGTTTTTCAGTTGTAGAGTCCAACATATTCTTCAAGTCTTCTATCCTTTATATAGGCGTTGGAAAGAGACGTTGAGACAATCCAGCACATCACGGGAATTCTGGAAGCTTGATCAATAGTTGTTGATCTGTTGCTTGATATGGTAAAAGTTCTTCAAATGCATATTTTGAATTCCATTCCTTTTGAAGCTTAATACCGATAGACACAGTTGTCAAACTATACGAGGTAGTGGAGTAGTGGAAACAGAGTTCGTACACATGTACTCTGTACTATTCTGCATTCTTTGTCGTTGAGCATCCCACGCTCAAGTTGACTTTGAAGCTAGCCGTTACTCCAATAGAGTGTTTCTTATGCATCACAATGCCTTTAGAAATCCTTCTAAGCAGATCTTCAGATTGTAGGCTTCAGACACACTGTAGCAATTCAGCTTCTAATGATCTTCAGACTCTCTTGGTCTTCAGGTTCTGATAGTCTTCAGACTCTCTTGAACTTTTAGGTTCTGATCATCTTCAGACTTATATGAACTTCAGATTCTTTTAGTCTTCAGGACTTCTTGACACAGCTTCTGATGATTCTTCAGACTCTTCAGATCTTCAGAATCACAAGAAACACGCTTCTCTTGGTCTTGCTCTCAATTTGTTCAAACAAAATACTTTCTAAGATGAAAATCTTGATTAATATCCTGTATACTTAAACAAATATTAGCATATCCATTTGACAATTTTTAATACCTTGTTATCATCAAAACTCAAAATGTGGTATTGCTGAACACCCTTGTTCCAACAATCTCCCCCTTTTTGATGATGGCCAACATCAGTATTTAAAAGGTCAATTGTTGTTAATCTAATTAACAGGTTGACTTAAAGGGTCTGAGGTTTGTAAGCTCAGAGTCTGAGGTTTGTAAGCTCTGACTCCCCCTGAGTCTGATAGTCCTTAAGTTGATGTTTGTAAGCTCCCCCTCAGTTCTATCCAAGTTAATTAAATTCATGTTAAGCAAATAGTTGAATCAAATCTCAGAATAAAAAACGAATATGAGAAAAGATTCTTTTCAATGGGGCTCAGAATCTAACGAGGTACCTTTCGCGCAAATTTCCCTTTAACTTTACATAGTAGTCAGTAGACTTTCTCCCCCTTTTGTCATCAACAAAAAGGTTTTTTTTTGAAAAAAAATAAATGTTTCTCCCCCTTTTTGAATGATTTCAAGTGAGTGTAAATTTTTTTTAAAGAAAATGAGAAAAAGATTCAGAGCAAAAACATATTAGAGTCTGAAAACGAACAGATTCTAAGGAAAATTACTTCAGATGCAATAAGATAAATAAAGCAAGATCTATCAAAAGCACATCTAGTGAAGGTTCAGAAGCTACGATAGCTTGTAAGGTTTCAAGGCCACTTACCACAATTTGGTTTAGGGGTTCAGTAGTTGTTTCAGACACAAGATCTGCTATGCATTCTGTTACAGGTTCTGGGTCAGGTATGACACTAGAAACTTGTTCCAGAGTCTCAGAGACTGGTTCCTCTACAATTTCAGAAACTGGTTCAATTAAATCTAAGGTTAGAATTTCTGGTTCAGGTTCAGGTTCAGGTTGGGGTACGGTGTCTGGTTTTGAAACAGATTATGTAGTGTTTGTTTTTTTGGATCTAGGGTGTCTGGAGAGTCTACACAGATAGTTTCATGGTGGAGGATGGTTGAGTTGATTGAATGGGTACTTCAGGTTCTTCAGTAGGTTGAATTGTCTGAAGTGGTTTAAGAAATGATGGTTGAGCAGGATGGTCAGAGGGTAGGTTCAAAGACACTGTGATGGTGTCTTGAATAACCCTGTCAATAGTTGAATCAACATATTCACCTATTCTTGGGTCAAGTCGATCAAAAGATGATATAGGTTTGATCGGAGAGGGGCTTTTATTTCGAAAGGATGGAAAGACTTGGCTCAGAGGTATGTTTTCTGATTCAGTTTCAGACGAGGACTCTTGATTCGTAGAAGAGATAGGTGAGTCAAATGAAATGTTACCTGAAGTGCCAATGCCAGCTTCTGGAGAAGCTTGTTGGTCAGAAGCGTCAGACAGAGTAGCTTCTGATAGGTCAGCTTCTGCAGGGGCAACCTGACTCTTCTGTTTTAAAGCTGCTGCAGGCAACTTAGCAGCTTCCTTCACAGTCTCATCCTTTAGTCCTTCTGCCACAACTTCTGCTGCCATTACCTTGCCAGCAGCATGTTCATCTTCAATCATAGATACAGAAGTACCTATCTTCTGTGCTACATCCTTAGCCACAGCCTCTTATGATCTCTGTCAGCTTTACCTTTCTTGGCTTTCTTCTCATTCTTTGCCTTCTTCTCGTCCTTTGTTTTCTTCTCATCCTTGGGTTTCTTTATCCTTTCCTTAATTTCCTTGGATGCAGAAGAGACAGACAGAGGCATAGGAGCTATGGTTTCAGAGGCACCAATAGTCACTCCTGGAAGAGCTGTAGACTTTTTCTTCTTCTTAGGATGTTCTTGCTTCTCTTCCTCTTCCTCTAGATTGACTTCCTTGGTCCTTTTGCCTTTGACCTTAAGAGGTCCTCCTCCAGCAGTCTCAGAAATGGCATAATAGTTGATTATTCTACCAGTTTCATTGTAGTAGTCTACCACAAATCTTGCTAGGACTTCAGGATTGTCTTCTTTGGAAATAGGAGGGATGTCCATCATCAGATCTGATTGTATAGAAGATTCCTTCATATCTAGATTAGAAGGGTTGAACTTCCTGACAATCTTCATGTACTGAAGAGTCTTGCCATTAATGATTCTCCCTGTCACTGTTCCATGCTGAGCGTCTGATACAACACCAGATTCTGTCAAGACCTTCAAGAGGCCTCCTTAATACAGAATCTCAGAGATCAATCTTCCAAAAGGAACTTGTCTTCTGGATTTTGTTTGGCCTTCCCTGATGACCCAACACATGTGGTGCATCACGTATCTTGGAAAGTTTATCTTCTTCTTTTTAATCAAGAAGTACAGAAGCACTTTATGATCAACAGACAGAGTGTTTGTTCCTCCATCTTTTTGAAGCATACTAACCAGTATGATCTTCAGAAGCATCCTATGTTCAGGATGCATGTCTACCAACTTATTTGAGGGTCTCCCTTCAAATAAGAGTTTGTTGCAGATGCCCATCCACTCACTCTTCTTGTCCACATTCCATTGAAATTTTCCTTCACTAGTTACCCTGCATGCTCTGGCAATTGTTTCTTCAGTAATAAGGTTTGGAATTCCCATCACTACAGACCTTATTTCTAGACCTTTGTACGGTCTCAAACCCATTTGCTTTCTATTCTTGCCAGCCAAAGAAGGGTTGTTCATGATTGCAGCAGTTTCTTTGACGTATGCGTCATCCTTGTCAAAAACTTCTGCTCTAACCCAGAGGTCTCTAACCAACTTTTGATATGTTGGTCCATTCAAAATACCAAAATAACTCATCATTCCTTATGATAAGAAATGAGAAGAGACATCTATACCATGCCTTATCAGGGAACCGAAATCCACTGGAGATTCAACTTGAACTTCCAGAGTTTCTTTAATGATGTTCATGGTTCTGGGTTTAATCACATACGACTTTCCAGATTTGATTATCACACCAGATTAAATGAGATCACTTGCCATTTGTAAGGTTTCTAGGTTTTTGATTTAGAGAACAAAAAATATTTTTCAGAGACTGAAAACGAATGAAATGTTCAGAGAAAAAATCAAAGTGTAAAAAGTGAAGTGAGTTGTGTGTGATTGCTATTTATAGTGAAAAATGGAAAACCGTTTGGAAAGAGAAAGGGGACAAACAAACAAGAGTAATAAAGACTAGTGAGCATACAGCCGTAAAAGTGTTGGGAAGACGCGATGGTTACGTGTTTAACGTAATAACATCATTGCCCTTTGAGTTCTTACCCAATACAGATAGGCCACGTCTGAGAACTAAAAAAAAAGTAACTGTCGCCGTAGTGGGGCAGGTATTGCTGAACTCAACAGTCATGCTTCCACTAATACGAGCTTCTTGAGAGTCTAAGTTTCCTTAACAGAGTCTCCAAAAGAGAGTCTGATTCTCAATTAGCTTCTGAGTATCTTTCAGAGTCTGAATTCTGTTTTTAGAAGCGCACATTAACCAGAGACATAACACATGTTCAAATTTTTCTTTATAAAATCAAATCTTTCAACAGACAAAGGTTTAGTAAATATATCAGCCCATTGATGATCAGTATCAATGAGTTGGATATTTAGAATTCCTTTTTGAACATAGTCTCTCATAAAATGATGTTTAATCTCGATGTGCTTTGCTCTTGAGTGTAGAATTGGATTCTCAGATAAACATATAGCAGCTGTTTTATCACAATAAATTGGGATACAATTTTCAGTTATTTGATAATCCTCAAGCTAATGTTTCATCCAGAGTAGTTGTGTACAACAACTAGCAGCTGAGATGTATTCTGATTTTGCTGTAGACAAAGCAATAGTTTCTTGCCTCTTGCTAGCCAAGGATATCAGATTCTCTCCCAGAAATTGACAATTGTCACTGGTTGATTTTCTTTCAATCCTGTCTCTGTTGGAACAAAGGTGTTCAGCAATACCACGTTTTGAGTTTTGATGATAACAAGGTATTAAAAGTTGTCAATTGGATATTGCTAATATTTGTTTAAAGTATGCAGGATATCAATCAACATTTATATCTTAGAAAGTATTCTGTTTAAACAATTTTAAAGAGCAAAGATCCAGAGAAGCTTGTTGCTTGTGATTCTGTATCGAAGAGAGTCTGAAGACTGTATCGAAGAGAGTCTGAAGACTATCACAGTCAGAAGACTATCAGAATCTGAAAACCAAAAGAGTCTGAAGATCATCAAAAGCTAAGTGCTACAGTGAGTCTGAAGCCTGAAATCTGAAGATCTGCTAACAAGGATTTCTACAGGCATTACGATGCAAAAGAAACTCTCATTTGGAGTAACGGCTAGCTTCAAAGTCAACTTGAGCGTGGGAAGCTCAACGACAAAGAATGCAGGCCAGTACAGAGTATGTTGTACGAACTCTGTTTCCATTACTCCACTACCTCGTACAGTTTGGCAACTGTGTCTACCGGTATTAATCTTCAAAGGGAATGAAATTCAAATTATGCAATTGAAGGACTATTACCATATCAAGCAACAGATCAACAACCATTGATCAAGCTTCAGAAATCATCCTGATGTGCTGGATGACTCAACGTCTCTTTCCTACGCCTATATAAAGGATAGAAGACTTGAAGAATTGTTGGACTCTACAACTGAAAAACTACGCTGTATTGCTTTTGTATTCAACTGAGTCTTAACAAAAACACATCATCAACTTAGATTATTCTTACAAACTGAGTATTCTAGAATCTCTAAGTTAAACAGAAAAACAGAGTCTGTCTTTGTTTGAAACAGAGTCTGTCTTTGTTGTAATAGAAACACGTTTGATTGTTTATCAAGTGTTTCAACTCTATTCAATTTTCTGTAATTGTGAAAGAAGTCTCTTGCTTGTGTGCTTGAGCAAAGAAGTCTCTTGGCTGCGTCCTTGAGCAAAGAAGTCTCTTAGTTGTGTCTTTGAGCATTGGAAGTCTCTTGCCTGCGTGCTTGAGCATTGGAAGTCTCTTACTGTGTGTTTGAGCAACTTGTAATAGATATTACATTTTAGTGAACTCTCCTTGGAAGTGCAAGGGGGACAGGACTACTTCCGGTTTATGGAAGGAACCTGTATAATTGCTTGTGTTCTCTCTTCTCTCTATCTATTGATTATTTCCGCTGCATCAGAACCTAATCTCTATCAGACTCTGATCTCCTTCAGACTCTGATATTAAGGAATTAGATTCTCACTCTTCAAGAGCTGCGAAAAGCTAACACAATTCAACCCCCCCTTCATGTGTTTTTCTCACCTTCAGTTGGTATCAGAGCTCCGGCTCTGTTGTCATAGCACTTAACCGTGTGACATAAAAGATCCAGAGAAAAACATGTCTTCTGGTGCTGCTATACCATATGACTATGGATCCAATAACAGCAGTTAAAAGGCTGATTATGGAAATATTCCTAAGTTCAATGGTGATCCTGAAGAATTTTCTTGGTGGAAAACCAACTTCTACAATTATGTCATGGGTCTTGATGAAGAACTTTGGGACATACTTGAAGATGGTGTTGGTGACTTACAACTTGATGACGAAGGTGCTGCCATTGACCGTAAACTTCACACTGCTGCTCAAAAGAAAATCTACAAGAAACATCATATCGTCAGAGGAGCTCTTGTAACTGCTATTCCTAAATCGGAATACATGAAGATGAGTGAAGCTAAAGCTCTTTTATTAGTTCATCAGTATGAACTATTCAAGATGAAAGAGGATGAAAGTATTGAGCAGATGTACTCAAGATTTCAAACTCTAGTATCTGGTCTTCAGATACTAAAGAAGAGTTATATAGCTTCTGATCATGTTAGCAAGATTTTAAGCAGCTTACCCTCTAGATGGAGACCAAAGGTCACTGCAAGGTTCATGAGTTAAGTCTCAATGAACATGAGTCTGCAAGAAAGACCAAAATCATTGCTTTAAAATCAAAAGGAAGGTCCTCAAAGGCTCTCAAGGTTGAAGAGTCTGAAAATGAATCTTCAGCTTCTGAAAGCTCAAAGGAAGATCCTGATATTGTAAAAGAAATGGCTATGCTTTCAAGCAGAATGCAGTACCTTGCTAAGAAGAACAAGAGATTTCTAAGCAAGAGCAGTGGGAAGGGTTTCAAAAAGGAGGAACAGAAAGGTTGCTTCAACTGCAAGAAAACTGGACATTTTATTGCTGACTGTCCAGAGCTGCAGAAGGAGAAATCAAAGTCAAAAAGGCCAACCTTCAAGTCAAGCATGTTTAAGAAGCAGATCAAGAAAAGTCTGATGGCCACCTGGGAAGATCTTGATAATGAGTTAGGGTCTGAGGATGATGATGCTGATGGTGAAGCCAATGTAGCTGTTGGACTAATGGCTACAACCGAATCTGTTAAAGAAACACCTGAGGCAGAATCAGATGCAGACTCTGAAAGTGAAAGAGAGGTATATTCTGAACTCACAAGATCTGAATTAGTAGATTTTGTCAAAGAACGTCTTGGTCATTTTAAAGCTAAAACCACTGAGTTGAAGAAAGTCAAACAACAGCTTGATAAGCTGTCAAAAAGACATAATTCAACTCTGTTGGAGTTAGAAAGTTTAAAAGAAGAAAATGACACTTTATTGATCAAGAAGTGTTGCTGTAAATACTTGAGTGAGCAAGATGTTACTTTGCAAGAATTTATTGCTACTGGAAATGACAGATCAAGGGTTGCATCCATGATCTATAGCACGTATCAGAACAGAGGACAGGGTCTTGGATTCATTGGAGGAAGCTCAAATGAAGTGACTCTGAAACCTGGTCCTGATGGAGCCAGAGAAGCGTTGAAAAATCACTTTGTAAGTGAGTCTGATGAAGTCAACACAGTGACTCTTTCAGAACCTACAACTTCTAATTCTAAGGTTCTGACTAAGTCAAAATCTCAGAATGTAAAGTTAAAAGTTCTGAAAAACTTTGAACCTAAAGCTTCAATGATCCAGACTCTAAAACATTCAGAGTCTGATAAACGGACTCTGAAAAAGCCAGAGTCTGAAAAACAAAACGGTTCTAAATCCAAGGTATGGGAGAAAACACTGCCAATGACTTTAAGACGCAACTTACGAAAGGAGTTCAATGGTTCAAAGAATATGGTCCAAGGTATGTCTAAAAAGACTAGAAAAGCAGAAGGCTTGGTACCTGGATAGTGGTTGCTCGCGTCTACAAGATAAAATTCTCTGAACTGACTAATCAGAAGGTAGTGTGCCTTTTGTCAATGGGTGATAAGAAGTGGTTGTGGCATAGACGGTTGGGACATGCTAATTGGAGATTAATCTCTAAGCTTAGCAAGTTACAACTTGTCAAAGGCCTACCAGACACTGACTATCATTCAGATGCTCTTTGCGGAGCATGTCAGAAAGGGAAAATTGTCAAGAGTCCCTTCAAGCCGAAAGAAATTGTTTCTACTTCCAGACCCTTGGAGTTACTTTATATTGATTTATTTGGACCAGTTAGCACTGCATCCTTATATGGAAGTAAATATGGACTAGTCATTGTTAATGACTACAGCAGATGGAGTTGGGTTATGTTTCTGAAAACTAAAGATGATTTATATTCTGTGTTTAGTAAATTCTGCATCCAAATTCAATCTGAAAAGGAGTTGAAAATCTTGAAAGTCAGTAGTGATCATGGAGGAGAATTTGAAAATGAGCCTTTTAAGGTTTTCTGTGAAAAACATGGAATTATTCATGAATTCTCTGCACCTAGAACTCCACAACAAAATGGAGTTGTAGAGAGAAAGAACAGAACCTTACAAGAAATGGCTAGAACCATGATCCATGAGAACAATCTGGCTAAACATTTTTGGGCAGAAGCAGTAAACACAGCTTGTTATGTTCAGAACAGAATCTATATTAGACCTCTGTTGAACAAAACAGCTTATGAACTCTTTAAAGGAAGGAAACCTAACATATCTTATTTTCATCAGTTCGGATGTACTTGTTATGTCCTGAACAATAAAGTCTATCTAAGGAAATTTGATGCCAAAGCTCAAAAGGGAATCTTCTTAGGTTACTCTGAACGCTTTAAGGCATACAGACTGTATAATTCAGAAACACAATGTGTTGAAGAATCTATGCATGTCAGATTCGATGACAAAGTGCCTAGAAGTGAAACTCTAGAGCAAGATGAAAGATATGCAGGATCTCAAGATTCTGATCAGATTCCAGAATCTGAAGATACTTCAGAAGCTGGAGCATCTCCTGAAATTCCTAATTAAGAAGCTTCTGAAGAAGCTCAAGATGGTTCTCAACAAGCTAGTCAATCGAAGAACTAGAGGATCAGATAATTGGCAATAAAGAAAGTCCCAGAAGAACTAGATCGTATTTCAGAAGAGAAGAGTCTGCTTTGGGATTACTATCTGTTATTGAACCAACCTCTATTGAAGAAGCACTTGGAGATGAAGGATGGATTCTGGCAATGCAAGATTAACTGAATCAATTCAAAAGGAATGAAGTATGGGATCTAGTAGCTAAGCTTGAACACAAGAACATCATTGGAACCAAGTGGGTGTTCAGAAATAAGCTTAGTGAACAAGGAGAAGTAATCAGAAACAAGGCCAGACTTGTTGCGCAGGGCTACAGTCAACAAGAAGGCATTGATTACACAGAAGAAGTGTATGTCAAACAACCTCCTGGCTTTGAAGATTTAAAACATCCAGAGCATGTTTATAAATTGAAGAAGTCACTCTATGGCTTGAAACAAGCTCCCAGAACTTGGTATGAAAGACTAAGTAATATCTTAATTCAAAATAACTTTGAACGAGGGCAAGTTGACACAACATTATTCAAAAAGACTCTGAAGAAAGACATTCTTATAGTTCAGATTTATGTTGATGATATCATATTTGGTTATACAAATAGTTCACTTTGCAAAGAGTTTTCCAAAGTAATGCAGGATGAGTTTGAAATGAGCATGATGGGAGAATTGAAGTTATTTCTTGGAATTCAAATCAACCAATGCAAAGATGGAGTCTATGTTCATAAATTCAAATACACGAAATGAATACTCCAATGCATCCAACCTGCACTCTGAGCAAAGAAGATCAAGGAACCAAAGTTGATCAGAAGCTGTATAGAGGTATGATAGGTTCTTTGTTATACCTAACTACATCCAGACCAAATATTTTATTCAGCGTATGTCTGTGTGCAAGGTTTCAATCAGATCCTAGAGAGTCTCACTTAACAGTTGTTAAGAGAATCTTTAGATATCTGAAAGGAACTACCAATCTTGGACTTCTTTACAAGAAATCCTCTGACTACAAGCTAGTTGGATTCTGTGATGCTGACTATGCTGGAGACAGGATTGAAAGAAAATCTACCAGTGGCAATTGTCAATTTTTGGGAGAGAATCTGATATCTTGGGCTAGCAAGAGGCAAGCAACCATTGCTTTGTCTACAGCAGAAGCAGAATACATCTCAGCTGCTAGTTGTTGTACACAGCTACTCTGGATGAAACATCAGCTTGAGGATTATCAAATTACTGAAAACTGTATCCCAATTTATTGTGATAATACGGCAGCTATATGTTTATCTAAGAATCCAATTCTGCATTCAAGAGCAAAGCACATTGAGATTAAACATCATTTTATAAGAGACTATGTTCAAAAAGGAATTTTAGATATTCAATTTATTGATACTGATCATCAATGGGCTGAGATATTTACCAAACCTTTATTTGTTGAAAGATTTGATTTTATAAAGAAAAATTTGAACATGTGTTATGTCTCTGGGTAATGTGCGCCTTTGAAAACAGCATTCAGACTCTGAAAAATATTCAGAAGCTATTTGGGAATCAGACTCTCTTTTGGAGACTCTGGTAAACATAAGCTTCTGATAAACCTTCAGACTCAGGTAAGGAATCTTAGACTCTCAGAAGCTCGTATTAGTGGAAGCATGACTGTTGAGTTTAGTAACACCTGCCCCACTACGGTGACAGTTACTTTATAGTTTCTCAGACGTGGCCTGTCTGTATTGGGTAAGAACTCAAAGGGCAATGATTTTATTACGTTAAACAACTTACCTTCGCATTGTCCCAATACATTTACGGCTGCATGCTATATGTATTTATTGTTTGTGTTTGTTTGTCCCCTATTCTTTCCAAACGGTTATCAAACTTTTTCTATAAATACATATCACACACAACTCACTTCTCTTTTCACTCTTTGATTCTTTCTTTGAACAAATTTCTTGTTTTCAATATTTTGTAAAATTTTTTGTTCTCAAATCAAAAACTTAGAAACCTCTAAAATGACAAGTGATCTCATCCAATCTGGTGTCCTAGTCAAGACTGGAAAATCTTATGTGATCAAACCTAGAACGATGAATCTTATCAAAGAAACTCTGGAAATTCAAGTTGAATCTCCAGTAGATTTTGGTTCTCTTAATCCTCACGGAGTTGACATTTCTTCTCATTTCTTAGCACAAGGAATGATGAACTATTTCGGTATGTTGAATGGACCAACAAATCAGGAGCTGGTACGAGATTTTTGGGTTAGGTCAGAAGTCTTCGACAAGGATGAAGCTACGATTGAAGAAACAGCTGCAGTTATGAACAACCCTAAGCTGGCTGGCAAAAGCAAAGAGGAAATGGGTTTAAGACCGTACAAGGGTCTTGAAATAAGGTATGTTGTGATGGGGATTCCAGTCCTTATCACTGAAGAGGTGGTTGCCAGGGCTTGTCAAGTGGAGAATGCAGGTAAATTTCAGTGGAATGTCCAGAAGAAGAGTGACTGGACCGTTATCTGCAACAAACTTCTATTTGAAGGGAGACCCTCAAATAAACTGGTTGATATGCATCCTGAGCATAGGGTGCTTCTGAAGATCATACTGGACAGTATGTTTCAGAAAGGAGGAGGAACAGAAACTCTGTCTGTTGATCACAAAGTTCTTCTTTATTTTCTGATTAACAAAATAAAGATCAACTTTCCAAGGTATGTGATGCACCACATGTGCTGGGCAATAAAGAAAAGCCAATCTAAAACCAGAAGGCAAGTTCCTTTTGGAAGGCTAATATCTGAGATTCTGTATCAAGGAGGCCTCTTGAAGGTCTTATCAGAATCTGGTGTTGTATCAGATATTCATCTTGGAACTGTGACTGAGAGAATCATCAACAGTAAAACTCTTTAGTACATGAAGATTGTCAGAAGATTCAATCCTTCTAAGCATGATATGAGGGAATCTTATGTGCAATCTGCCTTGATGATGGACTTTCCTCCTATTTCCAAAGAAGATAATCCTGAAGTTCTTGCAAGATTTGTGATGGATAACTTCAAGGATACTGGTAGAATAATCAACTATTCTGCCATTCCTGAGAGTGCTGGAGGAGGACCTCTAAAGGTCAAAGGAAAAAGTGAAGGTGAGAAAAACACAAGAAGGGGGGGGGGGGAGGGTTGAAATGTGTTAGCTTTTCGCAGCTCTTGAAGAGTGAGAATCTAATTCCTTAATATCAGAGTCTGAAGGAGATCAGAGTCTGATAGGAGATTAGGTTCTGATGCAGCGGAAATAATCAAGAGATAGAGAGAAGAGAGAACACGAGCAATTATACAGGTTCCTTCTACAAACCAGAAGTAGTCCTGTCCCCCTTGTACTTCCAAGGAGAGTTCACTAAAATGTAATATCTATTACAAGTTGCTCAAACACACAGTAAGAGACTTCCAATGCTCAAGCACGCAGGCAAGAGACTTCCAATGCTCAAAGACACAACTAAGAGACTTCTTTGCTCAAGGACGCAACCAAGAGACTTCCAATGCTCAAAGACACAACTAAGAGACTTCTTTGCTCAAGGACGCAGCCAAGAGACTTCCAATGCTCAAAGACACAACTAAGAGACTTCTTTGCTCAAGGACGAAGCCAAGAGACTTATTTGCTCAAGCACACAAGCAAGAGACTTCTTACACAATTACAGAAAATTGAATAGAGTTGAAACACTTGACAAAAAATCAAACGTGTTTCTATTACAACAAAGACAGACTCTGTTTCAAACAAAGACAGACTCTGTTTTTCTGTTTAACTTAGAGATTCTAGAATACTCAGTTTGTAAGAATAATCTAAGTTGATGATGTGTTTGTGTTAAGACTCAGTTGAATACAAAAGCAATACAGGTTAGTTTTTCAGTTGTAGAGTCCAACATTTCTTCAAGTCTTCTATCCTTTATATAGGCGTAGGAAAGAGACGTTGAGTCATCCAGCACATCAGGATGATTTCTGAAGCTTGATCAATGGTTGTTGATCTGTTGCTTGATATGGTAATAGTCCTTCAATTGCATAATTTGAATTTCATTCCCTTTGAAGATTAATACCGGTAGACACAGTTGCCAAACTGTACGAGGTAGTGGAGTAGTGGAAACAGAGTTCGTACAACGTACTCTGTACTGGCCTGCATTCTTTGTCGTTGTGCTTCCCACGCTCAAGTTGACTTTCAAGCTAGCCGTTACTCGAAATGAGAGTTTCTTTTGCATCGTAATGCCTTTAGAAATCCTTGTTAGCAGATCTTCAGATTTCAAGCTTCAGACTCACTGTAGCACTTAGCTTCTGATGATCTTCAGACTCTCTTGGTTTTCAGATTCTGATAGTCTTCAGACTCTCTTCGATACGACCTTCAGACTCTCTTCGATACAGAATCACAAGCAACAAGCTTCTCTCGATCTTTGCTCTTTAAACTTGTTCAAACAGAATACTTTCTAAGATATAAATCTTGATTGATATCCTGCATACTTAAACAAATATTAGCAATATCCAATTGACAACTTTTAATACCTTGTTATCATCAAAACTCAAAACGTGGTATTGCTGAACACCTTTGTTCCAACAAAAAGGACCAATGAAGTGATTCTCAAGGAAGAGGAAGAGAAGCAAGAGCCTCTCAAGAAGAAGATCAAGTTAATTAAATTCATTTTCATAAGCAATTGAATTCATTCTCAGAATAATAAATGAATTAGAGAACAGATTCTAAAAACAGGGGCTCAAAGTCTAACTAAGCACCTTTCGCAAATTTCCTTTTAACTTTTACATAGAACTTGCAATATGTAGATAATAAAAAAAAGTCACAAATCTCATACTTTTCCCTTCTCCCCCTTTTGTCATCAACATTAAGGTTTAGAAACAAGTTCCTCCCCCTTTTTAAATGACTTTAGGTAAGGATATAAACAGATTTTAAGGAAAATAAGATTCAGAGGGAAAAACATAGAAGAAACAAAGCATAAAATATATTAAATGCAAATAAGATCAAATAATAACTTGTATAAACTTGAAAGCAAAAACAGTTCAGAAGAAAAAGTAAACAAAAGTTACAAACAAAACATAAAGAATTTAAACTAAGGTTGGTTTTGTTTGGCAAGATGATCCATCAATTTCTGGAGATCCTCTTGCTGTTTCTTGACAATCTCTTCCAAAGCCTTAGTTCTTCTTAAGTGAGCTTCCATTTCAAGTCTAGCTTCTTCTTGAACTCTGTGCAGTCTTCTTTTCAAAGAGTCAAAAACCATTGATTCCCTTGGATTATATTGATCTTCATCAAAGAATGGTTTATCTCTAATTCGCAGAATATGAGCTTTTTCCTTGGTTATAGCTTTCTCAGCTCTCTTGACTTCTTCCACATGCTTGGCAGTAACAAATGCTTGTTCCTTGGTAGCAGCCTTCTGAATTTTGGTGATAAAATCCAAAAATTTAGTCTTCAATGTAGAGAACTTGTCCTCATAGCTTACATTTAGGATATGCACAAACCTTTGCTCAATAATGTCTTTGAACTTAGAGTTTGATGAAGCATAAAACTCATCTATCCTTTTTGAATCAAATAGGTCGTGAGGTTCAGAAGTTGAGGGTTGAGAGGCTCTTAAAGCTAGGAATGTTTCAAAATTTGGTACAACTGTTATTGGATCACAAAGAGGTTCAGGAACTGTTCTAGACACAGGTTCTTCTATGCATTCTTTTACAGGTTCTGATAGGATATCAGAAGCTTGTTCCAGAATTTCAGAAACTGGTTCTTCAACAGGTTCTGAGGGTTCATCAGAAGCAAAGGTGAGAATTTCTGTAGGTTTAGGTACAGGGTCTGGTTTCGAAACAGATTTTGTAGCTTTTGTTGATTTGGATTTTCCAAGGGTTTTTGGTAGTTCTCCTCCTAGATGTTTCTCAAGAGAATCTAGGGTGTCTGGAGAGTCTACACAAATAGTATCAGGTTGGGGGGATGGTTGTTTTGATTGAATGGTTACTTCAGGCTTTTTAGAAGGTTGAATTGCCTGAAGTGGTTTAATAAACGATGGTTGAGAAGGATGGTCAGCAAGGAGGTTCATAGACACTGTGATGGTGTCTTGAACAACTCTGTCCATAGTTGAATCAACATATTCAACTATTTTGGGGTCCAGTGGGTTATGAGATGATAGGGGTTTGATTGGTGAGGGGGATGAATTTCTGAGGGAGGGAAGAATTTGGGTCAAGGGTTTGTTATCTGATTCTGAATCAGATTCTGACTCTTGATTCGTAGAGGAAGATGATCAGACACAGTAGCTTCTGATAAATCATTTTCTGCAGTAGCTACTGGATTCTTTAACAGTTTCCTCCTTTAGTTCTTCAGCAACCACTTCTGTTGCCATTGCCTTGCTAGCAACATGTTCATCCTCAATCATAGATACAGAAGTACCTATCTTTTGTGCTACATCCTTAGCCACAGGAACCACATCCACCTTTCTCTTCTTGATCTGACTTTCTTCACCATCAGAGTCAGTATCAAGGAATTCAGCAATTTCTTCAGCTAGTTTGACATAATATTTGTCACCCTTGCCTTTCTTCGCTTTCTTCTCATCTTTCTTCGCCTTCTTCTCATCTTTCTTAGCCTTCTTCTCATCCTTGGTTTCTTTTATCATATCCTTGATTTCCTTGGATGCAGAAGATACTGATGAAAGGCATGGGAGCTATGGTCTTAGGGGCACCAATAGTCACTCCTGGAAGAGTAGTAGACATAATCTTCTTCTTGAGAGGCTCTTGCTTCTCTTCCTCTTCCTTGAGAACCACTTCCTTGGTCCTTTTTCCTTTGACCTTTAGAGGACCTCCTCCAGCAGTCTCAGGAATGGCATAGTAGTTGATTATTCTACCAGTATCTTTGAAGTAATCCACCACAAATCTTGCAAGAACTTCAGGATTATCTTCTTTGGAAATAGGAGGGAAGTCCATCATCAAGTCAGATTGCACATAAGATTCCCTCATATCATGCTTAGAAGGATTGAATCTTTTGACAATCTTCATGTACTGAAGAGTTTTACCGTTGATGATTCTCCTAGTCACAGTTCCAAGACCTTCAAGAGGCCTCCTTGATACAGAATCTTAGAGATTAGCCTTCCAAAAGGAACTTGCCTTCTGGATTCTGATTGGCTTTTCTTTATTGCCCAGCACATGTGGTGCATCACATATCTTGGAAAGTTAATCTTTATTTTGTTAATCAGAAAATAAAGAAGAACTTTGTGATCAACAGACAGAGTGTCTGTTCCTCCTCCTTTCTGAAGCATACTGTCCAGTATGATCTTCAGAAGCACCCTATGCTCAGGATGCATATCAACCAGTTTATTTGAGGGTCTCCCTTCAAATAGAAGTTTGTTGCAGATAACAGTCCAGTCACTCTTCTTCTGGACATTCCACTGAAATTTACCTGCATTCTCCACTTGACAAGCCATGGCAACCACCTCTTCAGTGATAAGGACTGGAATCCCTATCACAGCAGACCTTATTTCAAGACCCTTGTACGGTCTTAAACCCATTTCCTCTTTGCTTTTGCCAGCCAGCTTAGGGTTGTTCATAACTGCAGCTGTTTCTTCAATCGTAGCTTCATCCTTGTCGTAGACTTCTGACCTAACCCAAAAATCTCTTGACAGCTCCTGATATGTTGGTCCATTCAACATACCGAAATAGTTCATCATTCCTTGTGCTAAGAAATGAGAAGAAACGTCAACTCCGTGACGATTAAGAGAGCCAAAATCTATTGGAGATTCAACTTGAATTTCCAGAGTTTCTTTGATAAGATTCATCGTTCTAGGTTTGATCACATAAGATTTTCCAGTCTTGACTAGGACACCAGATTGGATGAGATCACTTGCCATTTTAGAGGTTTCTAAGTTTTCTGATTTTAGAACAAAAAGTTTTACAAAAGATTGAAAACAAGAAATTTGTTCAGAGAAAGAATCAAAGAGTGAAAAGAGAAGTGAGTTGTGTGTGATATGTATTTATAGAAGAAAAATTTGATAACTGTTTGGAAAGAATAGGGGACAAACAAACACAAACAATAAATACATATAGCATGCAGCTGTAAAAGTATTGGGACAATGCGAAGGTAACTTGTTTAACGTAATAAAATCATTGCCCTTTGAGTTCTTACCCAATACAAACAGGCCACGTCTGAGAAACTATAAAGTAACTGTCACCGTAGTGGGGCAGGTGTTACTGAACTCAACAGTCATGCTTCCACTAATACGAGCTTCTGACAGTCTAAGATTCCTTACTAGAGTCTGAAGGTTTATCAAAAGCTTATGTTTACTAGAGTCTCCAAAAGAGAGTCTGATTCTCAATTAGCTTCTGAATATCTATCAGAGTCTGAATTCTGTTTACAGAGGCGCACATTACCCTGAGACATAACACGTGTTCAAATTTTTCTTTATAAAATCAAATCTTTCAACAGATAAAGGTTTAGTAAATATATCAGCCCATTGATGATCGGTATCAATGAATTGAATATCTAAAATTCCTTTTTGAACATAGTCTCTTATAAAATGATGTATAATCTCAATGTGCTTTGCTCTTGAATGCAGAATTGGATTCTTAGATAAACATATAGCTGCCGTATTATCACAATAAATTGGGATACAATTTTCAGTTATTTGATAATCCTTAAGCTGATGTTTCATCCAGAGTAGCTGTGTACAACAACTAGCAGCTGAGATGTATTCTGCTTCTGTTGTAGACAAAGCAATGGTTGCTTGCCTCTTGCTAGCCCAGGATATCAGATTCTCTCCCAAGAATTGACAATTGCCACTGGTAGATTTTCTTTCAATCCTGTCTCCAGCATAGTCAGCATCACAGAATCCAACTAGCTTATAGTTAGAGGATTTCTTGTAAAGAAGTCCAAGATTGGTAGTTCCTTTCAGATATCTAAAGATTCTCTTAACAGCTGTTAGATGAGACTCTCTAGGATCTGAATGAAACCTTGCACACAGACATACACTGAATAAAATATATGGTCTGGATGCAGTTAGGTATAACAAAGAACCAATCATACCTCTATACAGCTTCTGATCAACTTTGGTTCCTTGATCTTCTTTGCTCAGAGTGCAGGTTGGATGCATTGGAGTATTCATTTCTTTGCAATACTCAAGATTAAACTTCTTCAGAAGCTCTTTTGTGTATTTGGACTGATGAACATAGACTCCATCTTTGCATTGGTTGATTTGAATTCCAAGAAAGAACTTCAATTCTCCCATCATGCTCATTTCAAACTCATCCTGCATTACTTTGGAAAACTCTTTGCAAAGTGAACTATTTGTAGAACCAAAAATGATATCATCAACATAAATCTGAACTATAAGAATGTCTTTCTTCAGAGTCTTTCTGAATAATGTAGTGTCAACTTGCCCTCGTTCAAAGTTATTTTGAATTAAGAAATTACTTAGTCTTTCATACCAAGCTCTGGGAGCTTGTTTCAAGCCATAGAGTGATTTCTTCAATTTATAAACATGCTCTGGATGTTTTAAATCTTCAAAGCCAGGAGGTTGTTTGACATACACTTCTTCAGAAATGACACCATTAAGAAATGCACTCTTAACGTCCATTTGATACAGGGTTATGTTGTGATTAACTGCATAGGAAAGAGGTAACCTGATTGCTTCCAATCTTGCAACTGGAGCAAAAGTTTCTGTGTAATCAATGCCTTCTTGTTGACTGTAGCCCTGCGCAACAAGTCTGACCTTGTTTCTGATTACTTCTCCTTGTTCACTAAGCTTATTTCTGAACACCCACTTGGTTCCAATGATGTTCTTGTGTTCAGGCTTAGCTACTAGATCTCATACTTCATTCCTTTTGAATTGATTCAGTTCGTCTTGCATTGCCAGAATCCATCCTTCATCTCCAAGTGCTTCTTCATTAGAGGTTGGTTCAATAACAGATAGTAATCCCAAAGCAGACTCTTCTTGTCTGAATTGCGATCTAGTTCTTCTGGGACTTTCTTTATTGCCAATAATCTGATCCTCTGGATGCAAAGACTTGTATTTGAAAGATTGTTTGGAATGAGTAGCTTGCTGAGAACCATCTTGAGCTTCTTCAGAAGCTTCTTCATTAGGAATTTCAGGAGATGCTCCAGCTTCTGAAGTATCTTCAGATTCTGAGTTATCATCAGAATCTTGAGATCCTGCATAACTTTCATCTTGCTCTGGAGTTTCACTTCCAGGCACTTTGTCATCGAATCTGACATGCATAGATTCTTCAACACATTGTGTTTCTGAATTATACAGTCTGTATGCCTTAGAGCGTTCAGAGTTACCTAAGAAGATTCCCTTTTGAGCTTTGGCATCAAATTTCTTTAGATAGACTTTATTGTTGAGGACATAACAAGTACATCCGAACTGAAAAAATAAGATATGTTAGGTTTCCTTCCTTTAAAGAGTTCATAAGCTGTTTTGTTCAACAGAGGTCTAATATAGATTCTGTTCTGAACATAACAAGTTGTGTTTACTGCTTCTGCCCAAATATGCTTAGCCAGATTGTTCTCATGGATCATGGTTCTAGCCATTTCTTGTAAGGTTCTGTTCTTTCTTTCTACAACTCCATTTTGTTGTGGAGTTCTAGGTGCAGAGAATTCATGAATAATTCCATGTTTTTCACAGAAAACCTCAAAAGGCTCATTTTCAAATTCTCCTCCATGATCACTTCTGACTTTCAAGATTTTCAACTCCTTTTCATATTGAATTTGGATGCAGAAATTAATAAACACAGAATATGAATCATCTTTAGTTTTCAGAAACTTAACCCAACTCCATCTGATGTAGTCATCAACAATGACTAGTCCATATTTACTTCCATATAAGGATGCAGTGCTAACTGGTCCAAATAAATCAATATGAAGTAACTCCAAGGGTCTGGAAGTAGAAACAATTTCTTTCGGCTTGAAGGGACTCTTGACAATTTTCCCTTTCTGACATGCTCCGCAAAGAGCATCTGAATGATAGTCAATGTCTGGTAGGCCTTTGGCAAGTTTCAACTTGCTAAGCTTAGAGATTAATCTCCAATTAGCATGTCCCAACCGTCTATGCCACAGCCACTTCTTGTCACCCATTGACAAAAGGGACACTACCTTCTGATCAGTCAGTTCAGAGAATTTTATCTTGTTGACATTGTTTCTTCTTTTTCCCTTTAAGACTATGGATTGTTCATCCTTGTTAACCACAGTGCAGTTGTTCTTATTAAACAATACATCATAACCACTGTCGCATAATTGACTTATGCTCAGTAGGTTATATCTAAGTCCATCAACAAACCACACATTAGTGATTGAGATAAGAGAGTTACCAATGGTTCCAGTACCAATGATTTTGCCAGTCTGGTTTCCTCCAAATCCCACAGTTCCTCCCTCTTTCATGGTTAGGGTTAGGAACATAGACTTTTCTCCCGTCATGTGACGCGAGCAACCACTGTCCAGGTACCAAGCCTTCTGCTTTTCTAGTCCTTTTAGACATACCTACAGCATCAATAATTTCAGACTTAGGTACCCATATTCTCATGGGTCCTCTTGGGTTAGTCCTTAAACCATTGAACTCCTTTCGTAAGTTGCGTCTTGAAGTCATTGGCAGTGTTTTCTCCCATACCTTGGGTTTTGAACCGTTTGGTTTAGGTTTCAACTTGCCTTTCACAGTTTCTCTTCTTTTAAACATAGGCTTTTGTTTTTCAGACTCTGGCTTTTTCAGAGTCCGTTTATCAGACTCTGAATGTTTTAGAGTCTGAATCATTGAAGCTTTAGGTTCAAAGTTTTTCAGAACTTTTAACTTTACATTTTGAGATTTTGACTTAGTCAGAACCTTAGAACTAGAAGTTGTAGGTTCTGAATGAGTCATTGTGTTGACTTCATCAGACTCACTTAGAAAGTGATTTTTCAACGCTTCTCTGGCTCCATCAGGACCAGGTTTCAGAGTCACTTCATTTGAGCTTCCTCCAATGAATCCAAGACCCTGTCCTCTGTTCTGATATGTGCTATAGATCATGGGTGCAACCCTTGATCTGTCAATTCCAGTAGCAATAAATTCTTGCAAAGCAACATCTTGCTCACTCAAGTATTTACAGCTACACTTCTTGTTCAATAAAGTGTCATTTTCTTCTTTTAAACTTTCTAACTCCAACAGAGTTGAATTATGTCTTTTTGACAACTTATCAAGCTGTTGTTTGACTTTCTTCAACTCAGTGGTTTTAGCTTTAAAATGACCAAGAAGTTCTTTGACAGAATCTAATAATTCAGATCTTGTGAGTTCAGAATATACCTCTGTTTCACTTTCAGAGTCTGCATCTGATTCTACCTTAGGTGTTTCTTTAACAGATTCGGTTGTAGTTATTAGTCCAACAGCTACATTCGCTTCACCATCAGCATCATCATCCTCAGACCCTGACTCATTATCAATATCTTCCCAGGTAGCCATCAGACTTTTCTTGATCTGCTTCTTAAACTTGCTTGACTTGAAAGCATAGCCATTTCTTTTGCAATATCAGGATCTTCCTCTGAGCTTTCAGAAGCTGAAGATTCATTTTTAGACTATTCAACATTGAGAGCTTTTGAGGACCTTCCTTTTGATTTTAAAGCAATGGTTTTGGTCTTTCTTGCAGACTCATGTTCATTGAGACTTAACTCATGAACCTTGAGAGAGCTTACAAGATCTTCAACACTTAAAGTGTTTAAATCTTTAGCCTCCTCAATTGCAGTGACCTTAGGTCTCCATCTAGAGAGTAAGCTCCTTAAAATCTTGCTAACATGATCAGAAGCTATATAACTCTTCTTTAGTATCTGAAGACCACATACAAGAGTTTGAAATCTTGAGTACATCTGCTCAATACTTTCATCCTCTTTCATCTTGAATAGTTCATACTGATGAACTAATAGAAGAGCTTTAGCTTCCCTGACCTTTTTGCTTCCTTCATAGTTAGCATAGAGAGAAGCAAACATGGCTCTAGCAGTAGATTTGTCACTCATCTTCATGTATTCCGGTTTAGGAATCGCAGTGACAAGAGCTCCTCTGATGATATGATGTTTCTTGTAGATTTTGTTTTGAGCAGCAGTGTAAACTTTACGTTCAATGGCAGCACCTTCGTCATCAAGTTGTAAGTCACCAACACCATCTTCAAGTATGTCCCAGAGTTCTTCATCAAGACCCATGACATAACTGTAGAAGTTGGTTTTCCACCAAGAAAATTCTCCAGGATCACCATTGAACTTAGGAATTGATCCATAGTCATATGGTATAGCAGCACCAGAAGTATTACCAGAAGAAGAAGGTTCACTGGAAGACATGTTTTTCTCTGGATCTTTTCTGTCACACGGTTAAGTGCTATGACAACAGAGCCGGAGCTCTGATACCAACTGAAGGTGAGAAAAACACAAGAAGGGGGGGTTGAATTGTGTTAGCCTTTCGCAGCTATTGAAGAGTGAGAATATAATTCCTTAATATCAGAGTCTGAAGGAGATCAGAGTCTGATAGGAGATTAGGTTCTGATGCAGCGGAAATAAATAAGAGATAGAGAGAAGAGATAACACAAGCAATTATACAGGTTCCTTCCACAAACCGGAAGTAGTCCTGTCCCCCTTATACTTCCAAGGAGAGTTCACTAAAATGTAATATCTATTACAAGTTGCTCAAACACACAGTAAGAGACTTCCAATGCTCAAAGACACAACTAAGAGACTTCTTTGCTCAAGGACGCAACCAAGAGACTTCCAATGCTCAAAGACACAACTAAGAGACTTCTTTGCTCAAGGACGCAACCAAGAGACTTCCAATGCTCAAAGACACAACTAAGAGACTTCTTTGCTCAAGGACGCAGCCAAGAGACTTCTTTGCTCAAGCACACAAGCAAGAGACTTCTTACACAATTACAAAAAATTGAATAGAGTTGAAACACTTGACAAACAATCAAACTTGTTTCTATTACAACAAAGACAGACTCTGTTTCAAACAAAGACAGACTCTGTTTTTCTGTTTAACTTAGAGATTCTAGAATACTCAGTTTGTAAGAATAATCTAAGTTGATGATGTGTTTTTGTTAAGACTCAGTTGAATACGAAAGCAATACAGCGTAGTTTTTCAGTTGTAGAGTTTAACAATTCTTCAAGTCTTCTATCCTTTATATAGGAGTAGGAAAGAGACGTTGAGTCATCCAGCACATCAGGATGATTTCTGAAGCTTGATCAATGGCTGTTGATCTGTTGCTTGATATGGTAATAGTCCTTCAATTGCATAATTTGAATTTCATTCCCTTTGAAGATTAATACCGGTAGACACAGTTGCCAAACCGTACAAGGTAGTGGAGTAGTGGAAACAGAGTTCGTACAACGTACTCTGTACTGGCCTGCATTCTTTGTCGTAGTGCTTCCCACGCTCAAGTTGACTTTGAAGCTAGCCGTACTCAAAATGAGAGTTTCTTTTGCATCGTAATGCCTTTAGAAATCCTTGTTAGCAGATCTTCAGATTTCAGGCTTCAGACTCACTGTAGCACTTAGTTTCTGATGATCTTCAGACACTCTTGGTTTTCAGATTCTGATAGTCTTCAGACTCTCTTCGATACAGTCTTCAGACTCTCTTCAATACAGTCTTTAGACTCTCTTCGATACAGTCTTCAGACTCTCTTCGATACAGTCTTCAGACTCTCTTCAATACAGAATCACAAGCAACAAGCTTCTCTGGATCTTTGCTCTTTAAACTTGTTCAAACAGAATACTTTCTAAGATATAAATCTTGATTAATATCTTGCATACTCAAACAAATATTAGCAATATCCAATTGACAACTTTTAATACCTTGTTATCATCAAAACTCAAAACATGGTATTGCTGAACACCTTTGTTCCAACAAAAAGGACCAAGGAAGTGGTTCTCAAGGAAGAGAAAGAGAAGCAAGAGCCTCTCAAGAAGAAGATCAAGTCTACTTCTCTTCCAGGAGTGACTATTGGTGCCCCTAAGACCATAGCTCCCATGCCTTCATCAGTATCTTCTGCATCCAAGGAAATCAAGGATAGGATAAAAGAAACCAAGGATGAGAAGAAGGCTAAGAAAGATGAGAAGAAGGCAAAGAAAGATGAGAAGAAAGCGAAGAAAGGCAAGGGTGACAGAGATTATGTCAAACTAGCTGAAGAAATTGCTGAATTCCTTGATACTGACTCTGATGGTGAAGAAAGTCAGATCAAGAAGTGAAAGGTGGATGTGGTTCCTGTGGCTAATGATGTAGCACAGAAGATAGGTACTTCTGTATCTATGATTGAGGATGAACATGCTGCTGGCAAGGCAATGGCAGCAGAAGTGGTTGCTGAAGAACTAAAGGAGGAAACTGTTAAAGAAGCTGCTAAGTTGCTGGCATCTGCTCTGAAACAGAAGAATCCAGTAGCTACTATAGAAGCTGATTTATCAGAAGCTACTGTGTCTGATCATCTTGTTTCTCCAGAAGCTGGTATAGGCACCTCTGGTAATGTAGCATTTAACTCATTTCCTCTACGAATCAATAGTCAGAATCTGATTCAGAATCAGGTAACAAACCCTTGAGCCAAATTCTTCCCTCCCTCAGAAATTCATCCCCCTCACCAATCAAACCCCTATCATCCCATAACCTATTGGACCCCAAAATAGTTGAATATGTTTATTCAACTATGGACAGAGTTGTTCAAGACACCATCACAGTGTCTATGAACCTCCCTGCTGACCATCCTTCTCAACCATCGTTTATTAAACCACTTCAGGCAATTCAACCTTCTAAAAAGCCTGAAGTAACCATTCAATCAAAACAACCATCCCCCCAACCTGATACTATTTGTGTAGACTCTCCAGACACCCTAGATTCTCTTGAGAAACATCTAGGAGGAGAACTACCAAAAACCCTTGGAAAATCCAAATCAACAAAAGCTACAAAATCTGTTTCCAAACCAGACCCTGTACCTAAACCTACAGAAATTCTCACCTTAGCTTCTGTTGAACCCTCAGAACCTGTTGAAGAACCAGTTTCTGAAATTCTGGAACAAGCTTCTGATATCCTATCAGAACCTGTAACAGAATGCATAACAGAACCTGTGTCTAGAACAGTTCCCGAACCTCTTTGTGATCCAATAACAGTTGTACCAAATGTTGAAACCTTCCTAACTTTAAGAGCCTCTCAACCCTCAACTTCTGAACCTCACGACCTATTTGATTCAAACAGGATAGATGAGTTTTATGCTTCATCAAACTCTAAGCTCAAAGACATTATTGAGCAAAGGTTTGTACCTATCCTCAATGTAAGCTTTGAGGACAAGTTCTCTACATTGAAGACTGAATTTTTGTATTTTATCACCAAAATTCAGAAGGCTGCTGCCAAGGAACAAGCATTTGTTACTGTCAAGCATGTGGAAGAAGTCAAGAGAGTTGAGAAAGCTATAACCAAGGAAAAAGCTCCTACTCTGCGGATTAGAGATAAACCATTCTTTGATGAAGATCAATATAATCCAAGAGAATCAATGGTTTTTGACTCTTTGAAAAGAAGACTGCACAGAGTTCAAGAAGGAGCTAGACTTGAAAGGGAAGCTCACTTAAGAAGAACTGAGGCTTTGGAAGAGATTGTCAAGAAGCAGCAAGAGGATCTCCAGAAATTGATGGATCACCTTGCCAAACAAAACCAACCTTAGTTTAAATTCTTTATGTTTTGTTTGTAACTTTTGTTTACTTTTTCTTCTGAACTGTTTTTGCTTTCAAGTTTATACAAGTTATTATTTGATCTTATTTGCATTTAATATATTTTGTGCCTTGATTCTTCTATGTTTTTCCCTCTGAATCTCATTTTCCTTAAAATGTGTTTATATCCTTACCAAAAGTCATTTAAAAAGGGGAAGGAACTTGTTTCTAAACCTTTTCGTTGATGACAAAAGGGGGAGAAGGGAAAAGTATGAGATTTGTGACTTTTTTGATTATCTACATATTGCAAATTCTATGTAAAAGTTAAAGGGAAATTTGCGAAAGGTGCTTAGTTAGACTCTGAGCCCCTGTTTTTAGAATTTGTTCTCTAATTCATTTATTATTCTGAGAATGAATTCAACTGCTTATGAAAATGAATTTAATTAACTTGGATAGAACTTAGGGGGAGCTTACAAACCTCAACTTAAGAATTATCAAACTCAGGGGGAGTTAGAGCTTACAAACCTCAGACTCTGAGTTTACAAACCTCAGACCCCTTAAGTCAACTTGTTAATTAGATTAACAACAATTGACCTTTAAAATACTGATGTTTGTCATCATAAAAAAGGGGGAGATTGTTGGAACAAAGGTGTTCAGCAATACCATGTTTTGAGTTTTGATGATAACAAGGTATTAAAAGTTGTCAATTGGATATTGCTAATAATTGTTTAAAGTATGCAGGATATCAATCAAGATTTATATCTTAGAAAGTATTCTGTTTAAACAATTTTAAAGAGCAAAGATCCAGAGAAGCTTGTTGCTTGTGATTCTGTATTGAAGAGAGTCCGAAGACTGTATCGAAGAGAGTCTGAAGACTGTATCGAAGAGAGTCTGAAGACTATCAGAGTCTGAAGACTATCAGAATCTGAAAACCAAGAGAGTCTGAAGATCATCAGAAGCTAAGTGCTACAGTGAGTCTGAAGCCTGAAATCTGAAGATCTGCTAACAAGGATTTCTACAAGCATTACGATGCAAAAGAAACTCTCATTTGGAGTAACGGCTAGCATCAAAGTCAACTTGAGCGTGGGAAGCTCAACGACAAAGAATGCAGGCCAGTACAGAGTATGTTGTACGAACTCTGTTTCCACTACTCCACTACCTCGTACAGTTTGGCAACTGTGTCTACCGGTATTAATCTTCAAAGGGAATGAAATTCAAATTATGCAATTGAAGGACTATTACCATATCAAGCAACAGATCAACAGCCATTGATCAAGCATCAGAAATCATCCTGATGTGAAACAGAAAAACAGAGTCTGTCTTTGTTTGAAACAGAGTCTGTCTTTGTTGTAATAAAAACACGTTTGATTCTGTAATTGTGTAAGAAGTCTCTTGCTTGTGTGCTTGAGCAAAGAAGTCTCTTGGCTGCGTCCTTGAGCAAAGAAGTCTCTTAGCTGTGTCTTTGAGCATTGGAAGTCTCTTGCCTGCGTGCTTGAGCATTGGAAGTCTCTAACTGGAAGTACAAGGGGGACATGACTACTTCCGGTTTGTGGAAGGAACATGTATAATTGCTTGTGTTCTCTCTTCTCTCTATCTCTTGATTATTTCCGCTGCATCAGAACCTAATCTCCTATCAGACTCTGATCTCCTTCAGACTCTGATATTAAGAAATTAGATTCTCACTCTTCAAGAGCTGCGAAAAGCTAACACAATTCAACCCCCCCTTCTTGTGTTTTTCACACCTTCAGTCTTCAGCATAATGAGCATCACAGTATCCAACTAGCTTATAATCAGAAGATTTCTTATACAGATGTCCAAGATTAGTAGTTCCTATCAGATATCTAAAGATTCTCTTAACAGCTGTTAGATGAGACTCTCTAGGATCTGATTGAAACCTTGCACACAGACATACGCTGAATAAAATATCTGGTCTGGATGCAGTTAGGTATAACAAAGAACCTATCATACCTTTATACAACTTCTGATCAACTCTGGTTCCTTGATCTTCTTTGCTCAGAGTGCAGCTTGGATGCATTGGAGTGTTCATTTCTTTGCAATCCTCAAGATTGAACTTCTTCAGGAGCTCTTTAGTGTTTTTGGACTGATGAACATAGACTCCATCTTTGCATTGGTTGATTTGAATTCCTAGAAAGAACTTCAATTCTCCCATCATGCTCATTTCGAATTCATCCTGCATTACCTTAGTAAACTTTTTGCAAGGTGAACCATTAGTTGAACCAAAAATGATATCCTCAACATAAATTTGAACGATAATAATTTCCTTCTTCAGAGTCTTTCTAAATAGTGTAGTGTCAACTTGTCCTCTTTCAAAATCATTTTGAATTAAGAAATTACTTAGTCTTTCATACCAAGCTCTGGGAGCCTGTTTCAAGCCATATAGTGATTTCTTCAATTTATAAACATGCTCTGGATGTTTTAAATCTTCAAAGCCAGGAGGTTGTTTGACATAGACTTCTTCAGAAATGACACTATTAAGAAATGCACTCTTAACATCCATTTGATACAAGATTATGTTGTGATTGACTGCATAGGAAAGAAGTAACCTGATTGCTTCCAATCTTGCAACTGGAGAAAATGTTTCAGTGTAATCAATGCCTTCTTGTTGACTGTAGCCTTGTGCAACAAGTATGGCTTTGTTTCTGATTACTTCTCCTTGTTCACTATGCTTATTTCTGAACACCCATTTAGTTCCAATAATGTTCTTGTGTTCAGGCTTAGCTACTAGATCCCACACTTCATTCCGTTTGAATTGATTCAGTTCATCTTGCATCGCCAGAATGCATCCTTCATCTCCAAGTGCTTCTTCAACAGTGGTCGGTTTAATAACAGATAATGATCCCAAGGCAGACTCTTCTTGTCTGAAATATGATCTAGTTCTTCTGGGACTATCTTTATTACCAATTATTTGATCCTCAGGATGTGAAAACTTGTATTTGAAACAATGTTTGGATTGACTAGCTTACTGAGAACCATCTTGAGCTTCTTCAGAATCTTCTACATTAGGAACTTCATGGGATGCTCCAGCTTCTAGAGTATCTTCAGATTCTAGAATCTGATCAGATTCTGAGTTGATATCAGAATCTTGAGATCCTGCACAACTTTCATCTTGCTCTGGAGTTTCACTTCCAGGCACTTTGTCAACAAATCTGACATGCATAGATTCTTCAACACATTGTGTTTCTGAATTATACAGTCTATATGCCTTAGATCGTTCAGAGTAACCTAAAAAGATTCCCTTATGAGCTTTGGCATCAAATTTCTTTAGATAGACTTTATTGTTCAGGATATAACATGTACATCCAAACTGATGAAAATAAGATATGCTAGGTTTCCTTCCTTTAAAGAGTTCATATGCTGTTTTGTTCAACATAGGTCTGATATAAATTCTGTTCTGAACATAACATGCTGTATTTACTGCTTCTGCCCAAAAATGTTTAGCAAGACTGTTCTCATGGATCATGGTTCTAGCCATTTCTTGTAAGGTTCTGTTCTCTCTCTCTACAACTCCATTTTGTTCTGGAGTTCTAGGTGCAGAGAATTCATGAATAATTCCATGTTTTTCACATAAAACCTCAAAAGGCTCATTTTCAAATTCTCCTCTATGATCACTTCTGACTTTCAAAATTTTCAATTCTTTTTCAGATTGAATTTGGATGCAGAATTTGCTAAACACAGAATATGAGTCATCTTTAGTTTTCAGAAACTTAACCCAACTCCATCTGTTGTAATCATCAACAATGACTAGTCCATACTTACTTCCATATAAGGATGCAGTGCTAACTGGTCCAAATAAGTCATTGTGAAGTAACTCCAAGGGTCTGGAGGTAGAAACAATTTCTTTAGGTTTAAAGGAACTCTTAAAAAATTTCCCTTTCTGATATGCTCCACAAAGAGCATTTGAATGATAATCAATGTCTGGTAAGCCTTTGACTAGTTGCAACTTGCTAAGCTTAGAGATTAGCCTCCAGTTTGCATGTCCCAACCGTCTATGCCACATCCATTTCCTATCACCCATTGACAAATGGCAAACTACCTTCTAATCAGTCAGTTCAGAGAACTTTATTTTGTAGACATTGTTTCTTCTCTTTCCCTTGAAGACTATGGATTGATTATCCTTGTTAACTACAGTGCAGTTGTTCTTATTAAACAAAATATCATAACCACTGTCACACAATTGACTTATGCTCAGTAGGTTATGTCTAAGCCCTTCAACAAACCACACATTACTAATAGAGATTAGAGAGTTACCAATGGTTCCAGTACTAATGATTTTGCCAGTCTGGTTTCCTCCAAATCCCACAGTTCCTCCCTCTTACATGGTTAGGGTTAGGAACATAGACTTTTCTCCTGTCATGTGTCGCGAGCAGCTACTGTCCAGGTACCAAGCCTTCTGCTTTTCTTGTCCTTTTAGACATACCTGCAGCATTAACAATTTCAGACTTAGGTACCCATATTCTCATGGGTCCTCTTGGGTTAGTCCTTGAACCATTGAATTCCTTTTGTAAGGTGTGTCTTGAAGTCATTGGCATTATTTTCCTCCACACTTTGGGTTTAGAACCGTTCAGTTTAGGATTTAACTTTCCTTTCACAGTTTCTCTTCTTTGAAACTTAGGCTTTTGTTTTTCAGACTCTAGCTTCTTTAGAGTCTGTTTATCAGACTCTGAAATTTTTAGAGTCTGAGTCATTGAAGCCTTAGGTTCAAAGTTTTTCAGAACCTTTGACTTTGCATTCTGAGATTTTGACTTAGTCAAAACTTTATAACTTGAAGTTATAGGTTCTGAATGAGTCACTGTGTTGACTTCGTCAGATTCACTTACAAAGTGATTTTTCAATGCTTCTCTGGCGCCATCAGGACCAGGTTTTAGAATCACTTCATCTGAGCTACCTCCAATGAATCCAAGACCTTGTCCTCTGTTCTGATATGTGCTATAGATCATGGATGCTACCCTAGATCTATCAATTCCAGTAGCAAGAAATTCTTGTAAAGCAACATCTTGCTCACTCAAATATTTACAACTATACTTCTTGATCAATAAAGAGTCATTTTCTTCTTTTAAACTTTCTAACTCCAACAGAGTTGAATTATGCCTTTTTGACAGCTTATCAAGCTGCTGTTTGACTTTCTTCAACTTAGTGGATTTAGCTTTAAAATGACCAAGAAGTTCTTTGATAGAATCTACTAATTCAGATCTTGTGAGTTCAGAGAATACCTCAGTCTCACTTTCAGAGTCTGCATCTGATTCTGCCTCAGGTGCCTCCATTACTGATTCAGTTGTAGCCATTAATCCAACAACTACATTAGCTTCACCATCAGCATCATGATCTTCATACCCTGACTCATTATCAAGATCTTCCCAGGTAGCCATCAGACTTCTCTTGATTTGCTTCTTAAACTTGCTTCACTTAAAGGTTGGCCTCTTTGATTTGGATTTCTCTTTCTGCAATTGAAGCAACCTTTTTGAAACCCTTACTGTAACACCCCGTTTTCCCAAAGTAAAAATTTCTTAAATAAAATCAGAGTATCACATAAACGGAATGCTACAATTCTTAAAATCTCAAAAACAGAATAAATAATAATTTATTCTAGTCAAAATTATTTAAACTTCGTAGCGGATAAAATTCAAGTTAACAAAATAGTTTTGGGACGCAGGCCTCATAAAAACTTCTCAACATAAATTCAACTGAAAACTTAAATCATAATCAATACGTAAGGAATAGAAAATGGTTATAAAGGTTCCCATCCCGTTACGTATCAGAGCACCTAAGGACACAGTGAGGGTAGCCACTCACAACAGCAACAACAACTAAAGCTTAATTACCTGCACTTGCCCACAAGGCGGCAATTCCAACAGAAGGGGTGAGATTTCACATTCCAAAATGATAAGCAACAATTCATGTAAAAGAATCAATCAACATAAAATAGCAACAAATCATATAAGAGAATCAATCGACATAAAACAATAACAAATCATATAAGAGAATCAATCCACATAAAACAGCAACAAATCATATAAGAGAATCAATTGTCATAAAACAACAACAAATTATATATGAGAATCAATCGACATAAATAAGCAACAAATCATATAAAAGAATCAATCCACATAAAACAGCAACAAATCATCATCAACAAGTACTTCATATAATTACAGATATAAATCATCAATTAATTTCAGGTATCAGGTAACATCATCATCATCTTAATCAACTTCATAACTTCAAAAATTTACTTAACCACTTGACTCGACACTGCAACTTTAACTTGACTATGCAACTTAATAATCTTACTCATGCATGTGGTACCATATTGAGTATAAATATACTCCTAGGGCATAAGCCCTCGTCGCTATTGAGTATAAAAATACTCCTAGAGCATAAGCTCTCGTCGCTATTGAGTATAAAAATACTCCTAGAGCATAAGCTCTCGTCGCTATTGAGCAAAAGCTCCTAGGGCATGAGCCCTCGTCTCTGGATGCATATGCATGAACTCAACTTCTTAACTCTTAGACATCTCAAATGAACTCAAATAGTTTGGACCATAACATCAAATAAATATCATATAAATAAATAACATATAAACAACTTTCAATATCATATAAATAACATACATAATAAGAATTTTCATATAAATATCATATATACAATCTTCATATAAATAATTTTCATATAAATTCATGAATTATCTATACTCTTAACAACCTAATTCAATTCAAAATCTAACTTCTACAACAATAACAAAATTAACAACAACAAGATTAAACCTTTTTTAGAATTATATGCTTATGATTAAAGAAGGTTAGTCTCACCCTTACCTTAGATTCATTGATTGCAAAGATTCTACAGACTTCTCTTCTCTGACTCTTCTCTTACTCTAGGTTTCTCCACTTTCTCCAAAACAGTTTGCACGTCATATTATTTTCTAACTCTAACTCTCCTTTTTATAATAACCATAATTTCTCTTACACCCCAAAACTACTTTTTTCCTCGTAATCTTATTTATTTCTAAATTAAATATATTTCTCCCCCACTTAATAATAATAATACACCAAATAACAAATATACTATACTAATAAATACCAACATATAACATAACAAAATATCACTCATCAAAATAAATCAACTAAATTATAAAAAGATATCTAATCTTAATAAATAATAAATAATAAAAGTAGGGCGTTACAACTCTACCCCCCTTAAAAGAATTTCGTCCTCGAAATTCAGATCACAAGATTAAATATCTTAAACAATATATGACAAATAATAACTTCAAACATTACACAAAAACCACATTAAAGTTAGTTAGTCAAACATGATCACATAATAAAACATAACCACTAATAAGAAAGAAAAACACAAAGGACTCAACTACTTGGCCGGACGGACAGACCTGCTCTGATACCAATTGTAACACCCCGTTTTCCCAAAGTAAAAATTTCTTAAATAAAATCAGAGTATCACATAAACGGGATGCTACATTTCTTAAAATCTCAAAAACAGAATAAATAATAATTTATTCTAGTCAAAATTATTTAAACTTCGTAGCGGATAAAATTCAAGTTAACAAAATAGTTTTGGCACGCAGGCCTCATAAAAACTTCTCAACATAAATTCAACTGAAAACTTAAATCATAATCAATACGTAAGGAATAGAAAATGGTTATAAAGGTTCCCATCCCGTTACGTATCAGAGCACCTAAGGACACAGTGAGGGTAGCCACTCACAACAGCAACAACAACTAAAGCTTAATTACCTGCACTTGCCCACAAGGCGGCAATTCCAACAGAAGGGGTGAGATTTCACATTCCAAAATGATAAGCAACAATTCATGTAAAAGAATCAATCAACATAAAATAGCAACAAATCATATAAGAGAATCAATCGACATAAAACAATAACAAATCATATAAGAGAATCAATCCACATAAAACAGCAACAAATCATATAAGAGAATCAATTGTCATAAAACAACAACAAATTATATATGAGAATCAATCGACATAAATAAGCAACAAATCATATAAAAGAATCAATCCACATAAAACAGCAACAAATCATCATCAACAAGTACTTCATATAATTACAGATATAAATCATCAATTAATTTCAGGTATCAGGTAACATCATCATCATCTTAATCAACTTCATAACTTCAAAAATTTACTTAACCACTTGACTCGACACTGCAACTTTAACTTGACTATGCAACTTAATAATCTTACTCATGCATGTGGTACCATATTGAGTATAAATATACTCCTAGGGCATAAGCCCTCGTCGCTATTGAGTATAAAAATATTCCTAGAGCATAAGCTCTCGTCGCTATTGAGTATAAAAATACTCCTAGAGCATAAGCTCTCGTCGCTATTGAGCAAAAGCTCCTAGGGCATGAGCCCTCGTCTCTGGATGCATATGCATGAACTCAACTTCTTAACTCTTAGACATCTCAAATGAACTCAAATAGTTTGGACCATAACATCAAATAAATATCATATAAATAAATAACATATAAACAACTTTCAATATCATATAAATAACATACATAATAAGAATTTTCATATAAATATCATATATACAATCTTCATATAAATAATTTTCATATAAATTCATGAATTATCTATACTCTTAACAACCTAATTCAATTCAAAATCTAACTTCTACAACAATAACAAAATTAACAACAACAAGATTAAACCTTTTTTAGAATTATATGCTTATGATTAAAGAAGGTTAGTCTCACCCTTACCTTAGATTCATTGATTGCAAAGATTCTACAGACTTCTCTTCTCTGACTCTTCTCTTACTCTAGGTTTCTCCACTTTCTCCAAAACAGTTTGCACGTCATATTATTTTCTAACTCTAACTCTCCTTTTTATAATAACCATAATTTCTCTTACACCCCAAAACTACTTTTTTCCTCGTAATCTTATTTATTTCTAAATTAAATATATTTCTCCCCCACTTAATAATAATAATACACCAAATAACAAATATACTATACTAATAAATACCAACATATAACATAACAAAATATCACTCATCAAAATAAATCAACTAAATTATAAAAAGATATCTAATCTTAATAAATAATAAATAATAAAAGTAGGGCGTTACAACTCTACCCCCCTTAAAAGAATTTCGTCCTCGAAATTCAGATCACAAAATTAAATATCTTAAACAATATATGACAAATAATAACTTCAAACATTACACAAAAACCACATTAAAGTTAGTTAGTCAAACATGATCACATAATAAAACATAACCACTAATAAGAAAGAAAAACACAAAGGACTCAACTACTTGGCCGGACGGACAGACCTGCTCTGATACCAATTGTAACACCCCGTTTTCCCAAAGTAAAAATTTCTTAAATAAAATCAGAGTATCACATAAACGGGATGCTACATTTCTTAAAATCTCAAAAACAGAATAAATAATAATTTATTCTAGTCAAAATTATTTAAACTTCGTAGCGGATAAAATTCAAGTTAACAAAATAGTTTTGGCACGCAGGCCTCATAAAAACTTCTCAACATAAATTCAACTGAAAACTTAAATCATAATCAATACGTAAGGAATAGAAAATGGTTATAAAGGTTCCCATCCCGTTACGTATCAGAGCACCTAAGGACACAGTGAGGGTAGCCACTCACAACAGCAACAACAACTAAAGCTTAATTACCTGCACTTGCCCACAAGGCGGCAATTCCAACAGAAGGGGTGAGATTTCACATTCCAAAATGATAAGCAACAATTCATGTAAAAGAATCAATCAACATAAAATAGCAACAAATCATATAAGAGAATCAATCGACATAAAACAACAACAAATCATATAAGAGAATCAATCCACATAAAACAGCAACAAATCATATAAGAGAATCAATTGTCATAAAACAACAACAAATTATATATGAGAATCAATCGACATAAATAAGCAACAAATCATATAAAAGAATCAATCCACATAAAACAGCAACAAATCATCATCAACAAGTACTTCATATAATTACAGATATAAATCATCAATTAATTTCAGGTATCAGGTAACATCATCATCATCTTAATCAACTTCATAACTTCAAAAATTTACTTAACCACTTGACTCGACACTGCAACTTTAACTTGACTATGCAACTTAATAATCTTACTCATGCATGTGGTACCATATTGAGTATAAATATACTCCTAGGGCATAAGCCCTCGTCGCTATTGAGTATAAAAATACTCCTAGAGCATAAGCTCTCGTCGCTATTGAGTATAAAAATACTCCTAGAGCATAAGCTCTCGTCGCTATTGAGCAAAAGCTCCTAGGGCATGAGCCCTCGTCTCTGGATGCATATGCATGAACTCAACTTCTTAACTCTTAGACATCTCAAATGAACTCAAATAGTTTGGACCATAACATCAAATAAATATCATATAAATAAATAACATATAAACAACTTTCAATATCATATAAATAACATACATAATAAGAATTTTCATATAAATATCATATATACAATCTTCATATAAATAATTTTCATATAAATTCATGAATTATCTATACTCTTAACAACCTAATTCAATTCAAAATCTAACTTCTACAACAATAACAAAATTAACAACAACAAGATTAAACCTTTTTTAGAATTATATGCTTATGATTAAAGAAGGTTAGTCTCACCCTTACCTTAGATTCATTGATTGCAAAGATTCTACAGACTTCTCTTCTCTGACTCTTCTCTTACTCTAGGTTTCTCCACTTTCTCCAAAACAGTTTGCACGTCATATTATTTTCTAACTCTAACTCTCCTTTTTATAATAACCATAATTTCTCTTACACCCCAAAACTACTTTTTTCCTCGTAATCTTATTTATTTCTAAATTAAATATATTTCTCCCCCACTTAATAATAATAATACATCAAATAACAAATATACTATACTAATAAATACCAACATATAACATAACAAAATATCACTCATCAAAATAAATCAACTAAATTATAAAAAGATATCTAATCTTAATAAATAATAAATAATAAAAGTAGGGCGTTACAACTCTACCCCCCTTAAAAGAATTTCGTCCTCGAAATTCAGATCACAAGATTAAATATCTTAAACAATATATGACAAATAATAACTTCAAACATTACACAAAAACCACATTAAAGTTAGTTAGTCAAACATGATCACATAATAAAACATAACAACTAATAAGAAAGAAAAACACAAAGGACTCAACTACTTGGCCGGACGGACCGACCTGCTCTGATACCAATTGTAACACCCCGTTTTCCCAAAGTAAAAATTTCTTAAATAAAATCAGAGTATCACATAAACGGAATGCTACATTTCTTAAAATCTCAAAAACAGAATAAATAATAATTTATTCTAGTCAAAATTATTTAAACTTCGTAGCGGATAAAATTCAAGTTAACAAAATAGTTTTGGCACGCAGGCCTCATAAAAACTTCTCAACATAAATTCAACTGAAAACTTAAATCATAATCAATACGTAAGGAATAGAAAATGGTTATAAAGGTTCCCATCCCGTTACGTATCAGAGCACCTAAGGACACAGTGAGGGTAGCCACTCACAACAGCAACAACAACTAAAGCTTAATTACCTGCACTTGCCCACAAGGCGGCAATTCCAACAGAAGGGGTGAGATTTCACATTCCAAAATGATAAGCAACAATTCATGTAAAAGAATCAATCAACATAAAATAGCAACAAATCATATAAGAGAATCAATCGACATAAAACAACAACAAATCATATAAGAGAATCAATCCACATAAAACAGCAACAAATCATATAAGAGAATCAATTGTCATAAAACAACAACAAATTATATATGAGAATCAATCGACATAAATAAGCAACAAATCATATAAAAGAATCAATCCACATAAAACAGCAACAAATCATCATCAACAAGTACTTCATATAATTACAGATATAAATCATCAATTAATTTCAGGTATCAGGTAACATCATCATCATCTTAATCAACTTCATAACTTCAAAAATTTACTTAACCACTTGACTCGACACTGCAACTTTAACTTGACTATGCAACTTAATAATCTTACTCATGCATGTGGTACCATATTGAGTATAAATATACTCCTAGGGCATAAGCCCTCGTCGCTATTGAGTATAAAAATACTCCTAGAGCATAAGCTCTCGTCGCTATTGAGTATAAAAATACTCCTAGAGCATAAGCTCTCGTCGCTATTGAGCAAAAGCTCCTAGGGCATGAGCCCTCGTCTCTGGATGCATATGCATGAACTCAACTTCTTAACTCTTAGACATCTCAAATGAACTCAAATAGTTTGGACCATAACATCAAATAAATATCATATAAATAAATAACATATAAACAACTTTCAATATCATATAAATAACATACATAATAAGAATTTTCATATAAATATCATATATACAATCTTCATATAAATAATTTTCATATAAATTCATGAATTATCTATACTCTTAACAACCTAATTCAATTCAAAATCTAACTTCTACAACAATAACAAAATTAACAACAACAAGATTAAACCTTTTTTAGAATTATATGCTTATGATTAAAGAAGGTTAGTCTCACCCTTACCTTAGATTCATTGATTGCAAAGATTCTACAGACTTCTCTTCTCTGACTCTTCTCTTACTCTAGGTTTCTCCACTTTCTCCAAAACAGTTTGCACGTCATATTATTTTCTAACTCTAACTCTCCTTTTTATAATAACCATAATTTCTCTTACACCCCAAAACTACTTTTTTCCTCGTAATCTTATTTATTTCTAAATTAAATATATTTCTCCCCCACTTAATAATAATAATACATCAAATAACAAATATACTATACTAATAAATACCAACATATAACATAACAAAATATCACTCATCAAAATAAATCAACTAAATTATAAAAAGATATCTAATCTTAATAAATAATAAATAATAAAAGTAGGGCGTTACAACTCTACCCCCCTTAAAAGAATTTCGTCCTCGAAATTCAGATCACAAGATTAAATATCTTAAACAATATATGACAAATAATAACTTCAAACATTACACAAAAACCACATTAAAGTTAGTTAGTCAAACATGATCACATAATAAAACATAACAACTAATAAGAAAGAAAAACACATAGGACTCAACTACTTGGCCGGACGGACCGACCTGCTCTGATACCAATTGTAACACCCCGTTTTCCCAAAGTAAAAATTTCTTAAATAAAATCAGAGTATCACATAAACGGAATGCTACATTTCTTAAAATCTCAAAAACAGAATAAATAATAATTTATTCTAGTCAAAATTATTTAAACTTCGTAGCGGATAAAATTCAAGTTAACAAAATAGTTTTGGCACGCAGGCCTCATAAAAACTTCTCAACATAAATTCAACTGAAAACTTAAATCATAATCAATACGTAAGGAATAGAAAATGGTTATAAAGGTTCCCATCCCGTTACGTATCAGAGCACCTAAGGACACAGTGAGGGTAGCCACTCACAACAGCAACAACAACTAAAGCTTAATTACCTGCACTTGCCCACAAGGCGGCAATTCCAACAGAAGGGGTGAGATTTCACATTCCAAAATGATAAGCAACAATTCATGTAAAAGAATCAATCAACATAAAATAGCAACAAATCATATAAGAGAATCAATCGACATAAAACAACAACAAATCATATAAGAGAATCAATCCACATAAAACAGCAACAAATCATATAAGAGAATCAATTGTCATAAAACAACAACAAATTATATATGAGAATCAATCGACATAAATAAGCAACAAATCATATAAAAGAATCAATCCACATAAAACAGCAACAAATCATCATCAACAAGTACTTCATATAATTACAGATATAAATCATCAATTAATTTCAGGTATCAGGTAACATCATCATCATCTTAATCAACTTCATAACTTCAAAAATTTACTTAACCACTTGACTCGACACTGCAACTTTAACTTGACTATGCAACTTAATAATCTTACTCATGCATGTGGTACCATATTGAGTATAAATATACTCCTAGGGCATAAGCCCTCGTCGCTATTGAGTATAAAAATACTCCTAGAGCATAAGCTCTCGTCGCTATTGAGTATAAAAATACTCCTAGAGCATAAGCTCTCGTCGCTATTGAGCAAAAGCTCCTAGGGCATGAGCCCTCGTCTCTGGATGCATATGCATGAACTCAACTTCTTAACTCTTAGACATCTCAAATGAACTCAAATAGTTTGGACCATAACATCAAATAAATATCATATAAATAAATAACATATAAACAACTTTCAATATCATATAAATAACATACATAATAAGAATTTTCATATAAATATCATATATACAATCTTCATATAAATAATTTTCATATAAATTCATGAATTATCTATACTCTTAACAACCTAATTCAATTCAAAATCTAACTTCTACAACAATAACAAAATTAACAACAACAAGATTAAACCTTTTTTAGAATTATATGCTTATGATTAAAGAAGGTTAGTCTCACCCTTACCTTAGATTCATTGATTGCAAAGATTCTACAGACTTCTCTTCTCTGACTCTTCTCTTACTCTAGGTTTCTCCACTTTCTCCAAAACAGTTTGCACGTCATATTATTTTCTAACTCTAACTCTCCTTTTTATAATAACCATAATTTCTCTTACACCCCAAAACTACTTTTTTCCTCGTAATCTTATTTATTTCTAAATTAAATATATTTCTCCCCCACTTAATAATAATAATACACCAAATAACAAATATACTATACTAATAAATACCAACATATAACGTAACAAAATATCACTCATCAAAATAAATCAACTAAATTATAAAAAGATATCTAATCTTAATAAATAATAAATAATAAAAGTAGGGCGTTACAACTCTACCCCCCTTAAAAGAATTTCGTCCTCGAAATTCAGATCACAAGATTAAATATCTTAAACAATATATGACAAATAATAACTTCAAACATTACACAAAAACCACATTAAAGTTAGTTAGTCAAACATGATCACATAATGAAACATAACCACTAATAAGAAAGAAAAACACAAAGGACTCAACTACTTGGCCGGACGGACCGACCTGCTCTGATACCAATTGTAACACCCCGTTTTCCCAAAGTAAAAATTTCTTAAATAAAATCAGAGTATCACATAAACGGAATGCTACATTTCTTAAAATCTCAAAAACAGAATAAATAATAATTTATTCTAGTCAAAATTATTTAAACTTCGTAGCGGATAAAATTCAAGTTAACAAAATAGTTTTGGCACGCAGGCCTCATAAAAACTTCTCAACATAAATTCAACTGAAAACTTAAATCATAATCAATACGTAAGGAATAGAAAATGGTTATAAAGGTTCCCATCCCGTTACGTATCAGAGCACCTAAGGACACAGTGAGGGTAGCCACTCACAACAGCAACAACAACTAAAGCTTAATTACCTGCACTTGCCCACAAGGCGGCAATTCCAACAGAAGGGGTGAGATTTCACATTCCAAAATGATAAGCAACAATTCATGTAAAAGAATCAATCAACATAAAATAGCAACAAATCATATAAGAGAATCAATCGACATAAAACAACAACAAATCATATAAGAGAATCAATCCACATAAAACAGCAACAAATCATATAAGAGAATCAATTGTCATAAAACAACAACAAATTATATATGAGAATCAATCGACATAAATAAGCAACAAATCATATAAAAGAATCAATCCACATAAAACAGCAACAAATCATCATCAACAAGTACTTCATATAATTACAGATATAAATCATCAATTAATTTCAGGTATCAGGTAACATCATCATCATCTTAATCAACTTCATAACTTCAAAAATTTACTTAACCACTTGACTCGACACTGCAACTTTAACTTGACTATGCAACTTAATAATCTTACTCATGCATGTGGTACCATATTGAGTATAAATATACTCCTAGGGCATAAGCCCTCGTCGCTATTGAGTATAAAAATACTCCTAGAGCATAAGCTCTCGTCGCTATTGAGTATAAAAATACTCCTAGAGCATAAGCTCTCGTCGCTATTGAGCAAAAGCTCCTAGGGCATGAGCCCTCGTCTCTGGATGCATATGCATGAACTCAACTTCTTAACTCTTAGACATCTCAAATGAACTCAAATAGTTTGGACCATAACATCAAATAAATATCATATAAATAAATAACATATAAAAAACTTTCAATATCATATAAATAACATACATAATAAGAATTTTCATATAAATATCATATATACAATCTTCATATAAATAATTTTCATATAAATTCATGAATTATCTATACTCTTAACAACCTAATTCAATTCAAAATCTAACTTCTACAACAATAACAAAATTAACAACAACAAGATTAAACCTTTTTTAGAATTATATGCTTATGATTAAAGAAGGTTAGTCCCACCCTTACCTTAGATTCATTGATTGCAAAGATTCTACAGACTTCTCTTCTCTGACTCTTCTCTTACTCTAGGTTTCTCCACTTTCTCCAAAACAGTTTGCACGTCATATTATTTTCTAACTCTAACTCTCCTTTTTATAATAACCATAATTTCTCTTACACCCCAAAACTACTTTTTTCCTCGTAATCTTATTTATTTCTAAATTAAATATATTTCTCCCCCACTTAATAATAATAATACACCAAATAACAAATATACTATACTAATAAATACCAACATATAACATAACAAAATATCACTCATCAAAATAAATCAACTAAATTATAAAAAGATATCTAATCTTAATAAATAATAAATAATAAAAGTAGAGCGTTACACTTACCACTGCTCTTGTTCAGAAACTTCCTGTTCTTTTTAGCAAGGTATTGCATTCTGCTTGAAAGCATAGCCATTTCTTTAGTAACATCAAGATCTTCCTTAGAGCTTTCAGAAGCAAAAGATTCATTTTCAGACTCTTCAACCTTAAGAGCTTTTGAGGATCTTCCCTTTGACTTTAAAGCAATGGTTTAGACTTTCTTGCAGATCCATGTTCATTGAGACTTAACTCATGAACTTTGAGAGAGCTGACAAGATCTTCAACACTCAAAGTGTTTAAATCCTTAGCTTCCTCGATTGCAGTAACCTTTGGTCTCCACCTAGAGGGTAAGCTGCTTAAAATCTTGCTAACATGGTCAGAAGCTATGTAACTCTTCTTTAGTATCTGAAGTCCAGATACTAGAGTTTGAAATCTTAAGTACATCTGCTCAATACTTTCATCCTCTTTCATCTTGAATAATTCATACCGATGAACTAATAGAAGAGCTTTAGCTTCCCTGACCTTTTTGCTTCCTTCATAGTTTGCACAAAGCGAAGCAAACATGGGTCTAGCAGTAGATTTGTCACTCATCTTCATGTATTCAGATTTAGGAATAGCAGTGACAAGAGCTCCTCTGATGATATGATGTTTCTTGTAGATCTTCTTCTGAGCAGCAGTGTGAAGTTTACGGTCAATGGCAGCACCTTCGTCATCAAGTTGTAGATCACCAACACCATCTTCAAGTATGTCCCAGAGTTCTTCATCAAGACCCATGACATAGCTATAGAAGTTGGTTTTCCACCAAGAAAATTCTTCAGGATCACCATTGAACTTTGGAATTTTTCCATAATCAGCTTTCTTACTGCTGTTATTGGATCCATCGTCGTATGGTATAGCAGCACCATAAGTTGCAGCAGAAGTAGTCCTGTCCACAAGCAATTATACAGGTTCCTTCCACAAACCGGAAGTAGTCCTGTCCCCTTGCACTTCCAAGGAGAGTTTCACTAAAATGTAATATCAATTACAAATTGCTCAAACACACAGTAAGGGACTTCCAATTGCTCAAGCAAGCAGGCAAGAGTCTCACAATGCTCAAAGACACAACTAAGAGACTTCTTTGCTCAAGCACACAAGCAAGAGACTTTTGACACAATTTACAGAAAATTGAATAGAGTTGGAGACACTTGATAAACAATCAAATGTGTTCCAATAACTTAAACACAGACAGACTCTGTTTTTCTGATAAACTTAGAGATTCTAGAATACACAGTTTGTAAGAATAATCTAAGTTGTTGATGTGTTTCTGGTTTGACTCAGTGAGAATACAATAGCTTAGCAGCGTAGTTTTTCAGTTGTAGAGTCCAACATATTCTTCAAGTCTTCTATCCTTTATATAGGCGTTGGAAAGAGACGTTGAGACAATCCAGCACATCAAGAGAATTATGGAAGCTTGATCAATAGTTGTTGATTTGTTGCTTGATATGGTAATAGTCCTTCAAATACATATTTTGAATTCCATTCCTTTTGAAGCTTAATACCGGTAGACACAGTTGCCAAACTGTACGAGGTAGTGGAGTAGTGGAAACAGAGTTCGTACACACGTACTCTATACTATTCTGCATTCTTTGTCGTTGAGCATCCCACGCTCAAGTTGACTTTGAAGCTAGCCGTTACTCCAATAGAGTGTTTCTTGTGCATCGTAATGCCTTTAGAAATCCTTTTAAGCAGATCTTCAGATTGCAGGCTTCAGACTCACTGTAGCACTTCAGCTTCTGATGATCTTCAGACTCTCTTAGTCTTCAGGTTCTGATAGTCTTCAGGACTTCTTGACACACCTTCTGATGATTCTTCAGACTCTTCAAGTCTTCATAATCACAAGCAACAAGCTTCTCTTGGTCTTGCTCTCAAAATGTTCAAACAGAATAATTTCTAAGATAAAAATCTTGATTAATATCCTGCATACTTAATAAAATATTAGCATATCAAATTGACAATTTTTAATACCTTGTTATCATCAAAACCCAAAACGTGGTATTGTTGAACACTCTTGTTCCAACAATCTCCCCCTTTTTGATGATGACAAACATCAGTATTTAAAAGGTCAATTGTTGTTAATCTAATTAACAGGTTGACTTAAAGGGTCCGAGGTTTGTAAGCTCTGACTCCCCCTGAGTGTGATAGTCCTTAAGTTGAGGTTTGTAAGCTCCCCCTATGTTCTATCCAAGTTAATTAAATTCATGTTCAGAAAATAGCTGAATCAAATCTCAGAATAATAAACGAATATAAGAAAAGATTCTATTTAACCTGGCTTAGAATCTAACGAAGTACCTTTCGAGCAAATTTCCCTTTAACTTTACATAGACTTACTAGACTTTCTCCCTCTTTTCTCATCAACAAAAAGGTTTAGAAACAAGTTTCTCCCCCTTTTTAAATGACTTCAAGTGAGGGTAAAAATATTTTTAAAGAAAATGAGAAACAAGATTCAGAGCAAAAACAAATAAGAGTCTGAAACAAAATAGATTCTAAGTAGAATTTCTTCAGATGCACTAAGATAAATAAAGCAAAAATATATCAGAAGCACATATAGTTGAAGTAAAACTTGAATAATCATATAATGAAAGTTCAGAGGATAATAGAAATCAGCAGAAATAAGAATACAAGCAAAACAAAACAGATAAAACACTAGGTGTGCAACTAAGGTTGGCTTTGTTTGGCAATGTGATCCATCAACTTCTGGAGATCCTCTTGCTGTTTCTTGACAATCTCTTCTAGAGCTTCTGTTCTTCTGAGATGAGCTTCTCTCTCAAGTCTTGCTTCTTCTTGTACTCTGTGAAGTCTCTTCTTCAGCGAATCATAAATCACTGTTTCCCTTGGATTATATTGATCAGCATCAAAGAATGGTTTATATTCTAATCGCAGAATAGGAGCTTTCTTCTTAGCCTTTGTTGTCTCAGCTTTCTTAAGTTCTTCCACATGTTTGGCAAGAACACCAGCTTGTTCTTTTACAGCAGCCTTCTGAATTTTTGTGATAAAATCCACAAATTCATTCTTCAGAGTAGAGAACTTATCCTCATAGCTTACATTGAGGATTGGCACAAATCTTTGCCCAATAATCTCCTTGAGCTTTGAGTTGGACACTCTATAAAACTCATCTATTCTCAACGAATCAAAGAGGTTGTAAGGAATAAGATATTGATATGGCTCAGATGAGGTTGAAGGTTCAAAAGCTACGATAGCTTGTAAGGTTTCAAGGCCACTTACCACAGTTTGGTTTAGGGGTTCAGTAGCTGTTTCAAACACAGGCTCTGCTATGCATTCTGTTACAGGTTCTGGGTCAGGTATGACACTAGAAATTGTTCCAGAGTCTCAGAGACTGGTTCCTCTACAGTTTCAGAAATTGGTTCAATTAAAGATAAGGTTAGAATTTCTGGTTCAGGTTGGGGTACAGAGTCTGGTTTTGAAACAAATTCTGTAGTGTTTGTTGTTTTGGATTTTGCGGGGGTCTTTGGTAGTTCTCCTCCTTGGTGTCTTTCAAAAGAATATAGGGTTTCTGGAGAGTCTACACAAATAGTTTCATGTTGGGGGGATGGTTGAGTTAATTGAATGGTTACTTCAGGTTCTTCAGTAGGCTGAATTGCCTAAAGTGGTTTAATAAATGATGGTTGAGCAAGATGGTCAGAGGGTAAGTTCAGAGACACTGTGATGGTGTCTTGAATAACCCTGTCAATAGTTGAATCAACAAATTCAGCTATTTTTGGATCAAGTGGGTCAAAAGATGATATAGGTTTGATTGGAGAGGGGGTTTTATTTCGAAGGGGTGGAAGGACTTGGCTCAGAGGTATTTTATCTGATTTAGTTTCAGATGAGGACTCTTGATTCGTAGAAGAGGTAGGTGAGTTAAATGAAATGTTACCTGAGGTGCCAATTCCAGCTTCTGGAGAAGCTTGTTGGTCAGAAGCATCAGACAGGGTAGCTTCTGATAGGTCAGCTGATGCAAGTAACTTAGCAATTTCCTTCACAGTCTCATCCTTAAGTCCTTCTGCCACAACTTCTGCTACCATTTCCTTGCCAGCAGCATGTTCATCTTCAATCATAGATACAAAAGTACCTATCTTCTGTGCTACATCCTTAGCCACAGGAACAACTTCCATCTTCCTTTTCTTGGTCTGACTTTCTTCTTCATCAGAATCAGTATCAAGAAATTCAGCAACTTCTTCAACCAGCCTCTTGTAATCTCTGTCTGTTTTACCTTTCTTACCTTTCTTCTCCTTCTTTGCCTTATTCTCGTCTTTTGTTTTCTTCTCATCCTTGGATTTCTTTATCCTTTCCTTAATTTCCTTGGATGCAGAAGAGACAGACAGAGGCATATGAGCTATAATTTCAGAGGCACCAATAGTCACTCCCGGAAGAGCTGTATACTTTTTCTTCTTCTTGGGAGGCTCTTGCTTCTCTTCCTCTTCCTCTAAATTAACTTCCTTGGTCCTTTTGCCTTTGAACTTAAGAGGTCCTCCTCCAGCAGTCTCAGGATTGGCAGAATAGTTGATTATTCTACCAGTTTCATTGTAGTAGTCTACTACAAATCTTGCTAGGACTTCAGGATTGTCTTCTTTGGAAATAGGAGGGAAGTCCATCATCAAATCTGATTGTATAGAAGATTCCATCATATCTTGATTAGAAAGGTTGAACTTCCTGACAATCTTCATGTATTGAAAAGTCTTGCCATTGATGATTCTCCCTGTTACTGTTCCAAGCTGAGCGTCTGATGTAACACCACGAAATCCCAGCTTAAAAATTTCATTTAAATAATCAGAGTATATCACAATAATTCAGGATGTCACATTTCATAAAATCTTTAAACAAAATGAATAATAGTTTATTCCTCGTCTTTATTCAAAATGTAGCTGCGGAAACATAATTCAAACTCTCTAAAAGATTAGTTCTTCGCACCAATGTCATAATTAATTCAAAAGCGATACATAAAGGAATAGAAACAAAAGATAATCCCCATCCCGTTACGTATCAGAGCTCCTAAGACTCCACAAGGACCTCTCACATTGTCAATCCTACACTTGGTCACCTGCACTTGCCCACGAGGCGGCAATTCCAACAGAAGGGGTGAGATTCACATCAATTATATTAGCTTATAACTCAAATATTTATGCTTAACAACAACAACAATATTCATCATATAGAACAGGAACGTCTCAAACATCCAAATATACAAATCATCTTAAAACATCTTCACATAACAAATCATCTCAAAACGTCTTAAATACAAGACTCGACAATGCAACTCGACTATGCAACTCTAACATCTTAGACATCATGCATGTGGTACCAATATTTAAGCTTAAATAAGCTTCACCGTCGCTTGAGCAATTGCTCCACCGTCGCTTTGAGCATAAGCTCCACCGTCGCTTTGAGCATAAGCTCCACCGTCTCAAATTATGCAAATGCATGAACTCGACTCTTTATACTTAAACAAGTTATACACAACGTCTTAACATCATATACGACTCTTTATCGACACATGCAATTGTAACAGTACATGACAGCAGCTCAGCACATTTAACACATATTCACAGCACATAATCATCATCGCAATATCATTCAAACGTCATTCATATAACTCACTTAACAAACATATAAATCAAAGATTAACGCCAACAATTAAAACCATCTCACAACATCATTACAGGTTATAATTTAAGTCTTAAACATCTCTGATACTATTCAAAGGTCTACCCTCAAAGTCTCGCCCAAAACGGAGTTCTAAAACTCAAGTTATAGTGGTCTGAGACCACATTGCTCGCTGTGGCGAGTGGGACTGCTCGCCACGGCGAGCTACTTAAATTGCATTCTGCCACTTGCTCGCTACGGCGAGTGATGTTGCTCGCCTCGCGAGTTAAACTGTTCTGCTCGCCACGGCGAGTAGGTCTGCTCGCCACGGCGAGCGGTCGCAGAACAGGCTGCGGGTTCGCTCAAATCCTCGCTAAAACTCGTCCAATCTCTCATACTAAGGCTCTAATCATTCAGAATTAAGGTCCTAGTGATTAATCTAGGTTCTGTAACAGGTTTCTACATCAATTCACATCATTCTCACATCAATTCCTCAAAATCCATTAAACCCTAACTTAAGAACTCCCTCTAAAACCTTCCCAATCCCTTCGTTAATCATAAATAATGAATTACAGTATAACATAACTGAAGCTAGGCTCACCCTTACCTGAATAAAATCCTGAATCAAAGCTGCGTTCTTCTCTCTTGTTCTTGCCTCTTCTAGGTTTCTCCTCTTTCTCTCCAAAAACTCTGACAACGCTTACTATGTTTTTCTTAACCTAATTCCCTCTTTATATAACTTTTCTCCACTTGTCTTATTTTTCCACTAAATCCTCAACTTCTCTAAAATTACATAACAACTCCTCCTAATGAAATATCCTATTTTATTTTACTTCACTAAACTCTCTTAAATATAATATTACTAAGCCAAATAATACATATGCTAAAAATAATAAATCAAATAAATATCAAATATATTCTTAAACAAAATAACAAATATTTCTATAACAAATAACAAACATATTTATAACAAATATATTTCTAAACAAAATAACAAATATTTCTATAACAAATAACAAACATATTTATAACAAATATATTATCACTTATCAAATATAAAATCATGCAAAATATTCAAATATTAACTAAAAATAATTAAATAAAAAGGGGGCGTTACATCTGATACAACACCAGATTCTGTCAAGACCTTCAAGAGGCCTCCTTGATACAGAATCTCAGAGATCAATCTTCCAAAAGGTACTTGTCTTCTGGATTTTGTTTGGCTTTCCCTGATAGCCCAGCACATGTGGTGCATCACGTATCTTGGAAAGTTTATTTTCTGCTTTTTAATCAAAAAGTACAGAAACACTTTATGATCAACAGACAGAGTGTCTGTTCCTCCACCTTTTTTAAGCATACTATCCAGTATGATCTTCAGGAGCATCCTATGCTCAGGATGCATGTCTACCAACTTATTTGAGGGTGTCCCTTCAAATAAGACTTTGTTGCAGATGCCCATCCACTCACTCTTCTTGTCCACATTCCATTGAAATTTTCCTTCATTAGTTACCCTGCAAGCTCTGGCAACTATTTCTTAAGTAATAAGGATTAGAATCCCCATCAGAGCAGACCTTATTTCTAGACCTTTGTACGGTCTCAAACCCATTTGCTTTCTTGTCTTCCCAGCCAAAGAGGGGTTGTTCATGATTGCAGCAGTTTCTTCGATATTTGCGTCGTCCTTGTCAAAAACTTATGCTCTAACCCAGAGGTCTCTTACCAACTCTTGATATGTTGGATCATTCAACATACCAAAATAACTCGTCATTCCTTGTGATAAGAAATGAGAAGAGACATCTATACCTTGCCTAATCAAGGAACCGAAATCCACTGGAGATTCCACTTGAACTTCGAGAGTCTCTTTGATGATGTTCATAGTTCTGGGTTTAATCATGTAAGACTTTGCGGTTTTGATTATCACACCAGATTGAATAAGATCACTTACCATTTGTAAGCTTTCTAGGTTTTGATTTAGAGAACAAAAAAAATATTTTTCAGAGACTGAAAACGAGAGAGATGTTCAGAGAAAAAATCAAAGTGTAAAAAGTGAAGTGAGTTGTGTGTGATTGTTATTTATAGTGAAAGAATAGAAAACCGTTTGGAAAGAAAAGAGGACAAACAAACAAGAGTAATAAAGACTAGTGAGCATGCAGCCGTAAAAGTGTTGGGAAGACGCGAAGGTTACTTGTTTATTGTAATAACATCAATGCCCTTTGAGTTCTTACCCAATACAGACAGGCCACGTCTGAGAACTAAAAAAATAGCTGTCACCGTAGAGGGGCAGGTGTTGCTGAACTTAACAATCATGCTTCCACTAATACGAGCTTCTTGAGAGTCTATGTTTCCTTAACAGAGTCTGAGTGTCTTCAGAAGCTTATGTTCATCAGAGTCTCCAAAAGAGAGTCTGATTATCAATTAGCTTCTGATTATCTTTCAGAGTCTGAATACTGTTTTCAGAAGCGCACATTAACCAGAGACATAACACATGTTCAAATTTTTCTTTATAAAATCAAATATTTCAATAGTCAAAGGTTTAGTAAATATATCAGCCCATTGATGATCAGTATCAATGAATTGAATATCTAGAATTCCTTTTTGAACATAGTCTCTCATAAAATGATGTTTAATCTCAATGTGCTTTGCTCTTGAATGTAGAATTGGATTCTTAGATAAGCATATAGCAGCTGTATTATCACAATAAATTGGGATACAGTTTTCATTTATTTGATAATCCTCAAGATGATGTTTCATCTAGAGTAGCTGTGTACAACAACTAGCAGCTGAGATGTATTCTGCTTCTGTTGTAGACAAAGCAATAGTTGCTTGCCTCTTGCTAGCCCAGGATATCATTTTCTCTCCCAAAAATTGACAATTGCCACTGGTTGATTTTCTTTCAATCTTGTCTCCAGCATAGTCAGCGTCACAGAATCCAACTAGCTTATAGTCAGAGGATTTCTTGTACAGAAGTCCAAGATTAGTAGTTCCTTTCAAAAATCTAAAGATTCTCTTAACAGTTGTTAAGTGAGACTCTCTAGGATCTGATTGAAACCATGCACACACACATTCACTGAATAAAATATCTGGTCTGGATGCAGTTAGGTATAACAAAGAACCTATCATGCTTCTGATCAACTTTGGTTCCTTGATCTTTTTTGCTCAGAGTGCAGGTTGGATGCATTGGAGTGTTCATTTCTTTGCAGTTCTCAAGATTGAACTTCTTCAGGAGCTCTTTAGTGTATTTGGACTGATGAACATAGACTCCATCTTTGCATTGGTTGATTTGAATTCCTAGAAAGAACTTTAATTCTCCCATCATGCTCATTTCGAATTCATCCTGCATTACCTTAGAAAACTCTTTGCAAAGTGAACCATTAGTTGAACCAAAAATGATATCATCAACATGAATTTGAACAATAAGAATGTCCTTGTTCAGAGTCCTTGAATTAAGAAATTACTTAGTCTTTCATACCAAGCTTTGAGAGCCTGTTTCAAGCCATATAGTGATTTCTTCAATTTATAAACATGCTCTGGATGTTTTAAATCTTCAAACCAGGAGGTTGTTTGACATAGACTTCTTCAGAAATGACACCATTAAGAAACGCACTCTTAACGTCCATTTGATACAAGATTATGTTGTGATTGACTGCATAGGAAAGAAGTAACCTGATTGCTTCCAATCTTGCAACTGGAGCAAATGTTTCAGTGTAATCAATGCCTTCTTGTTTCTGATTACTTCTCCTTGTTCATAAAGCTTATTTCGGAACACCCATTTAGTTCCAATAATGTTCTTGTGTTCAGGCTTATCTACTAGATCCCACACTTCTTTCCGTTTGAATTGATTAACTTCATCTTGCATCGCCAGAATCCATCCTTTATCTCCAAGTGCTTCTTCAATAGTGGTTGGTTCAATAACAGATAATAATCCCAAGGCAGACTCTTCTTGTCTGAAATATGATCTAGTTCTTCTGGGACTATCTTTATTGTCAATTATTTGATCCTCAGGATGTGAAGACTTGTATTTGAATGAATGTTTGGATTGACTAGCTTGTTGAGAACCATCTTGAGCTTCTTCAGAAGCTTCTTCATTAGGAACTTCAGGGGATGCTCCAGCATCTGAAGATGAAGTATCTTCAGATTCTGGAATCTGATCATATTCTGAGTTGATATCAGAATCTTGAGATCCTGCACAACTTTCATCTTGCTCTGGAGTTTCACTTCCAGGCACTTTGTCAACAAATCTGACATGCATAGATTCTTCAACACATTGTGTTTCTGAATTATACAGTCTGTATGCCTTAGATCGTTCAGAGTAACCTAAAAAGATTCCCTTCTGAGCTTTGGCATCAAATTTCTTTAGATAGACTTTATTGTTCAGGATATAACATGTACATCCAAACTGATGAAAATAAGATATGTTAGGTTTCCTTCCTTTAAAGAGTTCATATGCTGTTTTGTTCAATAGAGGTCTGATATAGATCCTGTTCTAAACATAACATGTTTAGCCAGACTGTTCTCATGGATCATGGTTCTAGCCATTTCTCGTAAGGTTATGTTCTTTCTCTCTACAACTCCATTTTGTTGTGGAGTTCTAGGTGCAGAGAATTCATGAATAATTCCATGTTTTTCACATAAAACCTCAAAATGCTCATTTTCAAATTCTCCTTCATGATCATTTCTGACTTTCAAAATTTTCAATTCTTTTTCAGATTGAATTTGGATGCAGAATTTGCTAAACACAGAATATGAGTCATCTTTAGTTTTCAGAAACTTAACCCAACTCCATCTCTTGTAATTATCCACAATGACTAGTCCATACTTACTTCCATAAAAGGATGCAGTGCTCACTGGTCCAAATAAGGCAATGTGAAGTAACTCCAAGGGTCTGGAAGTAGAAACAATTTCTTTAGGTTTAAAAGAACTCTTAACAATTTTCCTTTTTTGACATGCTCCACAAAGAACATCTGAATGATAGTCATTGTCTGGTAAGCCTTTGACTAGTTGCAACTTGCTAAGCTTAGAGATTAACCTCCAGTTTACATGTCCCAACCGTTTATGCCACAGCCATTTCTTATCACCCATTGACAAAAGGAAAACTACTTTCCGATCAGTCAGTTCACAGAACTTTATTTTGTAGACATTGTTTCTTCTCTTTCCCTTGAAGACTATGGATTGATCATCCTTGTTAACTATAGTGCAGTTGTTCTTATTAAACAAAACATCATAACCAGTGTCACTCAATTGACTTATGCTCAGTAGGTTATGTCTAAGCCCATCAATAAACCACACATTACTAATAGAGATTAGAGAGTTACCAATGGTTCCAGTACCAATGATTTTGCCAGTCTGGTTTCCTCCAAATCCCACAGTTCCTCCATCTTTCATGGTTAGGGTTAGGAATATAGACTTTTCTCCTGTCATGTGTCGTGAGCAACCACTATCCAGGTACCAAGCCTTCTGCTTTTCTTGACCTTTTAGACATACCTGCAGCATCAACAATTTCAGACTTAGGTACACATATTCTCATGGGTCCTCTTGGGTTAGTCCTTGAACCATTAAATTCCTTTTGTAAGGTGTGTCTTGAAGTCATTAGCATTGTTTTCCTCCACACTTTGGGTTTAGAACCGTTCAGTTTAGGATTCAACTTTCCTTTCACAGTTTCTCTTCTTTGAAACATAGCCTTTTGTTTTTTAGACTCTGACTTCTTCAGAGTCTGTTTATCAGACTGTGAAATTTTTAGAATCTGAATCATTGAAGCCTTAGGTTCAAAGTTTTTCAGAACCTTTGACTTTGCATTATGAGATTTTGACTTAGTCAAAACTTTAGAACTTGAAGTTATAGGTTCTGAATGAGTCACTGTGTTGACTTCGTCAGATTCACTTACAAAGTGATTTTTCAATGCTTCTCTGGCGTCATCAGGACCAGGTTTCAGAATCACTTCATTTGAGCTACCTCCAATGAATCCATGACCCTGTCCTCTGTTCTGATACGTGCTATAGATCATGGATGCTAACCTAGATCTATTAATTCCAGTAGCAATAAATTCTTGTAAAGCAATATCTTGCTCACTCAAGTATTTACAGCTACACTTCTTGATCAATAAAGAGTCATTTTCTTCTTTTAAACTTTCTAACTCCAACAGAGTTGAATTATGCCTTTTTGACAACTTATCAAGTTGATGTATGGCTTTCTTTAACTTAGTGGATTTAGCTTTAAAATGACCAAGAAGTTCTTTGATAGAATCTACTAATTCAGATCTTGTGAGTTCAAAATGAAAGTGAGAAAAACATAAGAAGGGGGGGTTCAATTGTGTTAACTTTTCGCAACTCTTGAAGAGTAAGAATCTGATTCTTCAGGATTAGAGTCTGAATGGATTCAGAGTCTGATGGGAGATCAGATTCTGTTGCAGCGGATATAAACAAGAGATAGAGAGAAAGAGAGAACACAAGCAAATATACAGGTTCCTTCCACGAACCGGAAGTAGTCATGTCCCCCTTGCACTTCCAAGGAGAGTTTCACTAAAATGTAATATCAATTACAAGTTGCTCAAACACACAGTAAGAGACTTCCAATGCTCAAGCACGCAGGCAAGAGACTTCCATTGCTCAAAGACACAACTAAGAGACTTCTTTGCTCAAGCACACAAGCAAGAGACTTCTGACACAATTTACAGAAAATTGAATAGAGTTGAAACACCTGATAAACAATCAAATGTGTTCCAATTACAAAACACACACATACTCTGTTTTAAACAAAGACACACTCTGTTTTTCTGCTTAACTTAGAGATTCTAGAATACACAGTTTGTAAGAATAATCTAAGTTGTTGATGTGTTTCTGGTTTGACTCAGTAAGAATACAATAGCTTAGCAACATAGTATTTCTGTTGTAGAGTCACACGATTCTTCAAGTCTTCTATCCTTTATATAGGCGTTGGAGAGAGACGTTGAGACAATCCAGCACATCAAGAGAATTCTGGAAGCTTAATCAATAGTTGTTGATCTGTTGCTTGATATGGTAATAGCCCTTCAAATGCATATTTTGAATTCCATTCCTTTTGAAGCTTAATACCGGTATACATAGTTGCCAAACTGTACGAGGTAGTGCAGTAGTGGAAACAGAGTTCGTACACACGTACTCCGTACTATACTGCATTCTTTGTCGTTGAGCATCTCATGCTCAAGTTGACTTTGAAGCTAGCCGTTACTCCAAATGAGAGTTTCTTGTGCATCGTAATGCCTTTAGAAAACCTTTTAAGCAGATCTTCAGATTGCAGGCTTCAGGCTCACTGTAGCACTTCAGCTTCTGATGATCTTCAGACTCTCTTGGTCTTAAGGTATTGATAGTCTTCAGACTCTCTTCAGCTTAGTCTTCAGACTCTTTTGAACTTCAGGTTCTGATATTCTTCAGACTCTCTTGGTCTTCATAATCACAAGCAACAAGCTTCTCTTGGTCTTGCTCTCAAAATGTTCAAACAGAATACTTTCTAAGATACAAATCTTGATTAATTTCCTGCATACTTAAACAAATATTAGCATATCCAATTGACAATTTTTAATACCTTGTTATCATCAAAATTCAAAACGTGGTATTGCTGAACACCTTTGTTCCAACAATCTCCCCCTTTTTGATGATGACAAACATCAATATTTAAAAGGTCAATTGTTGTTAATCTAATTAACAGGTTGACTTAAAGGGTCTAAGGTTTGTAAGCTCTGACTCCCCCTGAGTCTTATAGTTCCTAAGTTGAGGTTTGTAAGCTCCCCCTAAGTTTTATCCAAGTTAATTAAATTCATGTTACGCAAATAGCTGAATCAAATCTCAGAATAATAAACGAATTTGAGAAAAAATTCTTTTTTATGGGGGCTCAGAATCTAACTAAGCACCTTTCGCAAATTTCCCTTTAACTTTACATAGAACTCACTGATCTTTCTCCATACAGTTTGTAAATGTAAAAGTCACTAATCTTTCTCCCCCTTTTGTCATCAGCAAAAAGGTTTAGAAACAAGTTTCTCCGCCTTTTAAAATGACTTCAAGTGAGGGTAAAAAAAATGTATAAAGAAAATAAGAAACAAGAATCAGAGCCAAAACATATAAGATTTAGAGCAAAAAAAATAAATCAGAAGCAAAAATTTGAATAACCATAGAATGAAAGTTCAGAAGATAATAGTAAACAGCAGAATAAAGTTACAAGCAAAACAAAACAAAACATTAAAAATGTGCAACTAAGGTTGGTTTTGTTTGGCAATGTGATTATTCAATTTCTGGAGATTCTCTTGCTGTTTCTTGACAATCTCTTCTAGAGCTTCAGTTCTTCTGAGATTAGCTTCTCTCTCAAGTATTGCTTCTTCCTGAACTCTGTGAAGTCTCCTCCTTAGTGAATCATAAACCACTGTTTCCCTTGGATTGTATTGATCAGCATCAAAGAATGGTTTATATTCCAACCGCAAAATAGGAGCTTTCTTCTTAGTCTTTGCTTCCTTAGCTTTCTTAACATCTTCCACATGTTTGGCAAGAACAACAGCTTGTTATTTTACAGCAGCCTTCTGAATTTTGGTGACAAAATCTACAAATTCAGTTTTCAGAGTGGAGAACTTATCCTCACAGCTTACATTGAGGATAGGCACAAACCTTTGCTCAATAATATCCTTGAGCTTAGAGTTTGACATTCCATAAAACTTATCTATCTTTAACGAATCAAAGAGGTTGTGAGGTTCAAAAGTTGAAGGTCAGAGGCTGCTATAGTTTGTAAGGTTTGGAAGCCTGTTACAACAGTTTGAGGTTGGGTAAGAGGTTCAGTAACTGTTTCAGACACAGGCTCTGCTATGCATTCTGTTACAGGTTCTGGTATGACACTAGAAGCTTGTTGAAGAATCTTAGAGACTGGTTCCTCTACAGTTTCAGAAATTGGTTCAGTTGAAGCTAGGGTTAGATTTTCTGAAGGTTGGGGTACAGAGTCTGGTTTTGAAACAGATTCTGTAGCTTTCGTTTTATTGGATTTTGCGGGGGTATTTGGTAGTTCTCCTCCTAGGTGTCTTTTAAGATAATCTAGGGTGTCTAGAGAGTCTACACAAATAGGCTCATGTTGGGGGGATGGTTGTGTTGATTAAATGGTTACTTCAGGCTCTTCAGTAGGTTGAATTGCCTGAAGTGGTTTGAGAAATGATGGTTGAGCAGGGTGGTCAGAAGGTAAGTTCAAAGACACTGTGATGGTGTCTTGAATAACCCTGTCAATAGTTGAATCAACATATTCAACTATTCTGGGATCAAGTGGGTCAAAGGATGATATAGGTTTGATTGGAGAGGGGGTTTTATTTCTGAGGGATGGAAGGACTCGGCTCAAGGGTATGTTATTTGATTCAGTATTAGATGAGGACTCTTGATTCGCAGAAGAGGTAGGTAATTTAAATGCAATGTTACCTGAGGTGCCAATGCCAGCTTCAGGAGAAGCTTGTTGATCAGAAGCATCAGACAGAGTAGCTTCAGATAGATCAGCTTCTGCAGTAGCAACTTGACTCTTTTGTTTCAGAGCTGATGCAAGTAACTTAGCAGCTTCTTTCACAGTTTCTTCCTTATGTCCTTCAGCCACAACTTCTGCAGCCATTGCCATGCCAGCAGCATGTTCGTCTTCAATCATAGATACAAAAGTACCTATCTTCTATGCTACATCTTTAGCCACAGGAACAACTTCCATCTTTCTTTTCTTAAGCTGACTTTCTTCACCATCAGAGTCAGTATCAAGGAATTCAGCAGTTTCTTCAACCAACTTCTTGTAATCTCTGTCAGCTTTGCCTTTCTTGGCTTTCTTCTCATCCTTGGGTTTCTTTATTCTTTCCTTAATTTCCTTGGATGCAGAAGAGACAGACAGAGGCATAGGAGCTATGGTCTCAGAGGCACCAATAGTCACTCCTGGAAGAGCTGTAGACTTTTTCTTCTTCTTGGGAGGCTCTTGCTTCTCTCCCTCTTCCTCTATATTAACTTCCTTGGTCCTTTTGCCTTTAACCTTAAGAGGTCCTCCTCCAACAGTCTCAGGAATGGCAGAATAGTTGATTATTCTACCAATTTCATTGTAGTAATCTACTACAAATCTTGCTAGGACTTCAGGATTGTCTTCTTTGGAAATAGAAGGGAAGTCCATCATCAAGTCTGATTGAACATAAGATTCCTTCATATCTTGATTCGAAGGATTGAATCTTTAGACAATCTTCATGTAGTGGAAAGTCTTGCCATTGATGATTCTCCCAGTCACTGTTCCAAGGTGAGCGTCTGATACAACACCAGATTCTGTCAAGACCTTCAAGAGGCCTCCTTGATACAGAATCTCAGAGATTAACCTTCCAAAAGGAACTTGTCTTCTGGATTTAGTTTGGCTTTTCATGATAGCCCAACACATGTGGTATATCACGTGCCTTGGAAAGTTTATTTTTTGCTTCTTAATCAGAAAGTACAGAAGCACTTTGTGATCAACAGACAGAGTGTCTTTTCCTCCACCTTTTTGAAGCATACTATCCAGTATGATCTTCAGAAGCACCCTATGCTCAGGATGCACGTCTACCAACTTATTTGAGGGTCTACCTTCAAATAAGACTTTGTTGCAGATACCCATCCACTCACTCTTCTTGTCCACATTCCATTGGAATTTTCCTTCATTAGTTACCCTGCAAGCTCTGGCAACTACTTCTTCAGTGATAAAGATTGGAATCCCCATCACAGCAGACCTGATTTCAAGACCATTGTACGGTCTCAAACCCATTTGTTTTCTATTCTTGCCAGCCAAAGAGGGGTTGTTCATGATTGCGGCAGTTTCTTCAATGGTAGCGTCGTCCTTGTCGAAAACATCTGCTCTAACCCAAAGGTCTCTCACCAACCCTTGATATATTGGTCCATTCAACATACCAAAATAACTCATCATTCCTTGTGATAAGAAATGAGAAGAGACATCTACACCATGTCTTATAAGGGAACCGAAATCCACTGGAGATTCAACTTGAACTTCCAGAGTGTCTTTAACAAGGTTCATGGTCCTATGTTTAATCACGTAGACTTACCGGTTTTGATAATAACACCAGATTGAATTAGATCACTTGCCATTTGAAAGGTTTCTAGGTTTTGATTTTGAGAACAAAAAGTTTTTCAGAGACTGAAAACGAGAAAAATGTTCAGAGAAAAAATCAAAGCGTGAAAAGTCAAGTGAGTTGTGTGTTAAACGTAATAAAATCATTTCCCTTTGAGTTCTTACCCAATACAGACAGGCCACGTCTGAGAACTAAAAAAGTAACAGTCACCGTAGTGGGGCAGGTGTTACTAAACTCAACAGTCATGCTTCCACCAATACGAGCTTCTGAGAGTCTACGATTCCTTAACAGAGTCTGAGAGTCTTTCAGAAGCTTATGTTCACTAGAGTCTCCAAAAGAGAGTCTGATACTCAATTAGCTTCTTAGTATCTTTCAGAGTCTGAATTCTGTTTTCAGAAGCGCACATTAACCAGAGACGTAACACATGTTCAAATTCTTCTTTATCAAATCAAATATTTCAACAGACAAAGGTTTAGTAAATATATCAGCCCATTGATGATCAGTATCAATGAATTGAATATCTAGAATTCCTTTTTGAACATAGTCTCTTATAAAATGATGTTTAATCTCAATGTGCTTTGCTCTTGAATGCATAATTGGATTCTTAGATAAACATATAGCTGTTGTATTATCACAATAAATTGGGATACAATTTTCTGTTATTTGATAATCCTCAAGCTGATGTTTCATCCAGAGTAGCTGTGTACAACAACTAGCAGCTGAGATGTATTCTGCTTCTGCTGTAGACAAAGCAATAGTTTCTTGCGTTTTGCTAGCCCAGGATATCAGATTCTCTCCCAAAAATTGACAATTGCCACTGGTTGATTTTCTTTCAATCTTGTCTCCAGCATAGTCAGCGTCACAGAATCCAACTAGCTTATAGTCAGAGGATTTATTGTACAGAATTCCAAGATTAGTAGTTCCTTTCAGATATCTAAAGATTCTCTTAACAACTGTTAAGTGAGAATCTCTAGGATCTGATTGAAACCTTGCACACAGACATACACTGAATAAAATATCTGGTCTGGATGCAGTTAGGTATAACAAAGAACCTATCATACCTCTATACAGCTTTTGATCAACTTTGGTTCCTTAATCTTCTTTGCTCAGAGTGCAGGTTGGATGCATTGGAGTGTACATTTCTTTGTAGTCCTTAAGATTGAACTTCTTCAGGAGCTCTTTCGTGTATTTGGACTGATGAACATAGACTCCATCTTTGCATTGGTTTATTTGAATTCGTAGAAAGAACTTCAATTTTCCCATCATGCTCATTTCTTAGAAAACTCTTTGCAAAGTGAACTATTAGTTGAACCAAAAATGATATCATCAACATAAATTTGAACAATAAGAATGTCCTTCTTCAGAGTCTTTCTGAATAGTGTAGTGTCAACTTGTCCTCTTTCAAAGTCATTTTGAATTAAGAAATTACTTAGTCTTTCATACCAAGCTCTGGGAGCCTGTTTCAAGCCATATAGTGATTTCTTCAATTTATAAACATGCTATGGATGTTTTAAATCTTGAAAGCCAAGAGATTGTTTGACATACACTTCTTCAGAAATAACACCATTAAGAAACGCACTCTTAACGTTCATTTGATACAAGATTATGTTGTAATTCACTGCATAGGAAAAAAGTAACCTGATTGCTTTCAATCTTGCAACTGGAGCCAATTTTTCTGTGTAATCAATGCCTTCTTGTTGACTGTAGCCATGTGCAACATCTCTGGCCTTGTTTCTGATTACTTCTCCATGTTCACTAAGCTCTTTTCTGAACACCCATTTAGTTCCAATAATGTTTTTGTGTTCAGGCTTAGCTACTAGATCCCACACTTCATTCCTTTTGAATTGATTAAGTAAATCTTGCATTGCCAGAATCCATCCTTCATCTCCAAGTGCTTCTTCAATAGTGATTGGTTCAATAACAGATAATAATCCCAACGCAGACTCTTCTTGTCTGAAATACGATCTAGTTCTTCTGGGACTATCTTTATTGCCAATTATTTGATCCTCAGAATGTGAAGACTTGTATTTGAATGAATGTTTGGATTGACTAGCTTGCTGAGAACCATCTTGAGCTTCTTCAGAAGCTTCTTCATTAGGAACTTCAGGGGATGCTTCAGCTTCTGAAGTATCTTCAGATTCTGGAATCTGATCAGATTCTGAGTTGTAATCAGAATCTTGAGATCCTACACAACTTTCATCTTGCTCTGGAGTTTCACTTCCAGGCATTTTATCATCAAATCTGACATGCATAGATTCTTCAACACATTGTGTTTCTGAATTATACAGTCTGTATGCCTTAGATCGTTCAGAGTAACCTAAAAAGATTCCCTTCTGAGCTTTGGCATCAAATTTCTTTAGATAGACTTTATTGTTCAGGATATAACATGTACATCCAAACTGATGAAAATAAGAGATGTTAGGTTTCCTTCCTTTAAAGAGTTCATATGCTGTTTTGTTCAACAGAGGTCTGATATAGATCCTGTTCTGAACATAACATGTTGTATTTACTGCTTCTGCACAAAAATGTTTTGCCAAACTGTTCTCATGGATCATGGTTCAAGCCATTTCTTGTAAGGTTCTGTTCTTTCTCTCTACAACTCCATTTTGTTGTGGAGTTCTAGGTGCAGAGAATTCATGAATAATTCCATGTTTTTCACAGAAAACCTCAAAAGGCTCATTTTCAAATTCTCCTCCATGATCACTTATGACTTTCAAAATTTTCAATTCTTTTTCAGATTGAATTGGGATGCAGAATTTGCTAAACACAGAATATGAGTCATCTTTAGTTTTCAGAAACTTAACCCAACTCCATCTGCTGTAATCATCAACAATGACTAGTCCATACTTACTTCCATATAAGGATGCAGTGCAAACTGGTCCAAATAAGTCAAGGTGAAGTAACTCCAAGGGTCTAGAAGTAGAAACAATTTCTTTCGGTTTGAAGGAACTTTTAACAATTTTCCCATTCTGACATGCTCCATAAAGAGCATCTGAATGATAGTCAATGTCTAGTAAGCCTTTGACTAGTTGCAACTTGCTAAGCTTAGAGATTAACCTCCTATTTGCATGTCCCAACCGTCTATGCCACAACCATTTCTTATCACCCATTGACAAAAGGCAAACTACCTTCTGATCAGTCAGTTCAGAGAACTTTATTTTGTAGTCATTGTTTCTTCTCTTTCCCTTGAAGACTATGGATTGATCATCCTTGTTAACTACAGTGCAGTTGTTCTTATTAAACAAAACATCATAACCATTGTCGCATAATTGACTTATGATCAGTAGGTTATGTCTAAGCCCATCAACAAACCACACATTACTAATATAGATTAGAGAGTTACCAATGGTTCCAGTACCAATGATTTTGCCAGTCTGGTTTCCTCCAAATCCCACAGTTCCTCCCTCTTTCATGGTTAGGGTTAGGAACACAGACTTTTGTCCTGTCATGTGTCGCTAGCAACCACTGTCTAGGTACCAAGCCTTCTGCTTTTCTTTTCCTTTTAGACATACCTGCAGCATCAACAATTTCAGACTTAGGTACCCATATTCTCATGGGTCCTCTTGGGTTAGTGCTTGAATCATTGAATTCCTTTCGTAAGGTGTGTCTTGAAGTCATTGGCATTGTTTTCCTCCACACTTTGGGTTTAGAACCGTTCAATTTAGGATTCAAATTGCCTTGCACCGTTTCTCTTCTTTGAAACTTAGACTTTTGTTTTTCAGACTCTGGCTTCTTCAGAGTCTGTTTATTAGACTCTGAATATTTTAGAATATGAATCATTGAAGCCTTAGGTTCAAAGTTTTTCAGAACTTTTGACTTTGCATTATGAGATTTTGACTTAGCCAAAACTTTAGAACTTGAAGTTATAGGTTCTGAATGAGTCACTGTGTGACTTCCTCAGACTCACTTACAAAGTGATTTTTCAATGTTTCTCTGGCGCCGTCGGGACCAGGTTTCAGAATCACTTCATTCGAGCTACCTCCAATGAATCCAAGACCCTGTCCTCTGTTCTGATATGTGCTACAGATCATGGATGCAACCCTACTTCTATCAATTCCAGTAGTAATAAATTCTTGTAAAGCAATATCTTGCTCACTCAAGTATTTACAGCTACACTTCTTGATCAATAAAGAATCATTTTCCTCTTTTAAACTTTCTAACTCCAACAGAGTTGAATTATGCCTTTTTGACAGCTTATCAAGCTGGTGTTTGACTTTCTTCAACTCAGTGGTTTTAGCTTTAAAATGACCAAGAAGTTCTTTATTAGAATCTACTAATTCAGATCTTGTGAGTTCAGAAAATACCTCTGTTTCACTTTCAAAGTCTGCATCTGATTCTGCCTCAGCTGTCTCCTTTACAGATTCAGTTGTAGCCATTAAACCAATAGCTACATTAGCTTCACCATCAGCATCATCATCTTCAGACCCTGACTCATTATCAAGATCTTCCCAGGTAGCCATCAGACTTTTCTTGATTTGCTTCTTAAACTTGCTTGACTTAAAGGTTGGCCTTTTTGACTTGGATTTCTCATTCTGCAACTCTGGACAATCAGCAATAAAGTGCCTAGGCTTTTTGCAGTTGAAGCAACCTTTCTGTTCCTCCTTTTTGAAACCCTTCCCACTGCTTTTGCTCAGAAACCTCTTGTTCTTTTTAGCAAGGTATTGCATTCTGCTTGAAAGCATAGCCATTTCTTTAGCAACTTTAGGATCTTCCTCAGAGCTGTCAGAAGCAGAAGATTCATGTTCATTGAGACTCAACTCATGAACTTTGAGATAGCTTACAAGATCTTCAACATTTAAAATGTTTAAATCCTTAGCTTCCTGAATAGCAGTAACCTTTTGTCTCCATCTAGAGGGTAAGCTCCTTAGGATCTTGCAAACATGGTCAGAAGCTATGTAACTCTTCTTTATTATCTGAAGTCCAGATACTAGAGTTTGTAGTTCTTCTTTTGAGCAGCAGTGTGAAGTTTACGGTCAATGGCAGCACCTTCGTCATCAAGTTCTAAGTCACCAATACCATCTTCAAGTATGTCCCAGAGTTCTTCATCAAGACCCATGAAATAGCTATAGAAGTTGGTTTTCCACCAAGAAAATTCTTCAGGATGACCATTGAACTTTGGAATTTTTCCATAATCAGCTTTCTTACTGCTGTTATTGGATCCATAGTCATATGGTATAACAGCACCAGAAGTAGCACCAGAAGAAGAAAGTTCACTGGAAGACTTGTTTTTCTCTGGATCTTTTCTATGACACGGTTAAGTGCTATGACAACAGAGCCGGAGCTCTGATACCAACTTAAGGTAAGAAAAACACATGAAGGGGGGGTTGAATTGTGTTAACTTTTCGTAACTCTTGAAGAGTAAGAATCTAATTCTGCAGGATCAGAGTCTGAATGGATTCAAAGTCTGATGAGAGATCAGATTTTGTTGCAGCGGATATAAACAAGAGAAAGAGAGAAATAGAGAACACAAGCAATTATACAGGTTCCTTCCACAAACCGGAAGTAGTCCTGTCCCCCTTGCACTTCCAAGGAGAGTTTCACTAAAATGTAATATCAATTACAAGTTGCTCAAACACACAGTAAGAGACTTCCAATGCTCAAGCATGCAGACAAGAGACTTCCAATGCTCAAGGACACAACCAAGAGACTTCTGACACAATTTACAGAAAATTGAATAGAGTTGAAACACTTGATAAACAATCAAATGTGTTCCAATTACAAAACAAAGACAGACTCTATTTTTCTGATAAACATAGAGATTTCAGAATACACAGTTTGTAAGAATAATCTAAGTTGTTGATGTGTTTCTGGTTTGACTCAGTAAGAATACGATAGCTTAGCAGTGTAGTTTTTCAGTTGTAGAGTCCCACGATTCTTCAAGTCTTCTATCCTTTATATAGGCGTTGGAGAGAGACGTTGAGACAATCCAGCACATCAAGAGAATTTTGGAAGCTTGATCAATAGCTGTTGATCTGTTGCTTGATATGGTAATAGTCCTTCAAATGCATATTTTGAATTCCATTCCTTTTGAAGCTTAATACCGGTAGACACAGTTGCCAAACTGTACGAGGTAGTGGAGTAGTGGAAACAGAGTTCGTACACACGTACTCTGTACTATACTGCATTCTTTGTCGTTGAGCATCCCACGCTCAGGTTGACTTTGAAGCTAGCCGTTACTCCAAATGAGAGTTTCTTTTGCATCGTAATGTCTTTAGAAAACCTTCTAAGCAGATCTTCAAATTGCAGGCTTCAGACTCACTGTAGCACTTCAGCTTCTGATGATCTTCAGACTCTCTTGGTCTTCAGTTTCTGATAGTCTTCAGACTCTCTTGAACTTCAGGTTCTGATATTCTTCAGACTCTCTTGAAACAGCTTCTGATGATTCTTCAGACTCTTCAGATCGTCAGAATCACAAGCAACAAGGCTCTCTTGGTCTTGCTCTCAAAATGTTCAAACAAAGTACTTTCTAAGATACAAATCTTGATTAATATCCTACATACTTAAACAAATATTAGCATATCCAATTGACAATTTTTAATACCTTGTTACCATCAAAACTCAAAACGTGATATTGCTTAACACTTTTGTGAAGGTGAGAAAAACACAAGAAGGGGGGGTTGAATTGTGTTAGCTTTTCGCAGCTCTTGAAGAGTGAGAATCTAATTCCTTAGTATCAGAGTTTGAAAGAGATCAGAGTCTGATTAGAGATTAGGTTCTGTTGCAGCGGAAATAATCAAGAGAAAGAGAGAAGAGAGAACGCAAGAAATTATACAGGTTCCTTCCACAAACCGGAAGTAGTCTTGTCGCCCTTGCACTTCTAAGGAGAGTTTCACTAAAATGTAATATCTATTACAAGTTGCTCAAACACACTGTAAGAGACTTTCAATGCTCAAGCACGCAGGCAAGAGACTTCCAATGCTCAAAAACACAACTAAGAGACTTCTTTGCTCAAGGACGCAGCCAAGTTGCTCAAACACACAAGCAAGAGACTTCTGACACAATTTACAGAAAATTGAATAGAGTTGAAACACTTGACAAACAATCAAACGTGTTTCAATTACAACAAAGACAGACTCTGTTTCAAACAAAGACAGACTCTGTTTTTCTGCTTAACTTAGAAATTCTAGAATACTCAGTTTGTAAGAATAATCTAAGTTAATGATGTGTTTCTGTTAAGACTCAGTTGAATACGATAGCAATGAAACATAGTTTTTCAGTTGTACAGTCCAACAATTCTTTCAGTCTTCTATCCTTTGTATAGGCGTAGGAAAGAGACGTTGAGTCATCCAGCACATCAGGATGATTTATGAAGCTTGATCAATAGCTGTTGATCTGTTGCTTGATATGGTAGTAGTCCTTAATTGCATATTTTGAATTCTATTCCTTTTGAAGATTAATACCGGTAGACACAGTTGCCAAACTGTACGAGGTAGTCGAGTAGTTGAAACAGAGTTCGTACAACGTACTCTGTACTGACCTGCATTCTTTGTCGTTGAGCATCCCACGCTCAAGTTCACTTTGAAGCTAGCCGTTAGTCCAAATGAGAGTTTCTTTTGCATCGTAATGCCTTTAGAAATCCATGTAAGCAGATTATCAGATTGCAGGCTTCAGACTCACTGTAGCACTTCAGCTTCTGATGATCTTCAGACTCTCTTGGTCTTCAGATTCTGATAGTGTTCAGACTCTGATAGTCTTTAGACTCTGATAGTCTTCAGACTCTCTTCAATACAGTCTTCAGACTCTCTGCAATACAGACTCAAAAGATGGTATTGCTGAACACCTTTGTTCCAAAAATCTCCCCCTTTTTGATGATGACAAACATCAATATTTAAAAGGTCAATTGTTGTTAATCTAATTAACAGGTTGACTTAAGGGGTCTGAGGTTTGTAAGCTCTGACTCCCCCTGAGTCTGATAGTTCTTAAGTTGAGGTTTGTAAGCTCCCCCTAAATTCTATCCAAGTTAATTAAACTCAATTTCATAAACAGTTGAATTAATTCTCAAAATAATAGACGAATTAGAGAACAATATCTTTAAACGGGGGCTCAGAATCTAACTAAGCACCTTTCGAAAAATTTCCCTTTAACTTTTACATAGAACTTGCAGATTCAACAGTTAACAAACAAAGCTTTCCTTCTCCCCCTTTTGTCATCAACAAAAATGTTTAGAAACAAGTTTCTCCCCCTTTTTAAATGACTTCAGGTAAGGATAAAAACAAATTTTAAGGAAAACAAGATTCAGAGCGAAAAAACATATAAGATGCAAAGCACAATATATATCAGAGGCACAAAGATTAAATAACAACTTGAATAATCTTAAAAACGACGGTTCAGATGATAAAGAAAACAGCAGAAATAAGTTACAAGCAAAACAAAACACAAAGAATTTAAACTAAGGTTGGTTTTGTTTGGCAATGCGATCCATCAATTTCTGGAGATCCTCTTGCTGCTTCTTAACAATCTCTTCCAAAGCTTCAGTTCTTCTCAAATGAGTTTCTCTTTCAAGTCTTGCTTCTTCCTGAACTCTATGCAGTCTCCTTCTCAAAGAGTCAAAAACCATTGAATCTCTTGGATTGTATTGATCTTTATCAAAGATTGGTTTATACTCAATCCGCAGAATATGAGCTTTCTTCTTAGCTTTGGCTATCTCAGCTCTCTTAACTTCTTCCACATGCTTGGCAGTAACAATGGCTTGTTCCTTGACAGCAGCCTTCTGAATTTTGGTGACAAAATCCAAAAATTTAGTCTTCAAAGTGAAGAACTTATTCTCATAGCTTACATTGAGGATAGGCACAAACCTTTGCTCAATAATGTCCTCGAGCTTAGAGTTTGATGAAGCATAGAACTCATCTATCCTTAACGAATCAAAGAGGTTGTGAGGTTCAGAAGTTGACGGTTGAAAGGCTCTTAATGCTCGAAAGGTTTCAATACCAGTTACAACTGTTATGGATTCAGAAAGAGGTTCAGGAACCGTTTCAGACACAGGCTCTGCTATGCATTCTGTTACAGGTTCTGATAGGATATCAGAAGCTTGTTCCAGAATCTCAAAGACTGGTTCTTCTACAGGTTCTGAGGGTTCAACAGAAGCAATGGTGAGAATTTCTGTAGGTTTGGGTACAGAGTCTGGTTTAGAAACAGATTTTGTAGCTTTTGTTGATTTGGATTTAGCAGGGGTTTTTGGTAGTTCTCCTCCTAGGTGTTTCTCAAGTGAATCTAGGGTGTCTGGAGAGTCTACACAAATAGGCTCATGTTGGGGGGATGATTGAGTTGAATGAATGTTTACTTCAGGCTCTTCAGAAGGTTGAATTGCGTGAAGCGGGTTGAGAAAAGATGGTTGAGCAGGGTGGTCAGCAGGTAAATTCATAGACACTGTGATGGTGTCTTAAATAACTCTGTCCATAGTTGAATCAACATAGTCATCTATTTTGGGGTCAAGTGGATCATGGGATGATAAGGGTTTGATTGGTGAGGGGGATGAATTTCTGAGGGAGGGAAGAATTTAGCTCAAGGGTTTGTTATCTGATTTAGTATCAGATGAAGACTCTTGATTCATAGAGGAAGATGAGTTAAATGCCACATTACCAGAGGTGCCTATTCCAACTTCTGGAGAAGCATGATGATCAGACACAGTAGCTTCTGATAACTCAGCTTCTGCAGGAGCCACCTGACTCTTTTGTTTCAGAGCAGATGCAAGCAACTTAGCAGCTTCTTTAACAGTTTCTTCCTTAAGTTCTTCAGCAACCACTTCTGCTGCCATTGCCTTGCCAGCAGCATGTTCATCCTCAATCATAGATACAGTAGTACCTATCTTCTGTGCTACATCCTGAGCCACAGGAACCACTTCCATTTTTCTCTTCTTGATCTGACTTTCTTCACCATCAGAGTCAGTATCAAGGGCTAGAAAAGCAGAAGGCTTGGTACCTGGACCGTGGTTACTCGCGTCACATGACGGGAGAAAAGTCTATGTTCCTAACCCTAACCATGAAAGAGGGAGGAACTGTGGGATTTGGAGGAAACCAGACTGGCAAAATCATTGGTACTGGAACCATTGGTAACTCTCTTATCTCAATCAGTAATGTGTGGTTCGTTGATGGACTTAGACATAACCTACTGAGCATAAGTCAATTATGCGACAGTGGTTATGATGTTTTGTTTAATAAGAACAACTGCACTGTGGTTAACAAGGATGATCAGAAGGTAGTTTGCCTTTTGTCAATGGGTGATAAGAAGTGGTTGTGGCATAGACGGTTGGGACATGCTAACTGGAGATTAATCTCTAAGCTTAGCAAGTTGCAACTAGTCAAAGGCCTACCAGACATTGACTATCATTCAGATGCTCTTTGCGGAGTATGTCAGAAAGGAAAAATTGTTAAGAGTTCCTTCAAGCTAAAATAAATTGTTTCTACTTCCAGACCCTTGGAGTTACTTCATATTGATTTATTTGGACCAGTTAGCACTGCATCCTTATATGGAAGTAAATATGGACTAGTCATTGTTGATGATTACAGCAGATGGAGTTGGGTTAAGTTTCTGAAAACTAAAGATGACTCATATTCTGCATCCAAATTCAATCTGAAAAAGAATTGAAAATCTTGAAAGTCAGAAGTGATCATGGAGGATAATTTGAAAATGAGCCTTTTGAGGTTTTCTGTGAAAAACATGGTATTATTCATGAATTCTCTGCACCCAGAACTCCACAACAAAATGGAGTTGTAGAGAGAAAGAACAGAACCTTACAAGAAATAGCTAGAACCATGATTCATGAGAACAATCTAGCTAAACATTTTTGGGCAGAAGCAGTAAACACAACTTCTTATGTTCAGAACAGAATCTATATCAGACCTCTGTTGAACAAAACAGCATATAAGCTCTTTAAAGGAAGGAAACCTAACATATCTTATTTTCATCAGTTCGGATGTACTTGTTATGTCCTGAACAATAAAGTATATCTATAGAAATTTGATGCCAAAGCTCAAAAGGGAATCTTCTTAGGTTACTCTGAACGATCCAAGGCATACAAACTATATAATTCAGAAACACAATGTGTTGAAGAATCTATGCATGTCAGATTCGATGACAAAGTGCCTGGAAGTGAAACTCCAGAGCAAGATGAAAGTTTTGCAGGATCTCAAGATTCTGATGACAACTCAGAATCTGATCAGATTCCAGAATCTGAAGATACTTCAGAAGATGGAGCATCCCTTGAAGTTCCTAATGAAGAAGCTTCTGAAGAAGCTCAAGATGGTTCTCAGCAAGCTAGTCAATCCAAACACTCATTCATATACAAGTCTTCATATCCTGAGGATAAGATTATTGGCAATAAAGAAAGTCCCAGAAGAACTAGATCGTATTTCAGACAAGAAGAGTCTGCTTTGGGATTATTATTTGTTATTTAACCAACCTCTATTGAACAAGCACTTGGAGATGAATGATGGATTTTGGCAATGCAAGACGAACTTAATCAATTCAAAAGGAATGAAGTATGGGATCTAGTAGTTAAGCCTGAACACAAGAACATCATCGGAACCAAGTGGGTGTTCAGAAATAAGCTTAGTGAACAAGGAGAAGTAATCAGAAACAAGGCCAGACTTGTGGCGCAGGGCTACAGTCAACAAGAAGGCATTGATTACACAGAAACTTTTGCTCCAGTTGCAAGATTGGAAGCAATCAGGTTACTTCTGAAGGTGAGGAAAACACAAGAAGGGGGGGTTGAATTGTGTTAGCTTTTCGCAGCTCTTGAAGAGTGAGAATCTAATTCCTTTAAACTCAGAGTCTGAATGGGATCAGAGTCTGATGGAGATTAGGTTCTGATGCAGCGGAATAATCAAGAGATAGAGAGAAGAGAGAACACAAGCAATTATACAGTTTCCTTCCACAAACCGGAAGTAGTCCTGTCCCCCTTGTACTTCCAAGGAGAGTTCATTTAAATGTAATATCAATTACAAGTTGCTCAAGCACACAGTAAGAGACTTCCAATGCTCAAGCACGCAGGAAAGAGACTTCCTTGGTCAAAGACACAACTAAGAGACTTCCTTGCTCAAGGACGCAGCCAAGAGACTTATTTGCTCAAGCACACAAGCAAGAGACTTCTTACACGATTACAGAAAATTGAATAGAGTTAAAACACTTGACAACAATCAAATGTGTTTCAATTACAACAAAGATAGACTGTGTTTCACACAAAAGACAGACTCTGTTTTTCTGTGGAACTTAGAAATTCTAGAATACTCTGTTTGTAAGAATCTAAGTTGTTGATGTGTTTTTGTTAAGACTCAATTGAATACAAAAGCCACACAGTGTAATTTTTCTAGTTGTAGAGTCCAACAATTCTTCAAGTCTTCTATCCTTTATATAGGCGTAGGAAAGAGACGTTGAGTCATCCAGCACATCAGGATGATTTCTGAAGCTTGATCAATGACTGTTGAGCTGTTGCTTGATTTGGTAATAGTCCTTCAATTGCATAATTTGAATTCCATTCCCTTTGAAGATTAATACTGGTAGACACAGTTGCTAAACTGTACGAGGTAGTGGAGTAGTGGAAACAGAGTTCGTACAACGTACTCTGTATTGGCCTGCATTCTTGTCTTTGTGGTTCCCACGCTCAAGTTGACTTTGAAGCTAGCCGTTACACCATTTGAGAGTTTCTTTTGCATCGCAATGCTGTAGAAATCCTTGTTAGCAGATTTTCAGATTTTGGGCTTCAGACTCACTGTAGCACTAAGCTTCTGATAATCTTCAGACTCTCTTGCTTTTCAGATTCTGATAGTCTTTAGACTCTGATAGTCTTCAGACTCTGATACAATCTTTCAGACTCTCTTCGGTACATACTTCAGACTCTCTTCGATACAGTCTTCAGACTCTCTTCGATACAGAATCACAAGCAACAAGCTTCTCTGGATTTTTGCTCTTTAACATTGTTCAAACAGAATACTTTCTAAGATATAAATCTTGATTGATATCCTGCATACTTAAACAAATATTAGCAATATCCAATTGACAACTTTTTAATACCTTGTTATCATCAAAACTCAAAACGTGGTATTGCTGAATACCTTTGTTCCAACAATCTCCCCCTTTTTTATGATGACAAAGATTAGTATTTAAAAGGTCAATTGTTGTTAATCTAATTAACAAGTTGACTTAAGGGGTCTGAGGTTTGTAAGCTCAGAGTCTGAGGTTTGTAAGCTCTGACTCCCCCTGAGTCTGATAGTTTTTAAGTTGAGGTTTGTAAGCTCCTCCTAAGTTCTATCCAGGTTAATTAAATTCATTTTTATAAGCAATCGAATTCATTCTCAGAATAATAAACGAATTTAGAGATCTGATTCTTAAACAGGGGCTCAGAGTCTAACTAAGCACCTTTCGCAGATTTCCCTTTAACTTTTACATAGAACATGCAATGTATTTAAAAGAAATACAAATCTCATAATTTTCCCTTCTTCCTGTTGAGAAAATACAAATACTTTCCCTTCTCCCCCTTTTGTCATCAACAAAAAGGTGTAGAACAAATTCCTCCCCTTTTTTAAATGAGTTAAGGTAAGGGTGTAAACATATTTTAAGGAAAATGAGATTCAGAGGGAAAAACATAGAAGATTCAGAGCATAAAAAATTAAATTAAATGCAAATAGAATCAAATAAAACTTGTATAAATTTGTAAGCAAACACAGTTCAGAAGATAGCAAACAAGAATTACAAAACAAAACAAAACGAAATTAAACTAAGGTTGGTTTTGTTTGGCAAGATGATCCATCAATTTCTGGAGATCCTCTTGCTGTTTCTTTACCATCTCTTCCAGAGCCTCAGTTCTTCTTAAATGCGCTTCCCTTTCTAGTCTGGCTTCTGCTTGAACTTTGTACAGTTTCCTTTTCAAAGAGTTATAAAACATTGATTCCCTTGGATTATACTGATCTTCATCAAAGAATGGTGTATCTCTAATCCTCAGAATAGGAGCTTTCTCCATGACTAAAACTTTCTCAGTCCGCTTGACTTCTTCAACATGCTTGGCAGTAACAAGTGCTTGTTCCCTGGCAACAGCCTTCTGAATTTTGGTGATAAATTCCAAGAACTCAGTCTTCACTGTAGAGAACTTGTCCTCATAGCTCACATTGAGGATGGGCACAAACCTTTGCTCAATAATGTATTTGAGCTTATTGCTTGAAGAAGCATAGAACTCATCTATCTTGTTTGAATCAAATAAGTCAATATGAGGTTCAGAGGTTGAGGGTAGAGAGGCTCTTAAGGCTAGAAAAGTTCCAAACTCTGGGAAGATAGTTATAGGATCACAAAGAGGTTGGAGAACTCTTCTAGTTTCTGCTCTGCATTCTGTTACAGTTTCTGATATGATATCAGAAGCTTGTTCTAGATTTTCAGAAGTTGGTTCAACAACAGGTTCTGAAAATTCAACAGAAGCTAAGGTAAGACTTTCTATAGGTTTAGGTACTGGGTCTGGTTTAGAAACGAATTTTGTAGCGTTTGTTGATTTGGATTTAGCAGGGGTCTTTGGTAGTTCTCCTCCTAGATGTTTTTCAAGAGAATCTAGAGTGTTTAGAGAGTCTACACAAATGGTTTCACGTTGGGGGGATGGCTGTTTAGATTGAATGATTACTTCAGGCTTTTCAGAAGGTTGAATTGCCTGAAGTGGTTTGAGAAATGATGGTTGAGCAGGATGGTCAGCAGGAAGATTCATAGACACTGTGATTGTGTCTTGAATTACTCTGTCCATAGTTGAATCAACATATTCAACTATTGCAGGGTCCAGTGGGTTATGTGATGATATGGGTTTGATTGGTGAGGGGGATGAATTTTTGAGGGATGGAAGAATTTGGCTCAAGTGTTTGTTATCTGATTCTGAATCAGATTCTGACTCTTAATTCAAAGAGGAAGATGAGCTATATGCTACGTTGCCAGAGGTGCCAATGCTAGCTTCTGGAGAAGCATAATGATCAGACACAGTAGCTTCTGATAACTCAGCTTCTGCAGTAGCTATAGGATCCTTCTGTTTAAGAGCAGAAACAAGCAACTTAGCAGCTTCTTTGATAGTCTCTTCCTTTAATTCTAAAGCAACCACTTCTGCTACCATTGCCTTGCCAGCAGCATGTTCATCTTCAATCATAGATACAGAAGTACCTATCTTCTGTGCTATCTCCTTAGCCATAGGGACCACATCCACCTTTCTCTTCTTGATCTGACTTTCTTCACCATCAGAGTCAGTATCAAGTAAATCAGCAATTTCATCAGCTAGCTTGACATAATCTATGTCACCCTTGCCTAGCTTCGCTTTCTTCTCATCTTTCTTTGCCTTCTTCTCGTCTTTCTTAGCTTTCTTCTCATCCTTGGTTTCTTTTATCCTATCCTTGATTTCCTTGGATGCAGAAGATAGTGATGAAGGCATAGGAGCTATGGTCTTAGGGGAACCAATTGTCACTCCTGGAAGAGCAGTAGATTTGATCTCTTGATGGCCCAGCACATGTGGTGCATCACATATCTGGGGAAGTTGATCTTTATTTTGTTGATGAGAAAATAAAGAATAACTTTGTGATCAACAAACAATGTGTCTGTTCCTCCTCCTTTCTGAAGCATACTGTCCAGTATAATCTTCAGAAGCACCCTATGCTCAGGATGCATATCCACCAGTTTATTTGAGGGTCTCCCTTCAAATAATAGTTTGTTGCAGATAACAGCCCATTCACTCTTCTTGTGAACATTCCACTGAAATTTACCAGCGTTCTCCATTTGACACGCCCTGGCTACCACCTCTTCAGTGATAACTACTGGTATTCCCATCACAGCAGACCTTACTTCAAGACCCTTGTACGGTCTTAAACCCATTTGATCTCTGTTCTTGCCAGCCAACTTGGGGTTGTTTGAGATTGCAACTGTTTCTTCAAGAGTAGCTTCATCCTTGTCGTAGACTTCTGACCTAACCCAAAATTCTCTTACAAGTTCCTGATATGTTGGTCCATTCAACATACCAAAGTAGTTCATCATTTCTTGTGATAAGAAATGGGAAGAAACGTCAACTCCGTGACAATTAAGAGAACCAAAATCTACTGGAGATTCAACTTGAATTTCCAGAGTCTCCTTGATAATGTTCATCGTTCCGGGTTTGATAACGTAGGACTTTCCAGACTTGATTATGACACCAGATTGGATGAGATCACTTGCCATTAGAGGTTTCTAAGTGTTTGATTTGAGAACAAAAAGTTTTGCAAAGTATTGAAAACAAGAAATTTGTTCAGAGAGAAAATCAAAGAGTGAAAAGACAAGTGAGTTGTGTGTGTTATGTATTTATAGAGAAAGAGTTTGATAACTGTTTGGAAAGAATAGGGGACAAACAAACACAAACAATAAATACATATAGCATGCAGCCGTAAAAGTATTGGGATAATGCGAAGGTAACTTGCTCAACGTAGTGAAATCATTGCCCTTTGAGTTCTTACCCAATACAGACAGGCCACGTCTGAGAAACTATAAAGTAACTGTCACCGTAGTGGGGCAGGTGTTACTAAACTCAACAATCATGCTTCCACTAATACGAGCTTCTGAGAGTCTAAAGATTCCTTACCAGAGTCTGAATAGTTTATCAGAAGCTTTTATCAGAGTCTCCAAAAGAGGGTCTGATTCCCAAATAGCTTCTGAATATTTTCAGAGTCTGAATTCTGTTTTCAGAGGCGCACATTACCCAGAGACATAACACATGTTCAAATTTTTCTTTATGAAATCAAATCTTTCAACAGATAAGGGTTTAGTAAATATATCAGCCCATTGATGATCAGTATTAATGAATTGAATATCTAAAATTCCTTTTTGAACATAGTCTCTTATAAAATGATGTTTAATCTCAATGTGCTTTGCTCTTGAATGCAGAATTGGATTCTTAGACAGACATATAGCTGCCGTATTATCATAATAAATTGGGATACAGTTTTCAGTTATTTGATTGTCCTCAAGCTGATGTTTCATCCAGAGTAACTGTGTACAACAACTAGCAGCTGAGATGTATTCTGCTTCTGCTGTAGACAAAGCAATGGTTGCTTGCCTCTTGCTAGCCCAGGATATCAGATTCTCTCCCAAGAATTGACAATTGCCACTGGTAGATTTTCTTTCAATCCTGTCTCCAGCATAGTCAGCATCACAGAATCCAACTACCTTGTAGTCAGAGGATTTCTTGTAAAGAAGTCCAAGATTGGTGGTTCCTTTCAAATATCTATAGATTCTTTTAACAGCTGTTAAGTGAGACTCTCTAGGATCTGATTGAAACCTTGCACATAGACATACCCTGAATAAAATATATGGTCTGGATGAAGTTAGGTATAACAAAGAACCAATCATACCTCTATACAGCTTCTGATCAACTTTGGTTCCTTGATCATCTTTGCTCAGATTGCAGGTTGGATGCATTGGAGTATTCATTTCTTTGCAATCCTCAAGATTGAACTTCTTCAGAAGCTCTTTCGTGTATTTGGACTGATGAACATAAACTCCATCTTTGCATTGGTTGATTTGAATTCCAAGAAAGAACTTCAATTCTCCCATCATGCTCATTTCAAACTCATCCTGCATTACTTTGGAAAACTCTTTGCAAAGTGAACTATTTGTAGAACCAAAAATGATATCATTAACATAAATCTGAACTATAAGAATGTCTTTCTTCAGAGTCTTTCTGAATAATGTTGTGTCAACTTGCCCTCGTTCAAAGTTGTTTTGAATTAAGAAATTACTTAGTCTTTCATACCAAGCTCTGGGAGCTTGTTTCAAGCCATAGAGTGATTACTTCAATTTATAAACATGCTCTGGATGTTTTAAATCTTCATAGCCAGGAGGTTGTTTGACATATACTTCTTCAGAAATGACACCATTAAGAAATGCACTCTTAACGTCCATTTGATACAGGGTTATGTTATGTTGTGATTAACTGCATAGGAAAGAAGTAACCTGATTGCTTCCAATCTTGCAACTGGAGCAAACGTTTTTGTGTAATCAATGTCTTCTTGTTGATTGTAGCCCTGCGCAACAAGTCTGGCCTTGTTTCTAATTACTTATCCTTGTTCACTGAGCTTATTTCTGAACACCCACTTGGTTCCAATGATGTTCTTGTGATCAGGCTTAGCTACTAGATCCCATACTTCATTCCTTTTGAATTGATTCAGTTCTTCTTGCATTGCCAGAATCCATCCTTCATCTCCAAGAGCTTCTTCAACAGAGGTTGGTTCAATAACAGATAATAATCCCAAGGCAGACTCTTCTTGTCTGAAATGCGATCTTGTTCTTCTGGGACTTTCTTTATTGCCAATTATCTGATCCTCTGGATGTGAAGACTTGTATTTGAAAGATTGTTTGGATTGATTAGCTTGCAAAGAACCATCTTGAGCTTCATCAGAAGCTTCTTCATTAGGAACTTCAGAGGATGTTCCAGCTTCTGAAGTATCTTCAGATTCTGGAATCTGATCAGCTTCTGAGTTGTCATCAAAATCTTGAGATTCTACACAACTTTCATCTTGCACTAGAGTTTCACTTCCAGGCACTTTGTCATCGAATCTGACATGCATAGATTCTTCAACACATTGTGTTTCTGAATTATACAGTCTGTATGCCTTAGAGCGTTCAGAGTAACCTAAAAGATTCCCTTTTGAGCTTTGGCATCAAATTTCTTTAGGTAGACTTTGTTGTTAAGGACATAACACGTACATCCGAACTGATGAAAATAAGATATGTTAGGTTTCCTTCCTTTAAAGAGTTCATATGCTGTTTTGTTCAACAGAGGTCAGATATAGATCCTGTTTTGAACATAACATGGTGTGTTTACTGCTTCTGCCCAAAAATGCTTAGCCAGATTGTTCTCATGGATCATGGTTCTAGCCATCTCTTGTAAGGTTCTGTTCTTTCTCTCTACAACTCCATTTTGTTGTGGAGTTCTAGGTGCAGAGAATTCATGAATAATTCCATGTTTTTCACAGAAAACCTCAAACGGTTCATTTTCAAATTCTCCTCCATGATCACTTCTGACTTTCAGGATTTTCAATTCCTTCTCTGATTGAACTTGGATGCAGAATTTACTAAACACAGTATATGAATCATCTTTAGTTTTCAGAAACTTAACCCAACACCATCTGCTGTAGTCATCAACAATGACTAGTCCATATTTACTTCCATATAAGGATGTAGTGCTAACTGGTCCAAATAAGTCAATATGAAGTAACTCCAAGGGTCTGGAAGTAGAAACAATTTCTTTAGGCTTCAAGGGACTATTGACAATTTTCCCTTTCTGACATAATCCGCAAAGAGCATCTGAGTGATAGTTAATGTCTGGTAGGCCTTTGACAAGTTGCAACTTGCTAAGCTTAGAGATTAATCTCCAGTTAGCATGTCCCAAACGTCTATGCCACAGACACTTCTTATCACCCATTGACAAAAGGCACACTACCTTCTGATCAGTCAGTTCAGAGAATTTTATCTTGTAGACATTGTTTCTTCGTTTTCCCTTGAAGACTATGGACTGATCATCCTTGTTAACCACTGTGCATTTGTTCTTATTAAACAATACATCATAACCACTGTCACATAATTGACTTATGCTTAGTAAGTTATGTCTAAGTCCATCAACGAACCACACATTACTGATTGAGATCAGAGAGTTACCAATGGTTCCAGTACCAATGATTTTGCCAGTCTGGTTTCCTCCAAATCCCACAGTTCCTCCCTCTTTCATGGTTAGGGTTAGGAACATAGACCTTTCTCCCGTCATGTGACGCGAGCAACCACTGTCCAGGTACCAAGCCTTCTGCTTTTCTAGTCCTTTTAGACATACCTGCAACATCAATAATTTCAGACTTAGGTACCCATATTCTCATGGGTCCTTTTTGGTTAGTCTTAGAACCATTGAACTCCTTTCGTAAGTTATGTCTTGAAGTCATTGGCGATGTTTTCTCCCATACCTTGGGTTTGAAACCGTTAGGTTTACGTTTCAACTTGCCTTTCACAGTTTCTCTTCTTTGAAACTTAGGCTTTAGTTTTTCAGACTCTGGCTTTTTCAGAGTCTGTTTATCAGACTTTGAATGTTTCAGAGTCTGAGTCTTTAAAGCTTTGGGTTCAAAGTTTTTCAGACCCTTTAACTTAACATTATGAGATTTTGACTTAGTCAGAACCTTAGAAGTAGAAGTTGTAGGTTCTAAATGAGTCACTGTGTTGACTTCATCAGACTCACTTACAAAGTGATTTTTCAACGCCTCTCTGGCTCCATCAGGACCAGGTTTCATAGTCACTTCATTTGAGTTTCCTTCAATGAATCCAAGACCTTGTCCTCTATTCTGATACGTGCTATAGATCATGGACGCAACCCTTGATTTGCCAATTCCAGTAGCAATAAATTCTTGCAGAGCAACATCTTGCTCACTTAAGTATTTACAGCTACACTTCTTGATCAATAAAGAGATATTTTCATCTTTTAAATTTTCTAATTCCAACAGAGTTGAATTATGTATTTTTGACAGCTTATCAAGCTGTTGTTTGACTTTCTTCAACTCAGTGGTTTTAACTTTAAAATGACCAAGAAGTTCTTTGACAGATTCTACAAATTCAGATCTTGTGAGTTCAGAATATACCTCTGTTTCACTTTCAGAGTCTGCATCTGATTCTGCCTCAGGTGTTTCTTTAACAGATTCGGTTGTAGCCATTAGTCCAACAGCTACATTGGCTTCACCATCAGCATCATCATCCTCAGACCCTGACTCATTATCAAGATCTTCCCAGGTGGCCATCAGACTTTTCTTGATCTGCTTCTTAAACTTGTTTGACTTGAAGGTTGGCCTCTTTGACTTGGATTTCTCCTTCTGCAGTTCTGGACACTCAGCAATAAAATGTCCAGTCTTCTTGCAGTTGAAGCAACCTTTCTGTTCCTCCTTTTTGAACCCCTTCCCACTGCTCTTTCTCAGAAATCTCTTGTTCTTCTTAGCAAGGTACTGCATTCTGCTTGAAAGAATAGCCATTTCCTTTGCAATATCAGGATCCTCCTTTGAGTTTTCAGAAGCTGAAGATTCATTTTTCAGACTCTTCAACCTTGAGAGCCTTTGAAGACCTTCCTTTTGATTTTAAAGCAATGGTTTTGGACTTTCTTGCAGAATCATGTTCATTGAGACTTAACTCTTGAACCTTGAGTGACCTTACAAGATCTTCAACACTAAACGTGTTTAAATATTTAGCCTCCTCAATTGCAGTGACCTTTGGTCTCCATCTAGAGGGTAAGCTCCTTAAAATCTTGCTAACATGATCAGAAGCTATATAACTCTTCTTCAGTATCTGAAGACCAGATACTAGATGAACTAACAGAAGAGCTTTAGCTTCCCTGACCTTTTTGCTTCCTTCATAGTTAGCACAGAGAGAAGCAAACATGGCTCTAGCAGTAGATTTTTCACTCATCTTCATGTATTCCGTTTTAGGAATAGCAGTGACAAGAGCCCCTCTGATGATATGATGTTTCTTGTAGATTTTCTTTTAAGCAGCAGTATGAAATTTGCGGTCAATGGCAGCACCTTCGTCATCAAGTTGTAAGTCACCAACACCATCTTCAAGTATGTCCCAGAGTTCTTCATCAAGATCCATGACATAACTATAGAAGTTGGTTTTCCACCAAGAAAATTCTTCAGGATCACCATTGAACTTAGGAATTTTTCCATAATCAGCCTTTTTACTGTTGTTATTGGATCCATAGTCATATGGTATAGCAGCACCAAAATTAGCACCTGAAGTAGAAGGTTCATTGGAAGACATGTTTTTCTCTGGATCTTTTATGTTACACGGTTAAGTGCTATGACAACAGAGCCGGAGCTCTGATACCAAATGAAGGTGAGAAAAACACAAGAAGGGGGGGGTTGAATTGTGTTAGCTTTTCGCAGCTCTTGAAGAGTGAGAATCTAATTCCTTTAAACTCAGAGTCTGAATGGGTTCAGAGTCTGATGGGACATTAGGTTCTGATGCAGCGGAATAATCAAGAGATAGAGAGAAGGAGAGTTCACTAAAGTGTAATATCAATTACAAGTTGCTCAAACACACAGTAAGAGACTTCCAATGCTCAAGCACGCAGGCAAGAGACTTCCTTGCTCAAAGACACGACTAAGAGACTTCCTTGCTGAAGGACGCAGCCAAGAGACTTCTTTACTCAAGCACACAAGCAAGATACTTCTTACACGATTACAGAAAATTGAATAGATTTGAAACACTTGACAACAATCAAATGTGTTTCAATTACAACAAAGACAGACTCTGTTTCACACAAAAGACAGACTCTGTTTTTCTGTGGAACTTAGAAATTCTAGAATACTCTGTTTGTAAGAATCTAAGTTGTTGATGTGTTTTTGTTAAGACTCAATTGAATACAAAAGCAACGCGGTGTAATTTTTCTAGTTGTAAAGTCCAACAATTCTTCAAGTCTTCTATCCTTTATATAGGCGTAGGAAAGAGACGTTGAGTCATCCAGCACATCAGGATGATTTCTGAAGCTTGATCAATGACTGTTGATCTGTTGCTTGATTTGGTAATAGTCCTTCAATTGCATAATTTGAATTCCATTCCCTTTGAAGATTAATACCGGTAGACACAGTTGCCAAACTGTACGAGGTAGTGGAGTAGTGGAAACAGAGTTCGTACAACGTACTCTGTACTGGCCAGCATTCTTGTCTCTGTGCTTCCCACGCTCAAGTTGACTTTGAAGCTAGCCGTTACTCCATTTGAGAGTTTCTTTTGCATCGCAATGCTGTAGAAATCCTTGTTAGCAGATTTTCAGATTTTGGGCTTCAGACTCACTGTAGCACTAAGCTTCTGATAATCTTCAGACTCTCTTGCTTTTCAGATTCTGATAGTCTTCAGACTCTGATAGTCTTCAGACTCTGATACAATCTTTCAGACTCTCTTCGGTACATACTTCAGACTCTCTTCGATACAGTCTTCAGACTCTCTTCGATACAGAATCACAAGCAACAAGCTTCTCTGGATTTTTGCTCTTTAACATTGTTCAAACAGAATACTTTCTAAGATATAAATCTTGATTGATATCCTGCATACTTAAACAAATATTAGCAATATCCAATTGACAACTTTTTAATACCTTGTTATCATCAAAACTCAAAACGTGGTATTGCTGAACACCTTTGTTCCAACAATCTCCCCCTTTTTGATGATGACAAACATTAGTATTTAAAAGGTCAATTGTTGTTAATCTAATTAACAAGTTGACTTAAGGGGTCTGAGGTTTGTAAGCTCAGAGTCTGAGGTTTGTAAGCTCTGACTCCCTCTGAGTCTGATAGTTTTTAAGTTGAGGTTTGTAAGCTCCTCCTAAGTTCTATCCAGGTTAATTAAATTCATTTTTATAAGCAATCGAATTCATTCTCAAAATAAACGAATTTAGAGACTAAGCAATTTCTTAATTCAAAATAACTTTGAACCAGGGCAAGTTGACACTACACTATTCAGAGAGACTCTGAAGAAAGACATTCTTATAGTTCAGATTTATGTTGATGATATCATTTTTGGTTCTACAAATAGTTCACTTTGCAAAGAGTTTTCCAAAGTAATGCAGGATGAGTTTGAAATGAGCATGATGGGAGAATTGAAGTTCTTTCTAGGAATTCAAATCAACCAATGCAAAGATGGAGTCTATGTTCATCAGTCCAAATACACGAAAGAGTTTCTGAAGAAGTTCAATCTTGAGGATTGCAAAGAAATGAATACTCCAATGCATCCAACTTGCACTCTAAGCAAAGAAGATCAAGGAACCAAAGTTGATCAGAAGCTGTATAGAGGTATGATTGGTTCTTTGTTATACCTAACTGCATCCAGACCAGATATTTTATTCAGAGTGTGTCAGTGTGCAAGGTTTCAATCAGATCCTAGAGAGTCTCACTTAACAGCTGTTAAGAGAATCTTTAGATATATGAAAGGAACTACTAATCTTGGACTTCTGTACAAGAAATCCTTTGATTATAAGCTAGTTGGATTCTGTGATGCTGACTATGCTGGAGACAGGATTGATAGAAAATCTACCAGTGGCAATTGTCAATTCTTGGGAGACAATCTGATATCCTGGGCTTGCAAGAGGCAAGCAACCATTGCTTTGTCTACAACAGAAGCAGAATACATCTCAGCTGCTAGTTGTTGTACACAGCTACTCTGGATGAAACATCAGCTTGAGGATTATCAAATAACTGAAAATTGTATCCCAATTTAATGTGATAATACGGCAGCTATATGTTTATCTAAGAATCCAATTCTGCATTCAAGAGAAAAGTACATTGAGATTAAACATCATTTTTTAAGAGACTGTGTTCAAAAAGGAATTTTAGATATTCAATTCATTGATACTGATCATCAATGGGCTGATCTATTTACTAAACCTTTATCTGTTGAAAGATTTGATTTTATAAAGAAAAATTTGAACATGTGTTATGTCTCTGGTTAATGTACGCCTCTGAAAACAGAATTCAGACTCTGAAAGATATTCAGAAGCTAATTAAGAATCAGACTCTCTTTTGGATACTCTGATAAACATAAGCTTCTGATAAACCTCCAGACTCTGGTAAGGAATCTTAGACTCTCAGAAGCTCGTATTAGTGGAAGCATGACTGTTGAGTTCAGTAACACCTGCCCCACTACGGTGACTGTTACTTTTTAGTTTCTCAGACGTGGTCTGTCTGAATTGGGTAAGAACTCTAAGGGCAATGATTTCATTACGTTTAACAAGTTACCTTCGCATTGTCCCAACACTTTTACGGCTGCATGCGCTTTGTATTTATTGTTTGTGTTTATTTGTCCCACCCACTCTTTCCAAACTGTTATCATTTTTTTATAAATACCTATCACACACAACTCATTTCTCTTTTCACTCTTTGATTTTTACTCAGAACAATCTTCTTGTTTTCAATCTCTATAAAACTTTTTGTTCTCAAAAATCAAAACCTAGAAACCTCTCAAATGGCAAGTGATCTCATCTAATCTGGTGTGTTAGTCAAAACTGGAAAATCATACGTGATTAAACCCAGAACAATGAACCTCATTAAAGAGACTCTAGAAATTCAAGTTGAATGTCCAATTAGCAAAAGGAATGATGAACTATTTCGGTATGTTGAATGGACCAACATATCAGGAGCTGGTAAGAGATTTTTGGGTAAGGTCAGAAGTCTTCGACAAGGATGAAGCTACGATTGAAGAAACTGCTGCAATTATGAACAACCCTAAGCTGGCTGGTAAAAGTAAAGAGGAAATGGGCTTAAGACCGTACAAGGGTCTTGAAATCAGGTCCGCTGTGATGAGGATTCCAGTCCTTATCACTGAAGAGGTGGTTGCCAGGGCTTGTCAAGTGGTGAATGAAGGTAAATTTCAGTGGAATGTCCAGAAGAAGAGTGATTGGACCGGTATCTGCAACAAACTTCTATTTGAAGGGAGACCCTTAAATAAGCTGGTTGATATGCATCCTGAGCATAAGGTGCTTCTGAAGATCAAACTGGATAGTATGCTTCAGAAAGGAGGAGGAACAGACAATCTGTCTGTTGATCATAAGGTTCTTCTTTATTTTCTGATAAATAAGATGAAGATAAACTTTCCAAGGTACGTAATGTACCACATGTGCTGGGCTATAAAGAAAAGCCAATCTGAATCCAGAAGGCAAGTTCATTTTGGAAGGCTAATCTCTGAGATTCTGTATCAAGGAGGCCTCTTGAAGGTCTTATCAGAATCTGGTGTTGTATCAGACGCTCATCTTGGAACAGTTACTGGGAGAATCATCAACGGTAAAACTCTTCAGTACATGAAGATTGTCAGAAGATTCAATCCTTCTAAGCATGAGATGAGGGAATCTTATGTGCAATCAGACTTGATGATGGACTTCCCTCCTATTTCAAAAGAAGATAATCCTGAAGTTCTTGCAAGATTTGTGGTGGATTACTTCAAGGATACTGGTAGAATAATCAACTATTCTGCCACTCCTGAGACTGCTGGAGGAGGACCTCTAAAGGTCAAAGGGAAAAGGACCAAGGAAGTGATTCTCAAGGAAGAGGAAGAGAAGCAAGAGCCTCTCAAGAAGAAGATCAAATCTACAGCTCTTCCAGGAGTAACTATTGGTGCCCCTAATACCATAGCTCCCATGCCTTCATCTGTATCTTCTGCATCCAAGGAAATCAAGGATAGGATAAAAGAAACCAAGGATGAGAAGAAGGCTAAGAAAGACGAGAAAAAGGCAAGGAAGGATGAGAAGAAAGCGAAGAAAGGAAAGGCTGACAGAGATTATGTGAAGTTAGCTGAGGAGATTGTTGAATTCCTTGATACTGACTCTGATGGTGAAGAAAGTCAGATCAAGAAGAGAAAGGTGGATGTTGTTCTTGTGGCTTAGGATGTAGCACAGAAGATAGGTACTTATGTATCTATGATTGAAGATGAACATGCTGCTGGCAAGGCAATGGCAGCAGAAGTGGTTGCTGAAGAACTAAAGGAGGAAACTGTAAAAGAAGCTGCTAAGTTGCTTGCATCTGCTCTGAAACAGAAGAGTCAGATTGCTCCTGCAGAAGCTGAGATATCAGAAGCTACTGTGTCTGATCATCATGCTTCTCTAGAAGCTGGTATAGGCACTTCTGGTAATGTGGCATTTAACTCACCTTCCTCTACGAATCAAGAGTCTTCATCTGATACTGAATCAGATAACAAACCCTTGAGTCAAATTTTTCCCTCCCTCAGAAATTCATCCCCCTCACCAATCAAATCCCTATCATCCCATAACCCACTGGACCCCAAAATAGTTGAATATGTTGATTCAACTATGGACAGAGTTATTCAAGACACCATCACAGTGTCTATGAACTTACCTGCTGACCATCCTGCTCAACCATCCTTTCTCAAACCACTTCAGGAAATTCAACCTTCTGAAGAGCCTGAAGTAACCATTCATTCAACTCAACCATCCCCCCAACCTGAGCCTATTTGTGTAGACTCTCCAGAAACCCTAGATTCTCATGAAAAACACCTAGGAGGAGAACTACCAAAAACCCCTGCTAAATCCAAATCAATAAAGGCTACAGAATCTGTTTCTATATCAGACTCTGTACCAAAACCTACAGAAATTCTCACTGTTGCTTCTGTTGAACCCTCAGAACCTGTTGAGGAACCAGACTCTGAAATTCTGGAACAAGCTTCTGATATCCTATCAGAACCTGTGACAGAATGCATAGCAGAGCCTGTGTCTGAAACAGTTCCTGAACCTATTTCTATATCCAGAACAATTGTACCTGGTTTTGAAACACTTCAAGCTTTAAGAGCCTCTCAACCCTCAACCTCTGAACCTCAAAACCCTTTTGATTCGTTAAGGATAGATGAGTTCTATGCTTCATCAAACTCTAAGCTTAAGGACATTATTGAGCAAAGGTTTGTGCCTATTCTAAATGTAAGCTATGAGGTCAAGTTCTCCGCTTTGAAGACTGAATTTTTGGATTTTGTCACCAAAATTCAGAAGCCTGCTATCAAGGAACAAGCCATTGTTACTGCCAAGCATGTGGAAGAACTTAAGAGAGCTGAGGAAGCTAAAGCTAAGTCAAAAGCTCCTATTCTGCGGATTGAGAATAGACCATTCTATGAAGATCAATACAATCCAAGAGATTCAATGATTTTTGACTCTTTGAGAAGGAGACTGCACATAGTTCAAGAAGAAGCAAGACTTGAAAGAGAAGCTCACTTAAGAAGAACCGAGGCTTTGCAAGAGGATCTCCAGAAATTGATGGATCACCTTGCCAAACAAAACCAACCTTAGTTTAAATTCTTTATGTTTTGTTTGTAACCTATGTCTGTTGTTTTCTTTTTCTTCTGAACTGTCTGCTGTTTTTCAAGTTTATTCAAGATGTTATTTGATCTTATTTGTATCTAATATATATTTGTGCTTTGAATCTTATATGTTTTTTTTTTCCCTCTGAATCTCATTTTCCTTAAAATTTGTTTTTATCCTTACCTAAAGTCATTTAAAAAGGGGGAGAAACTTGTTTCCAAACCTTTTTGTTGATGACAAAAGGGGGAGAAGGGAAATGCTTTGTGAGATTTTGTTAACTGATGAATCTGCAAGTTCTGTGTAAAAGTTAAAGGGAAATTTGCGAAAGGTTCTTAGTTAGACTCTGAACCCCTGTTTTTAGAATTTGTTCTCTAATTCGTTTATTATTCTGAGAATGAATTCAACTGCTTATGAAAATGAATTTAATTAACTTGGATAGAACTTAGGGGGAGCTTACAAACCTCAACTTAAGAACTATCAGACTCAGGGGGAGTCAGAGCTTACAAACCTCAGACTCAGAGCTTACAAACCTCAGACCCCTTAAGTCAACTTGTTAATTAGATTAACAACAATTGACCTTTTAAATACTAATCTTTGTCATCATCAAAAAGGGGGAGATTGTTGGAACAAAGGTGTTCAGCAATACCACGTTTTGAGTTTTGATGATAACAAGGTATTAAAAGTTGTCAATTGGATATTGCTAATATTTGTTTAAGTATGCAGGATATCAATCAAGATTTATATCTTAGAAAGTATTATGTTTGAACAATTTTAAGAGCAAAGATCTAGAGAAGCTTGTTGCTTGTGATTCTGTATCGAAGAGAGTCTGAAGACTGTATCGAAGAGAGTCTGAAGACTATCAGAATTTGAAAACCAAGAGAGTCTGAAGATCATCAGAAGCTAAGTGCTACAGTGAGTCTGAAGCCTGCAATCTGAAGATATGCTAACATGGATTTCTAAAGGCATTTCAATGCAAAAGAAGCTCTCATTTGGAGTAACGGCTAGCTTCGAAGTCAACTTGAGCGTGGGATGCTCAACGACAAAGATTACAGGCCAGTACAGAGTACGTTATACGAACTCTGTTTCCACTACTTCACTACCTCGTACAGTTTGGCAACTGTGTCTACCGGTATTAATCTTCAAAAGGAATGGAATTCAAAATATGCAATTGAAGGACTATTACAATATCAAGCAACAGATCAACAACTATTGATCAAGCTTCAGAAATCATCCTGATGTGCTGGATGACTCAACGTCTCTTTCCTACACCTATATAAAGGATAGAAGACTTGAAGAATTGTTGGACTCTACAACTGAAAAAACTACGCTGCATTGCTATCGTATTCAACTGAGTCTTCACAAAAACACATCAACATTTTAGATTATTCTTACAAACTGAGTATTCTAGTATTTCTAAGTTATACAGAAAAACAGAGTCTGTATTTGTTCGTAACAGAGTCTGTCTTTGTTCGTAACAGAGTCTGTCTTTGTTGTAATAGAAACACGTTTGATTGTTTGTCAAGTTTTTCATCTCTATTCAATTTTTCTGTAAATTGTGTCAGAAGTCTCTTGCTTGTGTGCTTGAGCAAAGAAGTCTCTTGGTTGCGTCCTTGAGCAAAGAAGTCTCTTAGTTGTGTCTTTGAGCATTGGAAGTCTCTTGCCTGCGTGCTTGAGCAAAGAAGTCTCTTACTGTGTGTTTGAGCAACTTGTAATAGATATTACATTTTAGTGGAACTCTCCTTGGAAGTGTAAGGGGGACAGGACTACTTCCGGTTTGTGGAAGGAACCTGTATAATTGGTTGTGTTCTCTCTTCTCTCTTCTCTTGATTATTTCCGCTGCATCAGAATCTAATCTTCCATCAGACTCTGATCTCTTTCAGATTCTGATACTAAGGAATTAGATTCTTACTCTTCAAGAGCTGCGAAAAGCAAACACAATTCAACCCCCCCTTCTTGTGTTTTTTTCACCTTCAGATTCAACTTGCCTTTCACAGTTTCTCCTTTTTGAAACTTAGGCTTTTGTTTGTCAGACTCTGGCTTTTTCAGAATTCGTTTATTTGACTCTGAATGTTTTAGAGTCTGAATCATTAAAGCTTTAGATGCAAAGTTTTTCAGAACTTTTTACTTTACATTATGAGATTTTGACTTAGTCAATACCTTAGAACTAAAAGCTGTAGGTTCTGAATGAGTCACTGTGTTGACTTTATCAGACTCACTTAGAAAGTGATTTGTCAATGCTTCCTCCAATGAATCCAAGACCCTGTCCTCTGTTCTGATATGTGTTATAGATCATGGATGCAACCCTTGATCTGTCAATTCCAGTAGCAATAAATTCTTGTAAAGCAATATCTTGCTCACTCAAGTATTTAAAACTACACTTCTTGATCAATAAAGTATCATTTTCTTCTTTTAAACTTTCTAACTCCAACAGAGTTGAATTATGTCTTTTTAACAACTTATCAAGCTGTTGTTTGACTTTCTTCAACTCAGTGGTTTTAGCTTTCAAATGTTCAAGAAGTTCTTTGACATAATCTACTAATACAGATCTTGTGAGTTCAGAAAATACCTCTGTTTCACTTTCAGAGTCTGCATATGATTCTGCCTCAGGTGTCTCCTTTACAGCTTCAGTTGTAGCCATTAATCTAACAGCTACATTGGCTTCAACATCAGCATCATCATCCTCAGACCCTGACTCATTATCAAGATCTTCCCAGGTAGCCATCAGACTTTTCTTGATTTGCTTCTTAAACTTGCTTGACTTGAAGGTTGGCCTTTTTGACTTGGATTTCTCCTTCTGCAGCTCTGGACAGTCAGCAATAAAATGTCCAGTCTTCTTGCAGTTGAAGCAACCTTTTTGTTCCTCATTTTTGAAACCCTTCCCATTACTCTTGCTCAGAAATCTCTTGTTTTTTTTAGCAAGGTATTGCATTCTGCTTGAAAGCATAGCCATTTCTTTCGCAACATCAGGATCTTTCCTCTGAGCTTTCAGAAGCTGAAGATTCATTTTCAGACTCTTCAACCTTGAGAGCTTTTGAGGATCTTCCCTTTGATTTTAAAGCAATGGTTTTAGACTTTCTTGCAGACTCATGTTCATTGAGACTTAACTCATGAACCTTGAGAGAGCTTACAAGATCTTCAACACTTAAAGTGTTTAAATCTTTAGCCTCCTCAATTGCAGTAACCTTTGGTCTCCATCTAGAGGGTAAGCTCCTTAGAATCTTGCTAACATGATTAGAAGCTATATAACTCTTCTTTAGTATCTGAAGACCAGAAACTAAAGTTTGAAATCTTGAGTACATTGCTCAATACTTTCATCCTCTTTCATCTTGAATAGTTCATACTGATGAACTAATAGAAGATCTTTAGCTTCCCTGACCTTTTTTCTTCCTTCATAGTTTGCACAGAGAGAAGCAAACATGGCTCTAGCAGTAGATTTGTCACTCATCTTCATGTATTCCGATTAAGGAATAGAAGTGACAAGAGCTCCTCTGATGATATGATGTTTCTTGTAGATTTTCTTTTGAGCAGCAGTGTGAAGTTTACGGTCAATGGCAGCACCTTCGTCATCAAGTTGTAAGTCAGCAACACCATCTTCAAGTATGTCCCAGAGTTCTTCATCAAGACCCATGACATAGCTGTAGAAGTTGGTTTTCCACCAAGAAAATTCTTCAGGATCACCATTGAACTTAGGAATTTTTCGATAATCAGCCTTTTTACCGCTGTTATTGGATCCATAGTCATATGGTATAGCAGCACCAAAAGCAGCACCAGAAGAAGAAGGTTCACTTGAAGACATGTTTTTCTCTGGATCTTTTCTGTCACACGGTTAAGTGCTATGACAATAGAGCCGGAGCTCTGATACCAACTGAAGGTGAGAAAAACACAAGAAGGGGGGGTTGAATTGTGTTAGCTTTTCGCAGCTCTTGAAGAGTGAGAATTTAATTCCTTAGTATCAGAGTCTGAAAGAGATCAGAGTCTGATGAGAGATTAGGTTTTGTTGCAGCGGAAATAATCAAGAGAAAGAGAGAAGAGAGAACACAAGCAATTATACAGGTTCCTTTCACAAGTCGGAAGTAGTCCTGTCCCCCTTGCACTTCCAAGGAGAGTTTCACTAAAATGTAATATCTATTACAAGTTGCTCAAACACACAGTAAGAGACTTCCAATGCTCAAGCACGCAGGCAAGAGACTTCTGACACAATTTACAGAAAATTGAATAGAGTTGAAACACTTGACAAACAATCAGACGTGTTTCAATTACAACAAAGACAGACTCTGTTTCAAACAAAGACAGACTCTGTTTTTCTGCTTAACTTAGAAATTCTAGAATACTCAGTTTAAAAGAATAATCTAAGTTGATGATGTGTTTCTGTTAAGACTCAGTTGAATACGATAGCAATGCAGCGTAGTTTTTCAGTTGTAGAGTCCAACAATTCTTCAAGTCTTCTATCCTTTATATAGGCGTAGGAAAGAGACGTTGAGTCATCCAACACATCAAGATGATTTCTGAAGCTTGATCAATAGCTGTTGATCTGTTGCTTGATATGGTAATAGTCCTTCAATTACATATTTTGAATTCCATTCCTTTTGAAGATTAATACTGGTAGACACAGTTGCCAAACTGTACGAGGTAGTGGTGTAGTGGAAAAAGAGTTCGTACAACGTACTCTGTACTATCCTGCATTCTTTGTCGTTGAGCATCCCACGCTCAAGTTGACTTTGAAGCTAGCCGTTACTCCAAATGAGAGTTTCTTTTGCATCGTAATGCCTTTAGAAATCCATGTATGCAGATCTTCAGATTGCAGGCTTCAGACTCACTACAACACTTCAGCTTTTGATGATCTTCGGACTCTCTTGGTCTTCAGATTCTGATACAGTTCTTCAGACTCTCTTTGATACAGTCTTCAGACTCTCTTCGGTACAGTCTTCAGACTCTCCTTCGGTACAGTCTTCAGACTCTCCTTCGATACAGAATCACAAGCAACAAGCTTCTCTAGATCTTTTCTCTTAAAATGTTCAAACATAATACTTTCTAAGATATAAATCTTGATTACTATCCTGCATAGTTAAACAAATATTAGCATATCCAATTGACAATTTTTAATACCTTGTTATCATCAAAACTCAAAACGTGGTATTGCTGAACACCTTTGTTCCAACACTTTGTTCCAACAGACGCAGCTTCTGATGATTCTTCAGATTCTTAAGATCTTCAGAATCACAATCAACAAGCTTCTCTTGGTCTTGCTCTCAATTTGTTCAAACAGAATACTTTCTAAGATGAAAATCTTGATTAATATCCTACATACTTAAACAAATATTAACATATCCAATTGACAATTTTTAATACCTTGTTATCATCAAAACTCAAAATGTGGTATTGTTGAACACCCTTGTTCCAACAAAATCAACGTATTCACCTATTCTTGGGTCAAGAGGATCAAATGATGAGATTGGTCTGATTGGAGAGGGGGTTTTATTTCGAAGGGATGGAAGGGCTTTGCTAAGGGGTATGTTATCTAATTCAGTTTCAGATGAAAGTGATGACTCTTGATTCGTAGAAGAGAAAGGTGATGACTCTTCAACCAGCCTTTTGTGATCTCTATCAGCTTTGCCTTTCTTCGCTTTCTTCTCATCCTTTGCCTTCTTCTCGTCCTTTGTTTTCTTCTCATCCTTGGATTTCTTTATCCTTTCCTTAATTTCCTTTTATGCAGGATAGATAGATAAAGGCGTGGGAGCTATGGTTTCAGAGGCACCAATAGTCACTCCTAAAAGAGCTCTTGATTTGGACTTTTTCTTCTTCTTAGGAGGTTCTTGCTTCTCTTCCTCCTCTTCTAGATTGACATCCTTGGTCCTTTTGCCTTTGACCTTAAGAGGTTCTCCTCCAGCAGTCTCAGGAATGGAAGAATAGTTGATTATTCTACAAGTCTCATTGTAGTAATCTACTACAAATCTTGCAAGGACTTCAAGATTGTCATCTTTGGAAATAGGGGGGAAGTCCATCATCAGATAAAATTGTATAGAAGACTCCTTCATATCTAGATTAGAAGGGTTGTACTTCTTGACAATCTTCATGTATTAAAGATTCTTTCCGTTGATGATTCTCCCTGTTACTGTTCCAAGCTGCGCGTCTGATACAACACAAGATTCTGTCAAAACCTCCAAGAGGCCTCCTTGATACAGAATATCAGAGATCAATCTTCCCAAAGGAACTTGTCTTCTGGATTTGATATGGCCTTCCTTGATGGCCCAACACATGTGGTGCATCACATACTGTCAAAAATGATCTTCAGAAGCATCCTATGTTCTGGATGCATGTCTACCAACTTATTTGAAGGTCTTCCTTCAAACAAGAGTTTGCTGCTGATGCTTATCCATTCACTCTTCTTATCCACGTTCTGAAGGTGAGAAAAACACAAGAAGCGGGGGGGGGGGGGGGGTTGTGTTGTGTTTTCTTTTTCGAAACTCTTGAAGAGTAAGAATCTGTTTCTACAGGATCAGAGTCTGAATGGATTTAGAGTCTGATAGAAGACCAAATTCTATTGCAGTGGAAAATAACAAGAGATAGAGAGAAAGAGAGAACACAAGTAATTATATAGGTTCCTTCCACAAACCGGAAGTAGTCCTGTCCCCCTTGCACTTCAAAGGAGAGTTTCACTAAAATGTAATTTCAATTACAAGTTGCTCAAACACACAGTAAGAGACTTCCAATTGCTCAAGCACGCAGGAAAGAGTCTTTCAATGCTCAAAGACACAACTAAGAGACTTCTTTGCTCAAGCACACAAGCAAGAAACTTCTGACACAATTTACAGAAAATTGAATAGAGTTGGATGTAACGCCCGTTTTAATTATTTAAATTATTTTATATAGTATAGAGGATATGTATATGATTTTGTGTGAATTAAGTGAAGTATATCATTTATGTGATTTTTATGAGGTGTTGTGACTTATTTTATTGTTTAATAAAATAAGATTTGAAAATAAAACAAATGTTAAGTTGTGGGTTTGTTTTAGAATTAGATAGAGCTGTGAGGAAATAAGATAAAATAAAACAAAAGTGATTTAAAAAGGAAAACCTAGGTTTAGAAACTGTCAGAACGTACAATTAAGAGTTTGGGAGAAAAAGGGAGAAAACAGAAGAGAAGAACCAGAGAGGCTGCTTCTCAATTTTCTTAAGGTAAGGGTGAGCCTAGCATTACAATTCCATTAAGCTTATGATTCATGATTATAGTTAACATGTTTAGGAGTATTTCATGAGAAATTAGAAACTAAGAAATTAGGTCAAAAAGTGATGAATTGATGATTAGATGATGAGAAATTGTACCAATGTTGTAGAAAACTGTTTACAGACCATAGGGTAACCCTTAAGCATCATTATAGTCGAAATTGGAGAGGAACATGTTGAAAATTGGGGTTTTGGGTGAAAATTGTCGTAACCCCGTAACTGTTCTGTCGTCGCTCGCCACAGCGAGCAATCAACTCGCCAAGGCGAGTGCTCTTCATCAGCTCGCGAGGGGAGCAACCCTTAGAAGGCTCGCGAGGCGAGCAACCCTTGAGAAGGTTCACGAAGCGAGCAACCCAACTCGCCATAGCGAGCTACCCGTGATGGCTCGCAAGGCGAGCAGTTCAACTCGCCGTAGCGAGTAACCCCTGATGGCCCGCAAGGCGAGAGATCCCACTCGCCATAGCGAGTAGTTCTGTATCAGAATGCCTGTTAGAATAATGCGACTCTTGTCGCACGATTAGTTGTGAGATTACCCCTGGACTAGAATTAAATACTACTGTAATATTAAGACGACCTGTAGAGCTGTTAATTAATGTTTGATTTGTTAATAGTGACCTATACAAGTGTGTATGCTTTCTTTGAATTATAAGAGATGATGTATGTGAATGTTTGCGATATTGCTATGTTTTGAGATGTTGATGTGCTGCCATGCTGCCATATTGTTATTGACTAAAAGCTGCATGTGTCGTTATAAGATTTCTGAGTTGTAATCCAAATTATTGGAGTTTATTTTGAGATGTCTAAGATTAAGAAGTCGAGTCCATGCATATTCATCCAGAGATGAGGGCTCATGCCCTAGGAGCTTTTGCTCAACAAAGACGAGAGCTTATGCTCTAAGAGTATTTTTATGCTCAACAGCGACAAGGGCTTATGCCCTAGGAGTATATTTATACTCAATAGCGACGAGGGCTTATGCCCTAGATTGGTACCACATGCATGATTTAGATGTCTAAGTTGCATAAGTCGAGTCGAAGTTGCATTGTCGAGTCAAACTATTAAGTTGAACTATGATGTTGAATTATGACGTTGATTATGATCTTGATTAAGATGTTACATGACTATTGTTATGATATTATGATGATGAAGTTATGTTGTTAAATATAATTATTGAATTATATGTTTAATGTTATTGTTTTTTTAATCTCACCCCTTCTGCTTGGAAATGTTGCCTTCCCTATGGGTAACTTGCAGGTGATTAAGCTTTAGCTGCTGTTTGCTGTTGTGAGTGGCTACCCTCACTGTGTCCTTAGGTGCTCTGATACGTAACGGGATGGGAACCTTTATGATTATTTTCTATTCCTTACATATTACTTTGATTTGATATGAATAAGTAGTATTTTGAAGTATGTTGAGACTTTTGATTAGGCCTGCGAGCCAAGATTTATATGTTAACTTGAATTTTATCCGCTGCGAAGTTTGAACAATTTTGTCTAGAATAAATTATTATTTATTCCATTTTTGAGAATTTAAGAAATGTAGCATTCCGTTTTATGGGATACTCTGATTTGATTACGAAATTTTTACTTTGGGAAAACGGGGTGTTACATTGGAGACACTTGACAAACAATCAAATGTGTTCCAATAATTTAAACAAAGACAGACTCTGTTTTTCTGATAAACTTAGAAATTCTAGAATACACAGTTTGTAAGAATTTTCTAAGTTGTTGATGTGTTTTTGGTTTGACTCATTTAGAATACAATAGCTTGACAGCGTAGTTTTTCAGTTGTAGAGTCCAACGTATTCTTCAAGTCTTATATCCTTTATATAGGCGTTGGAAAGAGACGTTGAGACAATCCAGCACATCAAGAGAATTCTGGAAGCTTGATCAATAGTTGTTGATCTGTTGCTTGATATGGTAATAGTCCTTCAAATCAATATTTTGAATCCCATTCCTCTTGAAGCTTAATACCGGTAGACATAGTTGCCAAACTGTACGAGGTAGTGGAGTAGTGGAAACAGAGTTCGCACACAAGTACTCTGTACTATTCTGCATTCTTTGTCATTGAGCATCCCACGCTCTAAGTTGACTTTGAAGCTAGCCGTTACTCCAAGTGAGTGTTTCTTATGCTTTGAAATGCCTTTAGAAATCCTCCTAAACAGATCTTCAGTTTGTAGGCTTCAGACTCACTATAGCACTTCAGCTTTTGATGATCTTCAAACTCTCTTGATCTTCAGGTTCTGATAGTCTTCAGACTCTCTTGAACTTTAGGTTCTGATCATCTTCAGACTCATTTGAACTTCAGGTTCTGATCATCTTCAGACTCATTTGAACTTCAGATTCTCTTGGTCTTCAAGACTTCTTGACACAGCTTCTGATGATTCTTCAGACTCTCTAGATCTTCAGAATCACAAGCAACAAGCTTCTCTTGATTTTGCTCTCAAAATGTTCAAACATAATACTTTCTAAGATTAAAGTCTTGATTAAGATCCTGCATACTAAAACAAATATTAGCGTATCCAATTGACAATTTTTAATACCTTGTTATCATCAAAACTCAAAACGTGGTATTGCTGAACACCCTTGTTCCAACAGTACATGTTATATCCTAAACAACAAAGTCTATCTAAAGAAATTTGATGCCAAAGCTCAGAAGGGAATCTTTTTAGGTTACTCTGAAATATCTAAAGCATACAGACTGTATAATTCAGAAACACAATGTGTTGAAGAATCTATGCATGTCAGATTTGATGACAAAGTGCCTGGAAGTAAAACTCCAGAGCAAGATGAAAGCTTCGCAGGATCTCAAGATTCTGATATCAACTCAGAATCTGATCAGATTCCAGAATCTGAAGATACTCCAGAAGCTGTAGCATCCCCTGAAGTTCTTAATGAAGAAGCTCCAGATGGTTCTCAGCAAGCTAGTCAATCCAAACATTCTTTCAAATACAAGTCTTCACATCCAGAGGATCAAATCATTGGCAACAAAGATAGTCCCAGAAGAACAAGATCATATTTCAGACAAGAAGAGTCTGCCTTGGGATTATTATCTGTTATTGAACAAACCTCTATTGAAGAAGCACTTGGAGATGAAGGATGGATTCTTGCAATGCAAGATGAACTTAATCAATTCAAAAGGAATGAAGTGTGGGATCTAAAAGCTAAGCCTGAACATAAGAACATTGTTGGAACTAAATGGGTGTTCAGAAACAAGCTTAGTGAACAAGGAGAAGTAATCAGAAACAAGGCTAGACTTGTTGCACAAGGCTACAGTCAACAAGAAGGCATTGATTACACTGAAACATTTGCTCCAGTTGCAAGATTGGAAGCAATCAGGTTACTTCTTTCCTATGCATTCAATCACAACATAATATTGTATCAAATGGATGTTAAGAGTGCTTTTCTTAATGGTGTCATTTCTAAAGAATTTTATGTCAAACAACCTCCTAGCTTTGAGGATTTAAAACATCCAGAGCATGTTTATAAATTGAAGACATCACTATATGGCTTGAAACAGGCTCCCAGAGCTTGGTCTGAAAGACTAAGTAATTTCTTAATTCAAAATGATTTTGAAAGAGGACAAGTTGACACTACACTATTTAGAAAGACTCTGAAGAAGGACATTCTTATAGTTCAAATCTATGATGATGATATCATTTTTGGTTCAACAAATGGTTCACTTTGCAAAGAGTTTTCTAAGGCAATGCAGGATGAAATCGAAATGAGCATGATGAGAGAATTGAATTTCTTTTTAGAAATTCAAATCAACCAATGCAAAGATGTAGTCTATGTTCATCATTCCAAATACACTAAAGAGCTCTTGAAGAAGTTCAATCTTGAGGACTGCAAAGAAATGAACACTCCAATGCATCTAACCTGCACTCTGAGCAAAGAAGATCAAGGAACCAAAGTTGATTAGAAGCTGTATAGAGGTATGATAGGTTCTTTGTTATACCTAACTACATCCAGACCAGATATTTTATTCAGCGTATGTCTGTCTGCAAGGTTTCAATCAGATCCTAGATAGTCTCACTTAACAGCTGTTAAGAGAATCTTTAGATATTTGAAAGGAACTACTAAACTTGGACTTTTGTATAAGAAATCTTTGTTGGAACAAAGGTGTTCAGCAATACCACGTTTTGAGTTTTGATGATAACAAGGTATTAAAAATTGTCAATTGTATATGCTAATATTTGTTTAAGTATGCAGGATCTTAATCAAGATTTTGATCTTAGAAAGTATTATGTTTGAACATTTTGAGAGCAAAGATCTAGAGAAGCTTGTTGCTTGTGATTCTGACTATCGAAGAAGAGTCTGAAGACTGTATCGAATAGAGTCTGAAGACTGTATCGAAGAAGATTCTGAAGACTGTATCGAAGAGAGTCTGAAGACTGTATCGAAGAAGAGTCTGAAGACTGTATCGAAGAGAGTCTGAAGACTGTGTCGAAGAGAGTCTGAAGACTATAAGAATCTGAAGACTATAAGAATCTGAAGACCAAGAGAGTCTGAAGATCATCAGAAGCTGAAATGCTATAGTGAGTCTGAAGCCTGCAATATGAATATCTGAAACTCTCATTTGGAGTAACGGCTAACTTCAATGTCAACTTTAGCGTGGGATGCTCAACGACAAAGAATGCAGAATAGTACAAAGTACATGTGTACGAACTCTGTTTTCACTACTCCACTACCTAGTACAGTTTGGCAACTGTGTCTACCGGTATTAAGCTTCAAAAGGAATGGAATTCAAAATATGCATTTGAATGACTATTACCATATCAAGCAACAGATCAACAGTTATTGATCAAGTTCAGAAATTATCATGATGTGCTGGATGACTCAACGTCTCTTTCCAACGCCTATATAAAGGATAGAAGACTTGAAGAATTGTTGGACTCTACAACTGAAAAACTACGCTGCTAAGCTATCATATTCAAACTGAGTCTTAACAGAAACACATCAACAACTTAGATTATTCTTACAAACTGAGTATTCTAGAATTTCTAAGTTAAGCAGAAAAACAGAGTCTATCTTTGTTTAAACAAAAGTATGTCTTTGTTTTGAAATTAGAACACGTTTGATTGTTTATCAAGTGTTTCAACTCTATTAAATTTTCTGTAAATTGTGTCTGAAGTCTCTTGCTTGTGTGCATGAGCAAATAAGTCTCTTGGCTGTGTCCTTGAGCAAAGAAGTCTCTTAGTTGTGTCTTTGAGCATTGGAAGTCTCTTGCCTGCGTGCTTGAGCATTGGAAGTCTCTTGCTGTGTGTTTGAGCAACTTGTAATAGATATTACATTTTAGTGAAACTCTCCTTGGAAGTGCAAGGGTGACTGGACTACTTCCGGTTTGTGGAAGGAACCTGTATAATTGCTTGTGTTCTCTCTTCTCTCTATCTCTTGATTATTTCCGCTGCAACAGAATCTGATCTCCCATCAGACTCTGATCTCATTCAGACTCTGATCCTACGAATTAGATTCTCACTCTTCAAGAATTGCGAAAAGCTAACACAATTCAACCACTCCCTTCTTGTGTTTTTCTCACCTTCAGTTGGTATTAGAGCTCCGGTTCTGGTGCTGCTTTTGGTGCTGCTATACCATATGACTATGGATCCAATAACAGCAGTAAGAAAGCTGATTATGAAAAACCAACTTCTATAGCTATGTCATGGGTCTTGATGAAGAACTCTAGGACAAACTTGAAGATGGTGTTGGTGACTTACAACTTGATGACGAAGCTGCTGCCATTAACCGTAAACTTCAGACTGCTGCTCAAAAGAAGATCTACAAGAAACATCATATCATCAGAGGAACTCTTGTCACTGCTATCCCTAAATCGGAATACATGAAGATGAGTGACAAATCTACTCCTAGAGCCATGTTTGCTTCTCTTTGTGCAAACTATGAAGGAAGCAAAAAGGTTAGGGTAGCTAAAGCTCTTCTATTAGTTCAACAGTATGAATTATTCAAGATGAAAGAGGATGAAAGTATTGAGCTGATGTACTCAAGATTTCAAACTCTAGTATCTGGACTTCAGATACTAAAGAAGAGTTACATAGCTTCTGACCATGTTAGCAAGATCCTAAGGAGTTTACCCTCTATATGGAGACCAAAGGTTACTGCAATTGAGGAAGCTAAAGATTTAAACACGTTAAGTGTTGAAGATCTTGTAAGCTCTCTCAAAGTTCATGAGTTATGTGTCAATGAACATGAATCTGCAAAAAAGTCTAAAACAATTACTTTAAAATCAAAGGGAAGATCCTCATAAGCTCTCAAGGTTGAAGAGTCTGAAAATGAATCTTCAGCTTCTGAAAGCTCTGAGGAAGATCCTGATGTTGCTAAAGAAATGGCTATGCTTTCAAGCAGAATGCAATATCTTGCTAAAAAGAACAAGAGGTTTATGAGCAAGAGCAGTGGGAAGGGTTTGAAAAAGGAGGAACAGAAAGGTTGCTTCAACTGCAAGAAGCCTGGACACTTTATTGCTGATTGCCCAGAGTTGCAGAAAGAGAAATCCAAGTCAAAAAGGCCAACCTTCAAGTCAAGCAAGTTTAAGAAGCAAATCAAGAAAAGTCTGATGGCTACCTGGGAAGATCTTGATAATGAGTCAGGGTCTGAAGATGAGGATGCTGATGGTGAAGCTAATGTAGCTGTTGGAGTAATGGCTACAACTGAATCTGTAAAGGAGACACCTGAGGCAGAATCAGATGCAGACTCTGAAAGTGAAACAGAGGTATTTTCTGAACTCACAAGAACTGAATTAGTAGATTCTGTCAATGAATTTCTTGGTCATTTTAAAGCTAAAACCACTGAGTTGAAGAAAGTCAAACAACAGCTTGATAAGCTGTCAAAAAGGCATAATTCAACTCTGTTGGTATTAGAAAGTTTAAAAGAAGAAAATGATACTTTATTGATGAAGAAATGTAGTTGTAAATACTTGTGTGAGCAAGATATTGCTTTACAAGAATTTATTGCTACAAGAATTGACAGATCAAGGGTTGCATCCATGATCTATAGCACATATCAGAACAGAGGACATGGTCTTGGATTCATTGGAGGTAGCTCGAATGAAGTGATTCTGAAACCTGGTCCTGATGGCACCAGAGAAGCGTTGAAAAATCACTTTGTAAGTGAGTCTGATGAAGTCAACACAGTGACTCATTCAGAACCTACAACTTCAAGTTCTAAGGTTTTGACTAAGTCAAAATCTCAGAATGTAAAGTCAAAAGTTCTGAAAAACTTTGAACCTAAAGCTTCAATGATTCAGTCTCTAAAACATTCAGAGTCTGATAAACGGACTCTGAAAAGGCCAGAGTATGAAAAACAGAAGCCTAAATTTCAAAGAAGAGAAACTGTGGAAGGCAAGTTGAATCCTAAACTGAACGGTTCTAAACCCAAGGTGTGGAAGAAAACACTGCCAATGACTTCAAGACGCACCTTACGAAAGGAATTCAATGGTTCAAGGACTAACCCAAGAGGACCCATGAGGATATGGGTACCTAAGTCTGAAATTATTGATGCTGCAGGTATGTCTAAAAGGACTAGAAAAGCAGAAGGCTTGGTACCTGGACAGTGGTTGCTCGCGTCACATGACGGGAGAAAAGTCTATGTTAACCATGAAAGAGGGAGGATTTGTGGGATTTGGAGGAAACCAGACTGGAAAAATCATTGGTACTAGAACCATTGGTAACTCTCTTATCTCTATTAGTAATGTGTGCTTCGTTGATGGGCTTAGACATAACCTACTGAGCATAAGTCAATTATGTGACAGTGGTTATGATGTTTTGTTTAATAAGAACAACTGCGCTGTGGTTAACAAGGATGATCAATCCATAGTCTTCAAGGGAAAGAGAAGAAACAATGTCTACAAGATAAAATTCTCTGAACTGATTGATCAAAAGGTAGTTTGCCTTTTTTCAATGGGTGATAAGAAGTGGTTGTGGCATAGACGATTGTGACACGCAAACTAGAGGTTAATCTCTAAGCTTAGTAAGTTGCAACTAGTCAAAGGCTTACCAGACATTGACTATCATTCAGATGCTCTTTGCGAAGCATGAGAGAAAGGGAAAATTGTCAAGAGTTCCTTCAAACGGAAAGAAATTGTTTCTACTTCCAGACCCTTGGAGTTACTTCATATTGATTTATTTGGACCAGTTAACACTGCATCCTTATATGGAAGTAAATATGGACTAGTCATTGTTGATGACTACAGCTGATGGAGTTGGGTTAAGTTTATGAAAACTAAAGATGACTCATATTCTGTGTTTAGTAAATTCTGCATCCAAATTCAATCTGAAAAAGAATTGAAAATCTTGAAAGTCAGAAGTGATCATGGAGGAGAATTTGAAAATGAGCCTTTTGAGGTTTTCTGTGAAAAACATGGAATTATTCATGAATTCTCTGCACCTAGAACTCCACATCAAAATGGAGTTGTAGAGAGAAAGAATAGAACCTTACAAGAAATGACTAGAACCATGATCCATGAGAACAATCTGGCTAAACATTTTTGGGCAGAAGCAGTAAACACAGCATGTTATGTTCAGATGTACTTGTTATGTCCTGAACAATAAAGTCTATCTAAAGAAATTTGATGCCAAAGCTCAAAAGGGAATCTATGCATGTCAAGTTTGATAACAAAGTACCTGGAAGTGAAACTCTAGAGCAAGATGAAAGTTATGCAGGATCTCAAGATTCTGATAGCAACTCAGAATCTGATCAGATTCCAGAATTTGAAGATACTTCAGAAGCTGGAGCATCCCCTGAAGTTCCTAATGAAGAAGCTCAAGATGGTTCTCAGCAAGCTAGTCAATCCAAACATTCATTCAAATACAAGTCTTCACATTCTGAGGATCAGATTATTGGCAATAAAGACAGTCCCAGAAGAACTAGATCGTATTTCAGACAAGAAGAGTCTGCTTTGGGATTATTATTTTTTATTGAACCAACCTCTATTGAAGAAGCACTTGGAGATGGAGGATGGATTCTGGCAATGCAAGATGAACTTAATCAATTCAAAAGGAATGAAGTGTGGGATATAGTAGCTAAGCCTGAACACAAGAACATCATTGCAACTAAATGGGTGTTCAGTAATAAGCTTAGTGAACAAGAAGAAGTAATCAGAAACAAGGCCAGACTTGTTGCGCAGGGCTACAGTCAACAAGAAGGCATTGATTACACAGAAACATTTGCTCCAGTTGCAAGATTGGAAGCAATCAGGTTACTTCTTTCCTATGCAGTAAATCACAACATAACCCTATATCAAATGGACGTTAAGAGTGCATTTCTTAATGGTGTCATTTCTGAAGAAGTCTATGTCAAACAACCTCCCGGCTTTGAAGATTTAAAACATCCAGAGCATGTTTGTAAATTGAAGAAATCACTATATGGCTTGAAACAGGCTCCTAGAGCTTGGTATGAAAGACTGAGTAATTTCTTAATTCAAAACAACTTTGAACGAGGGCAAGTTGACACTACACTATTCAAAAAGACTCTGAAGAAAGACATTCTTATTGTTCAGATTTATGTTGATGATATCATTTTTGGTTCTACAAATAGTTCACTTTGCAAAGTGTTTTCCAAAGTAATGCAGGATGAATTTGAAATGAGCATGATGGGAGAATTGAAGTTCTTTCTAGGAATTCAAATCAACCAATGCAAAGATGGAGTCTATGTTCATCAGTACAAATACACGAAAGAGCTCTTGAAGAAGTTCAATCTTGAGGACTGCAATGAAATGAACACTCCAATGCATCCAACCTGCACTCTGAGCAAAGAAGATTAAGGAACCAAAGTTGATCAGAAGCTGTATAGAGGTATGATTGGTTCTTAGTTATACCTAACTGCATCCAGACCAGATATTTTATTCAGTGTATGTCCGTGTGCAAGGTTTCAATCAGATCCTAGAGAGTCTCACTTAACAGCTGTTAAGAGAATCTTTAGATATCTGAAAGGAACTACCAATCTTGGACTTCTGTACAAGAAATCCTTTGATTATAAGCTAGTTGGATTCTGTGATGTTGACTATGCTGGAGACAGGATTGAAAGAAAATCAACTAGTGGCAATTGTCATTTTTTGGGAGAGAATCTGATATCCTGGGCTAGCAAGAGGCAAGCAACTTTTGTATTGTCTACAGCAGAAGCAGAATACATTTCAGCTGCTAGTTGTTGTACACAGCTACTCTGGATGAAACATCAGCTTGAGGATTACCAAATAACTGAAAACTGTATCCCAATTTATTGTGATATTACAGCAGCTATATGTTTACCTAAGAATCCAATTCTGCATTCAAGAGCAAAGCACATTGAGATTAAACATCATTTTATAAGAGACTATGTTCAAAAAGGAATTCTAGATATTCAATTCATTGATACTGATCATCAATGGGCTGATATATTTACTAAACCTTTATCTGTTGAAAGATTTGATTTTATAAAGAAAAATTTGAACATGTGTTATGTCTCTGGTTAATGTGCGCCTCTGATAGACTTTCAGACTCTGTTAAGGAATCTTAGACTCTCAGAAGCTCGTATTAGTGGAAGCATGACTATTGAGTTAAGTAACACCTGCCCCACTACGGTGACAGTTTCTTTTTAGTTTCTCAGACGTGGCCTGTCTGTATTGGGTAAGAACTCAAAGGGCAATGATTTCATTACGTTTAACAAGTTACCTTCGCAACTTCCCAATACTTTTACGGCTGCATGCTTACTTTAGTTATTACTCTTGTTTGTTTGTCCCATACTCTTTCCAAACGGTTATCAACTCTTTTCTATAAATACCTATCACACACAACTCACTTCTCTTTTCACACTTTGATTTTTCTCTGAACATTCATCTTGTTTTCAATCTTTGTAAAACTTTTTATTCCCTAAATCAAAACCTAGAAAACTTCAAATGGCAAGTGATTTTATTCAATCTGGTGTGTTAGTCAAAACTGGTAAATCATACGTGATTAAACCCAGAACCATGAACCTCATCAAAGAAACTCTGGAAGTTCATGTTGAATCTCCAATAGATTTCGGCTCTCTCATTCGTCACGGTGTAGACGTCTCTTCTCATTTCTTATCACAAGGAATGATGAGTTATTTCAGTATGTTGAATGGACTAACATATCAGGAGCTAGTAAAAGATTTCTGGGTTAGGGCAGAAGTCTTCGACAAGGATAATGCTACCATTGAAAAACTTTCCAAGGTATGTGATGTACCACATGTGCTGGGCTATAAGGAAAAGCCAATCTGAATCCAGAAGACAAGTTTCTTTTGGAAGGCTAATTTATGAGATTTTGTATCAAGGAGGCCTCTTGAAGGTCTTATCAGAATCTGGTGTAGTATCAGACGCTCATCTTAGAACAGTGGCTGGGAGAATCATCAACGGTAAAACTCTTCAATACATAAAGATTGTCAAAAGATTCAATCCTTTTAATCAAGATATGAGGGAATCTTATGTGAAATCAGACTTGATGATGGACTTCCCTCCTATTTCCAAAGAAGACAATCTTGAAGTCCTTGCAAGATTTGTGGTAGATTACTTCAATGAAACTGGTAGAATAATCAACTTTTCTGCCATTCTTGAGACTGCTGGAGGAGGACCTCTTAAGGTTAAAGGGAAAAGGACCAAGGAAGTGATTCCAAAGGAAGAGGAAGAGAAGCAAGAGCCTCTCAAGAAGAAGATGAAATCTACAGCTCTTATAGAAGTGACTATTGGTGCCTCTGAGACCATAGCTCCCATGCCTTTGTCTGTATCTTCTGCATCCAAGGAAATTTAGGAAAGGATAAAAAAACCCAAGGATGAGAAGAAAGCTAAGAAAGACGAGAAGAAGGCAAAGAAAGATGAGAAGAAAGCCAAGAAAGGAAGGCTGACAGAGATAATGAGAAATTAGCTGAAGAGATTGCTGAATTCCTTGATACTGACTCTGATGGTGAAGAAAGTTAGATCAAGAAAAGAAAGATGGAAGTGGTTCCTGTGGCTAAGGATGTAGCACAGAAGATAGGTACTTTTGTATCTATGATTGAGGATGAACATGCTGCTGGCAAGGCAATGGCAGCAGAAGTGGTTGCTGAAGAACTTAAGGAAGAAACTGTTAAAGAAGCTGCTAAGTTGCTTGCATCAGCTCTGAAACAGAAGAGTCAGGTGGCTCCTGCAGAAGCTGATCTATCAGAAGCCACTTTGTCTGATGCTTCTGATCATCATGCATCTCCAGAAGCTGGAATTGGCACCTCTGGTAATGTGGCATTTAACTCACCTTCCTCTACGAATCAAGAGTCTTCATCTGATACTGAATCAGATAACAAACCCTTGAGCCAAATTCTTCCCTCCCTCAGAAACTCATCCCCATCTCCAATCAAACCCTTATCATCCTTTGACCCACTTGACCCCAAAATAGTTGAATATGTTGATTCAACTATGGACAGGGTTATTCAAGACACCATCACAGTGTCTATGAACTTACCTGCTGACCACCCTGCTCAACCATCATTTCTCAAACCGCTTCAGGCAATTCAACCTTCTGAAGAGCCTGAAGTAACCATTCATTCAACTCAACCATCCCTCCAACATGAGCCTATTTGTGTATACTCTCCAGACACCCTAGATTCTCTTGAGAAACACCTAGGAGGAGAACTACCAAAAACCCCTGCTAAATCCAAATCAACAAAAGCTACAGAATCTGTCTCTAAACCAGACTCTGTACCTCAACCTACAGAAATTCTTACCATAGCTTCTGTTGAACCTTTAGAAACTGTAGAGGAACCAGTCTCTGAGATTCTGGAACAAGCTTTATATATCATACCAGAACCTGTAACAGAATGCATAGCAGAGCCTGTGTTTGAAACGGTTCCTGAACCTCTTTCTGAACCTATAACTATTGTAACTGGTCTTGAAACCTTACAAGCTATAATAGCCTCTCAACCCTCAAATTCTGAACCTCACAACCTCTTTGATTCGTTAAGGATAGATGAGTTCTATGCTTCGTCAAACTCTAAGCTCAAGGACATTATTGAGCAAAGGTTTGTGCATATCCTTAATGTAAGCTATGAGGATAAGTTCTCCACTTTGAAGACTGGATTTTTGGACTTTGTCACCAAAAATCAGAAGCCTGCTGTCAAGAAACAAGCTATTGTTACTGCCAAGCATGTGGAAGAAGTTAAGAGAGCTGAGAAAGCCAAAGCTAAGAAGAAAGCTCCTATTCTGCGGATTGAGTATAAACCATTCTTTGATGAAGATCGATAAAATCCCAGAGAAACAATGGTTTTTAATTCATTAAGGAGGAGGCTTCATAGAGTTGAAGAAGAAGCAAGACTTGAAAGAGAAGCTCATCTGAGAAGAACTGAAGCTTTGGAAGAGATTGTCAAGAAGCAGCAAGAAGATCTCCAGAAATTGATGGATCACCTTGCCAAACAAAACCAATCTTAGTTGCATTTCTTTTTGTTTTGTTTGTAACTTGATTCTGCTGTTTTCTTTTATCTTCTGTAACTTCGTTTTTAAGATTATTCAAGTTCTTACTTATCTTGTGCCTCTGATATATATAATGTGCTTTGAATCTTCTATGTTTTTCGCTCTGAATCTTGTTTTCCTTAAAAAAAAAATTACCCTTACCTGAAGTCATTTAAAAAGGGGGAGAAACTTGTTTCTAAACCTTTTTGTTGATGACAAAAGGGGGAGAAGGAAAGCTTTGTGAGATTTGTGACTTTTTTCAAACTGTATGGAGAAAGTATCTGCAAGTTCTATGAAAAGTTAAAGGGAAATTTGCGAAAGGTGCTTACTTAGATTCTGAGCCCTCGTTTGAAGAATCTGTTCTCTAATTTGTCTATTATTATCAGAATTAATTCAACTGTTTATGAAATTTGAATTTAATTAACTTGGATAGAACTTAGGGGGAGCTTACAAACCTCAACTTAAGAACTATCACACTCAGGGGGAGTCAGAGCTTACAAATCTCAGACTCTGAGCTTACAAACCTTAGACCCCTTAAGTCAACCTGTTAATAAGATTAACAACAATTGACCTTTTGAATACTGATGTTTGTCATCATCAAAAAGGGGGATATTGTTGGAACAAAGGTGTTCAGCAATACCACATTTTGAGTTTTGATGATAACAAGGTATTAAAAATTGTCAATTGGATATGCTAATATTTGTTTGAGTATACAGGATATTAATCAAGATTTTGATCTTAGAAAGTATTTTGTTTGAACATTTTAAGAGCAAAGATCTAGAGAAGCTTGTTGCTTGTGATTCTGTATCGAAGAGAGTCTGAAGACTGTATCGAAGAGAGTCTGAAGACTGTATCGAAGAAGAGTCTGAAGACTATCAAAGTCTGAAGACTATCAGAACCTGAAGACCAAGAGAGTCTGAAAATCATCAGAAGCTGAAGTGCTACAGTGAGTCTGAAGCCTGCAATCTAAAGATCTGCTTAGAAGGATTTCTATAGGCATTACGATGCAAAAGAAACTCTCAATTGGAGTAACGGCTAGCTTCAAAGTCAACTTGAGCGTGGGATGCTCAACGACAAAGAATGCAGGATAGTACAGAGTACGTTGTACGAACTCTGTTTTCACTACTCCACTACCTCGTACAGTTTGGCAACTGTGTCTACCGGTATTAATCTTCAAAAGGAATGGAATTCAAAATATGCAATTGAAGGACTATTAACATATCAAGCAACAGATAATATCTATTGATCAAGCTTCAGAAATCATCCTGATGTGCTAGATGACTCAACGTCTCTTTCCAACGCCTATATAAAGGATATAATACTTGAAGAATTGTTAGACTCTACAACTGAAAAACTACGCTGCATTGCTATCGTATTCAACTGATTCTTAACAGAAACACATCAACAACTTAGATTATTCTTACAAACTGAGTATTCTAGAATTTCTAAGTTAAGCAGAAAAACAGAGTCTGTCTTTGTTTGAAACAGAGTCTGTCTTTGTTTGTAATTGGAACACGTTTGATTGTTTGTCAAGTGTTTCAACACTATTCAATTTATTGGAACAAAGGTGTTCAGGAATACCACGTTTAGAGTTTTAATGATAACAAGGTATTAAAAATTGTCAATTGGATATGCTAATATTTGTTTAAGTATGCAGGATATTAATCAAGATTTATATCTTAGAAAGTATTCTGTTTGAACATTTTAAGAGCAAAGATCTAGAGAAGCTTGTTGCTTGTGATTTTGTATCGAAGAGAGTCTGAAGACTGTATCGAAGAGAGTCTGAAGATTGTATCGAAGAGAGTCTGAAGACTGTATCGAAGAGAGTCTGAAGACTATTAGAATCTGAAGACTATTAGAATCTGAAAACCAAGAGAGTCTGAAGATCATCAGAAGCTAGAGTGCTACAGTGAGTCTGAAGCCTGCAATCTGAAGATCAGCTAACAAGGATTTCTAAAGGCATTACGATGCAAAAGAAACTCTCATTTGGAGTAACGGCTAGCTTCGAAGTCAACTAGAGCGTGGGATGCTCAACGACAAAGAATGCAGGTCAGTATAGAGTACGTTGTACGAACTCTGTTTCCACTACTCCACTACCTCGTACAGTTTGACAACTGTGTCTACCGGTATTAATCTTCAAAAGGAATGGAATTCAAAATATGCAAGTGAAGGACTATTACCATATCAAGCAACAGATCAACATCTACTGATCAAGCTTCAGAAATCATCCTGATGTGCTGGATGACTCAACGTCTCTTTTCAACGCCTATATAAAGTATAGAAGACTTGAAGAATTGTTGGACTCTACAACTGAAATACTACGCTGCATTGCTATCGTATTCAACTGAGTCTTAACAGTAACACATCAACAACTTACAAACTGAGTATTCTAGAATTTCTAAGTTAAGCAGAAAAACAGAGTCTGTCTTTGTTTGAAACAGAGTCTGTCTTTGTTTGTAATTGGAACACGTTTGATTGTTTGTCAAGTGTTTCAACACTATTCAATTTGTTGGAACAAAGGTGTTCAACATATCCACGTTTTGAGTTTTAATGATAAAAAGGTATTAAAAATTGTCAATTGGATATGCTAATATTTGTTTAAGTATGCATGATATTAATCAAGATTTATATCTTAGAAAGTATTATGTTTGAACATTTTAAGAGCAAAGATCTAGAGAATCTTGTTGCTTGTGATTCTGTATCGAAGAGAGTCTGAAGACTGTATCGAAGAGAGTTTGAAGACTATCAGAGTCTGAAGACTATCAGAATCTGAAAACCAAGAGAGTCTGAAGATCATCAGAAGCTAGAGTGCTACAGTGAGTCTGAAGCCTGCAATCTGAAGATCAGCTAACAAGGATTTCTAAAGGCATTACGATGCAAAAGAAACTCTCATTTGGAGTAACGGCTAGCTTCGAAGTCAACTTGAGCGTGGGATGCTCAACGACAAAGAATGCATGTCAGTACAGAGTACGTTGTACGAACTCTGTTTCCACTACTCCACTACCTCGTACAGTTTGGCAACTGTGTCTACCGGTATTAATCTTCAAAAGGAATGGAATTCAAAAAATGCAAGTGAAGGACTATTACCATATCAAGCAACAGATCAACAGCTATTGATCAAGCTTCAGAAATCATCATGATGTGCTGGATGACTCAACGTCTCTTTTCAACGCCTATACAAAGGATAGAATACTTGAAGAATTGTTGGACTCTACTACTGAAAAAAATACAATGCATTGCTATCGTATTCAACTGAGTCTTAACAAAAACACATCAACAACTTAGATTATTCTTACAAACTGAGTAATCTAGAATTTCTAAGTTAAGCAGAAAAACAGAGTCTGTCTTTGTTTGAAACAGAGTCTGTCTTTTTTGTAATTGAAACACGTTTGATTGTTTGTCAAGTGTTTCAACTCTATTCAATTTTCTGTAAATTGTGTCAGAAGTCTCTTGCTTGTGTGCTTGAGCAAAGAAGTCTCTTGGCTACGTCCTTGAGCAAAGAAGTCTCCTAGTTGTGTCTTTGAGCATTGGAAGTCTCTTGCCTGTGTGCTTGAGCATTGGAAGTCTCTTACTGTGTGTTTGAGAAACTTGTAATAGATATTACATTTTAGTGGAACTCTCCTTGGAAGTGCAAGGGGGACAGGACTACTTCCGGTTTGTGGAAGGAACCTGTATAAGTGCTTGTGTTCTCTCTTCTCTCTATCTCTTGATTATTTCCGCTGCATCAGAACCTAATCTCCCATCAGACTCTGATCCCATTCAGACTCTGATTTTAAGGAATTAGATTCTCACTCTTCAAGAGCTGCGAAAAGCTAACACAATTCAACCCCCCCTTCTTGTGTTTTTCTAACCTTCAGTTGGTATCAGAGCTCCGGCTCTGTTGTCATAGCACTTAACCGTGTGACAGAAAAGATCCAGAGAAAAACATGTCTTCCAGTGAACCTTCTTCTTCTGGTGCTACTTCTGGTGCTGCTATACCATATGACTATGGATCCAATAACAACAGTAAAAATGCTGATTATGGAAAAATTCCTAAGTTCAATGGTGATCCTGAAGAATTTTCTTGGTGGAAAACCAACTTCTACAGCTATGTCATGGGTCTTGATGAAGAACTCTGGGACATACTTGAAGATGGTGTTGCTGACTTACAACTTGATGACGAAGGTGCTGCCATTGACCGTAAACTTCACACTGCTGCTCAAAAGAAAATCTACAAGAAACATCATATCATCAGAGGAGCTCTTGTCACTTCTATTCCTTAATCGGAATACATGAAGATGAGTGACAAATCTACTGCTAGAGCCATGTTTGCTTCTCTCTGTGCTAACTATGAAGGAAGCAAAAAGGTCAGGGAAGCTAAAGCTCTTCTATTAGTTCATCAGTATGAACTATTCAAGATGAAAGAGGATGAAAGTATTGAGCAGATGTATTCAAGATTTCAAACTCTAGTATCTGGTCTTTAGATACTAAAGAAAAGTTATATAGCTTCTGATCATGTTAGCAAGATTCTAAGGAGCTTACCCTCTAGATGGAGACAAAAGGTTACTACAATTGAGGAGGCTAAAGATTTAAACACTTTAAGTGTTGAAGAGCTTGTAAGCTCTCTCAAGGTTCATGAGTTAAGTCTCAATGAACATGAGTCTGCAAGAAAGTCCAAAACCATTGCTTTAAAATCAAAGGGAAGGTCCTCAAAAGCTCTCAAGGTTGAAGAGTCTAAAAATGAATCTTCAGCTTCTGAAAGCTCAAAGGAAGATCCTGATATTGCAAAGGAAATGGCTATGCTTTCAAGCAGAATGCAGTACCTTGCTAAAAAGAACAAGAGATTTATGAGCAAGAGCAGTGGGAAGGGTTTCAAAAAATAGGAACAGAAAGGTTGCTTCAACTGCAAGAAGACTGGACATTTTATTGCTGACTGTCCAGAGCTGCAGAAGGAGAAATCCAAGTCAAAAAGGCCAACCTTCAAGCCAAGCAAGTTTAAGAAGAAAATCAAGAAAAGTCTGATGGCTACCTGGGAAGATCTTGATAATGAGTCAGGGTCTGAGGATGATGATGCTGATGGTGAAGCCAATGTAGCTGTTGGACTAATGGCTACAACCGAATCTGTAAAAGAGACACCTGAGGCAGAATCAGATGCAGACTCTGAAAGTGAAACAGAGGTATATTCTGAACTCACAAGATCTGAATTAAAAGATTCTGTCAAAGAACTTCTTGGTCATTTTAAAGCTAAAAACACTGAGTTAAAGAAAGTCAAACAACAGCTTGATAAGTTGTCAAAAAGACATAATTCAACTCTGTTGGAGTTAGAAAGTTTAAAAGAAGAAATTGACACTTTATTGATCAAGAAGTGTAGCTGTAAATATTTGAGTGAGCAAGATGTTGCTTTGCAAGAATTTAATGCTACTGGAATTGACAGATCAAGGGTTGCATCCATGATTTATAGCACGTATCAGAACAGATGACAGGGTCTTGGATTCATTGGAGGAAGCTCGAATGAAGTGATTCTGAAACCTGGTCCTGATGGAGCCAGAGAACCGTTGAAAAATCACTTTGTAAGTGAGTCTGATGAAGTCAACACAGTAAATCGTTCAGAACCTACAACTTCAAGTTCTAAGGTTCTGACTAAGCCAAAATCTCAGAATGTAAAGTTAAAAGTTCTGAAAAACTTTGAACCTAAAGCTTCAATGATTCAGACTCTAAAACATTCAGAGTCTGATAAACAGACTCTAAAAAAGCCAGAGTCTGAAAAACAAAAGCCTAAGTTTCAAAGAAGAGAAACTGTGAAAAGCAAGTTGAAACCTATACCAAATGATTCTAAGCACAAGGTGTGGGAGAAAACACTGCCAATGACTTCAAGACGCAACTTACGAAAGAAATTCAACGGTTCAAGGACTAACCCAAGAGAACCCATGAGAATATAGGTACCTAAGTCTGAAATTATTGATGTTGCAGGTATGTCTAAAAGGACTAGAAAAGCAGAAGGCTTGGTACTAACCCTAACCCTAACCATGAAAGAGGGAGGAACTGTGGGATTTGGAGGAAACCAGACTGGCAAAATCATTGGTACTGGAACCATTGGTAACTCTCTGATCTCAATTAGTAATGTGTGGTTTGTTGATGGGCTTAGACATAACTTACTGAGCATAAGTCAATTATGTGACAGTGGTTATGATGTTTTATTCAATAAGAACAACAGCACTGTGGTTAACAGGGATGATCAATCCATAGTCTTCAAGGGAAAAAGAAGAAACAATGTCTACAAGATAAAATTCTCTGAACTGACTGATCAGAAGGTAGTTTGCCTTTAGTCAATGGGTGATAAGAAGTGGTTGTGGCATAGACGGTTGGGACACGCTAACTGGAGATTAATCTCTAAGCTTAGCAAGATGCAACTAGTTAAAGGCCTACCGGACATTGACTATCATTCAGATGCTCTTTGCGGAGCATGTCAGAAAGGGAAAATTGTCAAGAGTTCCTTCAAGCCGAAAGAAATTGTTTCTACTTCCAGACCCTTGGAGTTACTTCATATTGATTTATTTGGACTAGTTAGCACTGCATCCTTATATGGAAGTAAATATGGATTAGTCATTGTTGATGATTACAGCAGATGGAGTTGGGTTAAGTTTCTGAAAACTAAAGATGACTCATATTCCGTGTTTAGTAAATTCTGCATCCAAATTCAATCTGAAAAAGAATTGAAAATCTTGAAAGTCAGAAGTGATCATGGAGGAGAATTTGAAAATGAGCCTCTTGAGGTTTTCTGTGAAAAACATGGAATTATTCATGAATTCTCTGCACCTAGAACTCCACAACAAAATGGAGTTGTAGAGAGAAAGAACAGAACCTTACAAGAAATGGCTAGAACCATGATCCATGAGAACAATCTGGCTAAACATTTTTGTGCAGAAGCAGTAAACACAACTTTTTATGTTCAGAACAGAATCTATATCAGACCTCTGTTGAACAAAACAGCATATGAACTCTTTAAAGGAAGGAAACCTAACATATCTTATTTTCATCATTTCATATGTACTTGTTATGTCCTGAACAATAAAGTCTATCTAAAGAAATTTGATGCCAAAGCTCAAAAGGGAATCTTCTTAGGTTACTCTGAACGTTCTAAGGCATACAGACTGTATAATTCAGAAACACAATGTGTTGAAGAATCTATGCATGTCAGATTCGATGACAAAGTGCCTGGAAGTGAAATTCCAGAGGAAGATGAAAGTTATGCAGGATCTCAAGATTCTGATGACAACTCATAATCTGATCAGATTCCAAAATCTGAAGATACTTCAGAAGCTGGAGCATCCCCTGAAGTTCCTAATGAAAAAGCTTCTGAAGAAGCTCAAGATGGTTCTCAGCAAGCTAGTCAATCCAAACATTCATTCAAATACAAGTCTTCACATCCTGAGGATCATATTATTGGCAATAAAGACAGTCCCAGAAGAACTAGATCGTATTTCAGACAAGAAGAGTCTGCTTTGGGATTATTATCTGTTATTGAACCAACCTCTATCGAAGAAGCACTTGGAGATGAAAGATGGATTCTGGCAATGCAAGACGAACTTAATCAATTCAAAAGGAATGAAGTATGGGATCTTGTAGCTAAGCCTGAACACAAGAACTTCATTGGAACTAAATGGGTGTTCAGAAATAAGCTTAGTGAACAAGGAGAAGTAATCAGAAACAAAGCCAGACTTGTTGTGCAGGGCTACAGTCAACAAGAAGGCATTGATTACACAAAAACATTTTCTCCAGTTGCATGATTGGAAGCAATCAGGTTACTTCTTTCCTATGCAGTAAATCACATCATAACCCTGTATCAAATGGATGTTAAGAGTGCATTTCTTAATGGTGTCATTTCTGAAGAAGTGTATGTCAAACAACCTCCTGGATTTGAAGATTTAAAACATCCAGAGCATGTTTATAAATTGAAGAAATCACTCTATGGCTTGTAACAAGCTCCCAGAGCTTGGTATGAAAGACTGAGTAATTTCTTAATTCAAAATAACTTTGAACGAGGGCAAGTTGACACTATACTATTCAGAAAGACTCTGAAGAAAGACATTCTGATAGTTCAGATTTATGTTGATGATATCATTTTTGGTTCTACAAATAGTTCACTATGCAAAGAGTTTTCCAAAGTAATGCAGGATGAGTTTGAAATGAGCATGATGGGAGAATTGAAGTTCTTTCTAGGAATTCAAATCAACCAATGCAAAGATGGAGTCTATGTTCATCAGTCCAAATACACGAAAGAGCTCCTGAAGAAGTTCAATCTTGAGGACTGCAAAGAAATGAACACTCCAATGCATCCAACCTGTACTCTGAGCAAAGAAGATCAAGGAACCAAAGTTGATCAGAAGCTGTATAGAGGTATGATTGGTTCTTTGTTATACCTAACTGCATCCAGACCAGATATTTTATTCAGTGTCTGTCTGTGTGCAAGGTTTCAATCAGATCCTAGAGAGTCTCACTTAACAGCTGTTAAGAGAATCTTTAGATATTTGAAAGGAACTACCAATCTTGGACTTCTGTACAAGAAATCCTCTGATTATAAGCTAGTTGGATTCTGTGATGCTGACTATGATGGAGACAGGATTGAAACAAAATCAATTAGTGGCAATTGTCAATTTTTGGGAGAGAATCTGATATCCTGGGCTAGCAAGAGGCAAGCAACTATTGCATTGTCTACAGCAGAAGCAGAATACATCTCAGCTGCTAGTTGTTGTACATAGCTACTCTGGATGAAACATCAGCTTAAGGATTATCAAATAACTGAAAACTGTATCCTAATTTATTGTGATAATACAGTAGCTATATGTTTATCTAAGAATTCAATTCTGCATTCAAGAGCAAAGCACATTGAGATTAAACATCATTTTATAAGAGACTATGTTCAAAAAGGAATTTTAGATATTCAATTCATCGATACTGATCATCAATGGGCTGATATATTTACTAAACCTTTATCTGTTGAAAGATTTGATTTTATAAAGAAAAATTTGAACATGTGTTATGTCTCTGGTTAATGTGCGCTTCTAAAAACAGAATTCAGACTCTGAAAGATAGTCAGAAGCAAATTGAGAATCAGACTCTCTTTTGGAGACTCTGGTGAAAATAAGCTTCTGATAAACCTCCAGACTCTGTTAAGGAATCTTAGACTCTCGGAAGCTCGTATTAGTGGAAGCATGACTGTTGAGTTCAGTAACACCTGACCCACTACGGTGACAGTTACTTTTTAGTTTCTCAGACGTGGCCTGTCTGTATTAGGTAAGAACTCAAAGGGCAATGATTTCATTACGTTTAACAAGTTACATTCGCATTGTCCCAATATTTTTATGGCTGCATGCTCTTTTTATTTATTGTTTGTGTTTGTTTGTCCCCTATTCTTTCCAAACGGTTATCAAACTTTTTCTATAAATACCTATCACACACAACTCACCTCTCTTTTCACTCTTTGATTTTTTTCTATGAACAATCTTCTTGTTTTCAATCTCTGTAAAACTTTTTGTTCTCAAAAATCAAAAACCTAGAAACCTCTCAAATGGCAAGTGATCTCATTCAATCTGGTGTGCTAGTCAAAACTGGAAAATCATATGTGATTAAACCCAGAACGATGAATCTCATTAAAGAAACTCTGGAAATTCAAGTTGAATCTCCTATAGACTTTGGCTCTCTTAATCGTCACGGAGTGGACGTCTCCTCTCATTTCTTATCACAAGGAATGATGACCTATTTCGGTATGTTGAATGAACCAACATATCAGGAGCTGGTAAGAGATTTATGGGTTAGGGCAGAAGTCTTCGACAAGGATGAAGCTACCATTGAAGAAACAGCTGCAATCATGAACAACCCTAAGCTGGCTGGCAAAAGTAGAGAGGAAATGGGTTTAAGACCGTACAAAGGTCTTGAAATCAGGTCCGCTGTGAAGGGGATTCCAGTCCTTATCACTTAAGAGGTGGTTGCCAGAGCTTGTCAAGTGGTGAATGAAGGAAAATTTCAGTGGAATGTCCAGAAGAAGAGTGACTGGACGGGTATCTGCAACAAACTCTAATTTGAAGGGAGACCCTCAAATAAGTTGGTTGACATGCATCCAGAGCACAGGGTGCTTCTGAAGATCATACTGGATAGTATGCTTCAGAAAGGTGGAGGAACAGACACTTTGTCTGTTGATAAATAAAATAAAGATAAACTTTTCAAGGTATGTGATGCACCACATGTGTTGGGCTATAAAGAAAAGCCAATCTGAATCCAGAAGACAAGTTCCTTTTGGAAGGCTAATCTCTGAGATTCTGTATCAAGGAGGCCTCTTGAAGGTCTTATCAGAATCTGGTGTAGTATCAGACGCTCATCTTGGAACAGTTACTGGGAGAATCATCAACGGTAAAACTCTTCAATACATGAAGATTGTCGAAAGATTTAATCCTTCTAAGCATGATATGAGGGAATCTTATGTGCAATCAGACTTGATGATGGACTTCCCTCCTATTTTCAAAGAAGATAATCCTAAAGTCCTTGCAAGATTTGTGGTGGATTACTTCAACGAAACTGGTAGAATAATCAGCTATTCTGCCATTCCTGAGACTTCTGGAGGAGGACCTCTTAAGTTTAAAGGGAAAAGGACCAAGGAAGTGATTTCTAAGGAAGAGGAAGAGAAGCAAGAGCCTCTCAAGAAGAAGATCAAATCTATAGCTCTTCCAGGAGTAACTATTGGTGCCCCTAAGACCATAGCTCTCATGCCTTCATCCGTATCTTCTGCATCCAAGTAAATCAAGGATAAGATAAAGAAACCCAAGGATGAGAAGAAAGCTAAGAAAGACGAGAAAAAGTCAAAGAATGATGAGAAGAAAGCGAAGAAAGGCAAGGCTGACAGAGATTATGTGAAACTAGCTGTAGAGATTGCTGAATTCCTTGATACTGACTTTGATAGAGAAGAAAGTCAAATCAAGAAGAGAAAGATGGAAGAGGTTCATGTGGCTAAGGATGTAGCACAGAAGATAGGTACTTCTGTATCTATGATTGAGGATGAACATGCTGCTGGTAAGGCAATGGCAGCAGAAGTGGTTGCTGAAGAACTTAAGGAAGAAACTGTTAAAGAAGCTGCTAAGTTGCCTGCATCTGCTCTGAAACAGAAGAGTGAGGTTGCTCCTGCAGAAGGTGAAATATCAAAAGCTACTATGTCTGATCATCATGCATCTCCAGAAGCTGGAATAGGCACCTCTGGTAATGTGGCATTTAACTCACCTTCCTCTACGAATCAAGAGTCTTCATCTGATACTGAATCAGATAACAAACCCTTGAGTCAAATTCTTCCCTCCCTCAAAAATTCATCCCCCTCACCAATCAAACCCCTATCATCCCATAACCCACTTGACCCTAAAATAGTTGAATATGTTGATTCAACTATGGACAGAGTTATTCAAGACACCATCACAGTGTCTATGAACTTACCTGCTAACCACCCTGCTCAACCATCTTTTCTCAAACCACTTCAGGCAATTCAACCTTCTGAAGGGCCTGAAGTTACCATTCATTCAACTCAACCATCCCACCAACATGAGCCTATTTGTGTAGACTCTCTAGACACCCTAGATTATCTTGAGAAACACCTAGGAGGAGAACTACCAAAAACCCCTGCTAAATCCAAATCAACAAAAGATACAGAATCTGTTTCCAAACCAGACTCTATACCAAAACCTACAGAAATTCTCATCGTTGCTTCTGTTGAACCCTCAAAACCTGTTGAGGAACCAGTCTCTGAAATTCAGGAACAAGCTTCTGATATCCTATCAGAACCTGTAACAGAATGCATAGAAGAGTCTGTGTCTGAAACGGTTCCTGAACCTCTTTCTGTATCCAGAACAGTTGTACCTGGTTTTGAAACCTTTCAAGCTTTAAGAGTCTCTCAACCCTCAACTTCTGAACCTCAAAACCTCTTTGATTCGTTAAGGATAGATGAGTTCTATGCTTCATCAAACACTAAGCTCAAGGACATTATTGAGCAAAAGTTTGTGCCTATCCTAAATGTAAGCTATGAGGATAAGTTCTCCACTTTGAAGACTGAATTTTTGGATTTTGTCACCAAAATTCAGAAGGCTGCTGTCAAGGAACAAGCCATTGTTACTGCCAAGCATGTGGAAGAAGTTAAGAGAGCTGAGGATGTAACAGCCCAATTTTACGATTATTTAATTTTAATTGTTTTACGTGTGTTTATTCATGTATGTGTGCATTTTCATGAGTTTTCGTGTTAGGAGGGTATTTTGGTAATTTAAACTTAAGGGTATTTTAGTCTTTTGCGAGGAAGGGTAATTTAGTAACCTTGTGATAATAATTATTTTAGCATTCTAGTTAGAATCGTTATTAATTGTAAGAAGTTAAGTTGTCGATATAATTAATTAGGACCGAGGTTTCTAGTTAATTACCATTAGTGAGTTAGAGTTAGCGGTGTGGTGTAATTAGATTTGAGCCAATTAGTTGGGATGGGTTAGGCCCATTAAGAGTTTGTGAATATTTGACCCATAACTTTGAGAAACTAGGGTTAGACTTTGTCATTCACACATAACACAAAGAGTAGAGAAATAGAGGCTAGAGAGACAAGACCAACAGAAGAGGGTTGAAGCTAAAGGGGAGGTTGAATCTAGGAGCTAAATTGAAGCTTGAGCTAGGATTCTTGGTGTTAGAGGTAAGAGGGATAGTTTTCACACATAATCTTCAAATCTCTCATTTCTACCCATTTCTATGAATTTGATTGATTGCATTAATTCTGTAAATTCGTGTTTGGATGTTGATGTTATGTTGTAAACATGAATTATATGATGATTGTGTAATCGTTGTTGAATTAACATGTCAAAAATGTATGAAAATGAATATTTGGGTTTTTGTGAAAAATTGATGAAGAATAATGTTGTTGTTGTTGGAATGTTGAGGAATTCATGACTGATAACTGTTGTTGTTGTTATGAGATGTTGTTATTGATGGTTGATGCCATGGGTGTTCATAATTATTGAATTATGGAGTGAATTGTGTTGTTGTTGAGAGTTTTGTGAAGAATAATTGAATTGTTGAGTTGTGTTGAAATGATGTTTTAATTTCAAGTTCTATATGGTTTTGAGTGTCTTTTATGTACATAATGATATAAGCAACCTTTGGAAACATATTTGGGCATTGGGAGATCAAAATTGGGAATTTTGGGTGAAAAAGAGTTGAAATCCGTAGTGTTCATAACCAATTCAGAAGCTGCTTCAGAAGCTACTGCAGAAGCTCCTTCAGAAGCTTCTTAAGAAGCATGTTCAGAAGCATGTTCAGAAGCAGTTTCAGCAGTCCCTGTTTTGCATTCTTGCGTCTTTTTCGCCCATTTCTGTTTTGAATTGGCCTTTGGTGTAAACATGTAAGTTTTATATAATTGAGTTAGCTTTTCAATGGCGTTGGTTTCACTTGAAAATGTTTTGTGGATTTTGAGTTATGATAGAAACACTCCAAGTGGGTCTTGGAAGACTTTTACAAAAAATTCAGCATAACCGTTTCTAACTCAACCCAAAGCTTTTGGTTTGCTTCCAAAAATCAAATATGAGTATTATGAGTTTAATTATGATGTTTAATAGCATCTAATCTATGCCTTGTTGAATCAAACTTAGTTTTCTTCTCTTAATGAATTGGTTTTGCAATATGACAAAGTGAGACGAACTTTGTGATTTTTGTGAATTAGTCATGATTGGCCGAGGAAAGGCTTATGTAATCTCTACTGCACACAAATGTGACTTAAAAGTATGAAGGTGAGAAAAACACAAGAAGGTGGGGGGGGTGAATTGTGTTAGCTTTTCGCAGCTCTTGAAGAGTGAGAATCTAATTCCTTTAAACTCAGAGTCTGAATGGGATCAGAGTCTGATAGGAGATTAGGTTCTGATTGCAGCGGAATAATCAAGAGATAGAGAGAAGAGAGAACACAAGCAATTATACAGGTTCCTTCCACAAACCGGAAGTAGTATTGTCCCCCTTGTACTTCCAAGGAGAGTTCACTAAAATGTAATATCAATTACAAGTTGCTCAAACACACAGTATGAGACTTCCTTGCTCAAGCACGCAGGCAAGAGACTTCCTTGCTCAAAGACACAACTAAGAGACTTCCTTGCTCAATGGATGCAGGCAAGAGACTTCCTTGCTCAAAGACACAACTAAGAGACTTCCTTGCTCAATGGACGCAGCCAAGAGACTTCCTTTGCTCAAGCACAAAAGCAAGAGACTTTTTACACAATTACAGAAAATTGAATAGAGTTGAAACACTTGACAACAATCAAAAATGTGTTTCAATTACAACAAAGACAGACTCTGTTTTACACAAAAGACAGACTTTGTTTTTCTGTGTAACTTAGAAATTCTAGAATACTCAGTTTGTAAGAATCTAAGTTGATGATGTGTTTTTGTTAAGACTCAGTTGAATACGAAAGCAGCGCAATGTAATTTTTCAAGTTGTAGAGTCCAACAATTCTTCAAGTCTTCTATCCTTTATTAAGGCGTAGGAAAGAGACGTTGAGTCATCCAGCACATCAGGATGATTTCTGAAGCTTGATCAATGACTGTTGATCTGTTGCTTGATTTGGTCATAGTCCTTCAATAACATCATTTGAATTCCATTCCCTTTGAGGATTAATACCGGTAGACACAGTTGTAACGCCCGTCTCAATTATTTAATTAATTTGTCGAGTTAGAATATATTTATGTGATTTATGTGTTATGTTGTGATTGTATTAGGTGGTCTATTTTATTATTTAATAGAATAAGGGTTGGAAATAAAACAAATATTAAGTTGTGGGGCTGTTTTCGAATTAAGTAGAATTATGAGGGATTAAGTGAAATAAGATAAAATAAAATAGAAGTGGTTTAAAAAGGAAAATTAGGTTTAGAATTGGACAGTACGTACAATTCAGTTTTTGGGAGAAAAAGGGAGAAAACAGGAGAGGAGAACAAGAGAGGCTGCTGCTCAATTCTCTAAGGTAAGGGTGAGCCTAGCATTGCAATTCGTTAAGCTTATGATTCATGATTGTAGTTAACATGTTTAGGAATTGTTCATGAGAATTTAAGAACTAGGAATTAGGTTAAAAAGTGATGAGTTGGTGACTAGATAGTGAGAAACTGTACCGATGACATAGAAAACTGTTTACAGACCTTAGAATAACCCTTGTACATCATTATAGTCGAAATTTGGAAGGTTTAGGATGAAATTTGGGGTTTTGGGTGAAAACCCTCGTAACCCCGTAACTGTTCTGTCGCAGCTTGCCACATCGAGCAATCAACTCGCCACGGCGAGTGCTCTTCATGAGCTCGCGAGGCGAGCAACCCACTCGCCATAGCGAGTTAACCCTAGTAGGCTCGCGGGGCGAGCAATCCACTCGCCATAGCGAGCAACCTTTGAGAAGGCTCACGAAGCGAGCAACCCCACTCGCCATAGCGAGCTACCCGTGATGGCTCGCCAGGCGAGCAACCCTACTCGCCATAGCGAGTTACCCCTGAGGGTTCGCGAGGCGAGGACTCCCACTCGCCATAGCGAGTAGTTATGTACCAGACTACCTTTAGAATAATGCGACTCTTGTCGCACAATTGATTATGAGACTAACCCTGAAATAGATTAAATACTGATATATTAGGAAGAAATGTAGATCTGTTAACTGATACTTGATTTGTTATTGTGACCTATGCATTTGTATATGTTTTCTTTGAATTATAAGAGGTGATGTATGTGAATGCTTCTGATGATTCGTTGCTGCCATGTTGCTATGTTGTTAATAAATAAAAGCTGCATGTGTCGTCAAAGATTGATGATGTTATGGTCCAAACTATTGGAGTTCATTTGAGATGTCTAAGAGTTAAGAAGTTGAGTCCATGCATATGCATCCAGAGACGAGGGCTCATGCCCTAGGAGCTTTTGCTCATTAGCGACGAGGGCTTATGCCCTAGGAGTATTTTTATGCTCAATAGCGACGAGAGCTTATGCTCTAGGAGTATCTTTATGCTCAATGGCGACGAGGGCTTATGCCCTAAGAGTATATTTATACTCAATATGGTACCACATGCATGATTAAGATGTCTAAGTTGCATTGTTGAGTCTAAGTTGCATTGTCGAGTCGAGGTCGCATTACCGAGTCGTACTAAGATTGTTGACTAAGATGTTGAACATGATGTTGATTATGATTATGATGTGGATTTATGACGTTGATTATGATTAAGATGTTACTTGACTGTTGTTGTGATATTATGATAATGAAGATATGTTGTTAAATATAATTGTTGAATTATATGTTTAATGTTTTGTTTTGTGAATCTCACCCCTTCTGTTGGAATTGCCGCCTCGTGGGCAAGTGCAGGTGACCAAGTGTATGATTGACGATGTGAGAGGTCCTTGTGGAGTCTTAGGAGCTCTGATACGTAACGGGATGGGAATTATCATTTGTTTCTATTCCTTTATGTATCGTTTTTGAATTAATTATGACATTGGTGCGAAGAACTAATCTTTTAAAAGAGTTTGAATTATGAATCCGCTGCTACGTTTTGAATAAAGATGAGGAATAAAGTATTATTCTTTTTGTTTAAAGATTTTATGAAATGTGACACCCTGAATATTGCGTTATACTCTGATTATATAAATGAATTTTTAAGCTGGGATTTCAGGGTGTTACAATTGGTATCAGAGCAGGTCGGTCCGTCCGGCCAATTAGAGAGTCGAGTGGCGATGTCTTAGAGTTAGAATAATATAGTTATATTATTCTAACTTATGTCTGCTTGTAGAGGAATAAGATGGCTGGGAGAAACGATGCTGCACTCGCTGCTGCCTTGCAAGCAATGGCTCAAGCTGTTGGGCAACAACCTAACACTGGTGGTAACAATGGAGTTCGAATGTTGGAGACGTTTCTGAGGAACCATCCACCTACCTTTAGAGGCAGATATGATCCCGATGGAGCTCAGACTTGGCTCAAAGAGATTGAAAGGATTTTCCGAGTAATGGAGTGCACTGCACCTCAAATGGTTCGTTTTGGTACGCATTGTTTGGCCGAGGAAGCTGATGACTGGTGGGTTAGTGTTCGTTCGAATCTAGAGAACGAGGGTGAAGTTACTTGGGCTGTGTTCAGGAGGGAATTCCTGAATAGATACTTTCCAGAGGATGTTCGCGGAAAGAAGGAGATTGAGTTTCTGGAGCTGAAGCAGGGCGACATGTCAGTCACGGAGTATGCTGCTAAGTTCGTTGAGCTGGCTAAGTTTTATCCGCACTACACTGCTGAGACTGCTGAATTCTCCAAGTGTATCAAGTTCGAGAATGACTTGCGTGCTGAGGTTAAGCGGACAATTGGGTATCAGAAGATCCGTCAGTTCTCCGAGTTGGTAAGTAGTTGCAGAATTTATGAGGAGGACACCAAAGCTCATTATAAGGTTCTGAAGGAGCGGAAGGGTAAGCGTCAACAAGGTCGTGATAAGCCGTACAGCGCCCCGGCTGAAAAGGGTAAACAGAAGGTAAATGATGAGAGGAGACCCCAGAAGGAAGATGCTCCTGCAGAGGTCGTCTGCTATAACTGTGGTGAAAAAGGCCACAAGAGTAATGCTTGTACGGGAGATGTGAAGCGGTGTTACCGTTGTGGTAAGAAGGGACATGCTACCACGGCATGCAAACATGACGATGTCGTGTGCTTTAACTGTAATGAAGAAGGTCATATTGGTTCGCAATGCAAGAAGCCGAAGAAGGCTCAGACTACTGGGAGAGTTTTCGCTTTGACTGGTACGCAGACATGAATGAGGTAAATTTTCGAGGACGATAATTCTATAAGTTGGGGAGAGTTGTAACGCCCGTCTTAATTATTTAATTAATTTGTCGAGTTAGAATATATTTATGTGATTTATGTGTTATGTTGTGATTGTATTAGGTGGTCTATTTTATTATTTAATAGAATAAGGGTTGGAAATAAAACAAATATTAAGTAGTGGGGCCGTTTTCGAATTAAGTAGAATTATGAGGGATTAAGTGAAATAAGATAAAATAAAATAAAAGTGGTTTAAAAAGGAAAATTAGGTTTAGAATTGGACAGTACGTACAATTCAGTTTTTGGGAGAAAAAGGGAGAAAACAGGAGAGGAGAACAAGAGAGGCTGCTGCTCAATTCTCTAAGGTAAGGGTGAGCCTAGCATTGCAATTCGTTAAGCTTATGATTCATGATTGTAGTTAACATGTTTAGGAATTGTTCATGAGAATTTAAGAACTAGGAATTAGGTTAAAAAGTGATGAATTGGTGACTAGATAGTGAGAAACTGAACCGATGACGTAGAAAACTGTTTACAGACCTTAGAATAACCCTTGTACATCATTATAGTCGAAATTTGGAAGGTTTAGGATGAAATTTGGGGTTTTGGGTGAAAACCCTCGTAACCCCGTAACTGTTCTGTCGCAGCTTGCCACATCGAGCAATCAACTCGCCACGGCGAGTGCTCTTCATGAGCTCGCGAGGCGAGCAACCCCCTCGCCATAGCGAGTTAACCCTAGTAGGCTCGCGGGGCGAGCAATCCACTCGCCATAGCGAGCAACCTTTGAGAAGGCTCACGAAGCGAGCAACCCCACTCACCATAGCGAGCTACCCGTGATGGCTCGCCAGGCGAGCAACCCTACTCGCCATAGCGAGTTACCCCTGAGGGTTCGCGAGGCGAGGACTCCCACTCGCCATAGCGAGTAGTTATGTACCAGACTACCTTTAGAATAATGCGACTCTTGTCGCACAATTGATTATGAGACTAACCCTGAAATAGATTAAATACTGATATATTAGGAAGAAATGTAGATCTGTTAACTGATACTTGATTTGTTATTGTGACCTATGCATTTGTATATGTTTTCTTTGAATTATAAGAGGTGATGTATGTGAATGCTTCTGATGATTCGTTGCTGCCATGTTGCTATGTTGTTAATAAATAAAAGCTGCATGTGTCGTCAAAGATTGATGATGTTATGGTCCAAACTATTGGAGTTCATTTGAGATGTCTAAGAGTTAAGAAGTTGAGTCCATGCATATGCATCCAGAGACGAGGGCTCATGCCCTAGGAGCTTTTGCTCATTAGCGACGAGGGCTTATGCCCTAGGAGTATTTTTATGCTCAATAGCGACGAGAGCTTATGCTCTAGGAGTATCTTTATGCTCAATGGCGACGAGGGCTTATGCCCTAAGAGTATATTTATACTCAATATGGTACCACATGCATGATTAAGATGTCTAAGTTGCATTGTTGAGTCTAAGTTGCATTGTCGAGTCGAGGTCGCATTACCGAGTCGTACTAAGATTGTTGACTAAGATGTTGAACATGATGTTGATTATGATTATGATGTGGATTTATGACGTTGATTATGATTAAGATGTTACTTGACTGTTGTTGTGATATTATGATAATGAAGATATGTTGTTAAATATAATTGTTGAATTATATGTTTAATGTTTTGTTTTGTGAATCTCACCCCTTCTGTTGGAATTGCCGCCTCGTGGGCAAGTGCAGGTGACCAAGTGTATGATTGACGATGTGAGAGGTCCTTGTGGAGTCTTAGGAGCTCTGATACGTAACGGGATGGGAATTATCATTTGTTTCTATTCCTTTATGTATCGTTTTTGAATTAATTATGACATTGGTGCGAAGAACTAATCTTTTAAAAGAGTTTGAATTATGAATCCGCTGCTACGTTTTGAATAAAGATGAGGAATAAAGTATTATTCTTTTTGTTTAAAGATTTTATGAAATGTGACACCCTGAATATTGCGTTATACTCTGATTATATAAATGAATTTTTAAGCTGGGATTTCAGGGTGTTACAATTGGTATCAGAGCAGGTCGGTCCGTCCGGCCAATTAGAGAGTCGAGTGGCGATGTCTTAGAGTTAGAATAATATAGTTATATTATTCTAACTTATGTCTGCTTGTAGAGGAATAAGATGGCTGGGAGAAACGATGCTGCACTCGCTGCTGCCTTGCAAGCAATGGCTCAAGCTGTTGGGCAACAACCTAACACTGGTGGTAACAATGGAGTTCGAATGTTGGAGACGTTTCTGAGGAACCATCCACCTACCTTTAGAGGCAGATATGATCCCGATGGAGCTCAGACTTGGCTCAAAGAGATTGAAAGGATTTTCCGAGTAATGGAGTGCACTGCACCTCAAATGGTTCGTTTTGGTACGCATTGTTTGGCCGAGGAAGCTGATGACTGGTGGGTTAGTGTTCGTCCGAATCTAGAGAACGAGGGTGAAGTTACTTGGGCTGTGTTCAGGAGGGAATTCCTGAATAGATACTTTCCAGAGGATGTTCGCGGAAAGAAGGAGATTGAGTTTCTGGAGCTGAAGCAGGGCGACATGTCAGTCACGGAGTATGCTGCTAAGTTCGTTGAGCTGGCTAAGTTTTATCCGCACTACACTGCTGAGACTGCTGAATTCTCCAAGTGTATCAAGTTCGAGAATGACTTGCGTGCTGAGGTTAAGCGGACAATTGGGTATCAGAAGATCCGTCAGTTCTCCGAGTTGGTAAGTAGTTGCAGAATTTATGAGGAGGACACCAAAGCTCATTATAAGGTTCTGAAGGAGCGGAAGGGTAAGCGTCAACAAGGTCGTGATAAGCCGTACAGCGCCCCGGCTGAAAAGGGTAAACATAAGGTAAATGATGAGAGGAGACCCCAGAAGGAAGATGCTCCTGCAGAGGTCGTCTGCTATAACTGTGGTGAAAAAGGCCACAAGAGTAATGCTTGTACGGGAGATGTGAAGCGGTGTTACCGTTGTGGTAAGAAGGGACATGCTACCACGGCATGCAAACATGACGATGTCGTGTGCTTTAACTGTAATGAAGAAGGTCATATTGGTTCGCAATGCAAGAAGCCGAAGAAGGCTCAGACTACTGGGAGAGTTTTCGCTTTGACTGGTACGCAGACATGAATGAGGTATATTTTCGAGGACGATAATTCTATAAGTTGGGGAGAGTTGTAACGCCCGTCTCAATTATTTAATTAATTTGTCGAGTTAGAATATATTTATGTGATTTATGTGTTATGTTGTGATTGTATTAGGTGGTCTATTTTATTATTTAATAGAATAAGGGTTGGAAATAAAACAAATATTAAGTAGTGGGGCCGTTTTCGAATTAAGTAGAATTATGAGGGATTAAGTGAAATAAGATAAAATAAAATAAAAGTGGTTTAAAAAGGAAAATTAGGTTTAGAATTGGACAGTACGTACAATTCAGTTTTTGGGAGAAAAAGGGAGAAAACAGGAGAGGAGAACAAGAGAGGCTGCTGCTCAATTCTCTAAGGTAAGGGTGAGCCTAGCATTGCAATTCGTTAAGCTTATGATTCATGATTGTAGTTAACATGTTTAGGAATTGTTCATGAGAATTTAAGAACTAGGAATTAGGTTAAAAAGTGATGAATTGGTGACTAGATAGTGAGAAACTGTACCGATGACGTAGAAAACTGTTTACAGACCTTAGAATAACCCTTGTACATCATTATAGTCGAAATTTGGAAGGTTTAGGATGAAATTTGGGGTTTTGGGTGAAAACCCTCGTAACCCCGTAACTGTTCTGTCGCAGCTTGCCACATCGAGCAATCAACTCGCCACGGCGAGTGCTCTTCATGAGCTCGCGAGACGAGCAACCCACTCGCCATAGCGAGTTAACCCTAGTAGGCTCGCGGGGCGAGCAATCCACTCGCCATAGCGAGCAACCTTTGAGAAGGCTCACGAAGCGAGCAACCCCACTCACCATAGCGAGCTACCCGTGATGGCTCGCCAGGCGAGCAACCCTACTCGCCATAGCGAGTTACCCCTGAGGGTTCGCGAGGCGAGGACTCCCACTCGCCATAGCGAGTAGTTATGTACCAGACTACCTTTAGAATAATGCGACTCTTGTCGCACAATTGATTATGAGACTAACCCTGAAATAGATTAAATACTGATATATTAGGAAGAAATGTAGATCTGTTAACTGATACTTGATTTGTTATTGTGACCTATGCATTTGTATATGTTTTCTTTGAATTATAAGAGGTGATGTATGTGAATGCTTCTGATGATTCGTTGCTGCCATGTTGCTATGTTGTTAATAAATAAAAGCTGCATGTGTCGTCAAAGATTGATGATGTTATGGTCCAAACTATTGGAGTTCATTTGAGATGTCTAAGAGTTAAGAAGTTGAGTCCATGCATATGCATCCAGAGACGAGGGCTCATGCCCTAGGAGCTTTTGCTCATTAGCGACGAGGGCTTATGCCCTAGGAGTATTTTTATGCTCAATAGCGACGAGAGCTTATGCTCTAGGAGTATCTTTATGCTCAATGGCGACGAGGGCTTATGCCCTAAGAGTATATTTATACTCAATATGGTACCACATGCATGATTAAGATGTCTAAGTTGCATTGTTGAGTCTAAGTTGCATTGTCGAGTCGAGGTCGCATTACCGAGTCGTACTAAGATTGTTGACTAAGATGTTGAACATGATGTTGATTATGATTATGATGTGGATTTATGACGTTGATTATGATTAAGATGTTACTTGACTGTTGTTGTGATATTATGATAATGAAGATATGTTGTTAAATATAATTGTTGAATTATATGTTTAATGTTTTGTTTTGTGAATCTCACCCCTTCTGTTGGAATTGCCGCCTCGTGGGCAAGTGCAGGTGACCAAGTGTATGATTGACGATGTGAGAGGTCCTTGTGGAGTCTTAGGAGCTCTGATACGTAACGGGATGGGAATTATCATTTGTTTCTATTCCTTTATGTATCGTTTTTGAATTAATTATGACATTGGTGCGAAGAACTAATCTTTTAAAAGAGTTTGAATTATGAATCCGCTGCTACGTTTTGAATAAAGATGAGGAATAAAGTATTATTCTTTTTGTTTAAAGATTTTATGAAATGTGACACCCTGAATATTGCGTTATACTCTGATTATATAAATGAATTTTTAAGCTGGGATTTCAGGGTGTTACAATTGGTATCAGAGCAGGTCGGTCCGTCCGGCCAATTAGAGAGTCGAGTGGCGATGTCTTAGAGTTAGAATAATATAGTTATATTATTCTAACTTATGTCTGCTTGTAGAGGAATAAGATGGCTGGGAGAAACGATGCTGCACTCGCTGCTGCCTTGCAAGCAATGGCTCAAGCTGTTGGGCAACAACCTAACACTGGTGGTAACAATGGAGTTCGAATGTTGGAGACGTTTCTGAGGAACCATCCACCTACCTTTAGAGGCAGATATGATCCCGATGGAGCTCAGACTTGGCTCAAAGAGATTGAAAGGATTTTCCGAGTAATGGAGTGCACTGCACCTCAAATGGTTCGTTTTGGTACGCATTGTTTGGCCGAGGAAGCTGATGACTGGTGGGTTAGTGTTCGTCCGAATCTAGAGAACGAGGGTGAAGTTACTTGGGCTGTGTTCAGGAGGGAATTCCTGAATAGATACTTTCCAGAGGATGTTCGCGGAAAGAAGGAGATTGAGTTTCTGGAGCTGAAGCAGGGCGACATGTCAGTCACGGAGTATGCTGCTAAGTTCGTTGAGCTGGCTAAGTTTTATCCGCACTACACTGCTGAGACTGCTGAATTCTCCAAGTGTATCAAGTTCGAGAATGACTTGCGTGCTGAGGTTAAGCGGACAATTGGGTATCAGAAGATCCGTCAGTTCTCCGAGTTGGTAAGTAGTTGCAGAATTTATGAGGAGGACACCAAAGCTCATTATAAGGTTCTGAAGGAGCGGAAGGGTAAGCGTCAACAAGGTCGTGATAAGCCGTACAGCGCCCCGGCTGAAAAGGGTAAACAGAAGGTAAATGATGAGAGGAGACCCCAGAAGGAAGATGCTCCTGCAGAGGTCGTCTGCTATAACTGTGGTGAAAAAGGCCACAAGAGTAATGCTTGTACGGGAGATGTGAAGCGGTGTTACCGTTGTGGTAAGAAGGGACATGCTACCACGGCATGCAAACATGACGATGTCGTGTGCTTTAACTGTAATGAAGAAGGTCATATTGGTTCGCAATGCAAGAAGCCGAAGAAGGCTCAGACTACTGGGAGAGTTTTCGCTTTGACTGGTACGCAGACATGAATGAGGTATATTTTCGAGGACGATAATTCTATAAGTTGGGGAGAGTTGTAACGCCCGTCTCAATTATTTAATTAATTTGTCGAGTTAGAATATATTTATGTGATTTATGTGTTATGTTGTGATTGTATTAGGTGGTCTATTTTATTATTTAATAGAATAAGGGTTGGAAATAAAACAAATATTAAGTAGTGGGGCCGTTTTCGAATTAAGTAGAATTATGAGGGATTAAGTGAAATAAGATAAAATAAAATAAAAGTGGTTTAAAAAGGAAAATTAGGTTTAGAATTGGACAGTACGTACAATTCAGTTTTTGGGAGAAAAAGGGAGAAAACAGGAGAGGAGAACAAGAGAGGCTGCTGCTCAATTCTCTAAGGTAAGGGTGAGCCTAGCATTGCAATTCGTTAAGCTTATGATTCATGATTGTAGTTAACATGTTTAGGAATTGTTCATGAGAATTTAAGAACTAGGAATTAGGTTAAAAAGTGATGAATTGGTGACTAGATAGTGAGAAACTGTACCGATGACGTAGAAAACTGTTTACAGACCTTAGAATAACCCTTGTACATCATTATAGTCGAAATTTGGAAGGTTTAGGATGAAATTTGGGGTTTTGGGTGAAAACCCTCGTAACCCCGTAACTGTTCTGTCGCAGCTTGCCACATCGAGCAATCAACTCGCCACGGCGAGTGCTCTTCATGAGCTCGCGAGGCGAGCAACCCACTCGCCATAGCGAGTTAACCCTAGTAGGCTCGCGGGGCGAGCAATCCACTCGCCATAGCGAGCAACCTTTGAGAAGGCTCACGAAGCGAGCAACCCCACTCACCATAGCGAGCTACCCGTGATGGCTCGCCAGGCGAGCAACCCTACTCGCCATAGCGAGTTACCCCTGAGGGTTCGCGAGGCGAGGACTCCCACTCGCCATAGCGAGTAGTTATGTACCAGACTACCTTTAGAATAATGCGACTCTTGTCGCACAATTGATTATGAGACTAACCCTGAAATAGATTAAATACTGATATATTAGGAAGAAATGTAGATCTGTTAACTGATACTTGATTTGTTATTGTGACCTATGCATTTGTATATGTTTTCTTTGAATTATAAGAGGTGATGTATGTGAATGCTTCTGATGATTCGTTGCTGCCATGTTGCTATGTTGTTAATAAATAAAAGCTGCATGTGTCGTCAAAGATTGATGATGTTATGGTCCAAACTATTGGAGTTCATTTGAGATGTCTAAGAGTTAAGAAGTTGAGTCCATGCATATGCATCCAGAGACGAGGGCTCATGCCCTAGGAGCTTTTGCTCATTAGCGACGAGGGCTTATGCCCTAGGAGTATTTTTATGCTCAATAGCGACGAGAGCTTATGCTCTAGGAGTATCTTTATGCTCAATGGCGACGAGGGCTTATGCCCTAAGAGTATATTTATACTCAATATGGTACCACATGCATGATTAAGATGTCTAAGTTGCATTGTTGAGTCTAAGTTGCATTGTCGAGTCGAGGTCGCATTACCGAGTCGTACTAAGATTGTTGACTAAGATGTTGAACATGATGTTGATTATGATTATGATGTGGATTTATGACGTTGATTATGATTAAGATGTTACTTGACTGTTGTTGTGATATTATGATAATGAAGATATGTTGTTAAATATAATTGTTGAATTATATGTTTAATGTTTTGTTTTGTGAATCTCACCCCTTCTGTTGGAATTGCCGCCTCGTGGGCAAGTGCAGGTGACCAAGTGTATGATTGACGATGTGAGAGGTCCTTGTGGAGTCTTAGGAGCTCTGATACGTAACGGGATGGGAATTATCATTTGTTTCTATTCCTTTATGTATTGTTTTTGAATTAATTATGACATTGGTGCGAAGAACTAATCTTTTAAAAGAGTTTGAATTATGAATCCGCTGCTACGTTTTGAATAAAGATGAGGAATAAAGTATTATTCTTTTTGTTTAAAGATTTTATGAAATGTGACACCCTGAATATTGCGTTATACTCTGATTATATAAATGAATTTTTAAGCTGGGATTTCAGGGTGTTACAATTGGTATCAGAGCAGGTCGGTCCGTCCGGCCAATTAGAGAGTCGAGTGGCGATGTCTTAGAGTTAGAATAATATAGTTATATTATTCTAACTTATGTCTGCTTGTAGAGGAATAAGATGGCTGGGAGAAACGATGCTGCACTCGCTGCTGCCTTGCAAGAAATGGCTCAAGCTGTTGGGCAACAACCTAACACTGGTGGTAACAATGGAGTTCGAATGTTGGAGACGTTTCTGAGGAACCATCCACCTACCTTTAGAGGCAGATATGATCCCGATGGAGCTCAGACTTGGCTCAAAGAGATTGAAAGGATTTTCCGAGTAATGGAGTGCACTGCACCTCAAATGGTTCGTTTTGGTACGCATTGTTTGGCCGAGGAAGCTGATGACTGGTGGGTTAGTGTTCGTCCGAATCTAGAGAACGAGGGTGAAGTTACTTGGGCTGTGTTCAGGAGGGAATTCCTGAATAGATACTTTCCAGAGGATGTTCGCGGAAAGAAGGAGATTGAGTTTCTGGAGCTGAAGCAGGGCGACATGTCAGTCACGGAGTATGCTGCTAAGTTCGTTGAGCTGGCTAAGTTTTATCCGCACTACACTGCTGAGACTGCTGAATTCTCCAAGTGTATCAAGTTCGAGAATGACTTGCGTGCTGAGGTTAAGCGGACAATTGGGTATCAGAAGATCCGTCAGTTCTCCGAGTTGGTAAGTAGTTGCAGAATTTATGAGGAGGACACCAAAGCTCATTATAAGGTTCTGAAGGAGCGGAAGGGTAAGCGTCAACAAGGTCGTGATAAGCCGTACAGCGCCCCGGCTGAAAAGGGTAAACAGAAGGTAAATGATGAGAGGAGACCCCAGAAGGAAGATGCTCCTGCAGAGGTCGTCTGCTATAACTGTGGTGAAAAAGGCCACAAGAGTAATGCTTGTACGGGAGATGTGAAGCGGTGTTACCGTTGTGGTAAGAAGGGACATGCTACCACGGCATGCAAACATGACGATGTCGTGTGCTTTAACTGTAATGAAGAAGGTCATATTGGTTCGCAATGCAAGAAGCCGAAGAAGGCTCAGACTACTGGGAGAGTTTTCGCTTTGACTGGTACGCAGACATGAATGAGGTATATTTTCGAGGACGATAATTCTATAAGTTGGGGAGAGTTGTAACGCCCGTCTCAATTATTTAATTAATTTGTCGAGTTAGAATATATTTATGTGATTTATGTGTTATGTTGTGATTGTATTAGGTGGTCTATTTTATTATTTAATAGAATAAGGGTTGGAAATAAAACAAATATTAAGTAGTGGGGCCGTTTTCGAATTAAGTAGAATTATGAGGGATTAAGTGAAATAAGATAAAATAAAATAAAAGTGGTTTAAAAAGGAAAATTAGGTTTAGAATTGGACAGTACGTACAATTCAGTTTTTGGGAGAAAAAGGGAGAAAACAGGAGAGGAGAACAAGAGAGGCTGCTGCTCAATTCTCTAAGGTAAGGGTGAGCCTAGCATTGCAATTCGTTAAGCTTATGATTCATGATTGTAGTTAACATGTTTAGGAATTGTTCATGAGAATTTAAGAACTAGGAATTAGGTTAAAAAGTGATGAATTGGTGACTAGATAGTGAGAAACTGTACCGATGACGTAGAAAACTGTTTACAGACCTTAGAATAACCCTTGTACATCATTATAGTCGAAATTTGGAAGGTTTAGGATGAAATTTGGGGTTTTGGGTGAAAACCCTCGTAACCCCGTAACTGTTCTGTCGCAGCTTGCCACATCGAGCAATCAACTCGCCACGGCGAGTGCTCTTCATGAGCTCGCGAGGCGAGCAACCCACTCGCCATAGCGAGTTAACCCTAGTAGGCTCGCGGGGCGAGCAATCCACTCGCCATAGCGAGCAACCTTTGAGAAGGCTCACGAAGCGAGCAACCCCACTCACCATAGCGAGCTACCCGTGATGGCTCGCCAGGCGAGCAACCCTACTCGCCATAGCGAGTTACCCCTGAGGGTTCGCGAGGCGAGGACTCCCACTCGCCATAGCGAGTAGTTATGTACCAGACTACCTTTAGAATAATGCGACTCTTGTCGCACAATTGATTATGAGACTAACCCTGAAATAGATTAAATACTGATATATTAGGAAGAAATGTAGATCTGTTAACTGATACTTGATTTGTTATTGTGACCTATGCATTTGTATATGTTTTCTTTGAATTATAAGAGGTGATGTATGTGAATGCTTCTGATGATTCGTTGCTGCCATGTTGCTATGTTGTTAATAAATAAAAGCTGCATGTGTCGTCAAAGATTGATGATGTTATGGTCCAAACTATTGGAGTTCATTTGAGATGTCTAAGAGTTAAGAAGTTGAGTCCATGCATATGCATCCAGAGACGAGGGCTCATGCCCTAGGAGCTTTTGCTCATTAGCGACGAGGGCTTATGCCCTAGGAGTATTTTTATGCTCAATAGCGACGAGAGCTTATGCTCTAGGAGTATCTTTATGCTCAATGGCGACGAGGGCTTATGCCCTAAGAGTATATTTATACTCAATATGGTACCACATGCATGATTAAGATGTCTAAGTTGCATTGTTGAGTCTAAGTTGCATTGTCGAGTCGAGGTCGCATTACCGAGTCGTACTAAGATTGTTGACTAAGATGTTGAACATGATGTTGATTATGATTATGATGTGGATTTATGACGTTGATTATGATTAAGATGTTACTTGACTGTTGTTGTGATATTATGATAATGAAGATATGTTGTTAAATATAATTGTTGAATTATATGTTTAATGTTTTGTTTTGTGAATCTCACCCCTTCTGTTGGAATTGCCGCCTCGTGGGCAAGTGCAGGTGACCAAGTGTATGATTGACGATGTGAGAGGTCCTTGTGGAGTCTTAGGAGCTCTGATACGTAACGGGATGGGAATTATCATTTGTTTCTATTCCTTTATGTATCGTTTTTGAATTAATTATGACATTGGTGCGAAGAACTAATCTTTTAAAAGAGTTTGAATTATGAATCCGCTGCTACGTTTTGAATAAAGATGAGGAATAAAGTATTATTCTTTTTGTTTAAAGATTTTATGAAATGTGACACCCTGAATATTGCGTTATACTCTGATTATATAAATGAATTTTTAAGCTGGGATTTCAGGGTGTTACAATTGGTATCAGAGCAGGTCGGTCCGTCCGGCCAATTAGAGAGTCGAGTGGCGATGTCTTAGAGTTAGAATAATATAGTTATATTATTCTAACTTATGTCTGCTTGTAGAGGAATAAGATGGCTGGGAGAAACGATGCTGCACTCGCTGCTGCCTTGCAAGAAATGGCTCAAGCTGTTGGGCAACAACCTAACACTGGTGGTAACAATGGAGTTCGAATGTTGGAGACGTTTCTGAGGAACCATCCACCTACCTTTAGAGGCAGATATGATCCCGATGGAGCTCAGACTTGGCTCAAAGAGATTGAAAGGATTTTCCGAGTAATGGAGTGCACTGCACCTCAAATGGTTCGTTTTGGTACGCATTGTTTGGCCGAGGAAGCTGATGACTGGTGGGTTAGTGTTCGTCCGAATCTAGAGAACGAGGGTGAAGTTACTTGGGCTGTGTTCAGGAGGGAATTCCTGAATAGATACTTTCCAGAGGATGTTCGCGGAAAGAAGGAGATTGAGTTTCTGGAGCTGAAGCAGGGCGACATGTCAGTCACGGAGTATGCTGCTAAGTTCGTTGAGCTGGCTAAGTTTTATCCGCACTACACTGCTGAGACTGCTGAATTCTCCAAGTGTATCAAGTTCGAGAATGACTTGCGTGCTGAGGTTAAGCGGACAATTGGGTATCAGAAGATCCGTCAGTTCTCCGAGTTGGTAAGTAGTTGCAGAATTTATGAGGAGGACACCAAAGCTCATTATAAGGTTCTGAAGGAGCGGAAGGGTAAGCGTCAACAAGGTCGTGATAAGCCGTACAGCGCCCCGGCTGAAAAGGGTAAACAGAAGGTAAATGATGAGAGGAGACCCCAGAAGGAAGATGCTCCTGCAGAGGTCGTCTGCTATAACTGTGGTGAAAAAGGCCACAAGAGTAATGCTTGTACGGGAGATGTGAAGCGGTGTTACCGTTGTGGTAAGAAGGGACATGCTACCACGGCATGCAAACATGACGATGTCGTGTGCTTTAACTGTAATGAAGAAGGTCATATTGGTTCGCAATGCAAGAAGCCGAAGAAGGCTCAGACTACTGGGAGAGTTTTCGCTTTGACTGGTACGCAGACATGAATGAGGTAAATTTTCGAGGACGATAATTCTATAAGTTGGGGAGAGTTGCAACGCCCGTCTCAATTATTTAATTAATTTGTCGAGTTAGAATATATTTATGTGATTTATGTGTTATGTTGTGATTGTATTAGGTGGTCTATTTTATTATTTAATAGAATAAGGGTTGGAAATAAAACAAATATTAAGTAGTGGGGCCGTTTTCGAATTAAGTAGAATTATGAGGGATTAAGTGAAATAAGATAAAATAAAATAAAAGTGGTTTAAAAAGGAAAATTAGGTTTAGAATTGGACAGTACGTACAATTCAGTTTTTGGGAGAAAAAGGGAGAAAACAGGAGAGGAGAACAAGAGAGGCTGCTGCTCAATTCTCTAAGGTAAGGGTGAGCCTAGCATTGCAATTCGTTAAGCTTATGATTCATGATTGTAGTTAACATGTTTAGGAATTGTTCATGAGAATTTAAGAACTAGGAATTAGGTTAAAAAGTGATGAATTGGTGACTAGATAGTGAGAAACTGTACCGATGACGTAGAAAACTGTTTACAGACCTTAGAATAACCCTTGTACATCATTATAGTCGAAATTTGGAAGGTTTAGGATGAAATTTGGGGTTTTGGGTGAAATCCCTCGTAACCCCGTAACTGTTCTGTCGCAGCTCGCCACAGCGAGCAATCAACTCGCCACGGCGAGTGCTCTTCATGAGCTCGCGAGGCGAGCAACCCACTCGCCATAGCGAGTTAACCCTAGTAGGCTCGCGGGGCGAGCAATCCACTCGCCATAGCGAGCAACCTTTGAGAAGGCTCGCGAAGCGAGCAACCCCACTCGCCATAGCGAGCTACCCGTGATGGCTCGCCAGGCGAGCAACTCTACTCGCCATAGCGAGTTACCCCTGATGGTTCGCGAGGCGAGGACTCCCACTCGCCATAGCGAGTAGTTATGTACCAGACTACCTTTAGAATAATGCGACTCTTGTCGCACAATTGATTATGAGACTAACCCTGGAATAGATTAAATACTGATATATTAGGAAGAAATGTAGAGCTGTTAACCGATACTTGATTTGTTATTGTGACCTATGCATTTGTATATGTTTTCTTTGACTTATAAGAGGTGATGTATGTGAATGCTTGTGATGATTCGTTGCTGCCATGTTGCTATGTTGTTAATAAATAAAAGCTGCATGTGTCGTCAAAGATTGATGATGTTATGGTCCAAACTATTGGAGTTCATTTGAGATGTCTAAGAGTTAAGAAGTTGAGTCCATGCATATGCATCCAGAGACGAGGGCTCATGCCCTAGGAGCTTTTGCTCAATAGCGACGAGGGCTTATGCCCTAGGAGTATTTTTATGCTCAATAGCGACGAGAGCTTATGCTCTAGGAGTATCTTTATGCTCAATGGCGATGAGGGCTTATGCCCTAGGAGTATATTTATACTCAATATGGCACCACATGCATGATTAAGATGTCTAAGTTGCATTGTTGAGTCTAAGTTGCATTGTCGAGTCGAGGTCGCATTACCGAGTCGTACTAAGATTGTTGACTAAGATGTTGAACATGATGTTGATTATGATTATGATGTGGAATTATGACGTTGATTATGATTAAGATGTTACTTGACTGTTGTTGTGATATTATGATAATGAAGTTATGTTGTTAAATATAATTGTTGAATTATATGTTTAATGTTTTGTTTTCTAAATCTCACCCCTTCTGTTGGAATTGCCGCCTCGTGGGCAAGTGCAGGTGACCAAGTGTATGATTGACGATGTGAGAGGTCCTTGTGGAGTCTTAGGAGCTCTGATACGTAACGGGATGGGAATTATCATTTGTTTCTATCCTTTATGTATCGTTTTTGAATTAATTATGACATTGGTGCGAAGAACTAATCTTTTAAAAGAGTTTGAATTATGAATCCGCTGCTACGTTTTGAATAAAGATGAGGAATAAAGTATTATTCTTTTTGTTTAAAGATTTTATGAAATGTGACACCCTGAATATTGCGTTATACTCTGATTATATAAATGAATTTTTAAGCTGGGATTTCGGGGTGTTACAACAGTTGCCAAACTGTACGAGGTAGTGGAGTAGTGGAAACAGAGTTCGTACAACGTACTCTGTACTGGCCTGCAATCTTTGTCTTTGTGCTTTCCACGCTCAAGTTGACTTTGAAGCTAGCCGTTACTCCATATGAGAGTTTCTGTTGCATCATAATGCAGTAGAAATCTTTGTTAGCAGATTATCAGATTTTTTTGGGCTTCAGACTCACTGTAGCACTAAGCTTCTGGTAATCTTCAGACTCTCTTGGTTTTCAGATTCTGATGGTCTTCAGACTCTGATACAGTCTTCAGACTCTCTTTGACACAGTCTTCAGACTCTCTTCGATGCAGTCTTCAGACTCTCTTCGATACAGAATCACAAGCAACAAGCTTCTCTGGATTATTTGCTCTTTAACATTGTTTAAACAGAATACTTCCTAAGATATAAATCTTGATTGATATCCTGCATACTTAAACAAATATTAGCAATATCCAATTGACAACTTTTTTAATACCTTGTTATCATCAAAACTCAAAACGTGGTATTGCTGAACACCTTTGTTCCAACAATCTCCCCCTTTTTGATGATGACAAACATTAGTATTTAAAAGGTCAATTGTTGTTAATCTAATTAACAAGTTGACTTAAGGGTTCTGAGGTTTGTAAGCTCAGAGTCTGAGGTTTGTAAGCTCTTACTCCCCCTGAGTCTTACAGTTCTTAAGTTGAGGTTTGTAAGCTCCTCTTAAGTTCTATCCAGGTTAATTAAATTCATTTTCATAAGCAATCGAATTCATTCTCAGAAAGATAAATCAATTTAGAGAATTGATTCTTAAATAGGGGCTCAGAGTCTAACTAAGCACCTTTCGCATATTTCCCGTTAACTTTTACGTAGAACATGCAATGTAATTAAAAGAAATTTTCCCTTCTCCCTGACATAAATACTTTCCTTTCTCCCCCTTTTGTCATCAACAAAAAGGTTTAGAACAAATTCCTCCCCCTTTTTAAATGAGTTAAGGTAAGGGTATAAACATATTTTAAGAAAAATGAGATTCAGAGGGAAAAACATAGAAGATTCAGAGCATAAAAAATTAAATTAAATGCAAATAGAATCAAATAAAACTTGTATAAATTTGTAAGCAAAAACAGTTCAGAAGATAGCAAACAAGAATTACAAAACAAAACAAAACGAAATTAAACTAAGGTTGGTTTTGTTTGGCAAGATGATCCATCAATTTCTGGAGATCCTCTTGTTGTTTCTTTACCATCTCTTCCAGAGCCTCAGTTCTTCTTAAATGCGCTTCCCTTTCTAGTCTGGCTTCTGCTTGAACTTTGTACAGTTTCCTTTTCAAAGAGTTATAAAACATTGATTCCCTTGGATTATACTGATCTTCTTCAAAGAATGGTGTATCTCTAATCCTCAGAATAGGAGCTTTCTCCATGACTAAAACTTTCTCAGTCCGCTTGACTTCTTCAACATGCTTGGCAGTCACAAGTGCTTGTTCCCTGGCAGTAGCCTTCTGAATTTTGGTGATAAATTCCAAGAACTCAGTCTTCACTGTAGAGAACTTGTCCTCATAGCTCACATTGAGGATGGGCACAACCCTTTGCTCAATAATGTCTTTGAGCTTATTGCTTGAAGAAGCATAGAACTCATATATCTTGTTTGAATCAAATAAGTCAATATGAGGTTCAAAGGTTGAGGGTAGAGAGGCTCTTAAGGCTAGAAAAGTTCCAAACTCTGGGAAGATAGTTATAGGATCACAAAGAGGTTGGGGAACTCTTCTAGTTTCAGCTCTACATTCTGTTACAGTTTCTAATACAATATCAGAAGCTTGTTCCAGATTTTCAGAAGTTGGTTCTGAAAGTTCAACAGAAGCTAAGGTAAGACTCTCTGTAGGTTCAGGTACAGGGTCTGGTTTGGAAACAGATGAAGTAGCTTTTGTTGATTTGGATTTTGTAGGGGTTTCTGGTAGTTCTCCTCCTAGATGTTTTTCAAGTGAATCTAGAGTGTCTGAAGAATCTACACAAATGGTTTCAGTTTGAGAGGATGGCTGTTTAGATTGAATAGTTACTTCAGACTTTTCAGAAGGTTGAATTACCTGAAGTGGTTTGAGAAATGAAGGTTGAGCAGGATGGTCAGCAGGAAGATTCATAGACACTGTGATTGTGTCTTGAATTACTCTGTCCATAGTTGAATCAACATATTGTACTACTGCAGGGTCTAGTGGGTTATGGGATGAAATGGGTTTGATTGGTGAGGGGGATGAATTTTTGAGGGATGGAAGAATTTGGCTTAAAGGTTTGTTGTCTGATTCTGAATCAGATTCTAACTCTTGATTGAAAGAGGAAGATGAGCTATAAGCTATGTTGCCAGAAGTGCCAATGCCAGCTTCTGGAGAAGCATATTGATCAGACACAGTAGCTTCTGATAACTCAGCTTCTGCAGTAGCTATAGGATCCTTCTGTTTAAGAGCAGAAGCAAGCAACTTAGCAGCTTCCTTGACAGTCTCTTCCTTTAATTCTTCAGCAACCACTTCTGCTGCCATTGCCTTGCCAGCAGCATGTTCATCTTCAATCATAGATACAGAAGTACCTATCTTCTGTGCTACATCCTTAGCCACAGGGACCACATCCACCTTTCTTTTCTTGATCTGACTCTCTTCACCTTCAGAGTCAGCATCAAGGAAGTCAGCAATATCTTGAGCCATTCTGTTATAGTCTCTGTCAGCCTTGCCTTTCTTCGCTTTCTTCTCATCCTTGGATTCTTTAATCTTATCCTTAATTTCACGAAGTGCAGAGGATGTTGATGAAGGCATAGGAGTTAAAGTCTTAGGGGAACCAATTGTCACTCCAGGAAGAGCAGTAGATTTGATATTTTTCTTTAGAGGCTCCTGCTTCTCTTTCTCTTCCTTGAGAACCACTTCCTTGGTCTTTTTTCCCTTCACCTTAAGAGGTCCTCCTCCAGCAGTCTCAGGAATGGCAGAATAGTTGATTATTCTACCAGTCTCCTTGAAGTAATCCACCACAAATCTTGCAAGAACTTCAAGATTATCTTCTTTGGTTATGGGAGGGAAGTCCATCATCAAGTCAGATTGTACAAAGGATTCCCTCATATCATGCTTAGAGGGGTTGAATCTCTTGACAATCTTCATGTACTGCAGAGTCTTGCCGTTAATGATTCTCCCGGTCACAGTTCCTAGATGAATATCTGATACCACACCAGATTCTGATAAGACCTTCAAGAGGCCTCCTTGATACAGAATCTCAGATATTAATCTTCCAAAAGGAACTTGCCTCCTGGTTTCTGATTGACTCTTCTTGATGGCCTAACACATGTGGTGCATCACATATCTGGGGAAGTTGATCTTTATTTTGTTGATAAGAAAATAAAGAAGAACTTTGTGATCCACAGACAATGTGTCTGTTCCTCCTCCTTTTTGAAGCATACTGTCCAGTATAATCTTCAGAAGCACCCTATGCTCAGGATGCATATCCCTTCAAATAACAGTTTGTTGCAGACAACAGCCCATTCACTTTTCTTGTTGACATTCCACTGAAATTTACCAGCGCTCTCCATTTGACAAGCCCTGGCTACCACCTCTTCAGTGATAACTATTGGTATTCCCATCACAATAGACCTTACTTCAAGACCATTGTACGGTCTTAAACCCATTTGGTCTTTGTTCTTGCCAGCCAGACTGGGGTTGTTTGAGATTGCAACTGTTTCTTCCAAAGTAGCTTCAGTTTTGTCATAGACTTCTGACCTAACCCAAAAATCTCCAACAAGCTCCAAATATGTTTAAAGTATGCAGGATATCAATCAAGATTTATATCTTAGAAAGTATTGGGTTTGAACAATTTTAAGAGCAAAGATCCAGAGAAGCTTGTTGCTTGTGATTCAGTATCGAAGAGAGTCTAAAGACTATATCGAAGAGAGTCTGAAGACTGTATCGAAGAAAGTCTGAAGACTGAATCGAAGAGAGTCTGAAGAACTGTATCAGAGTCTGAAGACTATCAGAATCTGAAAACCAAGAGAGTCTGAAGATCATCAGAAGCTAAGTGCTACAGTGAGTCTGAAGCCTGAAATCTGAAGATCTACTAACAAGGATTTCTAAAGGCATTACGATGCTAAAGAAACTCTCATTTGGAGTAACGACTAGCTTCAAAGTCAACTTGAGTGTGGGAAGCACAACGACAAAGAATGCAGGCCAGTACAGAGTACGTTGTACGAACTCTGTTTCCACTACTCCACTACCTCGTACAGTTTGGCAACTATGTCTATCGGTATTAATCTTTAAAGGGAATGGAATTCAAATTCTGCAATTGAAGGACTATTGCCATATCAAGCAACATATCAACAGCTATTGATCAAGCTTCATAAATCATCCTGATGTGTTGGATGACTCAACGTCTCTTTCCAACGCCTATATAAAGGATAGAAGACTTGAAGAATTGTTGGACTCTACAACTAGAAAAACTACGCTGCATTGCTTTCGTATTCAACTAAGTCTTAACAAAAACACATCAACAACTTAGATCATTCTTACAAACTGAGTATTCTAGAATTTCTAAGTTAAACAGAAAAACAGAGTCTATCTTTTGTTTGAAACAGAGTCTGTCTTTGTTGTAATAGAAACACGTTTGATTGATTGTCAAGTGTTTCATCTCTATTCAATTTTCTGTAATTGTGTAAGAAGTCTCTTGCTTGTGTGCTTGTGCAAAGAAGTCTCTTGCCTGCGTGCTTGAGCATTGGAAATCTCTTACTGTGTGTTTGAGCAACTTGTAATTGATATTACATTTTAGTGAACTCTCCTTGGAAGTACATGGGGGACAAGACTACTTCCGGTTTGTGGAAGGAACCTGTATAATTGCTTGTGTTCTCTCTTCTCTTTATCACTTGATTATTTCGGCTGCATTAGAACCTAATCTCCTATCAGACTCTGATATTAAGGAATTAGATTCTCACTCTTCAAGAGCTGCGAAAAGCTAACACAATTCAACCCCCCCTTCTTGTGTTTTTCTCACCTTCAGTTGGTATCAGAGCTCCGGCTCTGTTGTCATAGCACTTAACCGTGTGACAGAAAAGATCCAGAGAAAAACATGTCTTCCAGTGAACCTTCTTCTTCTGGTGCTACTTCTGGTGCTGCTATACCATATGACTATGGATCAAACAACAGCAGTAAAAAGGCTGATTATGGGAAAATTCCTAAGTTTAATGGTGATCCTGAAGAATTTTCTTGGTGGAAAACCAACTTCTACATTTATGTCATGGTTCTTGATGAAGAACTCTAAAACATACTTGAAGATGGTGTTGATGACTTACAACATGATGCCGAAGGTGCTGCCATTGACCGTAAACTTCACACTGCTGCTCAAAAGAAAATCTACAATTAACATCATATCATCAAAGGGGATCTTGTCATTGTTATTCCTAAAACGGAATACATGAAGATGAGTGACAAATCTACTGCTAGAGCCATGTTTGCTTCTCTCTGTGCTAACTATGAAGGAAGCAAAAAGGTCAGGGAAACTAAAGCTCTTCTATTAGTTCATCAGTATGAACTATTAAAGATGAAAGAGGATCAAAGTATTGAGCATATGTACTCAAGATTTCAAACTCTAGTATCTGGTCTTCAGATACTAAAGAAGAGTTATATAGCTTCTGATCATGTTAGCAAGATTCTAAGGAGCTTACCCTCTAGATGGAGACCAAAGGTCACTGCAATTGAGGAGGCTAAAGATTTAAACACTTTAAGTGTTGAAGATCTTGTAAGCTCTCTCAAGGTTCATGAGTTATGTCTCAATGAACATGAGTCTGCAAGAAAGTCCAAAACCATTGCTTTAAAATCAAAGGGAAGATCCTCAAAGGCTCTCAAGGTTGAAGAGTCTGAAAATGAATCTTTAGCTTCTGAAAGCTCAGAGGAAGATCCTGATATTGCAAAAGAAATGGCTATGCTTTCAAGCAGAATGCAGTACCTTGCTAAAAAGAACAAGAGATTTTTTAGCAAGAGCAGTGGGAAGGGTTTCAAAAAGGAGGAACAGAAAGGTTGCTTCAACTGCAAGAAAACTGGACATTTTATTGCTGACTGTCCAGAGCTGCAGAAGGAGAAATCAAAGTCAAAAAGGCCAACCTTCAAGTCAAGCAAGTTTAAGAAGCAGATCAAGAAAAGTCTGATGGCCACCTAGGAAGATCTTGATAATGAGTCAGGGTCTGAGGATGATGATGCTGATGGTGAAGCCAATATAGCTGTTGGACTAATGGCTACAACCGAATCTGTTAAAGAAACACCTGAGGCAGAATCAGATGCAGACTCTGAAAGTGAAACAGAGGTATATTCTGAACTCACAAGATCTGAATTAGTAGATTTTGTCAAAGAACTTCTTGGTCATTTTATAGCTAAAACCACTAAGTTGAAGAAAGTCAAACAACAGCTTGATAAGCTGTCAAAAAGACATAATTCAACTTTGTTGGAGTTAGAGAGTTTAAAAGAAGAAAATGACACTTTATTGATCAAGAAGTGTAGCTGTAAATACTTGAGTGAGCAAGATGTTGCTTTGCAAGAATTTATTGCTACTGGAATTGACAGATCAAGAGTTGCATCCATGATCTATAACACGTATCAGAACAGGGGACAGGGTCTTGGATTCATTGGAGGAAGCTCGAATGAAGTGACTCTGAAACCTGGTCCTGATGGAGCCAGAGAAGCGTTGAAAAATCACTTTGTAAGTGAGTCTGATGAAGTCAACACAGTGACTCATTCAGAACCTAGCACTTCAAGTTCTAAGGTTCTGACTAAGTCAAAATCTCAGAATGAAAAGTTAAAGGTTATGAAAAACTTTGAATCTAAAGCTTCAATGATTCAGACTCTAAAACATTCAAAGTCTGATAAACAGACTCTGAAAAAGCCAGATTCTGAAAAACAAAACCCTAAGTTTCAAAAAAGAGAAACTGTGAAAGGCAAGTTGAAACCTAAACCAAACGGTTCCAAACCCAAGGTATGGGAGAAAACACTGCCAATGACTTCAAGACGCAACTTACGAAAGGAGTTCAATGGTTCAAAGACTAACCCAAGAGGACCCATGAGAATATGGGTACCTAAGTCTGAAATTATTGATGCTGCAGGTATGTCTAAAAGGACTAGAAAAGCAGAAGGCTTGGTACCTGGACAGTGGTTGCTCGCGTCACATGACGGGAGAAAAGTCTATGTTCCTAACCCTAACCATGAAAGAGGGAGGAACTGTGGGATTTGGAGGAAACCAGACTGGCAAAATCATTGGTACTGGAACCATTGGTAACTCTCTTATCTCAATCAGTAATGTGTGGTTCGTTGATGGACTTAGACATAACTTACTGAGCATAAGTCAATTATGCGACAGTGGTTATGATGTATTATTTAATAAGAACAACTGCACTGTGGTTAACAAGGATGATCAATCCATAGGCTTCAAGGGAAAAAGAAGAAACATTGTCTACAAGATAAAATTCTCTGAACTGACTGATCAGAAGGTAGTGTGCCTTTTGTCAATGGGTGATAAGAAGTGGTTGTGGCATAGACGGTTAGGATATGCTAACTGGAGATTAATCTCTAATCTTAGCAAGTTGCAACTTGTCAAAGGCCTACCAGACATTGACTATCATTCAGATGCTCTTTGCGGAGCATGTCAGAAAGGGAAAATTGTCAAGAGTTCCTTCAAGCCGAAAGAAATTGTTTCTACTTCCAGACCGTTGGAGTTACTTCATATTGATTTATTTGGACCAGTTAGCACTGCATCCTTATATGGAAGTAAATATGGACTAGTCATTGTTGATGACTACAGCAGATGGAGTTGGGTTAAGTTTCTGAAAACTAAAGATGATTCATATTCTGTGTTTAGTAAATTCTGCATCCAAATTCAATCTGAAAAGGAGTTGAAAATCTTGAAAGTCAGAAGTGATCGTGGAGGAGAATTTGAAAATGAGCCTTTTGAGGTTTTCTGTGAAAAACATGGAATTATTCATGAATTCTCTGCACCTAGAACTCCACAACAAAATGGAGTTGTAGAGAGAAAGAACAGAACCTTACAAGAAATGGCTAGAACCATGATCCATGAAAACAATCTGGCTAAGCATTTTTGGGCAGAAGCTGTAAACACAGCTTGTTATGTTTAGAACAGAATCTATATTAGACCTATGTTGAACAAAACAGCTTATGAACTCTTTAATGGAAGGAAACCTAACATATCTTATTTTCATCAGTTCGGATGTACTAGTTATGTCCTGAACAATAAAGTCTATCTAAAGAAATTTGATGCCAAAGTTCAAAAGGGAATCTTCTTAGGTTACTCTGAACGATCTAAGGCATACAGATTGTATAATTCAGATACACAATGTGTTGAAGAATCTATGCATGTCAAGTTCGATGACAAAGTGCCTGGAAGTGAAACTCCAGAGCAAGATGAAAGTTATGCAGGATCTCAAGATTCTGATAGCAACTCAGAGTCTGATCAGATTCCAGAATCTGAAGATACTTCAGAAGCTGGTGCATCCCCTAAAGTTCCTAATGAAGAAGCTCAAGATGGTTCTCAGCAAGCTAGTCAATCCAAACATTCATTCAAATACAAGTCTTCACATCCTGAGAATCAGATTATTGGCAATAAAGACAGTCCCAAAATAACTAGATCGTATTTCAGACAAGAAGAGTCTGCTTTGGGATTACTATCTGTTATTGAACCAACCTTTATTGAAGAAGCACTTGGAGATGAAGGATGGATTCTGGCAATGCAAGACGAACTGAATCAATTCAAAAGGAATGAAGTATGGGATCTAGTAGCTAAGCCTGAACACAAGAGCATCATTGGAATCAAGTGGGTGTTCAGAAATAAGCTTAGTGAACAAGGAGAAGTAATCAGAAACAAGGCCAGACTTGTTTCGCAGGGCTACAGTCAACAAGAAGGCATTGATTACACAGAAACTTTTGCTCAAGTTGCAAAATTGGAAGCAATCAGGTTACTTCTTTCCTATGCAGTTAATCACAACATAACCCTGTATCAAATGGACGTTAAGAGTACATTTCTTAATGGTGTCATTTCTGAAGAAGTGTATGTCAAACAACCTCCTGGCTTTGAAGATTTAAAACATCCAGAGCATGTTTATAAATTGAAGAAATCACTCTATGGCTTAAAACAGGCTCCCAGAGCTTGGTATGAAAGACTGAGTAATTTCTTAATTCAAAATAACTTTGAACGAGGGCAAGTTGACACTACAGTATTCAGAAAGACTCTGAAGAAAGACATCCTTATAGTTCAGATTTATGTTGACTTTGCAAAGAGTTTTCCAAAGTAATGCAGGATGAGTTTGAAATGAGCATGATGGGAGAATTGAAGTTCTTTCTTGGAATTCAAATCAACCAATGCAAAGATGGAGTCTATGTTCATCAATCCAAATACACGAAAGAGCTTATGAAGAAGTTCAATCTTGAGGATTGCAAAGAAATGAATACTCCAATGCATCCAACCTGCACTCTGAGCAAACAAGATCAAGGAACCAAAGTTGATCAGAAGCTGTATAGAGGTATGATTGGTTCTTTGTTATACCTAACTGCATCCAGACCAGATATTTTATTCAGTGTATGTCTGTGTGCAAGGTTTCAATCAGATCCTAGAGAGTCTCACTTAACATCTGTTAAGAGAATCTTTAGATATCTGAAAGGAACTACCAATCTTGGACTTCTTTACAAAAAATCCTTTGACTACAAGCTAGTTCGATTCTGTGATGCTGACTATGCTGGAGACAGGATTGAAAGAAAATCTACTAGTGGCAATTGTCAATTCTTGGGAGAGAATCTGATATCCTGGGCTAGCAAGAGGCAAGCAACCATTGCTTTGTCTACAGCAGAAGCAGAATACATCTCATTTGCTAGTTGTTGTACACAGCTACTCTGGATGAAACATCAACTTGAGGATTATCAAATAACTGATAACTGTATCCCAATTTATTGTGATAATACGGCAGCTATATGTTTATCTAAGAATCCAATTCTACATTCAAGAGCAAAGCACATTGAGATTAAATATCATTTTATAAGAGACTATGTTCAAAAAGGAATACTAGATATTCAATTCATGGATACTGATCATCAATGGGCTGATATATTTACTAAACCTTTATCTGTTGAAAAATTTGATTTTATAAAGAAAAATTTGAACATGTGTTATGTCTCTGGGTAATGTGCGCCTCTGAAAACATAATTCAGACTCTGAAAGATATTCAGAAGCTAATTGAGAATCAGACTCTCTTTTGGAGACTCTGATAAACATAAGCGTCTGATAAACCTTCAGACTCTGGTAAGGAATCTTTAGACTCTCAGAAGCTCGTATTAGTGGAAGCATGACTTTTGAGTTTAGTAACACCTGCCCCACTACGGTAACAGTTACTTTATAGTTTCTCAGACGTGGCCTGTCTGTATTGGGTAAAAACTCAAAGGGCAATGATTTTATTAAGTTAAACAAGTTACCTTCGCATTGTCCCAATACTTTTACGGCTGCATGCTATATGTATTTATTGTTTGTGTTTGTTTGTCCCCTATTCTTTCCAAACGGTTATCAAATTTTTTCTATAAATACATATCACACACAACTCACTTCTCTTTTCACTCTTTGATTCTTTCTTTGAACAAATTTCTTGTTTTCCAAATCAAAAACTTAGAAACCTCTAAAATGGCAAGTGATCTCATCCAATCTGGTGTCCTAGTCAAGACTGGAAAATCTTATGTGATCAAACCTAGAACGATGAATATTATCAAAGAAACTAAGGAAATTCAAGTTGAATCTCCAGTAGATTTTGGTTCCCTTAATCGTCACGGAGTTGACGTTTCTTCTCATTTCTTAGCACAAGGAATGATGAACTATTTCGGTATGTTGAATGGACCAACATATCAGGAGCTGGTAAGAGATTTTTGGGTTAGGTAAGAAGTCTACGACAAGGATGAAGCTACGATTGAAGAAACAGCTGCAGTTATGAACAACCCCAAGCTGGCTGGCAAAAACAGAGAGGAAATGGGTTTAAGACCGTACAAGGGTCTTGAAATCAGGTCCGCTGTGATAGGGATTCCAGTCCTTATCACTGAAGAGGTGGTTGCCAGGGCTTGCCAAGTGGAGAATGTAGGTAAATTTCAGTGGAATGTCCAGAAGAAGAGTGACTGGACAGTATGCTTCAGAAAGGAGGAGGAACAGACACTCTGTCTGTTGATCATAAAGTTCTTCTTTATTTTCTGATTAACAAAATAAAGATCAACTTTCCAAGATATGTGATGCACCACATGTGCTGGGCAATAAAGAAAAGCCAATCTGAAACCAGAAGGCAAGTTCCTTTTGGAAGGCTAATATCTGAGATTCTGTATCAAGGAGGCCTCTTGAAGGTCTTATCAGAATCTGGTGTTGTATCAGATATTCATCTTGGAACTGTGACTGGGAGAATCATCAACGGTAAAACTCTTCAGTACATGAAGATTGTTAAAAGAGTCAATCCTTCTAAGCATGATATGAGGGAATCTTATGTGCAATCTGACTTGATGATGGACTTCACTCCTATTTCCAAAGAAGATAATCCTGAAGTTCTTGCAAGATTTGTGGTGGATTACTTCAAGGATACTGGTAGAATAATCAACTATTCTGCCATTCCTGAGACTGCTGGAGGAGGACCTCTTAAGGTCAAGGGAAAAAGGACCAAGGAAGTGGTTCTCAAGGAAGAGGAAGAGAAGCAAGAGCCTCTCAAGAAGAAGATCAAGTTGACTGCTCTTCCAGGAGTGACTACTGGTGCCCCTAAGACCATAGCTCCCATGCCTTCATTAGTATCTTCTGGATCCAAGGAAATCAAGGATAGGATAAAAGAAACCAAGGATGAGAAGAAGGCTAAGAAAGATGAGAAGAAGGCGAAGAAAGATGAGAAGAAAGCGAAGAAAGGCAAGGGTGACAGAGATTATCTCAAACTAGCTGAGGAAATTGCTGAATTCCTTAATACTGACGTTGATGGTGAAGAAAGTCAGATCAAGAAGAGAAAGGTGGATGTGGTTCCTGTGGCTAAGGATGTAGCACAGAAGATAGGTACTTCTGTATCTATGATTGAGGATGAACATGCTGCTGGCAAGGCAATGGCAGCAGAAGTGGTTGTTGAAGAACTAAAAGAGGAAACTGTTAAAGAAGCTGCTAAGTTGCTTGCTTCTTCTCTAAAACAGAAGAAATTGGTAGCTACTGCAGAAGCTGAGTTATCAGAAGCTACTGTGTCTGATCATTATGCTTCTCTTGAAGCTGGAATAGGCACCTCTGGCAATGTAGCATTTAACTCATCTTCCTCTACGAATCAAGAGTCAGAATTTGATTCAGAATCAGACAACAAACCCTTGAGCCAAATTCTTCCCTCCCTCAGAAATTCATCCCCCTCACCAATCAAACCCCTATCATCCCATAACCCATTGGACCCCAAAATAGTTGAATATGTTGATTCGACTATGGACAGAGTTGTTCAAGACACTATCACAGTGTCTATAAACTTACATGCTGACCACCCTGCTCAACCATCATTTCTCAAACCACTTCAGGCAATTCAACCTTCTGAAAAGCCTGAAGTAACCATTCAATCAAACAAATCATCCCCCCAACACGAGACAATTTGTGTAGACTCTCCAGACACTCTAGATTCTCTTGAGAAACATCTAGGAGGAGAACTACCAAAGACCCCTGCAAAATCCAAATCAACAAAAGCTACAAAATCTGTTTCCAAACCAGACCCTGTACCTAAACCTACAGAAATCCTTACCTTAGCATCTGTTGAACCCTTAGAACCTGTTGAAGAACCAGTTTTTGAAATTCTGGAACAAGCTTCTGATATCCTATCAGAACCTGTAATAGAATGCAGAGCAGAACCTGTGTCTAGAACAGTTCCTGAACCTCTTTGTGATCCAATAACAGTTGTACCTAATTTTGAAACTTTTCTAGCTATAAGAGCCTCTCAACCCTCAACTTCTGAACCTCACGACCTATTTGATTCAAACAGGATAGATAAGATCTATGCTTCATCAAACTCTAAGCTCAAAGACATTATTGAGCAAAGGTTTGTGCCTATACTCAATGTAAGCTATGAGGACAAGTTCTCTACATTGAAGACTGAATTTTTGGATTTTATCACCAAAATTCAGAAGGCTGCTGCCAAGGAACAAGCATTTGTTACTGCCAAGCATGTGGCAGAAGTTAAGAAGGCTGAGCAAGCTATAACCAAGGAAAAAGCTCCTATTCTACGGATTAGAGATAAACCATTCTTTGATGAAGATCAATATAATCCAAGTGAATCAATGGTTTTTGACTCTTTGAAAAGAAGACTGCACAAAGTTCAATAAGAAGCCGGACTTGAAAGGGAATCTCATTAAAGAAGAACTGAGGCTTTGGAAGAGATTGTCAAGAAGCAGCAAGAGGATCTCCAGAAATTGATGGATCACCTTGCCAAACAAAACCATCCTTAGTTTTAAATTCTTTATGTTTTGTTTGTAACTTTTGTCTGCTGTTTTCTGAACTGTTTTTACTTTCAAATTTATACAAGTTATTATTTGATCTTATTTGCATCTAATATATCTTAAAATGTGTTTTTATCCTTACCTAAAGTCATTTAAAAAGGGGGAGGAACTTGTTTCTAAACCTTTGTGTTGATGACAAAAGGGGGAGAAGGGAAAAGTATGAGATGAGAGTTGTGACTTTTTGATTATCTACATATTGCAATTTCTATGTAAAAGTTAAAGGGAAATTTGCGAAAGGTGCTTAGTTAGACTCTGAGCCCCTGTTTTTAGAATCTGTTCCCTAATTCATTTATTATTCTGAGAATGAATTCAATTGCTTATCAAAATGAATTTAATTAACTTGGATAGAACTTAGGGGGATCTTACAAACTTCAACTTAAGAACTATCAGACTCAGGGGGAGTCGAGCTTACAAACCTCAGACTCTAAGCTTACAAACCTCAGACCCCTTAAGTCAACCTGTTAATTAGATTAACAACAATTGACCTTTTAAATACTGATGTTTGTCATCATCAAAAAGGGGGAGATTGTTGGAACAAAGGTGTTCAACAATACCACGTTTTGAGTTTTGATGATAACAAGGTATTAAAAGTTGTCAATTGAATATTGCTAATATTTGTTTAAAGTATGCAGGATATCAATCAAGATTTATATCTTAGAAAGTATTCTGTTTGAACAATTTTAAGAGCAAAGATCCAGAGAAGCTTGTTGCTTGTGATTCTGTATCGAAGAGATTCTGAAGACTGTATCGAACAGAGTCTGAAGAACTGTATCAGAGTTTGAAGACTATCAGAATCTGAAAACCAAGAGAGTCTGAAGATCATCAGAAGCTAAGTGCTACAGTGAGTCTGAAGCCTGAAATCTGAAGATCTGCTAACAAGGATTTCTAAAGGCATTACAATGCTAAAGAAACTCTCATTTGGAGTAACGACTAGCTTCAAAGTCAACTTGAGCGTGGGAAGCATAACGACAAAGAATGCAGGCCAGTACAGAGTACGTTGTACGAACTCTGTTTCCACTACTCCACTACCTCGTACAGTTTGGCAACTGTGTCTACCGGTATTAATCTTCAAAGGGAATGGAATTCAAATTCTGCAATTGAAGGACTATTACCATATCAAGCAACATATCAACAGCTATTGATCAAGCTTCATAAATCATCCTGATGTGTTGGATGACTCAACGTCTCTTTCCAACGCCTATATAAAGGATAGAAGACTTGAAGAATTGTTGGACTCTACAACTAGAAAAACTACGCTGCATTGCTTTCGTATTCAACTGAGTCTTAACAAAAACACATCAACAACTTAGATCATTCTTACAAACTAAGTATTCTAGAATTTCTAAATTAAACAAAAAAACAGAGTTTGTCTTTTGTTTGAAAAACAGAGTCTGTCTTTGTTGTAATAGAAACACGTTTGATTGTTTGTCAAGTGTTTCATCTCTATTCAATTTTCTGTAATTGTGTAAGAAGTCTATTGCTTGTGTGCTTGAGCAAAGAAGTCTCTTGGCTGCGTCCTTGAGCAAAGAAGTCTCTTAGTTGTGTCTTTGAGCTTTGGAAGTCTCTTGCCTGCGTGCTTGAGCATTGGAAGTCTCTTACTGTGTGTTTGAGCAACTTGTAATAGATATTACATTTTAGTGAACTCTCCTTGGAAGTACAAGGGGGACAGGACTACTTCCGGTTTGTGGAAGGAACCTGTATAATTGCTTGTGTTCTCTCTTCTCTTTATCTCTTGATTATTTCGGCTGCATCAGAACCTAATCTCCTATCATACTCTGATCTCCTTCAGACTCTGATATTAAGGAATTAGATTCTCACTCTTCAAGAGCTGCGAAAAGCTAACACAATTCAACCCCCCCTTCTCGTGTTTTTCTCACCTTCAATCGTTTGACGAAGTCGTCACATTTCATTCCTATCAAGACCGGTATGTCTGTGGCGAAGTTGGCTGAGATCTACATTGAGCAGGTTGTGAATCTGCATGGAATTCCTTCTAGTATTGTGTCGGATCGGGATCCGAGGTTTACTTCTAAGTTTTGGGAGAGTTTGCAAGCTTCTTTGGGAACCAAGTTGAGGTTGAGTTCTGCTTATCATCCCCAAACTGATGGGCAAACGGAGAGGACTATTCAGAGTTTAGAGGATCTGTTGAGGGCTTGTGTTTTGGAGCAAGGTGTCAGTTGGATTGAATGTTTACCGTTGATTGAGTTTACTTACAACAATAGTTTTCATTCTAGTATCGGGATGGCTTCGTTTGAGGCTTTGTATGGAAGGAGGTGTAGGACACCGTTGTGTTGGTTTGAGTCAGGCGAGAGTGCTTTGTTAGGACCGGAATTGGTGCAAGAGACTACGGAAAAGGTTAGAATGATCCAAGAGAAGATGAAAGCGTCACAGAGCAGGCAGAAGAGCTATCATGATAAGAGGAGGAAGGATATTGAGTTTCAGGTTGGTGAACATGTGTTTTTACGAGTGAATCCTGTAACTGGTGTTGGGAGAGCTTTGAAGTGTAGGAAGTTGACTCCTCGTTTTGTTGGACCGTTTGAAATTGTAGAGAAAGTTGGGGTTGTAGCGTATCGGATTGCGTTACCACCATCGTTATTGAATCTTCATGATGTGTTTCATGTGTCTCAGTTGCGGAAGTATGTGTATGATGAGTCTCATGTGATTCAAGTGGATGATTTGGAAGTAAGAGACAATTTAACCGTTGAGACGTGGCCGGTTAGGATTGAGGACCGTGAGGTGAAACGTTTGCGTGGCAAAGAGATTGTTTTGGTTAAAGTGATTTGGGTTGGACCGACCGGTGAAAGTGCCACTTAGGAATCGGAGAGTAGGATGAAGGTTTCATTTCCAGAGTTATTTCCGTCAGGTAATTTTCGAGGACGAAAATTCTTTTTTAGGGGGGGAGAGTTGTAACAGCCCGATTTTATGATTATTTGATTTTAATTGTTTTACGTGTGTTTATTCAGGTCTGTGTGCATTTTCATGAGTTTTCGTGTTAGGAGGGTATTTTGGTAATTTAGACTTAAGGGTATTTTAGTCTTTTGCGAGGAAGGGTAATTTAGTAACCTTATGACAATAATTATTTTAGCATTCTAGTTAGAATCGTTATTAATTGTAAGAAGTTAAGTTGTCGATATAATTAATTAGGACCGAGGTTTCTAGTTAATTACCGTTAGTGAGTTAGAGTTAGCGGTGTGGTGTAATTAGATTTGAGCCAATTAGTTGGGATGGGTTAGGCCCATTAAGAGTTTGTGAATATTTGACCCATAACTTTGAGAAACTAGGGTTAGACTTTGTCATTCACACATAACACAAAGATTAGAGAAATAGAGGCTAGAGAGACAAGAGCAAGAGAAGAGGGTTGAAGCTAAAGGGGAGGTTGAATCTAGGAGCTAAATTGAAGCTTGAGCTAGGATTCTTGGTGTTAGAGGTAAGAGGGATAGTTTTCACACATAATCTTCAAATCTCTCATTTCTACCCATTTCTATGAATTTGATTGATTGCATTAATTCTGTAAATTCGTGTTTGGATGTTGATGTTATGTTGTAAACATGAATTATATGATGATTGTGTAATCGTTGTTGAATTAACATGTCAAAAATGTATGAAAATGAATATTTGGGTTTATGTGAAAAATTGATGAAGAATAATGTTGTTGTTGTTGGAATGTTGAGGAATTCATGACTGATAACTGTTGTTGTTGTTATGAGATGTTGTTATTGATGATTGATGCCATGGGTGTTCATAATCATGGAATTGTGGAGTGAATTGTGTTGTTGTTGAGAGTTTTGTGAAGAATAATTGAATTGTTGAGTTGTGTTGAAATGATGTTTTAATTTCAAGTTCTATATGGTTTTGAGTGTCTTTTATGTACATAATGATATAAACAACCTTTGGAAACACATTTGGGCATTGGGAGATCAAAATTGGGAATTTTGGGTGAAAAAGAGTTGAAATCCGTAGTGTTCATAACCACTTCAGAAGTACTTCAGAAGCTCCTTCAGAAGCAGCTTCAGAAGCTCCTGCAGAAGCTTCTTAAGAAGCATGTTCAGAAGCAGTTTCAGCAGTCCCTGTTTTGCATTCTTGCGTCTTTTTCGCCCATTTCTGTTTTGAATTGGCCTTTGGTGTAAACATGAAAGTTTTAGATAATTGAGTTAGATTTTCAATGGCGTTGGTTTCACTTGAAAATGTTTTGTGGATTTTGAGTTATGATAGAAACACTCCAAGTGGGTCTTGGAAGACTTTTACAAAAAATTCAGCATAACCGTTTCTAACTCAACCCAAAACTTTTGGTTTGCTTCCAAAAATCAAATATGAGTATTGTGAGTTTAATTATGATGTTTAATAGCATCTAATCTATGCCTTGTTGAATCAAACTTAGTTTTCTTCTCTTAATGAATTGGTTTTGCAATATGACAAAGTTAGACGAACTTTGTGATTTTTGTGAATTAGTCATGATTGGCCGAGGAAAGTCTTATGTAATCTCTACTGCACACAAATGTGACTTAAGAGTATGAAGGTGAGAAAAACACAAGAAGGGGGGGTTGAATTGTGTTAGCTTTTCGCAGCTCTTGAAGAGTGAGAATCTAATTCCTTTAAACTCAGAGTCTGAATGGGATCAGAGTTTGAAATGAGCATGATGGGAGAATTGAAGTTCTTTCTAGGAATTCAAATCAACCAATGCAAAGTTGGAGTCTATGTTCATCAGTCCAAATACACGAAAGATCTCTTGAAGAAGTTCAATCTTGAGGACTGCAAAGAAATGAACACTCCAATGCATCCAACCTGCACTCTGAACAAAGAAGATCAAGGAACCAAAGTTGATCAGAAGCTGTATAGAGGTATGATTGGTTCTTTGTTATACCTAAATGCATCCAGACCAGATATTTTATTCAGTGTATGTCTGTGTGCAAGGTTTCAATCAGATCCTAGAGAGTCTCACTTAACAGTTGTTAAGAGAATCTTTAGATATCTGAAAGGAACTACCAATCTTGGACTTCTATACAAGAAATCCTCTGACTATAAGCTAGTTGGATTCTGTGATGCTGACTATGCTGGAGACAGGATTGAAAGAAAATCAACCAGTGGCAATTGTCAATTTTTGGGAGAGAATCTGATATCCTGGGCTAGCAAGAGGCAAGCAACTATTGCTTTGTCTACAGCAGAAGCAGAATACATCTCAGCTGCTAGTTGTTGTACACAACTACTCTGGATGAAACATCAGCTTGAGGATTATCAAATAACTGAAAATTGTATCCCAGTTTATTGTGATAATACAGCAGCTATATATTTATCTAGGAATCCAATTATGCATTCAAGAGCAAAGCACATTGAGATCAAACATCATTTTATAAGAGACTATGTTCAAAAAGGAATTCTAGATATTCAATTCATTGATACTGATCATCAATGGGCTGATATATTTATTAAACCTTTGTCTGTTGAAAGATTTGATTTTATAAAGAAAAATTTGAACATGTGTTATGTCTCTGGTTAATGTGCGCCTCTGAAAACAGAATTCAGATTCTGAAAGATACTCAGAAGCGAATTGATAATCAGACTCTCTTTTGGAGACTCTGGTGAACATAAGCCTCTGATAGACCTTCAGACTCTGTTAAGGAATCTTAGACTCTCAAAAGTTCGTATTAGTGGAAGCATGACTGTTGAGTTCACTAACACCTGCCCCACTACGGTGACAGTTACTTTTTAGTTTCTCAGACGTGGTCTGTGAAGGTGAGAAAAACACAAGAAGGGGGGGGGGGGTTAAATTGTGTTTTCTTTTCGCAACTCTTGAAGAGTGAGAATCTAATTTCTTTAAACTCAGAGTCTGAATGAAATCAGAGTCTGATAGGAGATTAGGTTCTGATTGCAGCGGAATAATCAAGAGATAAAGAGAGAAGAGAGAACACAAGCAATTATACAGGTTCCTTCCACAAACCGGAAGTAGTCCTGTCCGCCTTGTACTTCCAAGGAGAGTTCACTAAAATGTAATATCAAATTACAAGTTGCTCAAACACACAGTATGAGACTTCCTTGCTCAAGCACACAGGCGAGAGACTTCCTTGCTCAAAGACACAACTAAGAGACTTCCTTTGCTCAAGGACGCAGCCAAGAGACTTCCTTTGCTCAAGCACAAAAGCAAAAGACTTTTACACAATTACAGAAAATTGAATACAGTTGAAACACTTGATAACAATCAAAATGTGTTTCAATTACAACAAAGACAGACTCTGTTTTACACAAAAGACAGACTCTGTTTTTCTGTGAAACTTAGAGATTCTAGAATACTCAGTTTGTAAGAATCTAAGTTAATGATGTGCTTTTGTTAAGACTCAGTTGAATACGAAAGCAGCGCAATGCAGTTTTTCTAAGTTGTAGAGTCCAACAATTCTTCAAGTCTTCTATCCTTTATATATATGTAGGAAAGAGACGTGGAGTCATCCAGCGCATCAGGATGATTTCTGAAGCTTGATCAATGACTGTTGATCTGTTGCTTGATTTGGTAATAGTCCTTCAATAGCATCATTTGAATTCCATTCCATTTGAGGATTAATACCGGTAGACACAGTTGCCAAAACTGTACGAGGTAGTGGAGTAGTGGAAACAGAGTTCGTACAACGTACTCTATACTGGCCTGCAATCTTTGTCTTTGTGCTTCCCACGCTCAAGTTGACTTAGAAGCTAGCCGTTACTCCATTAGAGTTTCTTTGTGCATAGCAATGCAGTAGAGATCACTGTTAGAAGATTATCAAATTTGTGGCTTCAGACTCACTGTAGCACTATGCTTCTGATAATCTTCAGACTCTCTTGTTTCTCAGATTCTGATGGTCTTCAGACTCTGATACAGTCTTCAGACTCTCTTCGGTACAGTCTTCAGACTCTCTTCAGCACAGTCTTCAGACTCTCTTCGAAACAGTCTTCAGACTCTCTTCGAAACAGTCTTCAGACTCTCTTCGAAACAAAATCACAAGCAACAAGCTTCTCTGGATTTATTGCTCTTTAACATTGTTCACACAGAATACTTTCTAAGATACAAATCTTAATTGATATCCTGCATACTTAAACAAATATTAGCAATATCCAATTGACAACTTTTTAATACTTTGTTATCATCAAAACTCAAAACTTGGTATTGCTGAACACCTTTGTTCCAACAGTCTGTCTGTATTGGGTAAGAACTCAAAGGGCATTGATTTCATTATGTTTAACAAGTTACCTTCGCAACTTCCCAATACTTTTACGGCTGCATGCTTACTGTAGTTATTACTCTTGTTTGTTTGTCCCCTACTCTTTCCAAACGGTTATCAACTCTTTTCTATAAATACCTATCACACACAACTCACTTCTCTTTTCACACTTTGATTTTTTCTCTGAACATTCATCTTGTTTTCAATCTCTGTAAAACTTTTCGTTCTCAAAATCAAAACCTAGAAACCTTCAAATGGCAAGTGATCTTATTCAATCTGGTGTGTTAGTCAAAACTGGTAAATCATACGTGATTAAACCCAGAACCATGAACCTAATCAAAGAAACTCTGGAAGTTCAAGTTGAATCTCCAGTAGACTTCGTCTCTCTCATTCGTCACGGTGTAGACGTCTCTTCTCATTTCTTATCACAAGGAATGATGAGTTATTTCGGAATGTTGAATGGACCAACATATCAGGAGCTAGTAAGAGATTTCTGGGTTAGGGCAGAAGTCTTCGACAAGGATGATGCTATCATTGAAGAAACAGCTGCAGTCATGAACAACCCTAAGCTGGTTGGCAAGGATAGAACGGAAATGGGTTTAAGACCGTACAAAGGTCTTGAAATCAGGTCCGCTTTGATGATGGGAGGGAAGTCCATCATCAAATCAGATTGTACATAGGATTCTCTCATATCATGCTTAGAGGGGTTGAATCTCTTGACAATCTTCATGTACTGTAGAGTCTTGCCATTGATGATTCTACCGGTCACAGTTCCTAGATGAATATCTGATACCACACCAGATTTTGATAAGACCTTCAAGAGGCCTCCTTGATACAGAATCTCAGATATTAATCTTCCAAAAGGAACTTGCCTCCTGGTTTCTGATTGACTCTTCTTGATGGCCCAACACATGTGGTGCATCACATATCTAGGGAAGTTGATCTTTATTTTGTTGATAAGAAAATAAAGAAGAACTTTGTGATCCACAGACAATGTATCTGTTCCTCCTCCTTTCTGAAGCATACTGTCCAGTATAATCTTCAGAAGCACCTTATGCTCAGGATGCATATCCACCAATTTATTTGAGGGTCTCCCTTCAAATAACAACTTGTTGCAGACAACGGCCCATTCACTTTTCTTGTTGACATTCCACTGAAATTTACCAGCGCTCTCCATCTGACAAGCCCTGGCTACCACCTCTTCAGTGATAACTATTGGAATTCCCATCACAGCAGACCTTATTTCAAGACCATTGTACGGTCTTAAACCCATTTGGTCTTTGTTCTTTCCAACAAGCTTGGGGTTGTTTGAGATTGCTACTGTTTCTTCCAAAGTAGCTTCAGCTTTGTCGTAGACTTCTGACCTTACCCAAAAATCTCTAACAAGCTCCTGATATGTTGGTTCATTCAACATACCAAAGTATCTCATCATTCCTTGTGATAAGAAATGAGGTGCAACGTCAACTCCATTACGACTGAGTGAACCAAAATCTACTGGAGATTCAACTTGAATTTCCAGAGTCTCCTTGATGATGTTCATTGTTCTGGGTTTGATAACATAGGATCTTCCGGACTTGATTATAACACCAGATTGGATGAGATCACTTGCCATTAGGGTTTTCTAAGAGTTTGATTTGAGAACAAAAAAAGTTTTGCAAAGTATTGAGAAACAAGAAATTTGTTCAGAGAAAAAATCAAAGAGTGAAAAGAGAAGTGAGTTGTGTGTGTTATGTATTTATAGCGAAAATGTTTGAAAACTGTTTGGAAAGAGTAGGGGACAAACAAACATAAACAATAAATACATATAGCATGCAGCCGTAAATGTATTGGGACAAAGCGAAGGTAACTTGTTTAACATAATGAAATCATTGCCCTTTGAGTTCTTACCCAATACAGACAGGCCACGTCTGAGAAACTGTAAAGTAACTGTCACCATAGTGGGGCAGGTGTTACTGAACTTTAACAGTCATGCTTCCACTAATACGAGCTTCTGAGAGTCTAAAGATTCCTCACCAGAGTCTGAATAATTTATCAGAAGCTTTCATCAGAGTCTCCAAAAGAGAGTCTGATTCCCAAATAGCTTCTGAATATTTTTCAGAGTCTGAATTCTGTTTTCAGAGGCGCATATTACTCAGAGACATAGCACATGTTCAAATTTTTCTTTATGAAATCAAATCTTTCAACAGTTAAGGGTTTAGTAAATATATCAGCTCATTGATGATCAGTATCAATGAATTGAATATCTAAAATTCCCTTTTGAACATAGTCTCTTATAAAATGATGTTTAATCTCAATATGCTTTGCTCTTAAATGCAGAATTGGATTCTTAAACATATAGCTGCTGTATTATCACAATAAATTGAGATATGGTTTTCAGTTATATGATAGTCCTCAAGCTGATGTTTCATTCAGAGTAGCTGTGTACAACAACTAGCAGCTGAGATGTATTCTGCTTCTGCTGTAGACAGAGCAATGGTTGCTTGCCTCTTGCTAGCCCAGGATATCATATTATCTCCCAAGAATTGACAATTGCCACTGGTAGATTTTCTTTCAATCTTGTCTCCTGCATAGTCAGCATCACAGAATCCAACTAGCTTGTAGTCAGAGGATTTCTTGTAAAGAAGTCCAAGATTGGTTGTTCCTTTCAGATATCTAAAGATTCTCTTAACAGCAGTTAAGTGAGATTCTCTAGGATCTTATTGAAACCTTGCACACAAACATACACTGTACAAAATATCTGGTCTGGATGCAGTTAGGTATAACAAAGAACCAATCATACCTCTATACAGCTTCTGATCAACTTTGGTCCCTTGATCTTCTTTGCTTAGAGTGCAGGTTGGATGCATTGGAGTATTCATTTCTTTACAGTCCTCAAGATTGAACTTCTTCAGAAGCTCTTTCGTATACTTGGACTGATGAACGTAGACTCCATCTTTGCATTGGTTGATTTGAATTCCAAGAAAGAACTTCAATTCTCCCATCATGCTCATTTCAAATTCATCCTGCATAACTTTCGAAAAATCTTTGCAAAGTGAACTATTTGTAGAACCAAAGATAATATCATCAACATAAATCTGAACTACAAGAATGTCTTTCTTCAGAGTCTTTCTGAATAGAGTAGTGTCAACTTGTCCTCGTTCAAAGTTGTTTTGAATTAAGAAATTACTTAGTCTTTCATACCAAGCTCTGGGAGCTTGTTTCAAGCCATAGAGTGATTTCTTTAATTTATAAACATGCTCTGGATGCTTTAAATCTTCAAAGTCAGGAGGTTGTTTGACATATACTTCTTCAGAAATGACACCATTAAGAAATGCACTCTTAACGTCCATTTGATACAAAATTATGTTGTGATTAACTGCATAGGAAAGAAGTAACCTGATTGCTTCCAATCTTGCAACTGGAGCAAACGTTTCTGTGTAATCAATGCCTTCTTGTTGACTGTAGCCCTGTGCAACAAGTCTGGCCTTGTTTCTGATTACTTCTCCTTGTTCACTAAGCTTGTTTCTGAACACCCACTTGGTTCCAATGATGTTCTTGTGATTAGGCTTAGCTACTAGATCCTATACTTCATTCGTTTTGAATTGATTCAGTTCTTCTTGCATTGCTAGAATCCATCCTTCATCTCCAAGAGCTTCTTCAACAGAAGTTGGTTCAATAACAGATAATAATCCTAAAGCAGACTCTTCTTGTCTGAAATACGATCTTGTTCTCATATGACTTTCTTTATTGCCAATTATCTGATCTTCTAGATGTGAAGACTTGTATTAGAAAGATTGTTTGGATTGACTAGCTTGAAAAGAACCATCTTGAGCTTCATCAGAAGCTTCTTCATTAGGAACTTCAGGGGTTGTTCCAGCTTCTGAAGTATCTTCAGATTCTGGAATCTGATCAGATTCTGAGTTATCATCAGAATCTTGAGATTCTTCATGACTTTCATCTTGCACTGGAGTTTCACTTCCAGACTCTTTGTCATCGAATCTTACGTGCATAGATTCTTCCACACATTGTGTTTCTGAATTATACAGCCTGTATGCCTTAGAGCGTTCAGAGTAACCTAAAAAGATTCCCTTTTGAGCTTTGGCATCAAATTTCTTTAAGTAGACTTTGTTGTTCAGGACATAACATGTACATCCGAACTGATGAAAATAAGATATGTTGGGTTTTCTTCCTTTAAAGAGTTCATAAGCTGTTTTGTTCAACAGAGGTCTAATATAGATTCTGTTCTGAACATAGCAAGCTGTGTTTACTGCTTCTGCCCAAAAATGCTTAGCCAGATTGTTCTCATGGATCATGGTTCTAGCCATCTCTTGTAAGGTTCTGTTCTTTCTCTCTACAACTCCATTTTGTTGTGGAGTTCTAGGTGCAGAGAATTCATGAATAATTCCATGTTTTTCACAGAAAACCTCAAACGATTCATTTTCAAATTCTCCTCCATGATCACTTCTGACTTTCAAGATTTTCATTTCCTTCTCTGATTGAATTTGGATGCAGAATTTACTGAACACAGAATATGAATCATCTTTAGTTTTCAGAAATTTAACCCAACACCATCTGCTGTAGTCATCAACAATAACTAGTCCATATTTACTTCCATATAAGGATGCAGTGCTAACTGGTCCAAATAAGTCAATATGAAGTAACTCCAAGGGTCTGGAAGTTGAAACAATTTCTTTCGGCTTGAAGGGACTCTTGACAATTTTCCCTTTCTGACATGCTCCGCAAAGAGCATCTGAGTGATAGTCAATGTCTGGAAGGCCTTTGACAAGTTGCAACTTGCTAAGCTTAGAGATTAATCTCCAGTTAGCATGTCCCAAACGTCTATGCCACATCCACTTCTTATCACCCATTGACAGAAGGCACATTACCTTCTGATCAGTCAGTTCTTAGAATTTTATCTTATATACATTGTTTCTTCGTTTTCCCTTGAAGAATATGGACTGATCATCCTTGTTAACCACTGTGCAGTTGTTCTTATTAAACAATACATCATAACCACTGTCACATAATTGACTTATGCTTAGTAGGTTATGTCTAAGTCCATCAACGAACCACACATTACTGATTGAGATCAGAGAGTTACCAATGGTTCCAGTACCAATGATTTTGCCATTCTGGTTTCCTCCAAATCCCACAGTTCCTCCCTCTTTCATGGTTAGGGTTAGGAACATAGACCTTTCTCCCGTCATGTGACGCGAGCAACCACTGTCTAGGTACCAAGCCTTGTGCTTTTTTTGTCCTTTTAGACATACCTGCAGCATCAATAATATCAGACTTAGGTACCCATATTCTTATGGGTCCTTTTTGGTTAGTCTTAAAACCATTGAACTCTTTTCGTAAGTTATGTCTGGAAATCATTGGCAATGTTTTCTCCTATACCTTAGGTTTGAAACCGTTTGGTTTGAGTTTCAACTTGCCTTTCACAGTTTCTCTCCTTTGAAACTTAGACTTTGGTTTTTCAGACTCTGGCTTTTTCAGAGTCTGTTTATCAGACTTTGAATGTTTCAGAGTCTGAGACTTTAAAGCTTTGGGTTCAAAGTTTTTCAGACCCTTTAACTTAACATTCTGAAGTTTTGACTTAGTCAGAATCTTAGAAGTAGAAGTTGTAGGTTCTGAATGAGTCACTGTGTTGACTTCATCAGACTCTTTTACAAAATGATTTTTCAACGCCTCTCTCGCTCCATCAGGACCAGATTTCAGAGTCATTTCATTTGAGTTTCCTCCAATGAATCCAAGACCCTGTCCTCTGTTCTGATACGTGTTATAGATCATGGATGCAACCCTTGATCTGTCAATTCCAGTAGCAATAAATTCTTGCAGAGCAACATCTTGCTCACTTAAGTATTTACAGCTACACTTCTTGATCAATAAAGAAATATTTTCTTCTTTTAAATCTTCTAATTCCAACAGAGTTGAATTATGTCTTTTTGACAGCTTATCAAGCTGTTGTTTGACTTTCTTCAACTCAGTGGTCTTAGCTTTAAAATGACCAAGAAGCTCATTGACAGATTCTATAAGTTCAGATCTTGTGAGTTCAGAATATACCTCTGTTTCATTTTCAGAGTCTGTATCTGATTCTGCCTCAGGTGTCTCTTTAACAGATTCGGTTGTAGCCATTAGTCCAACAGCTACATTTGCTTCACCATCAGCATCATCATCCTCAGATCCTGACTCATTATCAAGATCTTCCCAGGTGGCCATCAGACTTTTCTTGATCTGCTTCTTAAACTTGCTTGACTTGAAGGTTGGCCTCTTTGACTTGGGTTTCTCCTTCTGCAGTTCTTGACACTCAGCAATAAAATGTCCAGTTTTCTTGCAGTTGAAGCAACCTTTCTGATCCTCCTTTTTGAACCCCGTCCCACTGCTCTTGCTCAAAAATCTCTTGTTCTTCTTAGCAAGGTACTGCATTCTGCTTGAAAGCATAGCCATTTCCTTTGCTACATCAGGATCCTCCTCTGAGCTTTTAGAAGCTGAAGACTCATTTTCAGACTCTTCAACCTTGAGAGCCTTTGAAGACCTTCCTTTTGATTTTAAGGCAACGGTTTTGGATTTTCTTGCAGAATCATGTTCATTGAGACTTAACTCATGAACCTTGAGTGAGCTTACAAGATCTTCAACACTTAAAGTGTTTAAGTCTTTAGCCTCCTCAATTGCAGTGACCTTTGGTCTCCATCTAGAGGGTAAGCTCCTTAAAATCTTGCTAACATGATCAAAAGCTATGTAGCTCTTCTTCAGTATCTGAAGACCAGATACTAGAGTTTGAAATCTTGAGTACATCTGCTCAATACTTTCATCCTCTTTCATCTTAAATAGTTCATATTGATGAACTAATAGAAGAGCTTTAGCTTCCCTGACCTTTTTGCTTCCTTCGTAGTTAGCACAGAGAGAAGCAAACATGGCTCTAGCAGTAGATTTGTCACTCATCTTCATGTATTCCGTTTTAGGAATAGCAGTGACAAGAGCCCCTCTGATGATATAATGTTTCTTATAGATTTTCTTTTGAGCAGCAGTGTGAAGTTTGCGGTCAATGGCAGCACCTTCGTCATCAAGTTGTAAGTCACCAACACCATCTTCAAGTATGTCCCAGAGTTCTTCATCAAGACCCATGACATAACTATAGAAGTTGGTTTTCCACCAAGAAAATTCTTCAGGATCACCATTGAACTTAGGAATTTTTCCATAATCAGCCTTTCTACTGCTGTTATTGGATCCATGTTTTTCTCTGGATCTTTTCTGTTACACGGTTAAGTGCTAAGACAACAGAGCCGGAGCTCTGATACCAACTGAAGGTGAGAAAAACACAAGAAGGGGGGGGGTTGAATTGTGTTTTCTTTTCGCAACTCTTGAAGAGTGAGAATCTAATATCTTTAAACTCAGAGTCTGAATGAGATCAGAGTCTGATAGGAGATTAGGTTCTGATTGCAGCGGAATAATCAAGAGATAAAGAGAGAAGAGAGAACACAAGCAATTATACAGGTTCCTTCCACAAACCGGAAGTAGTCCTGTCCCCCTTGTACTTCCAAGGAGAGTTCACTAAAATGTAATATCAAATTACAAGTTGCTCAAACACACAGTATGAGACTTCCTTGCTCAAGCACACAGGCGAGAGACTTCCTTGCTCAAAGACACAACTAAGAGACTTCCTTTGCTCAAGGACGCAGCCAAGAGACTTCCTTTGCTCAAGCACAAAAGCAAAAGACTTTTACACAATTACAGAAAATTGAATACAGTTGAAACACTTGATAACAATCAAAATGTGTTTCAATTACAACAAAGACAGACTCTGTTTTACACAAAAGACAGACTCTGTTTTTCTGTGAAACTTAGAGATTCTAGAATACTCAGTTTGTAAGAATCTAAGTTAATGATGTGCTTTTGTTAAGACTCAGTTGAATACGAAAGCAGCGCAATGCAGTTTTTCTAAGTTGTAGAGTCCAACAATTCTTCAAGTCTTCTATCCTTTATATATATGTAGGAAAGAGACGTGGAGTCATCCAGCGCATCAGGATGATTTCTGAAGCTTGATCAATGACTGTTGATCTGTTGCTTGATTTGGTAATAGTCCTTCAATAGCATCATTTGAATTCCATTCCATTTGAGGATTAATACCGGTAGACACAGTTGCCAAAACTGTACGAGGTAGTGGAGTAGTGGAAACAGAGTTCGTACAACGTACTCTATACTGGCCTGCAATCTTTGTCTTTGTGCTTCCCACGCTCAAGTTGACTTAGAAGCTAGCCGTTACTCCATTAGAGTTTCTTTGTGCATAGCAATGCAGTAGAGATCACTGTTAGAAGATTATCAAATTTGTGGCTTCAGACTCACTGTAGCACTATGCTTCTGATAATCTTCAGACTCTCTTGTTTCTCAGATTCTGATGGTCTTCAGACTCTGATACAGTCTTCAGACTCTCTTCGGTACAGTCTTCAGACTCTCTTCAGCACAGTCTTCAGACTCTCTTCGAAACAGTCTTCAGACTCTCTTCGAAACAGTCTTCAGACTCTCTTCGAAACAAAATCACAAGCAACAAGCTTCTCTGGATTTATTGCTCTTTAACATTGTTCACACAGAATACTTTCTAAGATACAAATCTTAATTGATATCCTGCATACTTAAACAAATATTAGCAATATCCAATTGACAACTTTTTAATACTTTGTTATCATCAAAACTCAAAACTTGGTATTGCTGAACACCTTTGTTCCAACAGTCTGTCTGTATTGGGTAAGAACTCAAAGGGCATTGATTTCATTATGTTTAACAAGTTACCTTCGCAACTTCCCAATACTTTTACGGCTGCATGCTTACTGTAGTTATTACTCTTGTTTGTTTGTCCCCTACTCTTTCCAAACGGTTATCAACTCTTTTCTATAAATACCTATCACACACAACTCACTTCTCTTTTCACACTTTGATTTTTTCTCTGAACATTCATCTTGTTTTCAATCTCTGTAAAACTTTTCGTTCTCAAAATCAAAACCTAGAAACCTTCAAATGGCAAGTGATCTTATTCAATCTGGTGTGTTAGTCAAAACTGGTAAATCATACGTGATTAAACCCAGAACCATGAACCTAATCAAAGAAACTCTGGAAGTTCAAGTTGAATCTCCAGTAGACTTCGTCTCTCTCATTCGTCACGGTGTAGACGTCTCTTCTCATTTCTTATCACAAGGAATGATGAGTTATTTCGGAATGTTGAATGGACCAACATATCAGGGCAGAAGTTTTCGACAAGGAAGATGCTACCATTGAAGAAACTGCTGCAAACATGAATAACCATAAACTGGCTGGCAAAAATAGAAAGGAAATGGGTTTAAAACCTGGTCCTGATGGCGCCAGAGAAGCATTGAAAAATCACTTTGTAATTGCGTCTGATGAAGTCAACACAGTGACTCATTCAGAACCTATAACTTTAAGTTCTAAAGTTTTGACTAAGTCAAAATTTCAGAATGCAAAGTCAAAAGTGCTGAAAAACTTTGAACCAAAGGCTTCAATGATTCAGACTCTAAAACATTCAGAGTCTGATAAACGGACTCTGAAGAAGCCAGAGTCTGAAAAACAAAAGCCTAAGTTTCAAAGAAGAGAAACTGTAAAAGGCAAGTTGAATCCTAAACTGAACGGTTCTAAACCCAAGGTGTGGAGGAAAACAATGCCAATGACTTCAAGACACACCTTACAAAAGGAATTCAATGGTTCAAGGACTAACCCAAGAGGACCCATGAGAATATGGGTACCTAAGTCTGAAATTGTTGATGCTGCAGGTATGTCTAAAAGGACTAGAAAAGCAGAAGGCTTGGTACCTGGACAGTGGTTGCTCGCGACACATGACGGGAGAAAAGTCTAAGTTCCTAACCCTAACCATGAAAGAGGGAGGAACTGTGGGATTTGGAGGAAACCAGACTGGCAAAATCATTGGTACTGGAACCATTGGTAACTCTCTTATCTCCATTAATAATGTGTGGTTTGTTGATGGGCTTAGACATAACCTACTGAGCATAAGTCAATTATGCGATAGTGGTTATGATGTTTTGTTTAATAAGAACAACTACACTGTGGTTAACAAGGATGATCAATCCATAGTCTTCAAGGGAAAGAGAAGAAACAATGTCTACAAGATAAAGTTTTTTGAACTGACTGATCAGAAGGTAGTTTGCCTTTTGTCAATGGGTGATAAGAAATGGTTGTGGCATAGACGGTTGGGACACGTAAACTTGAGATTAATCTCTATGCTTAGCAAGTTGCAACTAGTCAAAGGCCTACCAGACATTGACTATCATTCAAATGCTCTTTGCGGAGCATGTCAGAAAGGGAAAATTGTCAAGAGTTCCTTCAAATCGAAAGAAATTGTTTCTACTTCCAGACCCTTGGAGTTAATTCATATTGATTTATTTGGACCAGTTAGCACTGCATCCTTATATGGAAGTAAATATGGACTAGTCACTGTTGATGACTACAGCAGATGGAGTTGGGTTAAGTTTCTGAAAACTAAAGATGACTCATATTCTATGTTTAGTAAATTCTGCATCCAAATTCAATCTGAAAAAGAATTGAAAATTTTGAAAGTCAGAAGTGATCATGGAGGAGAATTTGAAAATGAGCCTTTTAAGGTTTTCTGTGAAAAACATGGAATTATTCATGAATTCTCTGCACCCAGAACTCCACAACAAAATGGAATTGTAGAGATAAAGAACAGAACCTTACAAGAAATGGCTAGAACCATGATCCATGAGAACAGCTTGGCTAAACATTTTTGGGCAGAAGCAGTAAACACAGCATGTTATGTTCAGAACATAATTCTGTTGAACAAAACAGCATATGAACTCTTTAAAGGAAGGAAACCTAACATATCTTGTTTTCATCAGTTCGGATGTACATGTTATATCCTGAACAATAAAGTCTATCTAAAGAAATTCGATGTCAAAACTCAGAAGGGAGTCTTTTTTGGTTACTCTGAACGATTTAAGGCAAACAGACTGTATAATTCAGAAACACAATGTGTTGAAGAATCTATGCATGTCAGATTTGATGACAAAGTGCCTGGAAGTGAAACTCCAGAGCAAGATGAAAGTTGTGCATGATCTCAAGATTCTGATATCAACTCAGAATCTGATCAGATTCCAGAATCTGAAGATACTTCAGAAGCTGGAGCATCCCCTGAAGTTCCTAATGAAGAAGCCTCTGAAGAAGCTCAAGATGGTTCTCAGCAAGCTAGTCAATCCAAACATTCATTCAAATACAAGTCTTCACATCCTGAGGATCAAATTATTGGCAATAAAGATAGTCCCAGAAGAACTAGATCGTATTTCAGACAAGAAGAGTCTGCTTTGGGATTATTATCTGTTATTGAACCAACCTCTATTGAACAAGCACTTGGAGATGAAGGATGGATTCTGAAAATGCAAGATGAACTTAATCAATTCAAAAGGAATGAAGTGTGGGATCTAGTAGCTAAGCCTGAACACAAGAACATTATTGGAACTAAATGAGTGTTTAGAAATAAGCTTAGTGAACAAGGAGAAGTAATCAGAAACAAAGCCAGACTTGTTGCGCAGGGCTACAGTCAACAAGAAGGCATTGATTACACATAAACATTTGCTCCAGTTGCAAGATTGGAAGCAATCAGGTTACTTCTTTCCTATGGAGTGAATCACAACATAATCCTGTATCAAATGGACGTTAAGAGTGCATTTCTTAATGGTGTCATTTCTGAAGAAGTCTATGTCAAACAACCTCCTGGCTTTGAAGATTTAAAACATCTAGAGCATGTCTATAAATTGAAGAAATCACTATATGGCTTGAAACAGACTCCCAGAGCTTGGTATGAAAGACTGAGTAATTTCTTAATTCAAAATGACTTTGAACGAGGGCAAGTTGACACTCACTATTCAGAAATACTCTGAAGAATGACATTCTTATTGTTCAGAATTATGTTGATGATATCATTTTTGGTTCAACTAATAGTTCACTTTGCAAAGAGTTTTCCAAAGTAATGCAGGATGAATTTGAAATGAGCATGATGGGAGAATTGAAGTTCTTTCTAGGAATTCAAATCAACCAATGTAAAGATGGAGTCTATGTTCATCAGTCCAAATACACGAAAGAGCTCCTGAAGAAGTTCAATCTTGAGGACTGCAAAGAAATGAACACTCCAATGCATCCAACCTGCACTCTGAGCAAAGAAGATCAAGGAACCAAAGTTGATCAGAAGGTTTATAGAGGTATGATTGGTTCTTTGTTATACCTAACTGCATCCAGACCAAATATTTTATTCAATGTATGTCTGTGTTTTCTGAATAATGTAGTGTCAACTTGCCCTCGTTCAAAGTTGTTTTGAATTAAGAAATTACTTAGTCTTTCATACCAAGCTCTGGGAGCCTTTATCAAGCCATAGAGTGATTTCTTCAATTTATAAACATGCTCTGGATGTTTTAAATCTTCAAAGCCAGGAGGTTGTTTGACATAGACTTCTTCAGAAATGACACCATTAAGAAATGCACTTTTAACGTCCATTTGATACAGGATTATGTTGTGATTTACTGCATAGGAAATAAGTAACCTGATTGCTTCCAATCATGCAACTAGAGCAAATGTTTCTGTGTAATCAATGCCTTCTTGTTGACTGTAGCCCTACGCAACAAGTCTGGCCTTGTTTCTGATTACTTCTCCTTGTTCACTAAGCTTATTTCTGAACACCCATTTAGTTCCAATGATGTTCTTGTTTTCAGGCTTAGCTACTAGATCCCATACTTCATTCCTTTTGAATTGATTAAGTTCGTCTTGCATTGCCAAAATCCATCCTTCATCTCCAAGTGCTTGTTCAATAGAGGTTGGTTAAATAACAGATAATAATCCCAAAGCAGACTCTTCTTGTCTGAAATACGATCTAGTTCTTCTGGGACTTTCTTTATTGCCAATAATCTGATCCTCAGGATATGAAGACTTGTATATGAATGAGTGTTTGGATTGACTAGCTTGCTGAGAACCATCTTGAGCTTCTTCAGAAGCTTCTTCATTAGGAACTTCAAGGGATGCTCCATCTTCTGAAGTATCTTCAGATTCTGGAATCTGATCAGATTCTGAGTTGTCATCAGAATCTTGAGATCCTGCAAAACTTTCATCTTGCTCTGGAGTTTCACTTCCAGGCACTTTGTCATCGAATCTGACATGCATAGATTCTTCAACACATTGTGTTTCTGAATTATATAGTTTGTATGCCTTGGATCGTTCAGAGTAACCTAAGAAGATTCCCTTTTGAGCTTTGGCATCAAATTTCTATAGATATACTTTATTGTTCAGGACATAACAAGTACATCCGAACTGATGAAAATAAGATATGTTAGGTTTCCTTCCTTTAAAGAGTTTATATGTTGTTTTGTTCAACAGAGGTCTGATATAGATTCTGTTCTGAACATAAGAAGTTGTGTTTACTGCTTCTGCCCAAAAATGTTTAGCCAGATTGTTCTCATGGATCATGGTTCTAGCTATTTCTTGTAAGGTTCTGTTCTTTCTCTCTACAAATCCATTTTGTTGTGGAGTTCTGGGTGCAGAGAATTCGTGAATAATACCATGTTTTTCACAGAAAACCTCAAAAGGCTCATTTTCAAATTATCCTCCATGATCACTTCTTACTTTCAAGATTTTCAATTCTTTTTCAGATTGAATTTGGATGCAGAATTTACTAAACACAGAATATGAGTCATCTTTAGTTTTCAGAAACTTAACCCAACTCCATCTGCTGTAATCATCAACAATGACTAGTCCATATTTACTTCCATATAAGGATGCAGTGCTAACTGGTCCAAATAAATCAATATGAAGTAACTCCAAGGGTCTGGAAGTAGAAACAATTTCTTTCGGTTTGAAGGGACTCTTGACAATTTTCCCTTTTTGACATGCTCCGCAAAGAGCATCTGAGTGATAGTCAATATCTGGTAGGCCTTTGACTAGTTGCAACTTGCTAAGCTTAGAGATTAATCTCCAGTTTGCGTGTCCCAACCGTCTATGCCACAACCTTTTCTTATCACCCATTGACAAAAGGCAAACTACCTTCTGGTAAACATAAGCCTCTGAAAGATTTTCAGACTGTGTCAAGGAATCTTAGACTCTCAGAAGCTTGTATTAGTGGAAGCATGACTGTTGAGTTTAGTAACACCTGCCCCACTACGGTGACAGTTACTTTTTAGTTTCTCAGACGTGGCCTGTCTGTATTGGGTAAGAACTCAAAGGGCAATGATTTCTTTACGTTTAACAAGTTACCCTCGCGTCTTCCCAACACTTTTACGGCTGCATGCTCACTATCTTTATTACTCTTGTTTGTTTGTCCCCTACTCTTTCCAAACGGTTTTCAACTCTTTTCTATAAATACCAATCACACACAACTCACTTCTCTTTTCACACTTTGATTTTTTTTCTCTGAACATTTGTCTTGTTTTCAGTCTCTAAAACTTTTGTTCTCAAAATCAAAACCTAGAAACCTTCAAATGGCAAGTGATCTTATTCAATCTAATGTGATAATCAAAACTGGTAAATCATACGTGATTAAACCCAGAACCAAGAACATCATCAAAGAAACTCTGCAAGTTCAAGTTGAATCTCCAGTGGACTTCGGCTCTCTCATTCGTCATGGTGTAGACGTCTCTTCTCATTTCTTATCACAAGGAATGATGAGTTATTTCGGTATGTTGAATGGACCAACATATCAGGGCAGAAGTTTTCGACAAGGAAGATGCTACCATTGAAGAAACTGCTGCAAACATGAATAACCATAAACTGGCTAGCAAAAATAGAAAGGAAATGGGTTTAAGACCGTACAAATGTCTTGAAATCAGGTCTACTGTGATGGGGATTCCAATCCTTATCACTGAAGAAGTGGTTGCCAGAGCCTGCAGAGTGGTGAATGAAGGAAAATTCCAGTGGAATGTTGACAAGAAGAGCGATTGGATGGGTATCTGCAACAAACTCTTATTTGAAGGAAGACCCTCAAATAAGTTGGTTGACATGTATCCTGAGCATAGGGTGCTTCTGAAGATCATACTGGATAGTATGCTTCAGAAAGGTGGAGGAACAGACACTCTGTCTGTTGATCACAAGGTGCTTCTTTACTTTCTGATAAAGAAAAAGAAGATAAACTTTCCTAGGTACGTGATGTATCACATGTGCTGGGCTATTAGGAAAAGCCAATCTGAATCCAGAAGACAAGTTCCTTTTGGAAGGTTAATCTCTGAGATTCTGTATCAAGGAGGCCTCTTGAAGGTCTTATCAGAATCTGGTGTAGTATCAGACGCTCACCTTGGAACAGTGACTGGGAGAATCATCGATGGTAAAACTCTTCAATACATAAAGATTGTCAAAAGATTCAATCTTTCTAATCAAGATATGAGGGAATCTTATGTGCAATCAGACTTGATGATGGACTTCCCTCCCATTTCCAAAGAAGACAATCCTGAAGTCCTAGCAAGATTTAACTCACCTTCCTCTACGAATCAAGAGTCCTCATATGATACAGAATCAGATAACAAACCCTTGAGCCAAGTTCTTCCCTCCCTCAGAAATTCATCCCCCTCACCAATCAAACCTTTATCATCCTTTGACCCACCTGACCCCAAAATAGTTGAATATGTTGATTCAACTATGGACAGGGTTATTCAAGACACCATCACAGTGTCTATAAACTTACCTGCTGACCACCCTGCTCAACCATCATTTCTCAAACCACTTCAGGCAATTCCACCTTCTGAAGAACCTGAAATAACCACTAAATCAACTCAACCATCACCCCAACATGAGCCTATTTGTGTAGACTCTCCAGACACCCTAGATTCTCTTGAGAAACACCTAGGAAGAGAACTACCAAAAAACCCCGCAAAATCCAAATCAACAAAAGCTACAAAATTTGTTTCTAAACCAGACTCTGTACCCCAACCTTCAGAAATTCTAACCTTAGCTTCTGTTGAACCTTCAGAAACTGTAGAGGAACCAGTCTCTGAGATTTTGGAACAAGCTTTTGATATCATACCAGAACCTGTAACAGAATGCATAGCAGAGCCTGTGTCTGAAACGGTTCCCGAACCTCATACTGAACCTCAAACTATTGTAACTGGTCTCCAAACCCTACAAGCAATAGTAGCTTCTCAACCCTCAACTTCTGAACCTCTTAACCTCTTTGATTCGTTAAGGATAGATGAGTTCTATGCTTCGTCAAACTCTAAGCTGAAGGACATTATTGAGCAAAGGTTGAAGGTGAGAAAAACACAAGAAGGGGGGGTTGAATTGTGTTAGCTTTTTGTAGCTCTTGAAGAGTGAGAATCTAATTCCTTAGTATCAGAGTCTGAAAGAGATCAGAGTCTGATGGGAGATTAGGTTCAGTTGCAGCGGAAATAATCAAGAGAAAGAGAGAAGAGAGAACACAAGCAATTATACAGGTTCCTTCCACAAATCGGAAGTAGTCCTGTCCCCCTTGCACTTCCAAGGAGAGTTTCACTAAACTGTAATATCTATTACAAGTTGCTCAAACACACAGTAAGAGACTTCCAATGCTCAAGCACGCAGGCAAGAGACTTCCAATGCTCAAAGACACAACTAAGAGACTTCTTTGCTCAAGGACGCAGCCAAGAGACTTCTTTGCTCAAGCACACAAGCAAGAGACTTCTGACACAATTTACAAAATATTGAATAGAGTTGAAACACTTGACAAACAATTGTGCTCGTGATTTTCGGGTATCAAAATCATTGATAGGATTTGAACCTTGAATCATTGAACTCTCAACTTTTATTCGCGGGAAGGGAAAAAGTGAGTAAAAACCCTAATGAGACCTTGGATTCGGAGGTTGGTTTCGATTGGGGAAGGTGTTAGGCACCCGAACCGACTATGGTATCCCATAGGAACCTTCTACCTATTCTCTAATCTTGCGCTAAATTGATTTTACTTATCAAAAGAGTTTACAAATTAAAGTGAAAGAAAGGAGAAAGATGAAGCATGTTTTTGGTTATTTTTATTGATTTGGAAGGGTCGAAACCCTTTGCCTACTTACCCAAATAAATCGGGATCAAAATCAAGTAGTTCGGCTAAAGAACTTATTTGATGAGTTAAATTGATTTTAACATTTTTTTTGAAAAGATTTTAAGAAAAGATGAGAGGCCTCAAGGCATGAGAAGAAAATACGATTAAGTTGGTTAATTTTAATTGCACGAAATCCATGTCTAATGTGGATATTAAATTAATTAACATTTGATTAAGGAAAATAAAAGGAAAAATACTTGGATTACAAACCAAGGTTTACTTAAAAGAAATTTGAATTTGATTTTTTTGAAGAAAATATTTTTTCTAAACTAACGATGAAATCGCGTAACGGCGGAAAAACAAATAAGCATAAAGCGATAAATAAAGTGGAGTGTCGGTGCGCGTGTCAGTGCGTGTGCCGGTTACATATTACATACCCTAAATACATTCTATGGTCTCAAAAAGAAAATGCGTAAAATAAATTACATCAATTTCCTAATTACAAACTAAACCAAAAATAAAATAAATGACAAGAAATTTAAATATGCATATAATATTTCTAATGAGAATTATTTCTATAAACTAAAATGCAATTTAAACAAATTAGAACAACATGACAATAAAATGCAAACATATGAAATAAATAAAAATGCAAGATAAACAAAATTAAAAGAAATAAAAGTGCATGAGATGTTAAATAGAGAAGAAGAAAAAGAAATTTAAGAGGAAATGGGGGATTTAATAGAGAAAATAGTAGTAGAAAAAAAAACAGAAAAAGAATAACAATGATAAAAAAATTAAGCTGGATGAATTTGGACCATTTGATGAATCAAAGGATCCAGATCCAATCACAGTATCATTTTATCATAATCACAAGATCAAAAATCAAAGGTAAGCAAGATACAGGGATACCACAGACAATCAGGCAGAAGCATGCACATGATTAAAACGTAGAACAAATTCTAGCCATCAGATTTTGGAATTGCCCACATCTAATGACTTTAATCACAAAGGAACATGATAATATTGTAAGCTAGCAAGCATGGGAACACATGAATAATAAGTGGTATAAAAGCAAAATTCCAACAAAAAAACATAACTTAACAAAAAAAGCCTTCTCCTTCAACTTTAGAGAGAGAAGCTCTAGCTTCTCTCTAGAAACAAAGGCTGGCCGGCGCAGCCATGGGTGGGGAGGAGGAAGAACTCCGGCGCGGTGGTCGGCCGGAGGGCCGCCGCGCCGGAGGAGCCAAACACATTTTTTTTCAATTTTTTTTTACCAATCCACTCTTCTCCTTCTCCTCTTTGCAAATCTACCCTTAGTTTTTCAAAAGCCAAACACATAAAGCCTAGATCTACAAAAGAATGTCAACCAAAAAACATAAAAAGTCATGAGAAAATACCTCTAGTTTCTTCTTTTCTTTATTTTCGGTTTTTAGTTGTTGTTTGTGTTCGGCCTTGCCTTCTTTTCCTTGGTTTCTTTTTCGGTTTTGTGATGTGTTCTTGATGTTGGATTTCGGTTTTGTGATGTGTTCTTGATGTTGGATTTTCGGCATCTTGAGTTTGCTCTTGCCTTCTTTTCCTTGGTTTCTTTTTCGGTTTTATGATGTGTTCTTGATGTTGGATTTCGGTTTTGTGATGTGTTCTTGATGTTGGATTTTCGGCCTCTTGAGTTTGCTCTTGCCTTGCCTTGTGATGTATTTTCGGATTTGTGGTGATGTGGTTGTTTTTGGCCGAAAAAATATGATGTTATGGTGGTTATGGTGTTGGCCGAAAATGGTTGAAGGTGGTTTGTATGTGTTTTGTGATTTTTGGTTCAATGGTGAGTTGAGAAGGTTGCTGGATTTTTGGTGTTCTTGGTGTTCATCATGATGTTCATGTGATGTTCATCATGTTCTTGAGGATTTTTATGAGTTTGATCTTGAATTTCGAAGAGAGAAAATGTTTTTGTGTTTTTTGATGATTTATGACTTTTCTGACTTGATTATGACTTGACTGATACTTCTGACCTTGGGGGACCATTCTGACGCGTGAACAGTACTTTTATAATACTGTTCACTGATACCCTGAAAATGACAAAATTACCCCTGCAGTTTCTTGGAGAAAAAGTTGGACAGGACCAATGACAAAATGACAAGTGTACAATGACTTAAAATAAATAAATAAATAAAAAGACAGATAAATAAATAACAACACATTAAATAAAATGGAAAAATAAATAACTACATAAATAATTAATAATAAAAACGAAAATTAAATAATAAAATAAAAACAATGTCCCGTCGGAACCAAAAAAATGAGGTATTTTAAAATACCTCTCTGCCGAAATTTCGTCTGAAACGACTGAGATACGCGGCTTTTTACGCTAATTAAAAATAAATTAAATAAAAATAAATAAAAATAAATTGGTCAAAAATTAGGGTACGACAGATGCCCCTATTTAAGTTTCTCCGTCACGAGGATTTAAAAAGACAAAAAATTTTGAAACGACGGGTCGGAGAGACTTATATATCAAGTACACCAATTTTTGACCAACTCAGAAATCGAGAAAGTTCTATGGATGTAATGATATGAGTTGTCTGTTATGCAAGTACGAATGCAATGACGACGAAAATACTAACTCGAGAACCAAATAAAGTGTTACTGGGGAGGAAAAAAATGTCTGTTACCTTTACTGGGGTAAAGACGAACATACGAAAGGTAAAACTGTCAATTACCTTTACTGAGGTAAAGACGAACATACGAAGGGTAAAACTGTCAAAACCTTTACTAGGGTAACGACGAACAACATGGAATGTAAAACTGTCAATTACCTTTACTGGGGTAACGACGAACAACATGGAATGTAAAACTGTCAATTACCTTTACTGGGGTAAAGACGAACATACGAAGGGTAAAACTGTCAATTACCTTTACTGGGGTAACGACGAACAACATGGAATGTAAAACTGTCAATTACCTTTACTGGGGTAACGACGAACATACGAAAGCGTAAAACTGTCAATTACCTTTACTGGGGTAACGACGAACAACATGGAATGTAAAACTGTCAATTACCTTTACAGGGGTAACGACGAACATACGAAAGGGTAAAACTGTCAATTACCTTTACTGGGGTAACGACGAACATACGAAGGGTAAAACTGTCAATTACCTTTACTTGGGTAACGACGAACAACATGGAATGTAAAACTGTCAATTACCTTTACTGGGGTAACGACGAACATACGAAAGGGTAAAACTGTCAATTACCTTTACTGGGGTAAAGATGAACATACGAAGGGGTAAAACTGTCAATTACCTTTACTGGGGTAACGACAAACATACGAACTGAAATACTGGTGATACGTTACTAATACTGATGCAACTTTGCTAAACAAAAATACAAGGTACCAACGAATACTCTTCGTACGAAATGTAGACTAAACAAGATACTGGGGAAAATTGAAAGGTGGGACCTGCCACTTGTAGAAACTTAATTGGTAAACAGACCGAAATGAACACATTGATGATGACAAATTTTACTGGATACACATGGAGTAAGACACACAGGTAAAATGCATATGAATGATATCAGTATGCATGATATGTATGCATGAATGAATGACATGTATAAAAATATATTGGTGAAACTGACAAGACAAGATTGGGCAGGTCGTAAGGATAGTGACCCGGTATTACAGTGCCAACACTTAGCATTCTTCACTGGGGATAATATCACTGGAGATGAATCAAACCACAATCGGGGTACCACCCGCTAACCAAACCAAAACTGGGTAAGGGATTCATAACACAAAAACCTAGCTGAGGTCGCCATTTCTGAACTGAACCAAAGTACCTTCTCAAAATCGTGCTTCACATAGTCATTGCTTTTTTTGTATTCTTTTTTTTTTTGAAATCCCTAACTTTTGCCTGGATCGCCCTTTCGGGTTTTCGATCCACCGGGACGCTCATTTTTGGCTTAAGCCGCCCTTTCGGGTTTTCGACTTAGCGAGCTTTTCTTTTCTTTTTCTCTTTTTTGCTTCTTTTTCTTTTTTTTGCAAGACTATGATCCTCTTTGTTGAATTCACCTGTGTTTGAATGGATGTTGACATATATTTCCATGATATATGAATCTACAGATAATACGTTTGTCATTTTTTTGTTTTTTTCAAAAGAAAACATAAAAAGTAAAAGAAATTTCAAAGTTTTTACTTCAAGTATTGACATTAAAAATGGAAGAAGAAAATTTGCATATAGAATAAACAAGAATTCCAAAGGAATGCACCGGCTCAAATTAATGTAATAGGGTGGTAACCGGCCAAAGGCATGGCTCCACGGATTACAAAAGTTGGAAAATGGTAATTACATGGGAAGGTACATTGAACACAATAACCACTACATTCCCTAACAACTTTGAACCACTTGTTTAGATGTTTTAGTATCGGAGGACTTCTGACAGCTAAGGTGCCCCAAACGGGTGATGCTTGGTCTGATGCAGTTACTTTGTCATAATCCTTAACTTTTGCATAGGCCGCCCTTTCAGGTTTTCGACCTATCAGGATAAACTCTTTTTTCAATTCTTTTTTCTCTTTTTTTTTCATGTCTCTAATTTTTTCCTAAGCCGCCCTTTCGGGTTTTCGACTTACCGAGACGCTCTTTTTTGGTTTAGGCCGCCCTTTCGGGTTTTCGACCTACCGAGCTGTTCTTTTCATATATCTTTAGACAAAGTATTTCTTGACTGCATCAGAATTCACAGGACGAGGTAAATCTTCTCCATCCATAGTTGTAAGGATTAAAGCACCACCAGAGAACACTCTCTTGACCAAGGACCTTCATAATTGGGAGACCACTTGCCCCTGGGGTCCGGTTGAAAAGACTTGATACACTTGATCACAAGGTCTCCTTCTTTGAATTCACGGGGATTAACCTTTTTGTCAAACGCCTGTTTCATCCTTGATTGATATAATTGTCCGTGACACAAAGCGGTAATGCGTTTCTCTTCAATCAAATTCAATTGATCATACCTACTCTGGCACCATTCAGCCTCAGTTAATTCAGCCTCCATCAAGACTCTCAAAGATGGGATTTCCACCTCCACAGGGAGCACTGCTTCCATACCATATACCAAGGAGAACGGGGTTGCCCCTGTTGAAGTACGCACTGAGGTACGATATCCATGTAAAGCATAGGGTAACATCTCATGCCAATCTTTGTAAGTAACCACCATCTTTTGCACAATCTTCTTGATATTCTTATTTGCAGCCTTGACCGCACCATTCATCTGAGGTTTGTATGGAGAAGAGTTGTGATGTTCAATCTTGAAATCATCGCACAATTCTTTCATCATGTTGTTGTTCAAATTTGTACCATTATCCATGATAATCTTGTTAGGAATACCATAACGGCAGATGATATTATTCTTGATGAACCGAACCACTACTTGCTTGGTCACATTGGCGAAAGATGCCGCTTCAACCCACTTGGTGAAGTAATCAATAGCCACTAGTATGAAGCGATGTCCATTAGAAGCTTTTGGTTCAATCCGACCAATCATATCAATGCCCCACATGGAGAAAGGCCACGGAGAAGAGATAACGTTGAGCATAGATGGTGGTACATGGCTTTTATCTGCATAAATCTGACATTTGTGGCATTTCTTAGCATGATTAAAACAATCAGCTTGCATCGTTATCCAGTAATAACCTGCCATCAATGCTTTCTTAGCCATTGCATGTCCGCTGGAATGAGTGTCAAATGGACCTTCATGTATCTCATGCATCAATAAATCTGCTTCACGTTCATCCACACACCTGAGCAACATTGCATCAAAGTTTCTTTTGTACAATACATCTTCATTCAGGAAGAAATTACCAGATAGTCTTCTCAAAGTCCTCTTATCTTTGTGAGATGCCCCAAGCGGATACTCTTGAGTTTGAAGGAAAACCTTGATATCATGAAACCATGGCTTACCATCAGCAAATACTTCAACTGCAAACACATAGGCAGGCCTTTCAAGGAACTTGACACTGATTAATGGCACATCATTGTGACGATTTACTTTGATCATCGACGACAAGGTGGCCAAAGCATCTGCCATCTGATTCTCATCACGGGGAATGTGACGCAACTCCACTTTGTTAAAGAAAGTTAACAACCGTCTTGCATAATCTCTGTAAGGAATCAAACCAGCATGGTGAGTTTCCCACTTCCCTTTGATCTGATTAATCACCAAAGCTGAATCTCCACATATATCAATGTTCTTAATCCTCATATTGATTGTTTCTTCAATGCCCATGATGCAAGCTTCATATTCTGCCATATTGTTTGTACAATTAAATCGTAGCCTTGCAGTAAAAGGGATGTGAGTACCCTCAGGCGTGACAAGGATTGCCCCGACTCCATTGCCATAAGCATTAACGGCCCCATCGAATATCAAACCTCATTTAGACTTCTTCATCACAATCTTTCATCTTCAAATACATGACATCTTCATTAGGGAAATCAAACTTAACAGGTTGGTAATCTTCAACCGGTTGATGAGCCAAGTGATCTGCAAGGATACTTCCTTTGATTGCTTTCTGAGTATGGTATTCAATATCAAACTCGGCCAATAACATCTGCCAACGAGCAATTCTTCCTGATATCGAAGACTTCTCCAGAAGATACTTGATTGGATCCATTTTGGATATCAACCAAGTGGTATGATTGATCATATAGTGCCGAAGACGTTTGGTAGCCCAGGCTAAAGCACAACAAGTCTTCTCAAGTGCCGAGTATCGGGATTCACAATCTGTGAATTTCTTGCTTAAGTAGTAAATTGCATGCTCCTTTCTACCAGTTTCATCTTGTTGTCCGAGTACACAACCCATGGAATCTTCTAACACAGTCAAGTACATGATCAACGGTCTTCCTTCAATTGGAGGGACAAGAATTGGAGGTTCTAACAAATACTCCTTGATACTGTCGAAGGCTTTCTGACAATCCTCCGTCCAAACGATCATTTGATCTTTGCGGAGTAACTTGAATATCGGCCCACAAGTAGCAGTCATATTAGAAATAAATCTAGAGATATAATTCAGTCTTCCGAGAAAACCTCTGACTTGTTTCTCTGTTTTTGGAACGGGCATATCTTGGATGGCTCTGACTTTGTCGGGATCTACTTCAATGCCCTTCTAACTAACAATGAAGCCCAAAAGTTTCCCTGATCGGACAACGAAAGTACATTTATTAGGATTCAAACGGAGCTTGTACTTTCTCAAACGTTGGAACATCTTCAACAGATACTCAACATGTTCTTCTTCAGTACCAGACTTGACAATCATATCATCCACATAAACTTCTATCTCTTTGTGCATCATATCATGGAATATCTTGGTCATACCCCTTTGATAAGTAGCACCAGCATTTATCAAACCAAATGGCATTACTACATAGCAGAAAGCGCCCCACGGCGTGATGAAAGACGTCTTTTCTCTATCTTCAGGAGCCATCTTGATCTGATTGTAACCAGAGAATCCGTCCATGAAGGAGAAAACTTGCATTGAGCAGTACTATCAACCAATACATCAATGTGAGGTAGAGGGAAATCATCCTTCGGACTTGCCTTGTTCAAATCTCGGTAATCAACACACATTCGGACCTTACCATCTTTCTTCGGAACAGGCACAATGTTGGCCAACCACTGAGGATACTCGGATGTAACTAGAAAGCCTGCATCAATCTGCTTCCGTACTTCTTCTTTTATCTTGAGGGCCATATCAGGATGAGACCTTCTGAGCTTCTGTTTGACCGGAGGATACTCAGGTTTCAAAGGCAAGCGATGTTCTACCACCTCGGGATCTAATCCTGGCATGTCTTTGTATGACCAAGCAAATATGTCAGCGTACTCTTTGAGAAGTTCAATTACCTTTTCTTTGACGGTAATTTCCAACGACGCTCCAATCTTGATCTCTTTTCTATCCTCCTCGGTACCCAGATTGATCAATTCTAACTCTTCTTGATGAGGCTGAATGATCTTTTTCTCTTGCTCTAACATCCATCTGATCTCATCAGGAATCTCATCATCCTCCTCTACCATAGCCTCGTAAACAGGGGATTCAAAGTTGGGCAGAAGCATAGGGTCACTGTGTTCAACGGGCTTATGTATGTTCAGTCTGCACATGATTTATGATTGACTTTAGTAAATGAGTAAATGCAGACTTTTGAATTTGATTAATTTTAAAAGAAAAAGAGAATGAAAGTTTTTTTTTTGGGATTTTTCTATTACCATTTTTTCCAGAAAAAGCAGTAAATAAAAATAAAACAGTCATGATAGAAACGACGTTTTTTCATTAATAACGGCAATACTTGAAGATAAAACCAAAAGCCCTACATGATTTCATTTTCGTCTGGGCAGGACGAAAAGAGTTTTCTTAAAAAAACGAAAAAAGTAGACAAACATATTACTCAGACAAATATATCACGGAAGGAATATCCACAGCAATCCAATTACAATAGGCTCCTTCGGGTGTTACGAAGACAGGTGCAACCTCTTCTGACTGATCCTCGAGAATGGCATTGGTTTCTGGTGGAGCATGAATAAACCCACCGCTATGAAAAATGCCCTCATCTGGCTTGAAAATTGCGCTCGACTGACTGGTAGAGAAACCGAGACCTTCTTTCCGCTTGTTCTCAGGTAGTTGTACCAACTGACCCCAGCCTCCTGCTTTACCATCTTGTACAAGCTTTCGGGCATCCTTCAAAGAGGCCATACAAGTTTCACCCTTCTTAGCAGCTCCTTCTTCCGCAGAGAACCCCTGAAAAGAAGTTCCTTCCACATCATCAGCACCAATATAGGAGAAAGCAGACAAATGACTAACCAACAAGGCTGATTCACCAATTACTGTTATTAGCTTTCCACAACTTACAAACGTTAGCCTCTGATGAAGAGTGGAGGTCACTGCTCCAGCCTCATGAATCCTTGGTCGTCCAAGTAAGCAACTGTATGAAGCTTGGATGTCCATGACTTGGAATGTGACCTTGAAGGTATGAGGGCCCACCGTGATAGGCAAGTCTATGTCCCCAATCACCGACTTCCTAGATCCATCAAATGCTTTTACCATCACGGCACTCGGCCTCAACTGGGCGCCACGATATGCCAACCTTTCCAAGGTAGTCTTTGCCATCACATTGAGGGCGGAACCGGTGTCTATCAACACATTCGACATTGAGTCTGACTTGCAAAGGACAGAGATGTGCAAAGCCCAGTTGTGGTTTCTTCCCTCCGCCGGGAGGTCTTCATCACTAAAGCTCAGGTTATTACACGCAGTTACATTCCCAACTATGCTCCCGAATTGCCCTAGGGTAACATCGGGATCCACATATGCTTGAGCCAAAATCTTCATCAGAGTGTCCCTATGAGCTCCAGAGTTCATTAGTAAAGACATTATGGAAATTTTGGACGGGGTTTGCAACAGCTGATCGATTATCTTGTATTCACTCTTTTTGATCAGCTTCAAGATCTCATCACTACCTTCCTGAATGATCCCCTCAGGTTGACTGTCACTTTTACCTTTATCAAGATTCTGCACTGGCACATTCGGAGCAATATTCTCGTTGCGCACAACAGTGGGGAGAATACGCCCGCTTCTCATTACTTTGCCCACACCTGCTATATTCACGACAACATCTGCAGAGTGCAGAGGGATCTCTTTACCATTCTCCACAATGGTTGCCTCATACCTGTAGGGTATGGCCTTCTGAGAAGTATAGGGAACAGGTCCTGGCAAGCGGATCACTAGAGGAGTGACGTCTGACCTCACACTATCACGGGCTACCTCAAGATTCTTAAACACCGGGGTAATAACACAAACATTCCTGGATTCCTTCTTGACAATCAGCTCTTTTCTGTCAATCAGTCCTTGTATATCCTCCTGGACTTTCTCACACCCTCGGGGATCCACAGAACACACTTCACAAGCATCATGATCGTGGTTAAACATGTTGGCTTCGCACATCTTGGCGTGAATCGGGACTAAAGGAGTTCTGACATCTTGAGCCCTGAGAATTAGACTCAAATCTTGGTCCTCTTGAATCATATTAACAACCGGTCCATGAGGTGGCAAAGGATTGTTCTGAGTGTTGGGATTAGTATCCTTGAAGGACAACTCTTTGCTTTGAATCAACCTCTGAACTTCTTCTTTGAGCGGGTAGCAATGCTCAACATCATGCCCAGGTGCCCCTTGGTGAAAGGCACAGGTAAGGTCAGCACGGTGCCATGGAGGTAATGGATTCTGTAGGCGAGGAGGCTGCCTAGTCTGCACAAGATTTCTTGCTAATAAAGAGGGTAGCAAGTCTGCATACAACATGGGTATGGGGGGAAATTCTTTTCTGGGAAGGCGATTTGGTTGTTGTGGGGCTCGATTACGAGGTTGTTGTTGCTGAGGTGGTGGTGGATAATATGGTTGTTGGTAGAAAGGTTGCGGATACGGTTGTTGGTATAGTGGTGGATAGAATGGTGGAGGCCTTTGAGGCGTTTGTGGGTGGTAATGTTGATTTTGTGGAGCTGGAAAAGGTGGTGGAATATTGGCAATGAAAGGGTAGTTTGGATATATTGGCTAGGATCCCCCTTGGGCTACCATACTGACTACCTGAGCACTCTTCTTTGGATAACTGTTTCCAAATTTCTTGGATCCATTAGACGACCCACCTGATGAAGCACTTGACACGCTACCTTCTTTGGCCAAAATTCCTTTACGGACCAAATCTTCAATGCGAACCCCCGCGTCAACCATCTCAGTAAATTTCTGCGACGCGTAACCAATCATTTTCTCCGAGTAGTAGGGACTCAAAGTTTCAAAGAACAAATCAGCCATTTCTCTTTCCTCCAGCGCTGGGCGAATTTGGGCCGATTTTTGAATAAAGCGGAGAGCATACTCCTTGAAAGACTCTTTATCCTTTTGAGCCATAGCTTGCAGTTCCCTTCGAGTGGGCCCCAGGTGTATGTTATACCGGTACTACTGTATGAAAGACCTGACCAGTTCTTCGAAGGTGGTGATACCCTTCAGATTCATATACCATATTTGTGCGGGACCAGTCAAACTGTCTTGGAAACAATGAATGAGCAAAGGTTCATTGTCTTTGTAGGCTTTCATCTTCCTCACATACATAACCAGATGACTCTGTGGGCAAGTGTTCCCCTCATATTTTACGAAATCCGGTGTCTTGAACTTGGGAGGCAGTACCACATTTGGGACCAAACAAAGATCGTGCACATTCTGACCATAGATGTCCTTACCACGAAGGGCCCTCAGTTCTTTCTGCACTACGTCGTACTTCTCTTCCAGACTTATCATTCTGTCATCTCCTGCTACACTACCAGAATGATAGATTGGTCCTTCCTCCTGCTGGGCAGTGTGCACAATGGGTGCCGTGTGATTCATGACATCTTGAGGGAATAATTGTCCATGATGGAAAAGTGGCGTTGCCTGTTGTCCATAAGGAGTTGGCATTTCTGGGCCAGCAAAGCGAACACCTTCATTAGCTGTGAGAAGCATACTCCAAGGATACTCTTTGGACATGTAGTTCTGAGGGTGATAAGCAAAACCAGGAGGACGAAGACCTTCATTGTACATATTTGATGCATCTCCAAAAGAAAAACCAGCCGGGGTGGGCTGTATAGTGCCAGCAGACGTAGCAGAAATTACAGCAGTAGCGATCGGTTGTGTAGGACCAGTCTGGGCAAACGAAACAACCACCGGAGAATTAGGTGCAGCAGAAACAACAACAGGAATCGGCTGAGCATCAAGAAGTGGTTGGACTGGGATAACATCAAGAACCGGCTGAGTAGCTGCTGCTTGTGCTTGATTGGCCATTATAGCTTCCATCATAACTGTTAACTTATCCATCCCTTCTCTGAGTGTTATAACCTGTTCTTTGAGATCCCTGTTCTCTTGTTCCATCAAATCCATCTTCTTTTTAACAATTGCCCGAGTGTTGTGGATGCGAGAAGGCTTGTACTGAATACGCCGGGCCACTTTCCTTGACTGAGGCAGAAAGGAGAGAATTATGAGACTCGGTTTTGACATTTTTATGAGTGCAATATGATGCATGATATGCTAAATAAAAAAACAATGCAATTTTTTGATTCATCGAAGAACTTATCAGAACAATTTTTTTGTAAACATTCATTACAAAAATAAAAAGCAAATACAAGATAATTCCCTTTTAAACAAACTGAGCCAAGGGATAAGCTCCAAAGTACATAACAGAAAACTAGAAAAATACATAAAAGGAAACAAAAAGTGAAGATCTCAAGCTCTTGAAGTAGACTACTCCTCCAAATCTGAATGCGGGCCAGCGAAGAAATCCATGCGTTTCTTCTTACTCCTGGGAACCTGTTCGAGTATAGCATCCTTCACTCTGATACGCTCTTTCAGCTCAGCAATCTCTTGATCTTTCTTGTGATTTTTCCAATTCTCTTCTTCTAAAATGCCCATGAGAGTGTCATTCTCACGCTTTGCTGCATGATATTTCTCTTTCCAATCGGCACTTTCGCGCTCTGACTCAGCCAAACGCGCATGATACTCCTCCATGGTCTTAGGAGGTAAAGGCACTGGTATTGTTGGAATAGTTGCAGTTAAGGACCTTAGCAGGGGGTAATGCATCCCTATCTGAGCAGCTCTATCAATGACCCAATCGACGTAAGATTCATGAGTTACATTTGACTTATACTTCAACTGGCTCTTGTTCAATCTGATAATGGATTGCCAAGCTTGCACAAACTGCATTCTCTTATCATTAACATCCTCCTTGTACAAGAAAGACTCACTGGATAAGAAGAGGTAAGCAGGTCTCATCCTCATAGGGTACCCGAACTGACGTCTGGCAAGAAGCGGGTTATAACTGATGCCCCCGTGTATACCAAGAAGAGGCACATTGGAGAACTCCCCACAATGGTCAATAATCACTCCAGTATCATAAGCCGAGTTGTACCACACTATATCATCTGGGGTAAGAGCCATGAGCTTCTCCGACCATGGAATGAACTCAGATCGAATTTTAGGGCGAGGTAAATGTGAGGTAAACCAGGTGTAGAGTAAGGGTGTACAACAAATGATAACTCCACGTCCTTTAGATGTACGGTCATGGATGGACAAGTAGGTATCAGCAAGCAAGGTAGTAGAGACAGGGTTCTGGGTAATGAAAATCTGGATAACATTCATGTCAACGAAATTGTCAACATTCGGGAAAAGCACAATACCATAGATAAGTAAAGCAAGGATGGCCTCAAAGGCATCGGCATTGGATCTCTCGTTGAAAGTAGTGGATTTTTGGTATAGGAAATTGAAGGGTAGGCATTGGAGACCTCCTTTAAGGGTGAGATTGGCTTTTATCTCGGAGATTTCAAGATGAAGAGCAGCCGCGATGGTTGAATACTTGGGTGCGGGTTCAAGACCATGGAAAGGTACTTTGTCGAGTATGGGTAAACCGATCCAATAAGAGTACTCCTCAAGTGTGGGCATAAGCTGATAATCCGGGAAAGTAAAACAGTGATAAAGTGGGTCATAGAACTGGACCAAGGTATGGAGGAGTCCTTCATCGACATCTGTCTTGAGAATACTAAGCAAATAACCATACCGCTCACGAAAGTATCTATGTATGAATGCATGTATGCATGATTATGCTAAAGAACATAGAAAACATGGTGAGGTTAAGTACATAAAGTTGGAGCTGAGGGTAAACACGCCATTTGGTAAGGACTAAGGTTTCAGATGCACTTGTAACCAGGGTTCTAACACAGTTCCCAAATTACAACCCCCTCCGAACTTTATTGGATTCCCGGGACGACACCCGGTCCAACAGCATCCGTAGGAGAGTCTAGTTTGAGTGTAGCATCGCGTATCGACTAAGACTAAGACAACACTTGGCTAGCCACCGCACTACATCCTAATGGCCAAGATGGGTTAAAGGTAACTAAGGTCCTTAGCTTCGACGGAAACTTAAAAGCAATAATGTCTAAGCGCGACAACACACGCCGACGTATATCACTTCAAGATCCTCCGCTAAGTGTGGTTATATCACATGCTCCACCACACGAGAATACTCTCGGCATGTCACTATGATTCTACCACTCCTATCTTATATTTCACTCAAGCCCGGGTGTAGGACTTATCTCGCCACTCACGGAAAAGTAAACAATTAGCCACGTATTTAGAAGGTATAAGCAATAACAAAGCGCAAAAGTAAAGAAAGATAAAATAGGCTTAACCCTCTAAAAGTCCCCAGTGAAGTCGCCATTTCTGTGCTCGTGATTTTCGGGTATCAAAATCATTGATAGGATTTGAACCTTGAATCATTGAACTCTCAACTTTTATTCGCGGGAAGGGAAAAAGTGAGTAAAAACCCTTATGAGACCTTGGATTCGGAGGTTGGTTTCGATTGGGGAAGGTGTTAGGCACCCGAACCGACTATGGTATCCCATAGGAACCTTCTACCTATTCTCTAATCTTGCGCTAAATTGATTTTACTTATCAAAAGAGTTTACAAATTAAAGTGAAAGAAAGGAGAAAGATGAAGCATGTTTTTGGTTATTTTTATTGATTTGGAAGGGTCGAAACCCTTTGCCTACTTACCCAAATAAATCGGGATCAAAATCAAGTAGTTCGGCTAAAGAACTTATTTGATGAGTTGAATTGATTTTAACATTTTTTTTGAAAAGATTTTAAGAAAAGATGAGAGGCCTTAAGGCATGAGAAGAAAATACGATGAAGTTGGTTAATTTTAATTGCACGAAATCCATGTCTAATGTGGATATTAAATTAATTAACATTTGATTAAGGAAAATAAAAGGAAAAATACTTGGATTACAAACCAAGGTTTACTTAAAAGAAATTTGAATTTGATTTTTTTGAAGAAAATATTTTTTCTAAACTAATGATGAAATCGCGTAACGGCGGAAAAACAAATAAGCATAAAGCGATAAATAAAGTGGAGTGTCGGTGCGCGTGTCAGTGCGTGTGCCGGTTACATATTACATACCCTAAATACATTCTATGGTCTCAAAAAGAAAATGCGTAAAATAAATTACATCAATTTCCTAATTACAAACTAAACCAAAAATAAAATAAATGACAAGAAATTTAAATATGCATATAATATTTCTAATGAGAATTATTTCTATAAACTAAAATGCAATTTAAACAAATTAGAACAACATGACAATAAAATGCAAACATATGAAATAAATATAAATGCAAGATAAACAAAATTAAAAGAAATAAAAGTGCATGAGATGTTAAATAATAATAAAACAATCATAAAACATATAATGAGAGAACACTAAACAATTAAAAATGACAAAGTAGAAATAATTAAAAAAATAGAGAAGAAGAAAAAGAAATTTAAGAGGAAATGGGGGATTTAATAGAGAAAATAGTAGTAGAAAAAAAAACAGAAAAAGAATAACAATGATAAAAAAATTAAGCTGGATGAATTTGGACCATTTGATGAATCAAAGGATCCAGATCCAATCACAGTATCATTTTATCATAACCACAAGATCAAAAATCAAAGGTAAGCAAGATACAGGGATACCACAGACAATCAGGCAGAAGCATGCACATGATTAAAACGTAGAACAAATTCTAGCCATCAGATTTTGGAATTGCCCACATCTATTGACTTTAATCACAAAGGAACATGATAATATTGTAAGCTAGCAAGCATGGGAACACATGAATAATAAGTGGTATAAAAGCAAAATTCCAACAAAAAAACATAACTTAACAAAAAAATCCTTCTCCTTCAACTTTAGAGAGAGAAGCTCTAGCTTCTCTCTAGAAACAAAGGCTGGCCGGCGCAGCCATGGGTGGGGAGGAGGAAGAACTCCGGCGCGGTGGTCGGCCGGAGGGCCGCCGCGCCGGAGGAGCCAAACACATTTTTTTTCAATTTTTTTTTACCAATCCACTCTTCTCCTTCTCCTCTTTGCAAATCTACCCTTAGTTTTTCAAAAGCCAAACACATAAAGCCTAGATCTACAAAAGAATGTCAACCAAAAAACATAAAAAGTCATGAGAAAATACCTCTAGTTTCTTCTTTTCTTTATTTTCGGTTTTTAGTTGTTGTTTGTGTTCGGCCTTGCCTTCTTTTCCTTGGTTTCTTTTTCGGTTTTGTGATGTGTTCTTGATGTTGGATTTCGGTTTTGTGATGTGTTCTTGATGTTGGATTTTCGGCCTCTTGAGTTTGCTCTTGCCTTGCCTTGTGATGTATTTTCGGATTTGTGGTGATGTGGTTGTTTTTGGCCGAAAAAATATGATGTTATGGTGGTTATGGTGTTGGCCGAAAATGGTTGAAGGTGGTTTGTATGTGTTTTGTGATTTTTGGTTCAATGGTGAGTTGAGAAGGTTGCTGGATTTTTGGTGTTCTTGGTGTTCATCATGATGTTCATGTGATGTTCATCATGTTCTTGAGGATTTTTATGAGTTTGATCTTGAATTTCGGAGAGAGAAAATGTTTTTGTGTTTTTTGATGATTTATGACTTTTCTGGCTTGATTATGACTTGACTGATACTTCTGACCTTGGGGGACCATTCTGACGCGTGAACAGTACTTTTATAGTACTGTTCACTGATACCCTGAAAATGACAAAATTACCCCTGCAGTTTCTTGGAGAAAAAGTTGGACAGGACCAATGACAAAATGACAAGTGTACAATGACTTAAAATAAATAAATAAATAAAAAGACAGATAAATAAATAACAACACATTAAATAAAATGGAAAAATAAATAACTACATAAATAATTAATAATAAAAACGAAAATTAAATAATAAAATAAAAACAATGTCCCGTCGGAACCAAAAAAATGAGGTATTTTAAAATACCTCTCTGCCGAAATTTCGTCTGAAACGACTGAGATACGCGGCTTTTTACGCTAATTAAAACAATAAATCAACGACGTGAATAAAAATGAACTTTACGAACGCAAACGTTACGCTACACTAAAAAAAGGCACAAAACGCGAGTAAAATTTACGAAATTAATACGCGAGCGACATTAAAAAAACGACGAACGAAAAAATAAATGCGACCACAAGTACGAACAAAAGTAGATATTACGGGAATTAGCGCGCGAACGGACGACTGAAAAACAATCAACGTACGAATAAATAAAAATAAATTGGTCAAAAATTAGGGTACGACAGATGCCCCTATTTAAGTTTCTCCGTCACGAGGATTTAAAAAGACGAAATTTTTTGAAACGACGGGTCGGAGAGACTTAAATATCAAGTACACCAATTTTTGACCAACTCAGAAATCGAGAAAGTTCTATGGATGTAATGATATGAGTTGTCTGTTATGCAAGTACGAATGCAATGACGACGAAAATACTAACTCGAGAACCAAATAAAGTGTTACTGGGGAGGAAAAAAATGTCTGTTACCTTTACTGGGGTAAAGACGAACATACGAAAGGTAAAACTGTCAATTACCTTTACTGAGGTAAAGACGAACATACGAAGGGTAAAACTGTCAATTACCTTTACTGGGGTAACGACGAACAACATGGAATGTAAAACTGTCAATAACCTTTACTGGGGTAACGACGAACAACATGGAATGTAAAACTGTCAATTACCTTTACTGGGGTAAAGACGAACATACGAAGGGTAAAACTGTCAATTACCTTTACTGGGGTAACGACGAACAACATGGAATGTAAAACTGTCAATTACCTTTACTGGGGTAACGACGAACATACGAAAGGGTAAAACTGTCAATTACCTTTACTGGGGTAACGACGAACAACATGGAATGTAAAACTGTCAATTACCTTTACTGGGGTAACGACGAACATACGAAAGGGTAAAACTGTCAATTACCTTTACTGGGGTAAAGATGAACATACGAAGGGGTAAAACTGTCAATTACCTTTACTGGGGTAACGACAAACATACGAACTGAAATACTGGTGATACGTTACTAATACTGATGCAACTTTGCTAAACAAAAATACAGGGTACCAACGAATACTCTTCGTACGAAATGTAGACTAAACAAGATACTAGGGAAAATTGAAAGGTGGGACCTGCCACTTGTAGAAACTTAATTGGTAAACAGACCGAAATGAACACATCAATGATGACAAATTTTACTGGATACACATGAAGTAAGACACACAGGTAAAATGCATATGAATGATATCAGTATGCATGATATGTATGCATGAATGAATGACATGTATGAAAATATATTGGTGAAACTGACGAGACAAGATTGGGCAGGTCGTAAGGATAGTGACCCGGTATTACAGTGCCAACACTTAGCATTCTTCACTGGGGATAATATCACTGGAGATGAATCAAACCACAATCGGGGTACCACCCGCTAACCAAACCAAAACTGGGTAAGGGATTCATAACACAAAAACCTGGCTGAGGTCGCCATTTCTGAACTGAACCAAAGTACCTTCTCAAAATCGTGCTTCACATAGTCATTGCTTTTTTTGTATTCTTTTTTTTTTTTGAAATCCCTAAATTTTGCCTGGATCGCCCTTTCGGGTTTTCAATCCACCGGGAATATATTCTTTTTTTTTGTATATCCCTAATTTTTGCCCGGACCGCCCTTTCGGGTTTTCGATCCACCGGGACGCTCATTTTTGGCTTAAGCCGCCCTTTCGGGTTTTCGACTTAGCGAGCTTTTCTTTTCTTTTTCTCTTTTTTGCTTCTTTTTTTTTTTTTTGCAAGACTATGATCCTCTTTGTTGAATTCACCTGTGTTTGAATGGATGTTGACATATATTTCCATGATATATGAATCTACAGATAATACGTTTGTCATTTTTTTGTTTTTTTCAAAAGAAAACATAAAAAGTAAAAGAAATTTCAAAGTTTTTACTTCAAGTATTGACATTAAAAATGGAAGAAGAAAATTTTCATATAGAATAAACAAGAATTCCAAAGGAATGCACCGGCACAAATTAATGTAATAGGATGGTAACCGGCCAAAGGCATGGCTCCACGGATTACAAAAGTTGGAAAATGGTAATTACATGGGAAGGTACATTGAACACAATAACCACTACATTCCCTAACAACTTTGAACCACTTGTTTAGATGCTTTAGTATCGGAGGACTTCTGACAGCTAAGGTGCCCCAAACGGGTGATGCTTGGTCTGATGCAGTTACTTTGTCATAATCCTTAACTTTTCCATAGGCCGCCCTTTTAGGTTTTCGACCTATCAGGATAAACTCTTTTTTCAATTCTTTTTTCTCTTTTTTTTTTCATGTCTCTAATTTTTGCCTAAGCCGCCCTTTCGGGTTTTCGACTTACCGAGACGCTCTTTTTTGGTTTAGGCCGCCCTTTCGGATTTTCGACCTACCGAGCTGTTCTTTTCATATATCTTTAGACAAAGTATTTCTTGACTGCATCAGAATTCACAGGACGAGGTAAATCTTCTCCATCCATAGTTGTAAGGATTAAAGCACCACCAGAGAACGCTCTCTTGACCACATAAGGACCTTCATAATTGGGAGACCACTTGCCCCTGGGGTCCGGTTGAAAAGACTTGATACACTTGATCACAAGGTCTCCTTCTTTGAATTCACGGGGATGAACCTTTTTGTCAAACGCCTGTTTCATCCTTGATTGATATAATTGTCCGTGACACAAAGCGGTAATGCGTTTCTCTTCAATCAAATTCAATTGATCATACCTACTCTGGCACCATTCAGCCTCAGTTAATTCAGCCTCCATCAAGACTCTCAAAGATGGGATTTCCACCTCCACAGGGAGCACTGCTTCCATACCATATACCAAGGAGAACGGGGTTGTCCCTGTTGAAGTACGCACTGAGGTACGATATCCATGTAAAGCATAGGGTAACATCTCATGCCAATCTTTGTAAGTAACCACCATCTTTTGCACAATCTTCTTGATATTCTTATTTGCAGCCTTGACCGCACCATTCATCTGAGGTCTGTATGGAGAAGAGTTGTGATGTTCAATCTTGAAATCATCGCACAATTCTTTCACCATGTTATTGTTCAAATTTGTACCATTATCCGTGATAATCTTGTTAGGAATACCATAACGGTAGATGATATTATTCTTGATGAACCAAACCACTACTTGCTTGGTCACATTGGCGAAAGATGCCGCTTCAACCCACTTGGTGAAGTAATCAATAGCCACTAGTATGTAGCGATGTCCATTAGATGCTTTTGGTTCAATCCGACCAATCATATCAATGCCCCACATGGAGAAAAGCCACGGAGAAGAGATAACGTTGAGCATAGATGGTGGTACATGGCTTTTATCTGCATAAATCTGACATTTGTGGCATTTCTTAGTATGATTATAACAATCAGCTTGCATCGTTATCCAGTAATAACCTGCCATCAATGCTTTCTTAGCCATTGCATGTCCGCTGGAATAAGTGCCAAATGGACCTTCATGTATCTCATGCATCAATAAATCTGCTTCACGTTCATCCACACACCTGAGCAACATTGCATCAAAGTTTCTTTTGTACAATACATCTTCATTCAGGAAGAAATTACTAGACAGTCTTCTCAAAGTCCTCTTATCTTTGTGAGATGCCCCAAGCGGATACTCTTGAGTTTGAAGGAAAACCTTGATATCATGAAACCATGGCTTACCATCAGCAAATACTTCAACTGCAAACACATAGGCAGGCCTTTCAAGGAACTGGACACTGATTAATGGCACATCATTGTGACGATTTACTTTGATCATCGACGACAAGGTGGCCAAAGCATCTGCCATCTGATTCTCATCACGGGGAATGTGACGCAACTCCACTTTGTTAAAGAAAGTTAACAACCGTCTTGCATAATCTCTGTAAGGAATCAAACCAGCATGGTGAGTTTCCCACTTCCCTTTGATCTGATTAATCACCAAAGCTGAATCTCCACATATATCAATGTTCTTAATCCTCATATTGATTGCTTCTTCAATGCCCATAATGCAAGCTTCATATTCTGCCATATTGTTTGTACAATCAAATTGTAGCCTTGCAGTAAAAGGGATGTGAGTACCCTCAGGTGTGACAAGGATTGCCCTGACTCCATTGCCATAAGCATTAACGGCCCCATCGAATATCAAACCCCATTTAGATTCAGGATCTGGACCTTCACCAAACAACGGTTCATCACAATCTTTCATCTTCAAATACATGACCTCTTCATCAGGGAAATCAAACTTAACAGGTTGGTAATCTTCAACCGGTTGATGAGCCAAGTGATCTGCAAGGATACTTCCTTTGATTGCTTTCTGAGTATGGTATTCAATATCAAACTCGGCCAATAACATCTGCCAACGAGCAATTCTTCCTGATATCGAAGACTTCTCTAGAAGATACTTGATTGGATCCATTTTGGATATCAACCAAGTGGTATGATTGATCATATAGTGCCGAAGACGTTTGGTAGCCCAGGCTAAAGCACAACAAGTCTTCTTAAGTGCCGAGTATCGGGATTCACAATCTGTGAATTTCTTGCTTAAGTAGTAAATTGCATGCTCCTTTCTACCAGTTTCATCTTGTTGTCCGAGTACACAACCCATGGAATCTTCTAACACAGTCAAGTACATGATCAACGGTCTTCCTTCAATTGGAGGGACAAGAATTGGAGGTTCTAACAAATACTCCTTGATACTGTCGAAGGCTTTCTGACAATCCTCCGTCCAAACGATCCTTTGATCTTTGCGGAGTAACTTGAATATCGGCCCACAAGTAGCAGTCATATTAGAAATAAATCTGGTGATATAATTCAGTCTTCCGAGAAAACCTCTGACTTGTTTCTCTGTTTTTGGAACGGGCATATCCCGGATGGCTCTGACTTTGTCGGGATCTACTTCAATGCCCTTCTAACTAACAATGAAGCCCAAAAGTTTCCCTGATCGGACACCGAAAGTACATTTATTAGGATTCAAACGGAGCTTGTACTTTCTCAAACGTTGGAACATCTTCAACAGATACTCAACATGTTCTTCTTCAGTACCAGACTTGACAATCATATCATCCACATAAACTTCTATCTCTTTGTGCATCATATCATGGAATATCTTGGTCATACCCCTTTGATAAGTAGCACCAGCATTTATCAAACCAAATGACATTACTACATAGCAGAAAGCGCCCCACGGCGTGATGAAAGACGTCTTTTCTCTATCTTCAGGAGCCATCTTGATCTGATTGTAACTAGAGAATCCGTCCATGAAGGAGAAAACTTTGCATTGAGCAGTACTATCAACCAATACATCAATGTGAGGTAGAGGGAAATCATTCTTCGGACTTGCCTTGTTCAAATCTCGGTAATCAACACACATTCGGACCTTACCATCTTTCTTCGGAACAGGCACAATGTTGGCCAACCACTGAGGATACTCGGATGTAACTAGAAAGCCTGCATCAATCTGCTTCCGTACTTCTTCTTTGATCTTGAGGGCCATATCAGGATGAGACCTTCTGAGCTTCTGTTTGACCGGAGGATACTCAGGTTTCAAAGGCAAGCGATGTTCTACCACCTCGGGATCTAATCCTGGCATGTCTTTGTATGACCAAGCAAATATGTCAGCGTACTCTTTGAGAAGTTCAATTACCTTTTCTTTGACGGTAATTTCCAACGACGCTCCAATCTTGATCTCTTTTCTATCCTCCTCGGTACCCAGATTGATCAATTCTAACTCTTCTTGATGAGGCTGAATGATCTTTTTCTCTTGCTCTAACATCCATCTGATCTCATCAGGAATCTCATCATCCTCCTCTACCATAGCCTCGTAAACAGGGGATTCAAAGTTGGGCAGAAGCATAGGGTCACTGTGTTCAACGGGCTTATGTATGTTCAGTCTGCACATGATTTATGATTGACTTTAGTAAATGAGTAAATGCAGACTTTTGAATTTGATTAATTTTAAAAGAAAAAGAGAATGAAAGTTTTTTTTTTGGGATTTTTCTATTACCATTTTTTCCAGAAAAAGCAGTAAATAAAAAATAAAAATAAAACAGTCATGATAGAAACGACGTTTTTTCATTAATAACGGCAATACTTGAAGATAAAACCAAAAGCCCTACATGATTTCATTTTCGTCTGGGGCAGGACGAAAAGAGTTATCTTAAAAAAACAAAAAAAGTAGACAAACATATTACTCAGACAAATGTATCACGGAAGGAATATCCACAACAATCCAATTACAACAGGCTCATTCGGGTGTTACGAAGACAGGTGCAACCTCTTCTGACTGATCCTCGAGAATGGCATTGGTTTCCGGTGGAGCATAAATACATCCAGCGCTATGAAAAATGCCCTCAGCTGGCTTGAAAATTGCGCTCGACTGACTGGTAGAGAAACCGAGACCTTCTTTCCGCTTGTTCTCAGGTAGCTGTACCAACTGACCCCAGCCTCCTGCTTTACCATCTTGTACAAGCTTTCGGGCATCCTTCAAAGAGGCCATACAAGTTTCACCCTTCTTAGCAGCTCCTTCTTTCGCAGAGAACCCCTGAAAAGAAGTTCCTTCCATATCATCAGCACCAATATAGGAGAAAGCAGACAAATGACTAACCAACAAGGCTGATTCACCAATTACTGTTATTAGCTTTCCACAACTTACAAACTTTAGCCTCTGATGAAGAGTGGAGGTCACTGCTCCAGCCTCATGAATCCACGGTCGTCCAAGTAAGCAACTGTATGAAGCTTGGATGTCCATGACTTGGAATGTGACCTTGAAGGTATGAGGGTCCACCGTGATAGGCAAGTCTATGTCCCCAATCATTGACTTCCTAGATCCATCAAATGCTTTTACCATCACAGCACTCGGCCTCAACTGGGCGCCACGATAAGCCAACCTTTCCAAGGTAGTCTTTGCCATCACATTGAGGGCGGAACCGGTGTCTATCAACACATTCGACATCCAGTCTGACTTGCAAAGGACAGAGATGTGCAAAGCCCAGTTGTGGTTTCTTCCCTCCGCCGGGAGGTCTTCATCACTAAAGCTCAGGTTATTACACGCAGTTACATTCCCAACTATGCTCCCGAATTGCCCTAGGGTAACATCGGGATCCACATATACTTGAGCCAAAATCTTCATCAGAGTGTCCCTATGAGCTCCAGAGTTCATTAGTAAAGACATTATGGAAATTTTGGACGGGGTTTGCAACAGCTGATCGATTATCTTGTATTAACTCTTTTTGATCAGCTTCAAGATCTCATCACTACCTTCCTGAATGATCCCCTCAGGTTGACTGACACTTTTACCTTTATCAAGATTGTGCACTGGCACATTCAGAGCAATATTCTCGTTGCGCACAACAGTGAGGAGAATACGCCCGCTTCTCATTACTTTGCCCACACCTGCTATATTCACGACAGCATCTGCAGAGTGCAGAGGGATCTCTTTACCATTCTCCGCAATGGTTGCCTCATACCTATAGGGTATGGCCTTCTGAGAAGTATAGGGAACAGGTCATGGCAAGCAGATCACTAGAGGAGTGACATCTGACCTCACACTATCACGGGCTACCTCAAGATTCTTAAACACCGGGGTAATAACACAAACATTCCTGGATTCCTTCTTGACAATCAGCTCTTTTCTGTCAATCAGTCCTTGTATATCCTCCTGGACTTTCTCACACCCTCGGGGATCCACAGAACACACTTCACAAGCATCATGATCGTGGTTAAACATGTTGGCTTCGCACATCTTGGCGTGAATCGGGACTAAAGGAGTTCTGACATCTTGAGCCCTGAGAATTAGACTCAAATCTTGGTCCTCTTGAATCATATTAACAACCGGTCCATGAGGTGGCAAAGGATTGTTCTGAGTGTTGGGATTAGTATCCTCGAAGGACAACTCTTTGCTTTGAATCAACCTCTGAACTTCTTCTTTGAGCGGGTAGCAATGCTCAACATCATGCCCAGGTGCCCCTTGGTGAAAGGCACAGGTAAGGTCAGCACGGTGCCATGGAGGTAATGGATTCTGTAGGCGAGGAGGCTGCCTAGTCTTCACAAGATTTCTTGCTAATAAAGAGGGTAGCAAGTCTGCATACAACATGGGTATGGGGGGAAATTCTTTTCTGGGAAGGCGATTTGGTTGTTGTGGGGCTCGATTACGAGGTTGTTGTTGCTGAGGTGGTGGTGGATAATATGGTTGTTGGTAGAAAGGTTGCGGATACGGTTGTTGGTATAGTGGTGGATAGAATGGTGGAGGCCTTTGAGGCGTTTGTGGGTTGGTAATGTTGATTTTGTGGAGCTGGAAAAGGTGGTGGAATATTGGCAATGAAAGGGTAGTTTGGATATATTGGCTGGGATCCCCCTTGGGCTACCATACTAACTTCTTGAGCACTCTTCTTTGGATAACTGTTTCCAAATTTCTTGGATCCATTAGACGACCCACCTGATGAAGCACTTGACACGCTACCTTCTTTGGCCAAAATTCCTTTACGGACCAAATCTTCAATGCGAACCCCCGCGTCAACCTTCTCAGTAAATTTCTGCGATGCGCAACCAATCATTTTCTCCGAGTAGTAGGGACTCAAAGTTTCAAAGAACAAATCAGCCATTTCTCTTTCCTCCAGCGCTGGGCGAATTTGGGCCGATTTTTGAATAAAGCGGAGAGCATACTCCTTGAAAGACTCTTTATCCTTTTGAGCCATAGCTTGCAGTTCCCTTCGAGTGGGCCCCAGGTGTATGTTATACCGGTACTGCTGTATGAAAGACCTGACCAGTTCTTCGAAGGTGGTGATACCCTTCAGATTCATATTTGTGCGGGACCAGTCAAACTGTCTTGGAAACAATGAATGAGCAAAGGTTCATTGTCTTTGTAGGCTGTCATCTTCCTCACATACATAACCAGATGACTCTGTGGGCAAGTGTTCCCCTCATATTTTACGAAATCCGGTGTCTTGAACTTGGGAGGCAGTACCACATTTGGGACCAAACAAAGATCGTGCACATTCTGACCAATAGTTGTTGATCTGTTGCTTGATATGGTAATAGTCCTTCAATTGCATATTTTGAATTCCATTCCTTTTGAAGATTAATACCGGTAGACACAGTTGCCAACTGTACGAGGTAGTGGAGTAGTGGAAACAGAGTTCGTACAACGTACTCTGTACTGACCTGCATTCTTTGTCGTTGAGCATCCCACGCTCAAGTTGACTTTGAAGCTAGCCGTTACTCCAAATGAGAGTTTCTTTTGCATTGTAAGCAGATCTTCAGATTGCAGGCTTCAGACTCACTGTAGCACTTCAGCTTCTGATGATCTTCAGACTCTCTTGGTCTTCAGATTCTGATAGTCTTTAGACTCTCTTCGATACAGTCTCACAAGCAACAAGCTTCTCTAGATCTTTGCTCTTAAAATGTTCAAACAGAATACTTTCTAAGATATAAATCTTGATTAATATCCTGCATACTTAAACAAATATTAGCATATCCAATTGACAATTTTTAATACCTTGTTATCATCAAAACTCAAAACGTGGTATTGCTGAACACCTTTGTTCCAACAAAGGTTTGTGCCTATCCTCAATGTAAGCTATGAGGATAAGTTCTCCACTTTGAAGACTGAATTTTTGGAATTTGTCACCAAAATTCAGAAGGCTGCTGTCAAGGAACAAGCTGTTGTTATTGCCAAGCATGTGGAAGAAGTTAAGAGAGCTGAGAAAGCTAAAGCTAAAAAGAAAGCTCCTATTCTGCGGTTGGAGTATAAACCATTCTTTGATTTTTGATTCATTGAGGAGGAGACTTCATAGAGTTCAGGAAGAAGCAAGACTTGAGAGAGAAGCTCATCTGAGAAGAACTGAAGCTTTGGAGGAGATTGTTAAGAAGCAGCAAGAGGATCTCCAGAAATTGATGGATCACCTTGCCAAACAAAACCAACCTTAGTTGCATTTTTTTTTTGTTGTTGTAAGTTTTTTTTACTTCATCTATGTGCCTTTGATATATATTTTTCTTTGAATCTTATATGTTTTTCGCTCTGAATCTTGTTTTTCATTTTCCTTAAAAAAAAAAAATTCCTCACTAGAAGTCATTTAAAAAGGGGGAGAAACTTGTTTCTAAACCTTTTTGATAATGACAAAAGGGGGAGAAGGAAAGATTAGTGACTTTTACAAACTGTATGGAGAAAGAATCTGTGAGTTCTATGTAAAGTTAAAGGGAAATTTGCGAAAGGTACTTAGTTAGATTCTGAGCCCCCATTAAAAGAATTTGTTCTCTAATTCATCTATTATTCTGAGATTTGATTCAACTGTTTGCGTAACTTGAATTTAATTAACATTGGATAGAACTTAGGAGGAGCTTACAAACCTCAACTTAAGAACTATCAGACTCAGGGGGAGTCAGAGCTTACAAACCTCAGACCCCTTAAGTCAACCTGTTAATTAGATTAACAACAATTGACCTTTTAAATATTGATGTTTGTCATCATCAAAAAGTGGGAGATTGTTGGAACAAAAGTGTTCAGCAATACCACGTTTTGAGTTTTGATGATAACAAGGTATTAAAAATTGTCAATTGGATATGCTAATATTTGTTTAAGTATGCAGGATATTAATCAAAATTTATATTTTAGAAAATATTCTGTTTGAACATTTTGAGAGCAAAGATCTAGAGAAGATTGTTGCTTGTGATTCTGACTATCGAAGAAGAGTCTGAAGACTGTATCGAAGAAGAGTCTGAAGACTGTATCGAAGAGAGTCTGAAGACTGTGTCGAAGAGAGTCTGAAGACTATCAGAATCTGAAGATCATCAGAAGCTGAAATGCTACAGTGAGTCTGAAGCCTGCAATCTGAAGATCTGCTTAGAAGGATTTCTAAAGGCATTACGATGCAGAAGAAACTATCATTTAGAGTAACGGCTAGCTTCAAAGTCAACTTGAGTGTGGGATGCTCAACGACAAAGAATGCAGAATAGTACATAGTACGTGTGTACAAACTCTGTTTCCACTACTCCACTACCTCGTACAGTTTGGCAACTGTGTCTACCGGTATTAAGCTTCAAAAGGAATGGAATTCAAAATATGCATTTGAAGGACTATTACCATATCAAGCAACAGATCAACAACAATTGATCAAGCTTCAGAAATCTTCTTGATGTGCTGGATGACTCAACGTCTCTTTCCAACGCCTATATAAAGGATAAAAGACTTGAAGAATTGTTGGACTCTACAACTGAAAAACTACGCTGCTAAGATATCATATTCAAACCGAGTCTTAACAGAAACACATCAACAACTTAGATTATTCTTACAAACTGAGTCTGTCTTTGTTTAAAACATAGTCTATCTGTGTTTTGTAATTGGAACACGTTTGATTGTTTATCAAGTGTTTCAACTCTATTCAATTTTCTGTAAATTGTGTCAGAAGTCTCTTGCTTGTGTACTTGAGCAAAGAAGTCTCTTGGCTGCGTCCTTGAGCAAAGAAGTCTCTTAGTTCGTGTTTGAGCAACTTGTAATAGATATTACATTTTAGTGGAACTCTCCTTGGAAGTGCAAGGGGGACAGGACTACTTCCGGTTTGTGGAAGGAACCTATATAATTGCTTGTGTTCTCTCTTCTCTCTATCTCTTGATTATTTCCGCTGCAACAGAATCTGATCTCCCATCAGATTCTGATCTCATTCAGACTCTGATCCTACGGAATTAGATTCTCACTCTTCAAGAGTTGCGAAAAGCTAACACAATTCAACCCCCCCCCCCCCCTTCTTGTGTTTTTCTCACCTTCAATCTTCTGATTATAAGCTAGTTGGATTCTGTGATGCTGACTGAAACACCCCGTTTTCCCAACTTTAAAATAACATAGATTAATCAGAGTTTTTCAACGTAAACGGAATGTCACACTTCTTTTCATAAAATCATAAATGGAATAAAGAAAATCCTTTAATACATCGCAGCGGAAATATTTCAACTTTTCAAAACAATCTTTGGCACAAGGGCCTCAACACAAAATCTCATAAATTTAGTTCATCAACATGTTCATAAAACAATACGTAAGGAATAGAAAGCGACAACAAAATTCTCATCCCGTTACGTATCATAGCACCTAAGACACACGCGAGAGATACCTCCCACGACCGCAACTATTCTTGGTTACCTACAAGTTACCCATAGGGAAGGCAACATTTTCAAGCAGAAGGGGTGAGATTTCACAAAACAATAATAATAAGCATATAATTCATCAAATACATTTAACAACACGGACGTCATCAATTAATCATAATAATTCTTCATATAGTACTTCTTTAACAACTCATAAGCTACATTATGTAATCATCATAACAACATCAATTAGTAATACAAATAACCACGTAGTTCATCTTTAATAATACTTCATATAAACAACATAAGCAACAATCAACTGATACTTCGCATAAACAACAACATATAACTCTTCATTAACGATTCATTGATAATTATCAACTCGACAACTTAGACAACTCGACAACTTCGACATAACTCGACAACTTTTGTGCTGAAATTCATAAATATTCACTGTAACCTACGTGCAGTAATGTAACCATAACTCAAGTTCTATAAATCATTTAGACGTCAAACCAACGGCATTAGAAAGGTAACATCCATACCTACAACTTTCGTGTTTGCACCTAAGACCAATTCTGTACCTATCAATACCAGTTTTCATTTCAAATTCGGGAATGGTTGTGCTGAAATTCATAAATATTCACTGTGACCTACGTGCAGTAATTTCACCATAACTCAAGTTCTATAAATCATTTATAAATCAAAGCAATGGCATTAAAAATCTAACATCCATACCTAAAACTTTCATGTGTACACCGAAAGCTAATTCTGTACCTATCAATACCAGTTTGCATTTCAAATTCTGGAATGGTTGTGCTGAAATTCATAAATATTCACTGTGACCTATGTGCAGTAATTTAACCATAACTCAAGTTCTATAAATCATTTATAAGTCAAACCAACGGCATTAAAAAGATAACATTTATACCTATAACTTTCGTGTTTACACCGAAAGCTAATTCAAAACAGAAACGGGTCAAAAGTGAGTGTTCTTCCAGTTTTGACTTTCAGAAAATCGGTGGCCGAATTCGCTTACGGGAAAGAACAGTTTTCACTCCAAAAACCCAATTTTTGATCCCTTAATCACCCAAAATGATTTACAATGATGTTTACAGGTCAAATAGGCAATATAGAAATCAAAACAACATAGGAACATGCATCAAACAACACAATTCATCTCATTTTATCAATTAACATAAACTTTCTAACCCTAATTCAAGAACACAACAATTCATTAAATTTCAGAATTATATACTATGATTATTGAAGGAAATCCCACCTTACCTTAATAAAATTGGAGCAGCAGCCTCTTGGTTCTCCACTTCTAGTTTTCTCCCTTTTTCTCCCAAAACCGATTGTACGTACTGTCTGTTCCTAAACCTAGATTTTACCTTTTATATCTCTTCTATTTGTTTTATCTTATTCCACTTATTCCCTCATAATTCTAACTAATTCAAAAACAGCCCCACAACTCAATATTCTATTTAAAAATATATATAAATTACTTCCATAACAAATATCAAATATATTTCTATAGCAAATAACAAGTATATTTTTACACCAAATAATATATAAATATTTCTACACCAAATAACAAATATATTTTCTACACCAGATAACAAATATATTTCTATAACAAATACCAAATAACATATATATTCCTACACCAGATAACATATATATTATACTAATAAATACCAACATATAACATAACAAAATATCACTCATCAAAATAAATCGACTAGATTATAAAAAGATATCTAAACTCAATAAAATAAATAAATAATAAAATAGGGCGTTACACTGACTATGCTGGAGACAGGATTGAAAGAAAATCAACCAGTGGCAATTGTCAATTTCTGGGAGGGAATTTGATATCCTGGGCTAGCAAGAGGCAAGCAACTATTGCTTTGTCTATTGTAGAAGCAGAATACATCTAAGCTGCTAGTTGTTGTACACAGCTACTCTGGATGAAACATCAGCTAGAGGATTATCAAATAACTGAAAACTGTATCCCAATTTATTGTGATAATACAGCTGCTATATGTTTACTAAGAATCCAATTCTGCATTCAAGAGCAAAGCACATTGAGATTAAACATCATTTTATTAGAGACTATGTTCAAAAAGGAATTCTAGATATTCAATTCATTGATACTGATCATCAATGAGCTGATATATTTACTAAACTGTTGACTGTTGAAAGATTTGATTTTATAAAGAAAAATTTGAACATGTGTTATGTCTCTGGATAATGTGTGCTTCCGAAGACAGAAATCAGACTCTGAAAGTTACTCAGAAGTTAATTGAGAATCAGACTCTCTCTTGGAGACTCTGATGAATATAAGCTTCTGAAGACACTCAGACTCTGTTAAGGAAATTTAGACTCTTAAGAAGCTCGTATTAGTGGAAGGATGACTGTTAAGTTCAGTAACACCTGCCCCACTACGGTGACAGTTACTTTTTAAGTTCTCAGACGTGGCCTGTCTGTATTGGGTAGGAACTCAAAGGGCAATGATTTTATTCCGTTTAACAAGTAACCCTCGCGTCTTCCCAACACTTATACGGCTGCATGCTTACTAGTCTTTATTGCTTATGTTTGTTTGTCCCCTTCTGATTTTCAAACGGTTTTCCACTTTCATTATAAATAGCAATCACACACAACCCACTTCACTTTCCACACTTTGATTTTTCTCTGAACTACTCTTTCGTTTTAGTCTCTGAAAAACTTTATTTCTCAAAATCAAACCTAGAACCCTACAAATGGCAAGTGAACTCATTCAATCTGGTGTGATCGTCAAATCTGGAAAATCCTATCTGATTAAACCCGGAACAATGAACATCATCAAAGAGACTCTGGAAGTTCAAGTTGAATCTCTAGTTGATTTTGGATCCTTGATGTGGCATGGTGTCGACGTCTCTTCTCATTTCTTTACACAAGGAATGATGAGTTACTTTGGTATGTTGAATGGACCAACATATCAAGAACTGGTTAGAGACCTTTGGGTAAGGCTGAAGTTTTTGACAAAGATGATGCAATCATCGAAGAAACTGCTGCAATCATGAACAACCTTCTTTGGCTAACAAAAGCAGAAAGCAAATGGGTCTGAGACCGTACAATGGTCTAGAAATAAGATCTGTTGTGATGGAGATTCCAATCCTTATCAACGAAGAAATAGTTGCCAGGCCATGCAGGGTAACAAATGATGGAAAATTTCAGTGGAACATGGATAAGAAGAGTGAATGGATGAGCATCTGCAACAAACTCTTGTTTGAAGGAAGACCTTCAAATAAATTGGTAGACATGCATCCAGAACATAGGATGCTTTTGAAGATCATTCTAGACAGTATGCTTCAGAAAGGTGGAGGAACAAACACTCTGTCTGTTGATCATAAGGTGCTTCTGTACTTTTTGATCAAAAAGAAGAAGATTAACTTTCCAAGATACGTAATGCACCGCATGTGCTGGGCCATCAGGGAAGGCCAGATCAAATCTAGAAGACAAGTTCCATTTGGAAGATTGATCTCTGAGATTCTGTATCAAGGAGGCCTCTTGTAGGTCTTGACAGAATCTGGTGTTGTATCAGACGCTCAGCTTGGAACAGTAATAGGAAGAATCATCAACGACAAGACTCTTCAGTACATGAAGATTGTCAAGAAGAACTTTCCTTCTAATCAAGATATGAAGGAGTCTTCTGTACAATCTCATCTAATGATGGACTTCCCCCCTATTTCCAAAGAAGACAATCCTGAAGTCCTTGCAAGATTTGTAGTAGATTACTACAATGAGACTGGTAGAATAATCAACTATTCTGCCATTCCTTAGACTGCTGGAGGAGGACCTCTTAAGGTCAAAGGAAAAAGGACCAAGGATGTCAATCTAGAAGAGGAGGAAGAGAAGCAAGAACCTCCTAAGAAGAAGAAAAAGTCCAAATCAACAGCTCTTCCAAGAGTGACTATTGGTGCCTCTGAAACCATAGCTCCTATGCCTCTATCTGTCTCTCCAACATCCAAGGAAATTAAGGAAAGGATAAAGAAATCCAAGGATGAGAAGAAAACAAAGGACGAGAAGAAGGCAAATGATGAGAAGAAGGCAAAGCTGACAGAGATCACAAAAGGTTGGTTGAAGAAATTGCTGAATTTCTTTATGCTGATTCTGATGAAGAAGAAAGTCAGGTCAAGAAAAGGAAGAAAGAAGTTGTTCCTGTGGCTAAGGATATAGCGCAGAAGTTGCGACAGAAGGACTTAGAGATGAGACTGTGAAGGAAGCTGCTAAGTTGCTTGCAGCATCTTTGAAACAGAAGGGTCATGATACCCCTGCAAAAGCTGATCAATCAGGAGCTACTCTGTTTGATGCTTCTGACCAAATAGCTTCTCCAGAAGCCTGCATTGGCACATCAGGTAACATTTCATTTGACTCACCTTTCTCTTCTACGAATCAAGAGTCATCACCCTCATCTGAAACTGAATCAAATAACATACCCCTTAGCAAAGCCCTTCCATCCCTTCGAAATAAAACCCCCTCTACAATAAAACCAATCTCATCATTTGATCCTCTAGACCCAAGAATAGGTGAATACATTGATTCAACTATTGACAGGGTTATTCAAGACACCATCAATGTGTCTCTGAACTTACCCTCTGACCATCCTGCTCAACCATCTTTTCTAAAACCACTTCAGGCAATTCAGCCTACTGAAGAACCTGAAGAACCCATTCAATCTTCTCAACCATCTCCTCGACAAGAAACAATCTTTGTAGACTCTCCAGATACCCTAGATTCTCTTGAAAAACACCTAGGAGGAGAACTACCAAAGACCCCTGCAAAATCCAAAACAACCAAGACTACAGAATCTGTTTCAAAACCAGACTCTGTACCTCAACCTGAACCAGAAATTCAAACCATAGCTTCAAACGAACCAGTTACTGTAACTGAAAAGGAACCAGTCTTTGAGACTCTGGAACAAGTTTCTGATGTCATTCCTGACCCAGAACCTGTAACAGAATGCATAGCAGAGCCTGTGTCTGAAACAGTTACTGAACCTCTTTCCCAACCTCAAACTATTGTAACTGGTTTCCAAACCTTACAAACAGTCTTAGCTTCTGAATCTTCAACTTCATCTGAGCCAAACTAAACTCTAATTCTTCACAACCTCTTTGATTCGTTGAGAATAGATGAGTTCTATGGAATGTCAAGCTCAAAGCACAAGGATATTATTGTGCAAAGATTTGTGCCAATCCTCAATCTAAGCTATGAGGATAAATTTGCTGCTTTGAAGAATGAATTTGTGGATTTTGTAACTACAATTCAGAAGGCTGCAGTAAAAGAACAAGTTGTTGTTCTTGCCAAACATATGGAAGAAATCAAGAAAGCTGAGATAGCAAAGGCTACGAAGAAAGTTCTTGTTCTGCAATTGGCAAATAAACCATTCTTTGATGCTGATCAATATAATCTAAGGGAAACAATGGTTTATGATACGCTTAAGAAGAAGCTTCACAGAGTTCAAGAAGAAGATGTTGGAACAAGGGTGTTCAACAATACCACGTTTTAAGTTTTGATGATAATAAGGTATTAAAAATTGTCAATTGGATATGTTAATATTTGATTAAGTATGCAGAATATTAATCAAGATTTTAATCTTAGAAAGTATTCAGTTTGAACATTTTGAGAGCAAAACCAAGAGAAGGTTGTTGCTTGTGATTCTGAAGATCTAGTGAGTCTGAAGAATCATTAGAAGCTGTGTCAAGATGTCCTGAAGACCAAGAGAATCTGAAGTTCAAATGAGTCTGAAGATGATCTGAACCTAAAAGTTCAAGAGAGTCTGAAGACTATCAGAACCTGAAGACCAAGAGAGTCAGAAGATCATCAGAAGCTGAAGTGCTACAGTGAGTCTGAAGCCTACAATCTGAAGATTTGTTTAGAAGGATTTCTAAAGGCATTTCGATGCATAAGAAACATTCATTTGGAGTAACGGCTAGCTTCAAAGTCAACTTGAGCGTGGGATGCCCAACGACAAAGAATGCAGAATAGGACAGAGTACTTGTGTATGAACTTTGTTTCCACTACTCCACTACCTCGTACAGTTTGGCAACTGTGTTTACCGGTATTAAGCTTCGAAAGGAATGAAATTCAAAATATGCATTTGAAGGACTATTACCATATCAAGCAACAGATCAACAGCTATTGATCAAGCTTCCAGAATTCTCTTGATGTGCTGGATTGTCTCAACGTCTCTTTCCAACGCCTATATAAATGATAGAAGACTTGAAGAATATGTTGGACTCTACAACTGAAAAACTACGCTGTCAAGCTATTGTATTCTAACTGAGTCAAACCAGAAACACATCAACAACTTAGATTATTCTTACAAACTGTGTATTCTAGAATCTCTAAGTTCATCAGAAAAACAGAGTCTGTCTTTATTTATATTATTGGAACACATTTGATTGTTTGTCAAGTGTCTCCAACTCTATTCAATTTTCTGTAAATTGTGTCAAAAGTCTCTTGCTTGTGTGTTTGAGCAAAGAAGTCTCTTAGTTGTGTCTTTGAGCATTGGAAGACTCTTGCCTGCGTGCTTGAGCAGTTGGAAGTCTCTTACTGTGTGTTTTAGCAACTTGTAATTGGTATTACATTTTAGTGAAACTCTCCTTGGAAGTGCAAGGGGGACAGGACTACTTCCGGTTTGTGGAAGGAACCTGTATAATTGCTTGTGTTCTCTCTTTCTCTCTATCTCTTGTTAATTTCCGCTGCAACAGAATCTGGTCTTCCATCAGACTCTGAATCCATTCAGACTCTGATCCTGGAAAAACAAATTCTTACTCTTCAAGAGTTTCGAAAAAGAAAACACATTTCAACCCCCCCCCCCCCCTTCTTGTTTTTTTCTCAGAGATCCGGCTCTGTTGTCATAGCACTTAACCGTGTAACAGAAAAGATCCAGAGAAAAACATGTCTTCCAGTGAACCTTGTAATTCTGGTGCTAATTCTGGTGCTGCTATACCATATGATTATGGGAAAATTCCAAAGTTTAATGGTGATCCTGAAGAATTTTCTTGGTGGAAAACCAACTTCTATAGCTATGTCATGAGTCTTGATGAAGAACTCTGGGACATACTTGAAGATGGTGTTGGTGACTTACAACTTGATGACGAAGGTGCTGCCATTGAGCGTAAACTTCACACTACTGCTCAGAAGAAGATCTACAAGAAACATCATATCATCAGAGGAGCTCTTGTCACTGCTATTCCTAAATCTGAATACATGAAGATGAGTGACAAATCTACTGCTAAAGCCATGTTTGCTTCTCTTTGTGCAAACTATGAAGGGAGCAAGAAGGTCAGGGAAGCTAAAGCTCTTCTATTGGTTCATCAATATGAATTATTCAAGATGAAAGAGGATGAAAACATTGATTAGATGTACTCAAGATTTCAAACTCTAGTATCTGGACTTCAGATACTAAAGAAGAGTTACATAGCTTCTAACCATGTTAGCAAGATTATAAGGAGCTTACCTTCTAGGCGGAGACCAAAGGTTACTGCAATTGAGGAAGCTAAGGATTTAAACACTTTAAGTGTTGAAGCTAAGGATCTCAAAGTTCATAAGTTAAGTCTCAATGAACATGAATCTGCAAGAAAGTCTAAAACCATTGCTTTAAAGTCAAAGGGAAGATCCTCAAAAGCTCTCAAAGTTGAAGAGTCTGAAAATGAATCTTCTGCTTCTGAAAGCTCTGAGGAAGATCCTGATGTTGCTAAAGAAATGGCTATGCTTTCAAGCAGAATTCAATACCTTGCTAAAAAGAACAAGAAGTTTCTGAGTAAGAGCGGTGGTAAGGGTTTCAAGAAGGAAAAACAAAAAGGTTGCTTCAACTGCAAGAAGCCTGGGCACTTTATTGCTGATTGTCCAGAGTTGCAGAAAGAGAAATCCAAATCAAAAAGGCCAACCTTTAAGTCAAGCAAGTTTAAGAAGAAATTCAAGAAAAGTCCGATGGCTACTTGGGAAGATCTTGATAATGAGTCAGGGTCTGAAGATGATGATGCTAATGGTGAAGCTAATGTAGCTGTTGGATTAATGGCTACAACTGAATCAGTAAAAGAGGCACCTGAGGCAGAATCAGATGGAGACTCTGAAAGTGAGACTAAGGTATTTTCTAAACTCACAAGATCTGAATTAGTAGATTCTATCAAAGAACTTCTTGGTCATTATGAAGCTAAATCCACTGAGTTGAAGAAAGTAAAAAAGCAGCTTGATAAGTTGTCGAAAAGGCATAACTCAACTCTGTTGGAGTTAGAAAGTTTAAAAGAAGAAAATGATTCTTTATTGATCAAGAAGTGTAGTTGTAAATACTTGAGCGAGGAAGATGTTTCTCTACAAGAATTTATTTCTACAAGAATTGATAGATCTAGGGTAGCATCTATGATCTATAGCACATATCAGAACAGAGAACAGGGTCTTGGATTCATTGGAGGTAGCTCAAATGAAGTGATCCTGAAACCTGGTCCTAATGGCGCCAGAGAAGCATTGAAAATAATTTTGTCAGTGAGTCTGATGAAGTTAACACTGTGACTCATTCAGAACCTAAAGCTTCAAGTTCTAAAGTTCTGACTAAGTCAAAATCTTAGAACGCAAAGTCAAAGGTTCAGAAAAACTCTGAACCTAAGGCTTCAATGATTCAGATTCTGAAAAAATCAGAGTCTGGTAAACAGACTATGAAGAAACCAGAGTCTGAAAAACAAAAGACTAAGTTTCAAAGAAGAGAAACTGTGAAAGGTAAGTTGGATACTAAAATGACAGGTTCTAAACCCAAAGTTTGGAGGAAAACAATATCAATGACTTTAAGACACACAATACAAAATGGATTCAATGGTTCAAGGACTTACCCAAGAGGACCCATGAGAATATGGGTACCTAAGTCTGAAATTGTTGATGTTGCACGTATGTCTAAAAGGACAAGAAAGGCAGAAGGCCTGGTACCTGGACAGTGGCTGCTCGCGACACATGACAGGAGAAAAGTCTATGTTCCTAACCCTAACTATGAAAGAGGGAGGAACTGTGGGATTTGGAGGAAACCAGACTAGCAAAATCATTGGTACTGGAACCATTGATAACTCTCTAATCTCTATTAGTAATGTGTGGTTTGTTGATGGGCTTAGACATAACCTACTGAGCATAAGTCAATTGTGTGACAGTGGTTATGATGTTTAATTTAATAAGAACAACTGCACTGTAGTCAACAAGGATGATCAATCCATAGTCTTCAAGGGAAAGAGAAGAAACAATGTCTACAAAATAAAGTTTTCTTAACTAACTAATCAGAAGGTAGTTTGCCTTTTGTCAATGGGTGATAAGAAATGGCTGTGTCATAGACGGTTGGGACATGCAAACTGGAGGTTAATCTCTAAGTTTAGCAAGTAGCGACTAGTCAAAGGCTTACGAGACATTGACTGTCATTCAGATGCTCTTTGTGGAGCATGTCAAAAAGGGAAAATTGTTAAGAGCTCTTTTAAACCAAAAGAAATTGTTTCTACCTCTTGACCCTTGGAGTTACTTCACATTGACTTATTTGGACCAATTAGCACTGCATCCTTATATGGAAGTAAGTATGGACTAGTCATTGTTGATGATTACAGGAGATGGAGTTTGGTTAAGTTTCTGAAAACAAAAGATGATTCATATTCTGTGTTTAGCAAATTCTGCATCCAAATTCAATTTGAAAAAGAATTGAAAATTTTGAAAGTCAGAAGTGATCATGGAGGTGAATTTGAAAATGAGCCATTTGAGCTTTCCTGTGAAAAACATGGAATTATCCATGAATTCTCTGCACCTAGAACTCCACAACAAAATGGAGTTGTAGAGAGAAAGAACAGAACCTTACGAGAAATGGCAAGAACCATGATCCATGAGAATAGTCTGGCTAACCATTTTTGGGCAGAAGCAGTAAATACAACATGTTATGTTTAGAACAGGATCTACATCAGACCTCTGTTGAACAAAACAGCATATGAACTCCTTAAAAGCAGGAAACCTAACAAATCTTATTTTCATCAGTTTGGATGTACATGTTATATCCTGAACAATAAAGTCTATCTAAAGAAATTTGATGCCAAAGCTCAGAAGGGAATCTTTTTAGGTTACTCCGAAAGATCTAAGGCATACAAACTGTATAATTCAAAAACACAATGTGTTGAAGAATCTATCCATGTCAGATTTGATGACAAAGTGCTTGGAAGTGAAACTCCAAAGCAAGATGAAAGCTTTGCACGATCTCAAGATTTTGATATCAACTCAGAATCTGATCAGATTCTAGAATTTGAAGATACTCCAGAAGCTGTAGCATCCCCTGAAGTTCCTAATGAAGAAGCTTCTGAAGAAGCTCAAGATGGTTCTTAGCAAGCTAGTCAATCCAAACATTCTTTCAAATAAAAGTCTTCACATCCTGAGGATCAAATCATTGGCAACAAAGATAGTCCCAGAAGAACAAGATCATATTTTAGACAAGAAGTGTCTGCCTTGGGATTATTATTTGTTATTGAACCTACCTCCGTTGAAGAAGCACATGGAGATGAAGGATGTATTCTGGCAATGCAAGATGAACTTAATCAATTCAAATGGATGTTAAGAGTGCTTTTCTTAATGGTGTCATTTCTGAAGAAGTTTATGTCAAACAACCTCCTGGCTTTGAAGATTTAAAACATCCAGAGCATGTTTAAAAATTGAAGAAATCACTATATGGCTTGAAACAGGCTCCCAGAGCTTGGTATGAAAGACTAAGTAATTTCTTAATTCAAAATGATTTTGAAAGAGGACAAGTTAACACTACACTATTCATAAAGACTATGAAGAAGGACATTCTTATAGTTCAAATTTATGTTGATGATAAAAATTTTGGTTCAACTAATGGTTCACTTTGCAAAGAGTTTTCTAAGGCAATGCAGGATGAATTCGAAATGAGCATGATGGGAGAATTGAAGTTCTTTTTAGGAATTCAAATCAACCAATGCAAAGATGGAGTCTATGTTCATCAGTCCAAATACAGTAAAGAGTGTTGGAACAAAGGTGTTCAGCAATACCATGTTTTGAGTTTTGATGATAACAAGGTATTAAAAGTTGTCAATTGGATATTGCTAATATTTGTTTAAGTATGCAGGATATCAATCAAGATTTATATCTTAGAAAGTATTCTGTTTGAACAATTTTAAGAGCAAAGATCCTGTATCGAAGAGAGTCTGAAGACTGTATCGAAGAGAGTCTGAAGAACTGTATCAGAGTCTGAAGACTATCAGAATCTGAAAACCAAGAGAGTCTGAAGATCATCAGAAGCTAAGTGCTACAGTGAGTCTGAAGCCTGAAATCTGAAGATTTGCTAACAAGGATTTCTAAAGGCATTACGATGCTAAAGAAACTCTCATTTGGAGTAACAGCTAGCTTCAAAGTCAACCTGAGCGTGGGAAGCACAATGACAAAGAATGCAGGCCAGTACAGAGTACGTTGTACGAACTCTGTTTCCACTACTCCACTTCCTCGTACAGTTTGGCAACTGTGTCTACCGGTATTAATCTTCAAAGGGAATGGAATTCAAATTCTGCAATTGAAGGACTATTACCATATCAAGCAACAGATCAACAGTTATTGATCAAGCTTCAAAAATCATCCTGATGTGCTGGATGACTCAAAGTCTCTTTCCTACGCCTATATAAAGGATAGAAGACTTGAAGAATTGTTGGACTCTATAACTGAAAAACTACGCTGTATTGCTTTCGTATTCAACTGAGTCTTAACAAAAACACATCATCAACTTAGATTATTCTTACAAACTGAGTATCCGAAAATTTCTAAGTTAAACAGAAAAACAGAGTCTGTCTTTTGTTTGAAACAGAGTCTGTCTTTGTTGTAATAGAAACACGTTTGATTGTTTGTCAAGCGTTTCATCTCTATTCAATTTTCTGTAAATTGTGTCAGAAGTCTCTTGCTTGTGTGCTTGAGCAAAGAAGTCTCTTGGCTACGTCCTTGAGCAAAGAAGTCTCTTAGTTGTGTCTTTGAGCATTGGAAGTCTCTTGTCTGCGTGCTTGAGTATTGGAAGTCTCTTGCCTGCGTGCTTGAACATTGGAAGTCTCTTACTGTGTTTGAGCAACTTGTAATAGATATTACATTTTAGTGAACTCTCCTTGGAAGTACAAGGGGGACAGGACTACTTCCGGTTTGTGGAAGGAACCTGTATAATTGCTTGTGTTCTCTCTTCTCTCTATCTCTTGATTATTTCCGCTGCATCAGAACCTAATCTCCTATCAGACTCTGATCTCCTTCAGACTCTGATATTAAGGAATTAGATTCTCACTCTTCAAGAGCTGCGAAAAGCTAACACAATTCAACCCCCCCCCCTTCTTGTGTTTTTCTCACCTTTAGTTGGTATCAGAGCTACGGCTCTGTTGTCATAGCACTTAACCGTGTGACAGAAAAGATCCAAAGAAAAACATGTCTACCAGTGAACCTTCTTCTTCTGGTGCTACTTCTAGTGCTGCTATACAATATGACTATGGATCAAACAACAGCAGTAAAAAGGCTGATTATGGAAAAATTCCTAAGTTCAGTGGTGATCCTGAAGAATTTTCTTGGTGGAAAACCAACTTCTACAGTTATGTCATGGGTCTTGATGAAGAGCTCTCGGACGTACTTGAAGATGGTGTTGGTGACTTACAACTTGATGACGAAGGTGCTGCCATTGACCGTAAACTTCACACTGCTACTTAAAAGAAAATCTACAAGAAACATCATATCATCAGAGGGGCTCTTGTCACTGCTATTCCTAAAACGGAATACATGAAGATGAGTGACAAATCTACTGCTAGAGCCATGTTTGCTTCTCTCTGTGCTAACTATGAAGGAAGCAAAAAGGTCAGGGAAGCTAAAGCTCTTCAATTAGTTCATCAGTATGAACTATTCAAGATGAAAGAGGATGAAAGTATTGAGCAGATGTACTCAAGATTTCAAACTCTAGTATCTGGTCTTCAGATACTAAAGAAGAGATATATAGCTTCTGATCATGTTAGCAAGATTCTACAGGAGCTTACCCTCTAGATGGAGACCAAAGGTCACTGCAGTTGAGGAGGCTAAAGATTTAAACACTTAAGTGTTGAAGATCTTGTAAGCTCTCTCAAGGTTCATGAGTTAAGTCTCAATGAACATAAGTCTGCAAGAAAGTCCAAAACCATTGCTTTAAAATCAAAGGGAAGATCCTCAAAGGCTCTCAAGGTTGAAGAGTCTGAAAATGAATCTTCAGCTTCTGAAAGCTCAGAGGAAGATCTTGATATTGCAAAAGAAATAGCTATGCTTTCAAGCAGAATGCAGTACCTTGCTAAGAAGAACAAGAGATTTCTGAGCAAGAGCAGTGGGAAGGGTTTCAAAAGGAGGAACATAAAGGTTGCTTCAACTGCAAGAAAACTGGACATTTTATTGCTGACTGTCTAGAGCCGCAAAAGGAGAAATCAAAGTCAAAAAGGCCAACCTTCAAGTCAAGCAAGTTTAAGAAGCAGATCAAGAAAAGTCTGATGGCTACTTGGGAAGATCTTGATAATAAGTCAGGGTCTGAGGATGATGATGCTGATTGTGAAGCCAATGTAGCTGTTGGACTAATGGCTACAACCGAATCTGTTAAAGAAACACCTGAGGCAGAATCAGATGCAGACTCTGAAAGTGAAACATAGGTATATTCTGAACTCACAAGATCTGAATTAGTAGATTCTCTCAAAGAACTTCTTGGTCATTATGAAGCTAAATCCACTGAGTTGAAGAAAGTCAAAAAACAACTTGATAAGTTGTCCAAAAGGCATAACTCAACTCTGTTGGAGTTAGAAAGTTTAAAAGAAGAAAATGATTCTTTATTGATCAAGAAGTGTAGTTGTAAATACTTGAGTGAGGAAGATGTTGCTTTGCAAGAATTTATTGCTACTGGAATTGACAGATCAAGAGTTGCATCCATGATCTATAGCACGTATCAGAACAGGGGACAAGGTCTTGGATTCATTGGAGGAAGCTCGAATGAAGTGACTCTGAAACCTGGTCCTGATGGAGCCAGAGAAGCGTTGAAAAATCACTTTGTAAGTGAGTCTGATGAAGTCAACACAGTGACTCATTCAGAACCTACCACTTATGGTTCTAAGGTTCTGACTAAGTCAAAATCTCAGAATGAAAAGTTAAAGGTTCTGAAAAACTTTGAATCTAAAGCTTCAATGATTCAGACTCTAAAACATTTAAAGTCTGATAAACAGACTCTGAAAAAGCCAGAGTCTGAAAAACAAAAGCCTAAGTTTCAAAAAAGAGAAACTGTGAAAGGCAAGTTGAAACCTAAACCAAACGGTTCCAAACCCAAGGTATGGAAGAAAACACTGCCAATGACTTCAAGACGCAACTTACGAAAGGAGTTCAATGGTTCAAAGACTAACCCAAGAGGACCCATGAGAATATGGGTACCTAAGTCTGAAATTATTGATGCTGCAGGTATGTCTAAAAGGACTAGAAAAGCAGAAGGCTTGGTACCTGGACAGTGGTTGGTCGCGTCACATGACGGGAGAAAAGTCTATGTTCCTAACCCTAACCATGAAAGAGGGAGGAACTGTGGGATTTGGAGGAAACCAGACTGGCAAAATCATTGGTACTGGAACCATTGGTAACTCTCTTATCTCAATCAGTAATGTGTGGTTCGTTGATGGACTTAGACATAACTTACTGAGCATACGTCAATTATGCGACAGTGGTTATGATGTATTGTTTAATAAGAACAACTGCACTGTGGTTAACAAGGATTATCAATCCATAGTCTTCAAGGGAAAAAGAAGCAACAATGTCTACAAGATAAAATTCTCTGAACTGACTGATCAGAAGGTAGTGTGCCTTTTGTCAATGGGTGATAAGAAGTGGATGTGGCATAGACGGTTGGGACATGCTAACTGGAGATTAATCTCTAAGCTTAGCAAGTTGCAACTTTTCAAAGGCCTACCAGACATTGACTATCAATCAGATGCTCTTTGCGGAGCATGTCAGAAAAGGAAAATTGTCAAGAGTCCCTTCAAGCTGAAAGAAATTGTTTCTACTTCCAGACCCTTGGAGTTACTTCATATTGATTTATTTGGACCAGTTAGCACTGCATCCTTATATGGAAGTAAATATGGACTAGTCATTGTTGATGACTACAACAGATGGAGTTGGGTTAAGTTTCTGAAAACTAAAGATGATTCATATTCTGTGTTTAGTAAATTCTGCATCCAAATTCAATCTGAAAAGGAGTTGAAAATCTTGAAAGTTAGAAGTAATCATGGAGGAGAATTTGAAAATGAGCCTTTTGAGGTTTTCTGTAAAAAACATGGAATTATTCATGAATTCTCTGCACCTAGAACTCCACAACAAAATGGAGTGGTAGAGAGAAAGAACAGAACCTTACGAGAAATGGCTAGAACCATGATCCATGAAAACAATATGGCTAAGCATTTTTGGGCAGAAGCTGTAAACACAGCTTGTTATGTTCAGAACAGAATCTATATTAGACCTCTGTTGAACAAAACAGCTTATGAACTCTTTAAAGGAAGGAAACCTAACATATCTTATTTTCATCAGTTCGGATGTACTTGTTATGTCCTGAACAATAAAGTCTATCTAAAAAAATTTGATGCCAAAGCTCAAAAGGGAATCTTCTTAGGTTACTCTAAACGCTCTAAGGCATACAGACTGTATAATTCAGAAACACAATGTGTTGAAGAATCTATGCATGTCAGATTCGATGACAAAGTGCCTGGAAGTGAAACTCCAGAGCAAGATGAAAGTTGTGCAGGATCTCAAGATTTTGATGATAACTCAGAATCTGATCAGATTCCAGAATTTGAAGATACTTCAGAAGCTGGAGCATCTCCTGAAATTCCTAATGAAGAAGCTTCTGAAGAAGCTCAAGATGGTTCTCAGCAAGCTAGTCAATCCAAACAATCTTTCAAATACAAGTCTTCGCATCCAGAGGATAAGATTATTGGCAATAAAGGAAGTCCTAGAAGAACTAGATCGCATTTCAGACAAGAATAGTCTGCTTTGGGATTACTATCTGTTATTGAACCAACCTCTATTGAAGAAGCACTTGGAGATGAAGGATGGATTCTGGCAATGCAAGACGAACTGAATCAATTCAAAAGGAATGAAGTATGGGATCTAGTAGCTAAGCCTGAACACAAGAACATCATTGAAACCAAGTGGGTGTTCAGAAATAAGCTTAGTGAACAAGGAGAAGTAATCAGAAACAAGGCCAGACTTGTTGCGCAGGGCTATAGTCAACAAGAAGGCATTGATTACACAGAAACTTTTGCTCCAGTTGCAAGATTGGAAGCAATCATGTTACTTCTTTCCTATGCAATTAATCACAACATAACCCTGTATCAAATGGACGTTAAGAGTGCATTTCTTAATGGTGTCATTTCTGAAGAAGTGTATGTCAAACAACCTCCTGGCTCTGAATATTTAAAACATCCAAAGCATGTTTATAAATTGAAGAAATCACTCTATGGCTTAAAACAGGCTCCCAGAGCTTGGTATGAAAGACTGAGTAATTTCTTAATTCAAAATAACTTTGAACGAGGGCATGTTGACACTACACTATTTAGAAAGACTCTGAAGAAAGACATTCTTATAGTTCAGATTTATGTTGATGATATCATTTTTGGTTCTACAAATAGTTCACTTTGCAAAGAGTTTTCCAAAGTAATGCAGGATGAGTTTGAAATGAGCATGATGGGAGAATTGAAGTTCTTTCTTGGAATTCAAATCAACCAATGCAAAGATGGAGTCTATGTTCATCAGTCCAATTACACGAAAGAGCTTCTGAAGAAGTTCAATCTTGAGGATTGCAAAGAAATGAATACTCCAATGCATCCAACCTGCACTCTGAGCAAAGAAGATCAAGGAACCAAAGTTGATCAGAAGCTGTATAGAGGTATGATTGGTTCTTTGTTATACCTAACTGCATCCAGACCAGATATTTTATTCAGTGTATGTCTGTGTGCAAGGTTTCAATCAGATCCTAGATAGTCTCACTTAACAGCTGTTAAGAAAATCTTCAGATATCTGAAAGGAACTACCAATCTTGGACTTCTTTACAAGAAATCCTTTGACTACAAGCTAGTTGGATTCTGTGATGCTGACTATGCTGGAGACAGGATTGAAAGAAAATCTACCAGTGGCAATTGTCAATTCTTGGGAGAGAATCTGATATCCTGGGCTAGCAAGAGGCAAGCAACCATTGCTTTGTCTACAGCAGAAGCATAATACATCTCAGCTGCTAGTTGTTGTACACAGCTACTGTGGATGAAACATCAGCTTGAGGATTATCAAATAACTGAAAATTGTATCCCAATTTATTGTGATAATACGGCAGCTATATGTTTATCTAAGAATCCAATTTTTCATTCAAGAGCAAAGCACATTGAGATTAAACATCATTTTATAAGAGACTATGTTCAAAAAGGAATACTAGATATTCAATTCATTGATACTGATCATCAATGGGCTGATATATTTACTAAACTTTTATCTGTTGAAAGATTTGATTTTATAAAGAAAAATTTGAACATGTGTTATGTCTCTGGGTAATGTGCGCCTCTGAAAACAGAATTCAGACTCCGAAAGTTATTCAGAAGCTAATTGAGAATCAGACTCTCTTTTGGAGACTCTGGTAAATATAAGCTTCTGATAAACCTTCAGACTCTGGTAAGGAATCTTTAGACTCTCAGAAGCTCGTATTAGTGGAAGCATGACTGTTGAGTTCAGTAACACCTGCCCCACTACGGTGACAGTTACTTTATAGTTTCTCAGACGTGGCCTGTCTGTATTGGGTAAAAACACAAAGGGCAATGATTTTATTACGTTAAACAAGTTACCTTCGCATTGTCCCAATACTTTTACGCCTGCATGCTATATGTATTTATTGTTTGTGTTTGTTTGTCCCCTACTATTTTCAAACAATTATCAAACTTTTTTTCTATAAATACATATCACACATAACTCACTGCTCTTTTCACTCTTTGATTCTTTCTCTGAACAAATTTCTTGTTTTCATTCTTTTGTAAAACTTTTTGTTCTCAAATCAAAAACTCAGAAACCTCTAAAATGGCAAGTGATCTCATCCAATCTGGTGTCCTAGTCAAGACTGGAAAATCTTATGTGATCAAACCTAGAACGATGAATCTTATCAAAGAAACTCTGAAAGTTTAAGTTGAATCTCCAGTAGATTTTGGTTCTCTTAATCGTCACGGAGTTGACGTTTCTTCTCATTTCTTAGCACAAGGAACGATGAACTATTTCGGTATGTTGAATGGACCAACATATCAGGAGCTGGTAAGAGATTTTTGGGTTAGGTCAGAAGTCTACGACAAGGATGAAGCACGATTGAAGAAACAGCTGCAGTTATGAACAACCGTACAAGGGTCTTGAAATAAGATCTGCTATGATGGGGATTCCAGTCCTTATCACTGAAGAGGTGGTTGCCAGGGCTTGTCAAGTGGAGAATGCAGGTAAATTTCAGTGGAATGTCTAGAAGAAGAGTGACTGGACAGTTATCTGCAACAAACTTCTATTTGAAGGAAGACCCTCAAATAAACTGGTTGATATGCATCCTGAGCATAGGGTGCTTCTGAAGATTATACTGGATAGTATGCTTCAGAAAGGAGGAGGAACAGACACTCTGTCTGTTGATCACAAAGTTCTTCTTTATTTTCTGATTAACAAATTAAAGATCAACTTTCCAAGATAAGTGATGCACCACATGTGCTGGGCAATAAAGAAAAGCCAATCTGAAACCAGAAGGAAAGTTCCTTTTGGAAGGCTAATATCTGAGATTCTGTATCAAGGAGGCCTCTTGAAGGTCTTATCAGAATCTGGTGTTGTATCAGATATTCATCTTGGAACTGTGACTGGGAGAATCATCAACGGTAAAACTATTCAGTACATGAAGATTGTCAAAAGATTCAATCCTTCTAAGCATGATATGAGGGAATCTTATGTGCAATCTGACTTGATGATGGACTTCCCTCCTATTTCCAAAGAAGATAATCCTGAAGTTCTTGCAAGATTTGTGGTGGATTACTTCAAGGATACTGGTAGAATAATCAACTATTCTGCCATTCCTGAGACTACTGGAGGAGGACCTCTTAAGGTCAAGGGAAAAAGGACCAAGGAAGTGGTTCTCAAGGAAGAGGAAGAGAAGCAAGAGTCTCTCAAGAAGAAGATCAAGTCTACTGCTCTTCCAGGAGTGACATTAGTGCCCCTAAGACCATAGCTCCCATGCCTTCATCAGTATCTTCTGCATCCAAGGAAATCAAGGATAGGATAAAATAAACCAAGGATGAGAAGAAGGCTAAGAAAGATGAGAAGAAGGCGAAGAAAGATGAGAAGAAAGCGAAGAAAGGAAAGGGTGACAGAGATTATGTCAAACTAGCTAAGGAAATTGCTGAATTCCTTGATACTGACTCTGATGGTGAAGAAAGTCAGATCAATAAGAGAAAGGTGGATGTGGTTCCTGTGGCTAAGGATGTAGCACAGAAGATAGGTACTTCTGTATCTATGATTGAGGATGAACATGATGCTGGCAAGGCAATGGCAGCAGAAGTGGTTGCTGAAGAACTAAAAGAGGAAACTGTTAAAGAAGCTGCTAAGTTGCTTGCTTCTGCTCTAAAACAGAAGAATCCGGTAGCTACTGCAAAAGCTGAGTTATCAGAAGCTACTGTGTCTGATCATCATGCTTCTCCAGAAGCTGGAATAGGCACCTCTGGCAATGTAGCATTTAACTCATCTTCCTCTACGAATCAAGAGTCAGAATCTGATTCAGAATCAGACAACAAACCCTTGAGCAAAATTCTTCCCTCCCTCAGAAATTCATCCCCCTCACCAATCAAACCCATATCATCCCATAACCCATTGGACCCCAAAATAGTTGAATATGTTGATTCAACTATGGAAAGAGTTGTTCAAGACACTATCACAATGTCTATGAACTTACTTGCTGACCACCCTGCTCAACCATCATTTCTCAAACCACTTCAGGCAATTCAACCTTCTGAAAAGCCTGAAGTAACCATTCAATCAAACAAATCATCCCCCCAACACGAGACTATTTGTGTGGACTCTCCAGACACTCTAGATTCTCTTGAGAAACATCTAGGAGGAGAACTACCAAAGACCCCTGCAAAATCCAAATCAACAAAAGCTACAGAATCTGTTTCCAAACCAGACCCTGTACCTAAACCTACAGAAATCCTTACCTTAGCATTTGTTGAACCCTCAGAACCTGTTGAAGAACCAGTTTCTGAAATTCTGGAACAAGCTTTTGATATCTTATCAGAACCTGTAACAGAATGCAGAGCAGAACCTGTGTCTAGAACAGTTCCTGAACCTCTTTGTGATCCAATAACAGTTGTACCTAATTTTGAAACTTTTCTAGCTTTAAGAGCCTCTCAACCCTCAACTTCTGAACCTCACGACCTATTTGATTCAAACAGGATAGATAAGATACATGCTTCATCAAACTCTAAGCTCAAAGACATTATTGAGCAAAGGTTTGTGCCTATCCTCAATGTAAGCTATGAGGACAAGTTCTCTACATTGAAGACTGAATTTTTGGATTTTATCACCAAAATTCAGAAGGCTGCTGCCAAGGAACAAGCATTTGTTACTGCCAAGCATGTGGCAGAAGTCAAGAGAGCTGAGAAAGTTATAACCAAGGAAAAAGCTCCTATTCTGCGGATTAGAGATAAACCATTCTTTGATGAAGATCAATATAATCCAAGAGAATCAATGGTTTTTGACTCCTTGAAAAGAAGACTGTACAGAGTTTAAGAAGAAGCTAGACTTGAAAGGGAAACTCATTTAAGAAGAACTGAGGCTTTGGAAGAGATTGTCAAGAAGCAGCAAGAGGATCTCCAGAAATTGATGGATCACTTTGCCAAACAAAACCAACCTTAGTTTAAAATTCTTTATGTTTTGTTTGTAACTTTTGTCTGTTGTCTTCTGAACTGTTTTTACTTTCAAATTTATACAAGTTATTATTTGATCTTATTTGCATCTAATATATCTTGTGCTTTGAATCTTCTATGTTTTTCCCTCTGAATCTCATTTTCCTTAAAATGTGTTTTTATCCTTACCTAAAGTCATTTAAAAAGGGGGAGGAACTTGTTTCTAAACCTTTTTGTTGATGACAAAAGGGGGAGAAGGGAAAAGTATGAGATGAGATTTGTGACTTTTTGATTATCTGCATATTGTAAGCTCTATGTAAAAGTTAAAGGGAAATTTGCGAAAGGTGCTTAGTTAGACTCTGAGCCCCTGTTTTTAGAATCTGTTCCCTAATTCATTTATTATTCTGAGAATGAATTCAATTGCTTATGAAAATGAATTTAATTAACTTGGATAGAACTTAGGGGGAGCTTACAAACCTCAACTTAAGAACAATCAGACTCAGGGGGAGTCAGAGCTTACAAACCTCAGACTCTGAGCTTCCAAACCTTAGACCCCTTAAGTCAACCTCTTAATTAGATTAACAACAATTGACCTTTTAAATACTGATGTTTGTCATCATCAAAAAGGGGGAGATTGTTTGAACAAAGGTGTTCAGCAATACCACATTTTGAGTTTTGATAATAACAATGTATTAAAAGTTGTCAATTGGATATTGTTAATATTTGTTTAAGTATGCAGGATATCAATCAAGATTTATATCTTAGAAAGTATTCTGTTTGAACAATTTTAAGAGCAAAGATCCAGAGAAGCTTGTTGCTTGTGATTCTGTATCGAAGAGAGTCTGAAGACTGTATCGAAGAGAGTTTGAAGACTGTATCGAAGAGAGGCTGAAAAACTGTATCAGAGTCTGAAGACTATCAGAATCTGAAAACCAAGAGAGTCTGAAGATCATCAGAAGCTAAGTGCTACAGTGAGTCTGAAGCCTGAAATCTGAAGATCTGCTAACAAGGATTTCTAAAGGAATTACGATGCTAAAGAAACTCTCATTTGGAGTAACGGCTAGCTTCAAAGTCAACCAGAGCGTGGGAAGCACATTGACAAAGAATGCAGGCCACTACAGAGTACGTTGTTCGAACTCTGTTTCCACTACTCCACTACCTCGTACAGTTTGGCACTTGTGTCTACCGGTATTAATCTTCAAAGGGAATGGAATTCAAATTCTGCAATTGAAGGACTATTACCATATCAAGCAACAGATCAACAGATATTGATCAAGCTTCAAAAATCATCCTGATGTGCTGGATGACTCAACGTCTCTTTCCTACGCCTATATAAAGGATAGAAGAGTTGAAGAATTGTTGGACTCTACAACTGAAAAACTACGCTATATTGCTTTCGTATTCAACTGAGTCTTAACAAAAACACATCATCAACTTAGATTATTCTTACAAACTGAGTATTCTAGAATTTCTAAGTTAAACAGAAAAACAGAGTCTGTCTTTTGTTTGAAACAGAGTTTGTCTTTGTTGTAATAGAAACACGTTTGATTGTTTGTCAAGTGTTTCATCTCTATTCATTTTTCTGTAAATTGTGTCAGAAGTCTCTTGCTTGTGTGCTTGAGCAAAGAAGTCTCTTAGTTGTGTCTTTGAGCATTGGAAGACTCTTGCCTGCGTGCTTGAGTAATTGGAAGTCTCTTACTGTGTGTTTGAGCAACTTGTAATTGATATTACATTTTAGTGAAACTCTCTTTGGAAGTGCAAGGGGGACAAGACTACTTCCGGTTTGTGGAAGGAACCTGCATAATTGCTTGTGTTCTCTCATTCTCTTTATTTCTTGTTTATTTCCGCTGCACTAGACTCTGGTCTTCAATCAGATTCTGAATCCTTTCAGACTCTGATCCTTGGAAACAGATTCTTACTCTTCAAGAGTTACGAAAAAGTAAACACAATTCAACCCCCCCCCCTTCTTGTGTTTTTCTCACCTTTAAAGAGCAGCTCTCCGTTTCACTATATGATGAGTAACGTTACAAAAGAGATGTCAATGAGTTACAAGAATAAGTCTCCCGCCTAATTCTACCCAAAGTCCCAATCATTTCCTGTAACCAAGAGACTCAATCCTAATAGTGTTTCCCAAGGTGAATCAACCCTCAAACCCTAGTGTTTGTTCCAAAGAGACATACTCTATACAAACCCTAGTTTTGTTGTTGCCTTTCTAAGCCCTTGTTTCAGCCCCCTCTATCTCAAGGTTTTCTCTGATACAAAGCCTATATTTATAGTAAAAGTAACTCCCATAAAATTGTAACAAATCTGGCCCAAAAATACGTTTCTGGTTTATCCACTATGCGACACATCGGGCGCCGACCTCATGCCCTCGGGCGCTGAAAAAATGCGAAGCAAAAGCCCCATCAGGCAGCGAAAAATCGGGCCCCGAACTCCACAGTTCGGGCGTCGATTTAGCCTTCCAGCAAACATCTATTTTTGGCCTCCAAACTCCAATTTTGAGTCACTTTCACAACAATCTCCACCTTGACTCCAAATTAGTGATGATGCCAATTCATCAACCACCATGCTGCTTTTTCCCTTGCTTCCCACTACACCAAGTAGCTCCACAAGTTTACACCCGAAACCCTTTAGCCATCGGAATGTCTTCCACCTTCTCGAAGGTTCTTGCAGTCCAACTACACTAGGAATTTTAGGTAGTTCCACAAGCATTTACCTCAACCTCTTCAGCCATCGGAACGTCTTCCGTCTTCTCGAAGAGTCCTTGCAGTCCAACTACAGTAGGAGTTTTAGGTAGTTCCAGAAGCATTCACCATGACATCTTCAACACATGACATCTTCCGTTTCCTTGAAGGTCTCTTGCATCCAATCACCCTTGGCATTTTTTTAGAGTAATCCCGCAAGTCGTGTTATACATTCTTCAACCTTCATGAATAAATCCCTTGCTTACCATAGAGCTTAGCACCCAAGGTCCTCCATAGTCGTACCATTACCGGTGTGTTCAACCCCACCTCAAGCTGAGCATACTCAACCTCAACTTGCAAATGCTTACATCCCACCATGTCTTCAACCTTGAAACTCCACCTCAACAGGTAGATCATGAGTATTGTTGCCTCCGCCTCTCCAGACTGATCATGAGGATTCTTACCACCGCCTCTCCAGGCTAATGTTGAGTGTTTAACGTCTCTCCAGATGACCACCGCTCCACTAGGCATTGTTCCCAAGGTGACCAACATCAACTTCTTCATCCTCCAAACAACACCACACCATCAGAGCACCTGCATCCTCATAACCCTCAGAGACAATTTGTGCGGAGTTACCATTAATCTCCGGACAATCATTCATGAAGTGACCCATCTTGTGACAGTTAAAGCATTCAAACTTTGTCCTTTTACCACTCTTTCTCCGGTTACCTCTACCTCCACCATTTCCTCTTGAGACACTTAGGCCTTCATCGTTTTCATGAATTCTCAAGTCCTTGGACTTGATTATCTCCTTGGTTCTCAAAGCTGCTTGAACTTCTTCCAAGGTAACAGTGCCTTCTTTGCCATAAAGCATGGTATCTTTGAACGATTCAAAAGATTTCGGTAGAGCACACAACAAGAGTATAGTTTTATCTTCATCCTCAAGTTGCGCCTCAATATTCTCCAAGTCATCAAGGATTTTGTTGAACTCCGTAAGTTGCTCCATGATGGCCTTTGACTCTACCATCTTGAATGAGTAGAGTTGTTGATTTAAGAATTGCCGATGAGCCAAAGACTTTGTCATATACAAAGATTCCAACTTTGCCCACATTGATGCCGCAGTTGGTTCCTTTGCTACTTCTCTCAAGACTTTATCCCTGAGGCACAAGACAATGGCACTCCTGGCCTTGTCCACCATCTCGGTCTTCTCTGCTCGTGACATGGTGACCGGTAACGCACCTTCACCCTTCAAAGCTTTCTCACACTTTTGTTGTATTATGATAGGTCCGCAAGTGCACAGAAATATCAGTTTTAGTATAAAAGATGTCGAATACACATAGACCAATGTCAAGTACCGTTATCTATCGTCACGTTGTTTATCTAAGGCGATACTAATTAGTTTGGTTGCAAAATTGGGAAAAGTACTTGTTTTTAATTACTTTAATGACGAGAGCCCGGAATAGAATTCGTGTCGACCATGGGTACTTGCTAAATTGTATTTTATTATTGTAACAGGAAAATATTTTCGCGCGTTTAAAAGGATTAAATTAAAGGGGTCGTCAGCATTCGCGTGTACGACATCGAGTTTTGACCTTGTAATCTATTCGACCGCTTTCGCGCGCACGCCTTACAACTTCAAAACTCTCTTTGAAAAAAATAATCAATTTACGTTTGAAAAGTTATTTTTAGTGGAAATTTTAATTTAAAGGTACCGTCAGCTTTCGCTCGTCCGTTACCATATTTTAAACTCACAGACGCCAGCTTTCGCGTGTACGGCCACAAGTTTAAAATAACATTTTTGAAAATTAGAAATTTCTAAATTAATTAAAAAAAACGTTTTCGCTGAATTTTAAAATCAATTTCTGAGTATTCTACAGACAGATACAAGTTTCACTCTTTCGATATGAAACCGGTATCACTTTATTTCAGCTTTCGCTGTAAATATTTAACGTTAAAAAACAGAATTTTCAGACTTAAACATAATTTCTGTTACAATTTCTAATCATACAACTCAACAGAGCATCATTGATACGACATTCATCATATTCCGGACTCTGTAAAATTCTACTTAGACATGGTAATTATAGTAAACATGTTTTTCTTTATACAATTCATCATCATTGAAACACAGAATTAAAAGAACAAACTGAATGAAAATAAACTAATTAAACAAGAACCTGATATAGTTGGCAACTTTAATTGAGTATAATTCCACTGCTGCAATTAAAAACCATGCCAATACAATTGAAACGAACAACCACACAGCAACTGACAATTAACGCAGACACCAAGTACAATTCAATACAAATGATTACCACAATTTTATAAACCCTGGTGCTAATTCTTTCCTATGGACAGTCACGCAACAGTGAAAGTAAATTTAAAATGGCCAGAAGAAGCAATTCGATTGAAATGAAAAGAAGAGAAAATGGTACGTAATAGCAACTAGAAACTAAATGGAATTTGGATGAAAAGGTATGGAATGGCAAGTACAACAAAAAGGAAATAATATGGAATTGAGTAGTAGTAACGTGCAGCAACAAAAAGATAGCAACGATTGGAATTGAATAGGGAAATTGAAAATAATAAGAAATTGAATTGGTTGAATGAAAAATAAAACAAGGGTTCTGAAAGCAATAATATTATGCGATAGATAAAATTGTATCAGCAAGCTTGAATCAAAAGAAAACTGAAAATTGAGATTACAATAAGCTTGAAAAATAATCAGTCTCTAAATTATTAAATTTCTCTCTAAAAAGCTTGGTGGCCACAACTGATTCTTGAGGGTCTCTCTTTAATAGCCAAAGATTCATCAAGGAGTGCTTCTGATCATGTCCAAGGTAGTGGATAAAATGGAGGAAGTAGGCAAACTGCTTCTGAAACGTGGGGAAAAAATTGGTCTGGCTTTTACTTCCCACTCACTTATGACTTTTTTTCCTTTTTTACCCTTTCTTTCCTTTTTTCGCCGAATATCATCATTTTGACGCGCGGAGACCTTTAACCGATAAATACTTGAAATAGACACACAATACCAGCATAACATTGCAAAAATTTATAAAATCAAAATCAAAAAAATGTGTAAGTCGAGTCAAAATAGTAATGAGACTGAGACTTGTGTGCGGCCTAATGGCATCGCCAAAATTGTAAACATGATCATTCATCAATATAAATGAAATTCTTTTGTTTTGAAATTACTCATAGACAATTTATGGTGTAGTTCTTTGAATCATGTTACACCTCTTAGATTTTAATTAAGAAACATTATGTTACTATTAATCATACGAATCATTATGATTCATCATAGTCAAAACAATTAGAACGTGAAGAAAGATGTTTCTTTTAAAGAGGATCAATGGGTTAAATATATTAACTAATTATAGTCAAAATATTACGTTAAAATACACTCTTCGGTTGGGTTAGGTTGAGGGCTACTGGATGTTTTGTTTTGGCTGCTGCGCTGCATCAGTAAGGCATGCAGCGTTTTTTGCTTCTTCTGGGCTGGTGTTGCTTATGTTGTTTGGGTGCTCGGTGGAGTCTTTGCAGGTTTGTGGATAATGTGAGCTATGGTTTTATATTTCGGTGGTAATTGTGCCTGATTACAGTCACATAATTCTCACAATAAATTTATGAAGGACAATAATTTACCGTAATTTGCACATTTACCTTCGTTCTCTCAAATCTACAAAGAATAACAATATTCTGTAATTTGAACATCTCTTTCAAATGATTTTTTAAAATAATACGTAAAGCACGGATTTATAACTAATATATAATAATAATAATTTACTCATACCTCTAGCTTAAAGACATTAACTCTCTTAAACTACGAAAACTTAGAAATGTTGATATCTAACTGTAAATTTATATCAACAAAGTTGATGATAGACCCACCTTACCTAGCTAGGTAGATGAAATTGTACATCTAATTATCATATGTGATAATGGCTTGCAATCCTTCAGTAACAACACAAAAAACGGAAGAACATCTTGAGCAGCCAAAACACAAAGCGGCAGAAAAATATGAGAATCAGCATAAAAATCAGCACTCCCCAAAAAGATGCATAATAAACTGTGATGTAATAATAAAAGGACCCTTCCAGTGGGTCCAATATCATCAACACAGATATCACATATGCACCACCTGTGCAAAGCACAGAGATACACGTTACAATCATGAGGAACCACATAACATACTTGTTCCGAAGGGAAAATCCAGATATTACTAACACAATTATTGTCTGAGAAGCAGAGAAAGATATGGTACATAACAGTATAAATATTTCATATCTAATCTTTTGAGCGCCATCAGCAGATGCTAAAACTGAAGTACCAGCGTTGCAAGTTCGGTCATGTTCATGTCCACAACCTTCGTTAGCATCCGCTTTTGATTGCCAAACACCCCCTGGTGGGTTTATTGCAATCTGGAAAGTTAAGGATGCCATAACTGTGGCTACCACCATTATGGAACCTCTCATTTGTTCCATCCAAATTCCTTGATTGTTTTCATATCTTGTGGATGATCCTGGTAATACTTGTGTTCCATTCTGAACCACAACACCCTCCATTGTTTTCTTCTAAGTTCTAATTGTGATGAATGATAATGATAATTTGATCAAATATATAGGAATAGCATTTTAAGGGCTGAGGAAATGATTATCCTACGTACCCTACTGATATAAAATTAGTTATTCAGAATAATTCTTTCCACATACATTCACATCATCATACTGCTGGATATAAGTAAACGTCAAGTCAAGTTTAAAGTTGAATATTCAACTTATATCAAATTGTGGACACAAATTAAGAAGCATTGTTGTTAGCCAATAAATTTATGGCTAAAGCATTAAATATGGTCAGAGATGTTGACCAGGATGTTATCGAAACACTGCCTTTATTTCGACAAGTTGAATTTGCTGAAGGCTCTCGATGAGTTTTGATTCGACCGTTGTTGGAAGTTTTCTAAAAAGTAGTTACCTTCGAAGCCGTTTAGAGATTCGAAGATAGATAAGATTTAGTAGTTTATAACAGTTGTAGTTCGAAATTCAAATAAATAGTTACCTTTTAGTAGTATAAATAGTAGTTTTTCTTAAGGAAAAGTGGTCACAATTCTATCATACAAAACTTACACTCAAATTATCCGCATGGAAGAGAGAAACGAGTCACAAGTTGCAGTGTATGAATATGTGCATCAATTTACATTCAATCAATGCAATTTAAGTCTTTTTACTTGAATCTTTTGCTATTTTACTTGTTTATTTCGAGCAACATTTTTACAGTTTATCTGTTTACTTTTTCAAGCAAATCTTGTCTTCTTTTATATCGATATCGAAACAGTGTGGAACTGGATTGATTTCGATTGCCTATATTTCGTTAAAGTTAAATTTGTTCATCAAAGAGATTAAAACTTCCAAAGGAAACAAACACGAAAGGTCCTTAAGATTTACTGGTTGATCTTGCAAGTAAAACTTTTGTAAACCAGCGATTGTTTACCAAAAATCAGTGTAAACAAATTGGCACGCCCAGTGGGACCTCTTGTGCTTTTTGTTTCTAATTGTTTATTTGTTTGAAGTATTAATCTTCGAAATTTTTGGTAACGGTTGTGTATGCTGTAATGCCCGTTTTAATTATTTAAATTATTTTATATAGTATAGAGAATATTTATATGATTTTGTGTGAATTAAGTGAAGTATATGATTTATGTGTGATTTTTATGAGGTGTTGTGACTTATTTTATTGTTTAATAAAATAAGATTTGAAAATAAAACAAATGTTAAGTTGTGGGTTTGTTTTAGAATTAGATAGAGTTGTGAGGAAATAAGATAAAATAAAACAAAAGTGATTTAAAAAGGGAAAACCTAGGTTTAGAAACTGTCAGAACGTACAATTCAGAGTTTGGGAGAAAAAGGGAGAAAACAGAAGAGAAGAACCAGAGAGGCTGCTGCTCAATTTTCTTAAGGTAAGGGTGAGCCTAGCATTGAAATTCCATTAAGCTTATGATTCATGATTATAGTTAACACGTTTAGGAGTATTTCATGAGAAATTAGAAACTATGAATTAGGTCAAAAAGTGATGAATTGATGATTAGATGATAAGAAATTGTACCAATGTTGTAGGAAACTGTTTACAGACCATGGGGCAACCCTTAAACATCATTATAGTCGAAATTGAGGAGGAATAAGATGAAATTTGGGGTTTTGGGTGAAAATCCTCGTAAACCCGTAACTGTTCTGTCATCGCTCGCCACGGTGAGTGCTCTTCGTCAGCTCGCAAGGCGAGCAACCCACTCGCCATAGCGAGCAACCCCTAGAAGGCTCGCGAGGCGGGCAACCCACTCGCCATAGTGAGCAACCCTTGAGAAGGCTCGCGAGGCGAGCAACCCAACTCGCCATAGCGAGCTACCTGTGATGGCTCGCAAGGCGAGCAGTTCAACTCACTGTAGCGAGTAACCCCTGATGGCTCGTAAGGCGAGAGATCCCACTCGCCATAGCGAGTAGTTCAGTATCAGACTACCTGTTAGAATGCGATTCTTGTCGCACGATTAGTTATGAGATTACCCCGGGATTAGAATTAAGTACTACTATAATATTAAGATGACCTGTAGAGCTGTTAATTAATGCTTGATTTGTTAATAGTGACTTATATAAGTGTGTATGCTTTTATTGAATTATAAGAGATGATGTATGTGAATGTTTGCGATATTACTATGTTTTGAGATGTTGATGTGCTGCCATGCTGCCATATTGTTATTGATTAAAAGCTGCATGTGTCGTTATAAAATTTATGAGTTGTAATCCAAATTATTGGAGTTTATTTGAGATGTCTAAGATTAAGAAGTCAAGTCCACGCATATTCATCCAGAGACGAGGGCTCATGCCCTAGGAGCTTTTGCTCAACAGAGACGAGAGCTTATGCTCTAGGAGTATTTTATGCTCAACAGCGACGAGGGCTTATGCCCTAGGAGTATATTTATACTCAATAGCGACGAGGGCTTATGCCCTAGATTGGTACCACATGCATGAGTAAGATGTCTAAGTTGCATAAGTCGAGTCGAAGTTGCATTGTCGAGTCAGACTATTCAGTCGAACTATGATGTTGAATTATGATGTTGATTACGATGTTACATGACTATTGTTATGATATTATGATGATGAAGTTATGTTGTTAAATATAATTATTGAATTATATGCTTAATGTTAATGTTTTGTGAATCTCACCCCTTCTGCTTGGAAATGTTGCCTTCCCTATGGGTAACTGGAAGGTCATTAAGCTTTAGCTGCTGTTTGTTGTTGTGAGTGGCTACCCTCACTGTGTCCTTAGGTGCTCTGATACGTAACGGGATGGGAACCTTTATGATTACTTTCTATTCCTTACGTATTACTTTGATTTGACATGAATAAGTAATATTTTGAGCTATGTTGAGACTTTTGATTAGGCCTGCGAGCCAAGATTTATATGTTAACTTGAATTTTATCCGCTGCGAAGTTTGAACAATTTTGTTTAGAATAAATTATTATTTATTCCATTTTTGAGAATTTAAGAAATGTAGCATTCTGTTTTACGTGATACTCTAATTTGATTATGAAATTTTTACTTTGGGAAAACGGGGTGTTACATATGCCATTAAGGAGTAAAAATTAACTTCCTGAGATGACGCGTCCGCCTCCAATACCAAACTCATCTGCATCGAATGCCGCTAATACAACTGCAGCATCAAGCGCCGTCGCTGCGGCAGGGACGAAAACTAACTTACCCGGACAAACCAGTGAACGACATATAGGCCAATCCGGCGACATGGGATTTATGTTGTAGCAAGTGACACCCACTACGGCTACACAAAGTTCCCAGGCTATGCCAAATTCCATTGTGTCCGCACAAATGTCCCAAACTGTGCCCACATCGAGTTTGGCTGGACTAGGTGTCCCGCCTTCACATATAGTGCTTGCTGCGAATTCCCAGGCCATTCCGGCCAGTAGTTCGTTGAATCTATTGGGAGGCCAAAGGCCGTTATATGGCATGCCTACGTCTATGATGCAAGGCTTGCACACAAATTCGTCATCTTCGACGGAAAGTTTGAATGTGAGTATGCCTCAGTTATACAACCCAGGGGTAATTGTCCCATTTGGAACACCCCAACAAACGTTCGTTCCATTCGGATCTCCCCAACAGTCTTTGACTAATGCGTCTCTAAATGCTCTGAGGCAACAAATGGAGGAGACCAATCATGACATGGTTAATATGGTAACCCAACAAATAGGAACAATAATCAATCCAATGATCCAAGATGCTAATAAAAGTTATCAGGCCTTGTCCATTCAATTGGAACGCATGGCCGATTTTTTCGGTGCCCCGGCTGCGCGAAATACGCCAGCATCTCGGCCAATAAACATCGGATCAGCAGAACCTCTTGCAGGTAGCCAAATTAACCAGACTCCTGAGAACCAAGTTTCGCCACAGGTAACCCCACAGCCAGCCCAAGAAAGGTTGGAAAGGATACCGGTGTTGGTGAATAGGCATCAAGATGCGGACCAAGTGGTCATGCAAAACTGTCGAAATAACTTCGAGGGACAACACAATATAGCCAATGTGGTCGAAGCCGTATTGGCTCAAAATGGTTTCAATATGGGGCTTCATAGGCCCAATTTCGTGTCGGCTCTGTCTGAATATGTCTTGGAGGCAGAAATACGAAGAAACACGAAAATCCTCAAGTTTACTAAGTTCGTTGGGGAAACTAATGAATCAACCGTTGAACACATTGCTAGGTATCTCATGGAGGCCGGCGACATGGCCAATAACGAGAACTTAAGGTTGAAATATTTTCCAAGTTCATTTACAATGAATGCCTTTACATGGTTTACAACAATATCTCCCCACTCGATTTATAGTTGGAACCAATTAGAAAAGGCTTTCCATTAGCAGTTTTACATGGGCCAGTCGAAAATTAGTCTAAAAGAATTGGCCAGTGTTAGACGAAAGAATCATGAGTCCATCGATGAATATTTGAATAGGTTCCGACTTCTTAAGGCCAGATGTTTCACATCGGTGCCGGAACATGAATTAGTCGAAATCGTTGCTGGTGGTTTAGACTATTCAGTTCGTAAGAAATTAGACACTTAATATCTTAGAGATATGGCACAGTTGGCGGACAGGGTTAGACAAGTCGAAAGACTTAAAGCTGAAAAGGCCCAAACCAATAAGTTCCCGAAGAAGGAAAAGATTGCCTATATAGAAGTAGGAGATAGTGACCCTGAGTTCGATGGGGGGTCAGATGTTGTCGATGACAACGAGATAAATCTTGCTGAGATAAAAGATGGGCCTTCTTACGCTTGTAAGTTATTAAAGCCTTCAAATGGGAAGAATCCTGAAGAACCTAAAATGACAAATACCCTCCTAAGACATATACTTTTGATGTCTCTAAATGCGAGGAAATTTTTGATCTTTTAGTCGCAGACGGCATAATATTGGTGCCAAAGAATGTGCGAGTACCTCCTATAGAGCAAAGAAAGAAAAGAGGGTTTTGTAAGTTTCATGGCTTTTTAGGCCATAACCTATCTCGATGTACTCGTTTCAGGGACTCTGTGCAGAAAGCTCTTGATGAAGGAAGATTGAAGTTTGGGGAGAAAACCAAGCCGCCAGTGCAGAGTGAGGCTGAACCAGAAAAAGTTGCTGATTCTATGTACACCGAAATCATGGGTATCAACATGGTAGACATAGTGGAAGCCTTTGATGAATTAACTCCTGATAAAGAGCAGATTCTCGAAGATAATTTTCACATTGGAGATGAGGAGATGGTTGCTGAGGATCAGCAGTTCGAGAAAGAAGTGGTTACTGATGACCAGTTGGCTAAGAAAATGGAAGTGGCATATCCCAAAGTTGAAGAGGAGCTGATTGACTTCCTGAATAGGTGTAAGATCTCTAATACTAATGCGATGCTTTGTCCCAGATGCAGTGCAGTGTTCGATAAAGAGGCTGCTAAATCCGTCGAAGGTTTTATGCCTCAAAATAGGCGCGCAGATAGGGGAGCAAGCAGACACCCAAAGTTTGGTTTCAACAAAAGAGGGGTCCCATACAAAATAGAGGCCTCAAAACAGGATCCAGGCGGAAGGTTCAGGAGGACTTTCAGTCCTTCATCGAAAGCTCCCACAGATGCTTGGGTTTTCTCTGGAGGAAAGAAATCTAGATATTCACCCACAACAAAGTGGGTGAAAAGGGTGGCTACTGCGCCCCAAAACAACGAAGCATCAGATTCCAAGCGTTATGCTTACAGTAACAATTACAAGGGTAAGAACTCTATGACAAAGACTCAATGGCGTAGGTACCAATGCCAGAAGAAGGAAGGCGCTCTGAAGGATATCACCAATATGGAGAGGAGGGATAAAAAATAAGAAATTACTTTCGAGATGGTCAAAAAGCCAGCAATTGAAAGATTGTTTCCCCCACTGCCTGCCTTGGAACGTGATTCGTTGAAGGACGATGATGAAGAAACTTCAAACTTTTTAGAATATGAGCCCAGTTTCGAACTGATGTGCATAGTCTCGATGCTCCCAGTGGAATATGACGTCCCGTCAAAAGTTAGTGATACAAAAGTAGATTTCACTGAAGAAATGGCCATCCATCGACCGTTATGTTATTACGTCATGAATAATGGATGTGTCGAAGATCAACATGTGGTTTTCGAACGCCCTGAGTTTTCAACAAAGCTTCATCTCAAGCCTCTGTTTGTCCAGGTAAAGATGAATGGTGTAGGGGTAAATAAAATATTAGTGGATGGTGGTGCTGCAGTAAATTGGGTTGTTTGATTCTAACTTGAAACCCCATAATGTAGTCCTCACCAATTAGGAAGGAACGGCCGGTAATTCCCTGGGTGCAGTTGAAGTGGACTTAGTGGTAGGAAGTGTCAACAGAATGACAACGTTTATGGTGGTTCGAACCAAAGCAAATTACAATGCGCTTTTGGGTCGAGAATGGATACATGGTGTGGGGGCAGTGCCTTCCACTCTGCACCAGAGGATAGCCATATGCGAGAAGATGGTCTAGTGGAAAACGTCGAAGCTGACCAAAGTTATTTCATGACTGAGGTGAATACTATAACTAAGAAAAACTTCGAGAAGCAACTTGCGTGCATTTCGCCAGTAGCAGAAATAGGCCCCAACCATCGCTTCAACGATGGGGACGAAATTTTATCCATGAAACTCCAGCCAGGAGGTTTGATTTGGGAAAGGGAGTCCTTTGAAGAGGATTATATAGTCATAGATCAAGAGGAGACCCTCTTAGAGGAGGAAGATGTGCTTAAGACAAGGGAATCAGTGTATAAGAAGGTGGTCAACCAAGGTACACCAGAATCTCCTAAAAGCGCAGTCTCACCAAGTGGGTGGGACGTCCTCGATTGATCCATGACTAAACCCAATATTTGGGATAAAATTACGGCCTACGTGGCCGAAAACGAGTTAAAGGCGGTCAAAGAGGCCGCAAATTTGCAACAAGAGGAAATCGAGTCTACAGGAGAGGAAACTATCGATGATCTCTTTCAGAATCAAAAACTTGATTTCATATATGATGATGAACCATTGGGATTTGAAGAAGACCCCTTGGGGTCTACCACCAAAATGAGGGCGCAGGATCCCCTTGAGGAAGTGGATATGGGAGATGGCGCAACAAAGAGGCCTACGTACGTTAGTACCAAGATCCCAGAAGAGTTTAAAAGCAGAATCATTGAGTTGTTAAAAGAATACAAAGATTGTTTTGCATGGGATTACAACGAAATGCCTGGTTTGGATCGAAAGATGGTAGACCTAAAACTTCCCATACGGCCAGATAAGAAACCCGTGAAACAAATTCCCCGAAGATTCACTCCGCAGATTATGCCAAAAATAAAAGAGGAAATCGAAAGACTCCTCAAATGTGGCTTCATCTGACCTGCAAGGTATGTCGATTGGTTAGCAAATGTAGTTCCTGTTAAAAAGAAAAATGGAACTATAAGAGTGTGTATTGATTTCAAAGATTTAAATCAAGCCACTCCCAAAGATGAATATCCTATGCCAGTGGCAGAAATGCTAGTAGATTCGGCAGCAGGATTTAAATATTTGAGTATGCTCGATGGATACTCAGGATATAATCAAATCTTCATCGCCGAAGAGGACATTCCTAAAATAGCATTTCGATGCCCAGGGGCGTTAGGATGTTATGAATGGTTGGTAATGCCATTTGGTCTAAAAAATGCTGGTGCTACGTACCAGAGAGCAATGAATTCGATGTTTCACGACTTCATAGAATATTTCATGCAAGTTTACATTAATGACATCGTAGTTAAGTCTTCATCGGAAGATAAACATCTAAGTCACTTACGCCGATCATTTGAAAGAATGAGGCAATATGGTTTAAAAATGAACCCATTAAAATGTGCATTTGGTGTTTGTGCAGGTGATTTTTTAGGTTTTGTCGTCCACAAAAAAGGGATCGAAATAAACCAGAACAAAACCAAAGCAATTCTGGAAACTAAGGCTCCTTCGACGAAGAAAGAATTGCAATCGTTGTTAGGTAAGATCAACTTTCTCAGAAGATTCATATCGAATCTAAGTGGCAGAGCGCAAGCTTTCACGCCACTGCTCCACTTGAAGAAAGAAGATGTATTCAGATGGGAGCCAGAACACCAAAAAGCTTTCGAAGAAATCAAAGCATACTTGTCCAATCCTCCTATACTTTCACCACTTTTGAAAGATAAAAAGATGAAGTTGTACATAGCAACATCAAACTACACCATAGGGAGCATGTTGGCACAAGAAGATGAAAATGGCATCGAAAGAGCCATCTATTATCTTAATAGGATATTGAACGATGCAGAAACTAGATATCATCCTAGTGAAAAGTTATGCTTATGTTTATATTTTTCATGTACTAAATTGAAACATTATTTAAAGCCTTTTGATGTGTATGTTTATTCTCACTTTGATATTGTCGCGTCATTTTTCGGAGATCAAGGTTATTTGATTAGCGTTTGACTCACTAATTATTTCACGACTAAACATTTAATTTTTGAAAAGAAAGTGGAAAAAAGGTTCAAATACCACTTTAAAAGATTTAGGGTTCGGGGGTTGGTTACATAAAGGGAAGGTATTAGCACCCTTTATGTTCGTAGTACTCTACGAGAACCTCTTGGTTTTATTTAATTTTTGTGCTATAAACTTGCTTGCTTTTGAAAATGGATTTAAAGTGTTTAAGAAAACAAAGACCTAATTATCTACATTTTTTATTGATTTGGAAGGACATGGTCCTTTGCCTACGTACCCGTGAGGGATCAAAACCTCGTAGTTCGGGGTAGAAATTGTGTTTGATTGGTTGAGTGTTTTTTGATGGTTTTTGAAAAATGTTTTAAAATGAAAGAAAGTCGAAGTGGCAAATGAGTATTTGTTTATGTTTTTTAATAGTAAAGAAAGTGATCTTAAATTAAAGTTAAATTGATTGGAATTTGATGAAGAAAATAAAAGAAGAATCACTTGATTTAAGATCAAGGTTTGTTTTAAAAATGTTTTTTTTTTGTGTTTTGTTATTTGCATGTTTTTGTTGTTTTTGAATGATAGTTAAAACTGAAAACTAAACTAACGGAGCATAAAAATAAAAGCGCAGGTACCACGTGGTGGCGTTGGACCACCACGAGGACCTCTAACCTAAACTAGAAGCGGGAAAATAAAGCATACACCCACACACGCACACATGCACCTACAACTATTACATTAAACCTATTAATACATTCTAAGGTCTGCGGAAAATAGATAAATAAATTACATGAACACCTATTTACATTCTAAAATCTTTGCTGTAAAATAAATACGCAATAAATAAGTGGATGATAAATATGCAGTCTAAATCTAATTTTTTTTAAAAGGGAAAAGAAAAAAGTACTACCTTTCTGTTTGGTTTGCTGTCTGTGAAAAAAAACCTTCTGTTTGGTTTGCTGCCTGTGAGAAGAACCTTCTGTTTGGTTTGCTGTCTATGAGAAAAAACTTATGTTTGGTATGCTGTCTGTGCGAAGAAACTTCTGTTTGGTTTGCTGTCTGTGTGAAGAAACTTCTGTTTGGTTTGCTGTTTGTGCGAAAATTGGTGTTTAGTTTGCTGTTTGTGCGAAAATTGGTGTTTGGTTGGCTGTTTTATGCAAAAATTGGTACTTGTGATGTTGATGCGGGTTATGAACGAGAGTGAGCCTCTGAGAATGGTTTCTTTGCAGGTTGTGAATTAATTTTTTTGGCCCCCTAATGTATGTTTTGCAGGTTGTATTTATAGTGAAGGATTAGACCTAGGGTTTGTTGAAAACTGCCGAAAATTGTGGCTTTGGATTGGGATGAAAGGGAGTTTGTTACAAGACCTTTTTCTGGATTTGGATGAAAAGAAGTTTGTTACAAGACCTTTTTTTGGATTTGGATGAGCCGTGAACAGCTGTAATTCTTGGACTTATCGGACATTAAAAATAGAAAAAGAATAGATAAAATAATTGGACCTATCATCTATGAATAAAAATAAATAAAAGATAAATGTGTTTAAACTAAAATTAAATTAAAAAGTGAAATAGAAAATAAAAGATGGAAATGAATTAAAAATTAAAATTAAAAAGACTAAAAAAAAAGTGAGAAGAGGTATGACAGATGACACGTGTCAGTGGGATCTTGGGTCAAAAATTGGGGTATGACAGATGCCCCTATTTAAGTTTCTTTGTCCGGAGATTTGAAGATGGAATCTTTAATTTGACGGGCCGAAGAGACTTAAATACAAAGTACACTTATTTTTGACCCTAAGATACTGTGTGAATGCATGTGACACCATTATGAATGTAAGACGATGTAAATGACTTGATTGAGTAATAACGACGGGATGCACGATTTCTTTATAAAAGGGATCTGACTCTGTTAAGGGAATGTAGTTTCACTAGGGAGAATGATTGTCTATTATCGTGTTAGTTTGGAAACATAGTTTAATGAAGACAAAACTTTTGATGACATCTCTGGACTAGACACACTGGGGATGACACTTGCGAGAGAATGAAGGGTAGGTACGAGCCGTCCATTGTTTAGGACTAGCAGCTTGAAACAAGACAAAAAGGTAAGCTTAAGCGGTCCGTTGTTTAGGACTTGCGGCCTGAAATAAAATAAAAAGTGTAAGCGGTCCGTTGTTTAGGACTGTCGGCTTGAAAGCAGATGAAAATGTAAGCGGTTCGTTGTTTAGGACTGTCGGCTTGAAAGCAGATGAAAATGTAAGCGGTCCGTTGTTTAGGACTGTCAGCTTGAAAGCAGTAAAAATGTAAGCGGTCCGTTGTTAGGACTGTCGGCTTGACACTGATGGGTGACACCTCTTGACCAGACACACTGGGGATGACACTTGTGATAAGAGAAGAAGTTTCCAAGTCCTCCGCTCGATTTGTGAAGGTTTGTCGAAATCCACCGGGATTTATAGAAGTTTGCGAGAATACACTCGGCTTTGATAAAAGGTTTGCGAGAATCCACCCGGCATTCGAAAAAAATGTTTTTGTAAAATGTATGCGAGAATCCACTCGGCATTTGATAAAAATGTTTGGGAGAATCCACTCGGCATTTGATAAAAATGTTTGCGAGAATCCACTCGGCATTTGATAAAAATGTTTGCGAGAATCCACTCGGCGTTTGGTAAAATGTTTGCGAGAATCCACTCGGCATTTGATAAAATGTGTGCGAGAATCCACTTGGCATTTGATAAAAATGTTTGCGAGAATCCACTCGGCGTTTGATAAGATGTGTTGATAAAATGTTTGCGAGAATCCACTCGGCCTTTGATAAAATGTATGCGAGAATCCACTCGGCATTTGATAAAAATGTATGCGAGAATCCACTCGGCGTTTTGATAAAATGTTTTGATAAAATGTATGCGAGAATCCACTCGGCATTTGATAAAATGTATGCGAGAATCCACTCGGCATTTGATAAAAATGTTTGCGAGAATCCACTCGGCATTTGATAAAAATGTTTTGATAAAATGTATGCGAGAATCCACTCGGCATTTGATAAAATGTTTGCGAGAATCCACTCGGCGTTTGGTAAAATGTATGCGAGAATCCACTCGGCGTTTGGTAAAATGCATGCGAGAATCCACTCGGCGTTTGATAAAATGTATGCGAGAATCCACTCGGCGTTTGATAAAATGTATTGATAAAATGTATGCGAGAATCCACTCGGCGTTTGATAAAAGTTTTGATAAAATGTATGCGAGAATCCACTCGGCATTTGATAAAATGTATGCGAGAATCCACTCGGCATTTGATAAAAGGTTTGCGAGAATCCACTCGGCATTGATAAAAGGTTTGAAAGTAGATGCAAGTTGGTCGTTTGCTGGAACTTGCCATTTGACTAATGATGGATAAGGATCCAACTGAAGGTCATAACCAAACGAGACTCTGGATGACCAACGCAATCATGTATGAATGATAGTGTGTATATGTTGTGTAGGCGTGAATGTATGAATGTATGAAAGTAATAATGTATGAATGTATGAATGTAACTTGTACGGCTGTGTAAACTAGATATGACAGGTGACTCGATGGAGCGAGACAAGACAGTTAAGATGAAAAGTGGACCGACATCACAGTACCGACACTCGACAATCTTCCTTGGATATGATATCATTATTGGGAACTAATCGAACAATTTACATGGTGAAACCTGGCACAAGATAGCAACCGATGTTTCCTGGGGAGGGAGCCCGTTATTGACCAACACTTTAGGTAAAAGTCGCCATTTCGCATAGAGTGTCAAACCATTGGTATGCCCCAGCAGTCACGCTCCTTTTGTTTTTTGCTTGTTTGTTTGTTTTGAAATCCCTAACTTTTGCCTGGACCGCCCTTTCGGGTTTTCAGTCCACCGGGAGTATATTCTTTTTGTGCCCCTAGTTTTTGCCTGGACCGCCCTTTCGGGTTTTCAGTCCACCGGGACGCTCTCTATTGCCTAAGTCGCCTTTTCAGGTTTTCAACTTAGCGAGCTTTCATTTTTGTTTTTTGTATTTTTGGATTGTGACTGCATCTTGCTCAAAGCAAAGGTCCTTCCATAGTGCTTAGACATATTTCCCTTCCGGAGTGTAACCGTTCTCGAGGCGGCTGCTGATGCACGCTTCACCTACTCACGAGCTCAAAGAGAGTGTGTTTGTTGTTCACATTTTTCAAAAGATGTAAAAAAAGTTTTGTATTTTGAAATTTTTTGCTTCAAGTGTTGCCATAAAAAAATAGAAGAAATTTTGTAAATTGAATAAATGAGAGTTCCAAATAAACGGGCACAGGCTCAAATTTGATGAATTGAGTGGTGACACGCCAATGGCACGGCTCCATGGATCTTTGAAATATTTTGGAAAATGGTAAATGTAATGGGAAGGGTACATTGAACACGATAACCGCTATTCTCCCTAACAACTTTGAATGCCCCTGTTCCGAGTCTTTGATTTGCAGATGCTTTGAATCAGAGATCTTTTGATAATTGGATTCCCCAAGTGGATTGTGCTCGATTTGATGCAGTTACTTTGTCGTGATCCTTAACTTTTGCATAGATCGCCCTTTCGGGTTTTCAATCTATCAGGATGATCATTCTGTTTATGTCTCTAATTTTTGCCTGGACCGCCCTTTCAGGTTTTCAGTCCACCGAGACGCTCATTTTTGCCTAAGTCCCTTTTTCAGGTTTGCGACTTATCGAGCTTTTTTTTTGACAGAGTATTTCTTGACTGCATCGACATTCGTAGGACGTGTGAGTTTGTCACCATTCGTAGCTGTAAGAAGTCATTGCACACTTGCCCCTGGAGTAAGGTTGTAAAGAGTGCCCTTTTGAGCACAAAGTCTGACGAACCTTCTTGTTGGAAGTTTGCTTCAACTTCTTTTGATATAGTTGTACCAGGTCGTCATGCATTATGAGTTTAATCAATCTTGAAATTTCAGCCGAAATCCTGTTGGCGGGACCTTGATCTCCATGAGAAGTTCGCCCTTCATGTCGTATACTGATGGAAGGAGGGGGGGTTGCCCCTGTTGAAATGTTTATTGAAACACGATGCCCATGTGAGGCGACGGTGCCCTCTCATGCTGGTCTTTGTAAGTTGCCATTCTCTAGGCGATCTTCTTGATTCTGTTTGCAGCTTTGACGGCTAAGATGCCCCAGTATGTGAGAGGTTTTGTCGGGAATCACTTCATTCTTCTTCATCTTCGGACACAGGGAATTCAAACTCGAAAAAGAGTATAGGGTTAATGTGTTCAACGGGCTTATTTATGTTTAATCTGCATTTATGTTTGATTTTAGAAAGTGAATGATTGTATGCAGACATTTTGGAAATGATTGCAGAAATTTTGGTTTTTTGTGTTACCATTTTTCCAGAACAAGCAAAAAATAAAAACAAAGTCGGGATCGAAACGACATTTTTATTAATGATGACAATACTTAAAGCAGAAAGCCCTACACAAGTTCACTTTTGTCTTGGGCGGAACAAAAGGATATTTTTGAAAAGCGGAAAGCAACAAACAAACTTTATTTGAACAGATGAGTAGCAGAAGAAAACATCAGCAAAAACCCGATTGCGGCTAGCCGTCCCGTGTGTCACAAACACTACGTATTATGATCTGGTAGTGGATTGACTTGCGCGTTCGGAGAGTCTTAGAAGGTCAAGCGGTTGGTCCAGATCAAGTTCTGGACTGCCTTCTTCAGTGCGTTACAATGTTCGACATCGTGCCCAGGTGCCCCTTGATGGAAAGTACAGAAAAGGTCAGGTCTATACCATGCTGGCAATCTTGTTGGTACTGGGGGAGGCGCTTTAGTCTCGACCAAATTCTTTTCTAGCAACTGTGGAAGCAAATCTCCGTATTTCACAGGGATTGGGATAAATTGTTTTCTTGAGACTTGTTGTTGCTGATAATGCTGCTGAGGATACTGTTGCTGAGGATACTGTTGTTGAGGATATTGTTGTTGAGGATAATGTTGCTGAGGATACTGTTGCTGAGGATACTGTTGCTGAGGATACTGTTGTTGAGGATACTGTTGGAATTGTGGCTGATAACTTGGTTGTTGAATGGCATTGGGAGCGGGAGTGATTGCAGCAACATGTTGATAAGCCGAATAATCTCGTTGAGGACTCTCATGGGCCGTCATACTTGCTTCTTGTTCGTTCTTTCTCGGAAAGTTGTTCCCGAATTTCTTCGCATTGCTGGTAGGTACACTCTCTCTTACTAATCGTCCTTCTCGGACTCCTTCTTCTAACTGTACACCCGCGTCAACCATCTCTGCGAAGTCCCTGGGCACACTTCCGACAATCTTCTCGTAGTAGAATTGACTGAGAGTTTTTAAGAAGAGTCTGGTCATCTCCTTCTCTTCTATACCTGGGCTGACTTGGGCAGCAACATCCCTCCATCGTTGGGCATATTCCTTGAACGTTTCTTTGTCTCTTTGGGTCATAGCCTGGAGATCGCTTCGGTCTGGAGCCATGTCCACATTGAATTTGTATTGTTGCACAAAGGCGTCACATAGATCATTGAAAGTTCGGACTTCCGTACGACCCAAATTTATGTACCACTTCAGTGCGGCACCAGCTAAACTGTCTTGAAAGTAATGAATGAGGACCTGGTCGTCACGTACATACGTGGACATCTTCCTCATATACATCCTAAGATGTTCTTTAGGACAGGACGTCCCTTTGTATTTCTCAAAGTCCGGGAGCTTGAACTTGTAGGGTATCTGAACATTTGGTACCAAGCAGAGATCATAAGCGTCCTTCCCGAATATTTCTTTTCCACGGAGAGCCTTCATTTCACGGTACATCTCATCATACTTCTTCTGTAAGTCAATCATTTTGTCATAGGCCCCTGTACTTCCTGCAGGGATGAAGAGTTCTTCCGTTTGTGGAATAACATGAACCAGAGGTACTGAGTAGGTCATGGTTGGAACGGGAATTGCATTTTGAACAGTAGACACTGGAGCTTCTGAGACATAAGGACGGAATACTTCACCAAGGCTAAGAGGTACACCCCCAGGATGTCCTTCTGGTATAATTTGTTGTGAAGTATTGGTAGACACTGTCCAACCAAGAGTAGTAAAGGGACCTGCCCCAGCCTGAGTGCTGACCCGGGGAGGAGGTGGTGGTGGCAGCTGATTTTGTGCAGCCGTTAGTGTCTTTACTAGTTCGGTCATCTCGTCCATCCTAGTCTGCATGGTTTCATTTTCCTCCCGGAGTACTTGGTTTTCTTGTTCGAGGAAGTCCATCTTCTTTTTTTACGAATGCCTGAGTGTAGTGAGTACAAGTAGACTTGTAGAGTGTGCGTCGGGCCACCTTTCAAACGGGCTGACTTTCTACGGAAGAGAAAGATTTGTGTGAGACTTGGGATTTGAGACCATGAAATGCAAGATGATGCATGATGTTTATGCAAAAAGACACATTTTTTTTTATCGAAGGATATGTCAAGGTAATTGTAAACATTGTAAGGACCATGATTTTATTTATAAAGATATTGCAATCGGTTCCCTTTTCAAAGGCAAGAAGAAAGCCACGAAAGAAACCCTTAACAAAAGCAAGAGCTTAGTTTAGATTTTTTGAAATTTTATTTCATGATGTTCTTTCTTGCAAGGTCCATACCTTTGATGTTTACAAGAACTTATATTGTCCTTCGATATTTAATGAGAAAAAGTTTATGCATGTATGCATGATTATGCTAAAAGAACAGAGAAAACATGGTGAAGTTTTAGGTCTATAATGATGGAGTCAAGGGTGAATACGCCATTTAGTAGGGACTATGGTTCCATGTGTACCTGTATCACGGGTTCTACCAAGCTCCCAAAGTCCAACCCCCTCCGAACTTTGTCGGATGCCCGGGACAACACCCGGTCCAACAGCGTTCGTGGGAAAGTCTCGTTTGAGTGTAGTATCGCATGTCGACTAATTCCAAGACAACACTTGGTTAGCCACCGCACTACGTCCTAAAGGCCAAGATGGGTTAAAGGTAACTAAAGGTCCTTAGCTTCGACGGATACTTAAAAGTAATAACGTCTAAACGTGACAACACACGCCGACATACATCACCTCAAGATCCTCCGCTAAGTGTGGTTATATCACATGTTCCAAAACACAAGAATACTCTCGGTATGTCGCTATGATTCTACCACTCCTATCTTATATTTCCCTCAAGCCCGGGTGGGGGACTTATCTCACCACACACGTTAAGAAAGGAGAAAGAAGAAGGAAGAACATATATACGCGCATTTCCATCTTTTGTTTTTGTTTTTAAGCAAGTTTATAGCACAAAATTTAAATAAAGCCAATTAGGCTTAACCCTCTTAGGGGTGTTCCCAGTGAAGTCGCCATTTCTGTCGCGTCATTTTTCGGAGATCAAGGCTATTTGATTAGCGTTTGACTCACTAATTATTTCACGACTAAACATTTAATTTTTGAAAAGAAAGTGGAAAAAAGGTTCAAATACCACTTTAAAAGATTTAGGGTTCGGGGGTTGGTTACATAAAGGGAAGGTATTAGCACCCTTTATGTTCGTAGTACTCTACGAGAACCTCTTGGTTTTATTTAATTTTTGTGCTATAAACTTGCTTGCTTTTGAAAATGGATTTAAAGTGTTTAAGAAAACAAAGACCTAATTATCTACATTTTTTATTGATTTGGAAGGACATGGTCCTTTGCCTACGTACCCGTGAGGGATCAAAACCTCGTAGTTCGGGGTAGAAATTGTGTTTGATTGGTTGAGTGTTTTTTGATGGTTTTTGAAAAATGTTTTAAAATGAAAGAAAGTCGAAGTGGCAAATGAGTATTTGTTTGTGTTTTTTAATAGTAAAGAAAGTGATCTTAAAATAAAGTTAAATTGATTGGAATTTGATGAAGAAAATAAAAGAAGAATCACTTGATTTAAGATCAAGGTTTGTTTTAAAAATGTTTTTTTTTGTGTTTTGTTATTTGCATGTTTTTGTTGTTTTTGAATGATAGTTAAAACTGAAAACTAAACTAACGGAGCATAAAAATAAAAGCGCAGGTACCACGTGGTGGCGTTGGACCACCACGAGGACCTCTAACCTAAACTAGAAGCGGGAAAATAAAGCATACACCCACACACGCACACATGCACCTACAACTATTACATTAAACCTATTAATACATTCTAAGGTCTGCGGAAAATAGATAAATAAATTACATGAACACCTATTTACATTCTAAAATCTTTGCTGTAAAATAAATACGCAATAAATAAGTGGATGATAAATATGCAGTCTAAATCTAATTTTTTTTAAAAGGGAAAAGAAAAAAGTACTACCTTTCTGTTTGGTTTGCTGTCTGTGAAAAAAAACCTTCTGTTTGGTTTGCTGCCTGTGAGAAGAACCTTCTGTTTGGTTTGCTGTCTATGAGAAAAAACTTATGTTTGGTATGCTGTCTGTGCGAAGAAACTTCTGTTTGGTTTGCTGTCTGTGTGAAGAAACTTCTGTTTGGTTTGCTGTCTGTGTGAAGAAACTTCTGTTTGGTTTGCTGTTTGTGCGAAAATTGGTGTTTGGTTTGCTGTTTGTGCGAAAATTGGTGTTTGGTTGGCTGTTTTATGCAAAAATTGGTACTTGTGATGTTGATGCGGGTTATGAACGAGAGTGAGCCTCTGAGAATGGTTTCTTTGCAGGTTGTGAATTAATTTTTTTGGCCCCCTAATGTGTGTTTTGCAGGTTGTATTTATAGTGAAGGATTAGACCTAGGGTTTGTTGAAAACTGCCGAAAATTGTGGCTTTGGATTGGGATGAAAGGGAGTTTGTTACAAGACCTTTTTCTGGATTTGGATGAAAAGAAGTTTGTTACAAGACCTTTTTTTGGATTTGGATGAGCCGTGAACAGCTGTAATTCTTGGACTTATCGGACATTAAAAATAGAAAAAGAATAGATAAAATAATTGGACCTATCATCTATGAATAAAAATAAATAAAAGATAAATGTGTTTAAACTAAAATTAAATTAAAAAGTGAAATAGAAAATAAAAGATGGAAATGAATTAAAAATTAAAATTAAAAAGACTAAAAAAAAAGTGAGAAGAGGTATGACAGATGACACGTGTCAGTGGGATCTTGGGTCAAAAATTGGGGTATGACAGATATCATCAAGCATATGCTATCGAAACCAATTTTGCATAGCATAGTTGGCAAGTGAGCTTTGGCTTTAACGGAGTATTCATTAACCTACCAATCTTTGAAATTTGTTAAAGGCCAAATTGTGGCTGATTTTATTGCCGACCATTCAATCGAAGAGCTCCCACCATGGGGCATCGATGGTCAAAGTTGGAAGCTATATTTCGACGGGTCTAGTCATAAAAAAGGCATTGGAATTGGAAACGTTCTCATTTCTTCAGAGAACACCAAAACCTGCTACAAGTTTCGGATAGATCAATTATGCTCCAATAATGAGGCAGAATATGAAGCCTTGATTACGGGGCAAGAAATCGCACTCGAACTGGGGGCAAGATGCATCGAAATAAAAGGCGATTCAGAGTTAGTGTTGAAACAATTAACTAAAGAATATAGATGCATTAAGGACAATCTAGTTATGTACTATGCTATGGCCAATGCACTGCTCAAACGTTTTGCCCATGTCGAGATCAAACACCTTCCTCGGATGGAAAATCAGGAGGCCAATGACCTAGCACAAACAACATCGGAATACAAGGTCCCAGCAGAACAAGCGTTCGATCTGATTGAAATAAAGACCAAGCAAAGTTCGAAAGACACGCCGCCTAGCAAACTGTTAACGCCAAAACTTGGGGGCACATCATCACCTCCATATTCTTAAGGTACGAATTTGATTGAAATTTTGGTCATTAACAATTTAATGGATAATGATTGGCGAAAACCTATAGTCAATTATCTAGAAAATCCCGAAGGAACCACAAGTCGGAAAATAAAGTATCGAACTTTAAGTTATGTCATAATAAGCAACAAACTTTTTAAAAAAAAACGCCAGAAGGTGTATTGCTCAAATGCGTGGGAGAGGCAGATGCTTTTTTGGCTATAACCAATAAACACAGTGGTGCTTGTGGAACACATCAAGCAGGCCACAAAATCAAATGGCTTTTGTTTCGACAAGGCATTTATTGGCCATCCATGTTGAAAGATTGTATCGATTTTGCTAAAGGTTGCCAGGATTGCCAAAAATACAATGGAATCCAACGCGTGCCAGCAAGCGAATTGCATTCGATAATCAAACCTTGGCCATTTACAGGTTGGGCGTTGGACGTAATTGGCCAAATCAAACCAAAATCATCGAAAGGCCATAGATATATTTTGGTGGGAATATACTATTTTACTAAATGGATAGAAGCTATCCCATTAAAAGATGTCGCCCAAGAAGAAGTGATAAGCTTCATACAAAAGCATATTATTCACTGATTTGGCACCCCAGAGACCATAAAAACATATCAAGGATCCATATTCACGGGTAAGAAGGTGGTGAAGTTCGCCGAGAACATGGGTTTTAAACTGCTAACTTCGACACCGTATTATGCACAAGCTAATGGTCAAGTCGAAGCAGAAAATAAAAACCTTATTTCCATTATAAAGAAAAAAGCAAAAAGGAAACCCAAGAGTTGACATGAATTCTTGGGCGAAGCCTTATGGGCACATCGAACGTCTCCCAAAGAGTCAACGAGTACTACTCCATTTCGGTTAACTTACGGACATAATGTTGTATTGCCAGTTGAGATTCTACTCCAGTCCACTCGAATTCAAAGACAAAATGAAATTCCAAAAAATCATTATTGGGATATGATGTTAGATGAATTGGTAGATTTGGACGAGGAAAGGTTGATAGCACTAGGAGTCCTCACAAAACAAAAGGAGAGAGTAGCGAAAGCATACAACAAAAAAGTAAAATCGAAATTTTTTACTCAGGGAGATTTGGTATGGAAAGTGATATTGTCTATGGACAAGAAGGATCAAACTCTAGGGAAATGGGCCCCCAATTGGGAAGGACCATGGCAGATACTAAGGGTTTTTTCAAACAACGTGTATGAGATCGAAGAGGTCCACGATGATCGAAGAATCTTGCGTGTAAACGGTAAATATTTGAAAAAGTATAAACCGATGCTTCAGGAAATAAAAATCACACAAGAATAGTTTGAAAGAAAGATAAAATATGGCATTTTTTATAGATTAGATGTCAGCTATAAAGCAGGTTACATCAAAAGATTCCCAATAGGAAAATTAACTAGTCCTTGCAAAACACAATAAAACCTAAAGGCATCGAAAGATGCAAAACTAGATTGAATTCCAGTCTACCATATATGGGTTATCCCACATATGTCGGTAAGCCAACGAACTTCTGTGTCGAGACGACACCGGAGGCAGAAATTGATTAAAGAAAACTCCCGATCGTAATTGGGAAGATAGCCTCGGTATGCAGTTCGTATCCTCCCATCCCCTAGACAGTTGAGCCAGTTGTTGCAAAAACGACGGCGAACCATACCCAAGGGCAAGCATCTATTGTACCAGGTGCATGGAAAGCGAAAACGGGATTAACCTCCCATGAAATCTCTTCGATAGGTCTCCAGACGCCTAATCATCAAGAGATCCCAAAATTCGTTCAACTGTTCCGCTTCATTGATAGAAGGAGGAGCAGTGGCTCGAATCAGAACATATAAATACCTTGCACTGTTCGAACCAACGGTTACAGCCTTCCTCAACAAACGATTGATGGTGATGAAGTTAGGAGTCACATGCAAGAACTGTTGAGAACACCGTAGCAAATAGAACATTGTGTGACCATGCTCCCATAAGCGAAGCATGAAGTTCAACTTCTCAGGGGTAAGGTCTAAATTCGTCAGCAATGGAAGACAGTCATTGCCAAAGGCCACAGAAACCATAGGATCTCTGCAAAGTTGGGAGATTCGACGATTTTGTCGTTGGAAGGCGAAGAGGTCGCACATACTGTCGGAAGCTACCCTGGTAGCAATGTTGAGGTTCAGATCATCACTAAGGGAATCCATGAGTAAAGACGTTTGGGGTTGAAAATGCTAGGGTTTTCTCTGTTGAAATGACTTAGAAGAAATGAAAAGGTTGATTTTCGCTAAAAAGATACTTGACGTATTTAATGCGGGAACAGTTTCAAGAAGTTGAATAGAGAAGCCATCTCGACCGTATACATGGCAAGTGTCAACCGTCTAGATCACGGTGAAAATTAGGAAAGTTGTAGAATTCTCCTTTAATTTCCTTTAAATTTATTTTTAAATATAATCATGGGGTTAGGAAGTTTTACGGTTTCCAAGAAGAAGTTTAACTTGTGGAGTTAAACAAAAGTTACTTTTTACTTGCGGTGGTAAACGAGAGAAACTTTTTAGTTTCTCATTATGCCTTTTTATGGGAAGTTGTGCCAAACAGATGGATAAATAAAAGATCATTAAAATTAAAAAGTCTATAATACCATTAAAAGAAACCGCCTCCTGACCGTCGAAGAGTACAAATAACTCGAAATCAGAGTTAAGGATATAGTCAACAATTCACAAAGAGTTAAAATTAGATTACAAAGTTGGTAATAAGCGTTTCGACATGGTGTTTCAAATCTTTTAGTTGCCCATCGAGAGTCTTGCCACTATCAGCCAACATGGCCATCTCTTGTTGAACCAACTTGGATGCCTTGGCCTTCTTAATAGCAACTTGAGCTTCTTGCTTTATGAGATCCTCTTGGGCCAAAAGGTCAGTCTTTTGAGTTTCTAACTCAAGGATCTTCGCCTGGTATTATGCGATCGTAGAATCGATATCAGCTACATTCAGCTTGATAGTGGGGATTTCCTGTCGAAAAGTCTCACGTTTAACTTTAAAAGCGGCTACTTCATCAAGAAGTTGGTTGCATCGAAGAGTTTGTTCTTCGAGCTTTGCCTGATCTGCTCTCTTTTGTTGAAACCTCGAAATGGCATCCCTCAGCATAGGCATTAATGTTTGAGATAAATCTTGGAATTTTGAATCGAACTGGCCCAGTTTGCTGAGCAGCTCACCCACTTCGACAACAACATTTTCATTTTGCTCCAAAGTTTCCAGTAAATCCGTCTCCAAAACTTTATGACGAAATTCTGCAAGAAGGTTCGCCTTCAGCGTGGCTGAAGGATCTTCACTGGACACATTGGATGATTTCCCAGTGCTTCTCGAGAGAAGAACATCTTCTGCTAAAAAATCGAAAGCGTCTAAGGGATTTGTTTTCTCGAGCAAATCAAGATCCTCTTAGCTAATGACTTTATTACCGCTAGAGGGAGGTTCCAATGTAGTAGCGGCAAGCTGGTCAGGGAGTACGACAACGATTTGTTCCACAGGGATGTCAGGATCTCTTTCACTTTCATCAGTCGAAGTGTCTTCCCCTTCATACTCTTCAGACACATATGGTTGGTGAGGGGAAGTTATCTCAGGAATATCAGTTTGTTCAGCACCTTCATCTCCCTCTACTATGGGTGATGCCGTGACCGGTTCACTAGACAAAGTTGGCACAAGTTGCGTTCTTTCTGCTAGACTCTGACCCAGATCCTGCATAAGGAAAGTTTCAAATGTCAAAATACACATTGAAATAATAATACAAAATAAAATCGAAGGTGCACCTTCGAAAAATTGTTGCCAACATGAGAATGGGCGCTGGTAGGGTTCAAATCTTTGGGCTTCATCTTCCTCCGTTTAGCCTTTGGTTTAGTAGGAGATCCTTCGATTACATCAGTCTCGACCAGGGGAGCCTGAGTCTCTTGTCTCCGCTTGCTCCGTTTTTCTTGAGGTTTTGACACCTCAACAAAGTCAGCATTGGCAGCAATTTCAGGAGAAACTCTAGGCTGAAAACAAGCCAAAAAACGGTTAGGCCATATCTTTGAAAAATGAACCAAACCAGGAAAATGTGCTTACAGCTTGTTCGGCGGTTGGCTTTAAAATTGCATCAAGAGTGGTTTCACGAGAAGAATGGTTCTTTTCTTTTCCTTTCCTTGCTCCTGATGGTTTTTTCGATTTAGACGACTTCCCAGACTTAGACTTCGAAGATTTCTTGGGATGTTCTTCTTCGTCTTCCTCATCTTGGTTTTCCTCCCCTGATTTCAAGGGAATAGCTACAAACGGAAGTATAACCAGATAAGTAAATCTCTCTTTTGAATACATGCTTTCTCTAGGAAATAAGGTTCTACATTCGAAATCGAAATATTCCATACCTATGCCTATAGGAGAAAGGATTTTGATATGTGGAAAGTTTACGTGAAGAACACCTCTAAAATTATTCAAGTAGAATTTGGCCCAAGTAACCTTGTCCTTTTCCTTGGTTATAAATTTTTGTCTCATGCCTAAGAGTGAATCACAAGGCAACCACTTTGGATAGGGTCGCCTGAAAGCCAATGCCAACTCACTAGTTGGCAAAGAAGGAAATTTCACTTTGAAGTGCAAAGCATACAGGTATTTACTAGGGGTAAAAGGTGGAAAATTCATATTCGGAATTTTATCATAAATTTTATCTCGAAGGGTTTGAGCAGCATAATAGACTGTTCTTTTCAGATGTAAAGGGTCATATGCAGTTTGAAAGAATTTTGGAAAGTTTGAATTTCACGAACATGCGTACCTTTGTTCTTCTTCAGTTTTTTCTGCAGAGCATGAAAAGCAAGTGTCAGTTGAGGAAGCAGTGTGTCAGGATTCACTCGATTGGATAGGCGCGTATAATAATCTCACCACCATTGATAGAATGCCTCAGTGCATGCATAAGATGGAACAAAAGAAATAGGGTTAAACACCAGATGATGTTCCTGACTTCGACGAAGACAAGACCTCCACACAGTTTCGAGCAAAGGCTGTTTTAAGTCATCAGCACACTTGAACAAGGATCGAGGTTTAGGTTGGATCAATCCAAATTGCCTGGCAACATGGTTAGGTTGATAGCCGTAAAGTCCATAAGGGCTGCTAGGAGTTATTTTGCTGGATAACAAAGTAGGGGTCAAATAGGCTTCACAGATGGCATTTACCTCTGCCTCATCTTCAGTCGATTTAAATGGAAATTCTTGTGTAAACCAAGAAGGTCCTCGAATCCTATTCACAAAAGGAGCCATGGACGGTTTGAATACGTCACAATGGGCAAATACTTCATAGGCCGTCGAAAATAAGTCCTGTACACTCTTCTTCCCATGTTGAAGCATGGCTAAACCCATACCTTCGATGGATCTTTCCTCATAAGCCTGAGATAATCTAGGAGGAGGACTGACTGCCAATTTGGTTCTAAAAGTGGCCAAAAGCCATAATTGAAATAACCAAATAGGGCCAGGAATAATCAGGCTACTGCCAGGTTGGAAGTCCTTGATATTTATTACTGCTTGGCTCAGATTCTCATACAAAGACTCTAGGATGAGTTTACCTAAACAAATGTCTTTTCCCTCATGTATTTGTATAGCAAGGGTGGTAAATTTCTTAGGGATTTGAATAGACCTTGAGCAAAAAATGTACATAGAAAGCCAGTAGGTGAGGAAAGCTATATGCTCTTGGTCTGCTACTACTTCAGTTGAAGTAACATGGTGGTCTAAGATGAAGAAGCCATAAGCAGGCCTGGAAAAGTTAAAGGATGTATCAGAATCCTGAAGGTCTGGATCGAAGGTTTGGCATGTGGGTTTCAACCCAACGAGGCCTGCAACGTCCAATAAAGTAGGCGTCATCATACCACACTTTAAGTGGAGGTTGTTCATCGAAGAACTCCAAAAATGCAGAGCAGCAATAATCATCTCGCTATGATACCTAGGTCCTAGCCTAGATATTTGAATAAGGTCGAAAATACCCATCTCTTTCCAAAATTGACCTTTCTTCTTTTCTACTTTATTCAACCAATTTATATACTTCTCATTTTTATCAATTTTGGGCTCAATCCTAAATTTGGATTTCAAGAAACTAAGGTTGTACGGACCTTTTGTGAAAACCAAAGGCAGGCGTTCTTCTGAAATGGGGAAAACGGCGCTCAGAGTTTCCGCACTCTCTTTATCATCATCTGGCAAAGGGCCTAGAAATGCATGCGCTGAGTTAGGGCAAGGAAGGATTACCTGGGATTTCCAAATTTTATCTTCAGCTACTTCTATGTCAGGCTCTTTGAAAAGCTGAGGGTGGTTGCTTGGAACCTCTTTTGAAAAATCAACAGGTTCGTTGTTCTTAGACGTGTGAGAAGATGATACTCCAACTTGTGCCATTTGAGTAAAAGTGACTTTTTGGAAAATGGTGGTTATGAGTTTTTTAGGGTTTGTGGAGGGAAATCTGAGAAGAAGAACGGAAGCGGTGAGTTTTTGAATTGGAAAGGTAAAGGTAATAAAATTCTTATTTTTATAACCATCAGATGTGGACAGGTGTCGACATCAGGCATTGACAGTTTTTACATTACTATTTGTTGGTTTCCAACAGAAAGACATGGCCCATGTATCTGAGTGGGGTAGTATTAAAAAGTTTATAAGAACTGCTCCCTTGCACGTGACTTCGTAAAATCACGCTTCGATCTGATTTAAAGGAAGAGCAAAAACGTCTTTTTCTTCCCATCTGAGGACGGATCGAAAATGATGTTTCTGGGGGGCAATTCGTTAGCCAATAAATTTATGGCTAAAGCGTTAAATATGGTCAGAGTTGTTGACCAGGATGTTATCGAAACACTGCCTTTATTTCGACAAGTTGAATTTGCTGAAGGCTCTCGATGAGTTTTGATTCGACCGTTGTTGGAAGTTTTCTAAAAAGTAGTTACCTTCGAAGCCGTTTAGAGATTCAAAGATAGATAAGATTTAGTAGTTTATAACAGTTGTAGTTCGAAATTCAAATAAGTAGTTACCTTTTAGTAGTATAAATAGTAGTTTTTCTTAAGGAAAAGTGGTCACAATTCTATCATACAAAACTTACACTCAAATTATCCGCATGGAAGAGAGAAACGAGTCACAAGTTGCAATGTATGAATATGTGCACCAATTTACATTCAATCAATGCAATTTAAGTCTTTTTACTTGAATCTTTTGCTATTTTACTTGTTTATTTCGAGCAACATTTTTACAGTTTATCTGTTTACTTTTTCAAGCAAATCTTGTCTTCTTTTATATTGATATCGAAACAGTGTGGAACTGGATTGATTTCGATTGCCTATATTTCATTAAAGTTAAATTTGTTCATCAAAGAGATTAAAACTTCCAAAGGAAACAAACACGAAAGGTCCTTAAGATTTACTGGTTGATCTTGCAAGTAAAACTTTTGCAAACCAGCGATTGTTTACCAAAAATCAGTGTAAACAGTTGTACAAAATTGTTTTTGGTGCCTCACAACATATGTGAAGGAAGTAACCATGTTTAGGAATTTTAAACTCAACTTTTAATTTCAACAACAAACTCCCTCATCCTTTTTTATAGATCATCGTACAAAAATCGTGGCCATTAAAAAAAGTTGTGGGGAACATATAGAAGAGTTTTCTATCTTGTGCAAATTTGCACATATTAAAAAGTTTTAAATAATAATTTTGTATTGAAATTTGTGTATTTTAAATTAAATATATAACTTTTAAATAAATAATTGTTGTTTTTCAAGAAAAAAATTAATACTTTTAGTTTCACATGTGCAAATATTGCACATGTTAGACAAACCATATTTGCACATGTTAGACAAACCATAGTAGTATAAAAATAGGGACTAGGGTATAAAATAACATTGAATATATGTGCATGAATCTCATGATCTTTAAATTTCGACATTCATTCAAAAGTCAAGAAAATGCTATACTCCATTTCAGCGGAACAAACATTATCAAGTCCTAAGTCCAAACTACCAAGTCCAGAAATCAAAGGCACCAATTAATTTGAAACAAGCAATAAATTAGTGGAATAGTGAAAAATAGCATAGCAATTAAATTCCTTTTATTTGAAAAAAAAACATTTTTAAAAGACAAAAATCAACGTTAAATATCATAAACCAAATGTTTGTACTGCTCCAATGAAAGTAGTATTGTTCCAAGTTCAAATTAAGGCTTTATAAATAGCAGCACTGGGGATTTAGGATATATCACAGTTAGATATTTTAAGGAAACAAAAGAAGGAGAAGATCATAATGGAGAGGAAAATACTGCTTGTGTTATGCTTCTTCTTTATTATCACCGTAGCTCGTAAGCCCTAGTATAATTTTTTAATTGATTGAAAAAATATCTTGTTTCGTAAGGAAAATGCAGAAGGAAGATGTATGAAAATGAGTTCTCGATTTGTTGGTCCATTCACTAGCCCAGTTGAAAGCCAATCTTGTGACTACACTTGCATTGGAGAAGGTTACCTCGATGGTGCCTGCTCAAGTGAGTTGTGCTATTGTAGCTGTTGAAACAAAAATACTTGTAAAAAGGAAATATTTTCTATGTCCTAAAGTAAAATTTACCAACACAATCAAAGCAAAAGATGTGCTAATATTATAAATGATAATAGGAGTTTGAAAGATACAATTCCATGGCAGTTAGAAAATATCCCTTCACCCTCACTCCATTCCTGCCAAATTTAAAGATTTTATTTTTAATTTAACACATTCTTTCGAATTTCCCCCAAAATCAGTTGTTTGAAATTGATTAATTCATGTCATTTATTTACATTCTTAACTCTGAATGGTATTGACGAAAATCTGCCGATAGACACCGTAGAATAACAAGGCATTTCTGGTCAGTTTTAGAATAAACATAAGATAGTTGAAGTGAAAAACACAAGATGGGGGGGTTGAATTGTGTTAAAAAATTTCGCAACTCTTAAAGAGTGAGAATCTGTTTTCCAGGATTAGAGTCTGAAAGAGTTCAGCACCTGATGGAAGACCAGAGTCTGTAGCAGCGGAAATGATAAAGAGATAAAGGAAAGAGAGAACACAAACAATTATACAGGTTCCTTCCACAAACCAGAAGTAGTCCTGTCCCCCTTGTACTTCTAAGAAGAGTTCCACTAAAATGTAATTAACAATTACAAGTTGCTCAAACACACAGTAAGATACTTTCAATGCTCAAGCACGCAGGCAAGAGACTTCCAATGCTCAATGACACAACTAAGAGACTTCTTTGCTCAAGGACACAACCAAGAGACTTCTTACACAATTTACAGAAAATTGAATAGAGTTTGAACACTTGATAAACAATCAAACGTGTTCCAATTACAAAACAAAGAGACTCTGTTTTTTTATTAACTTAGAAATTCTAGGATATAAAGTTTGTAAGAATTTCCTAAGTTGTCTATGTGTTTTTGGCTTGACTCAGAGAGAATACAATAGCTTGATAGCGTAGTTTTTCAGTTGTAGAGTCCAACATATTCTTCAAGTCTTCTATCCTTTATAAAGGCGTTGGAAAGAGACATTGAGACAATCCAGCACATCACAGAGTCTTCTGGAAGCTTGATCAATTGTTGTTGATCTGTTGCTTGATATGGTAATAGTCCTTTAAATACAGATTTTGAATTCCATTCCTTTTGAGGCGAATTACCGGTAGACACAGCTGCCAAATGTACGAGGTAGTGGAGTAGTGGAAACAGAGTTCGTACAAAAGTACTCTGTTCTATTCCTGCATTCTTGTCGTGGAGCATCTCATGCTCAAGTTGACTTTGAAGCTAGCCGTTACTCCAAACAAACATTTCTTCTGTATCGAAATGCTTTTAGAAATCATTCTAAACAAATCATCAATTTGCAGTCTTCAGACTCTCTGTAGCACTTCACACTCTCTTCAGAACTTCAGACTCTGATGGGCTTCAGATTCTCTTCAGAACTTCAGACACTAATGGGCTTCAAACTCTCTTCAGCACTTCAGACGCTCTTTTGTTCTTCAGATTCTCTGAGTCTTCAGAACCTCTCGAAACAACTTCTGATGATTCTTCAGACTCTCTAGAACTTCAGAATCACAAGCAACAAGCTTCTCTAGAACTTCATTCGTTCTAACAGAATGCTTTCTAAGATTAAAATCTTGACTAAGATCCTGCACACTTAAACAAATATTAGCATATCCAATTGACAATTTTTAATACCTTGTTATCATCAAAACTAAAAGTGGTATTGCTGAACACCCTTGTTCCAACAATCTCTTTCTTTTTGATGATGACAAACATAAGTATTTAAAAGGTCAATTGTTGTTAATCTAATTAACAAGTTGACTAAAGGGTCTGAGGTGAAAGTGAGAAAAACACAAGAAGGGGGGGTTGAATTGTGTTTTCTTTTCGCAACTCTTGAAGAGTGAGAATCTAATTCCTTTTAACTCAGAGTCTGAATGAGATCAGAGTCTGATAGGAAATTAGGTTCTGATTGCAGCGGAATAATCAAGAGATAAAGAGAGAACAGAGAACACAAACAATTATACAGGTTCCTTCCACAAACCGGAAGTAGTCCTGTCCCCCTTGTACTTCCAAGGAGAGTTCACTAAAATGTAATATCAAATTACAAGTTGCTCAAACACACAGTATGAGACTTCCTTGCTCAAGCTCACAGGCGAGAGACTTCCTTGCTCAAAGACACAACTAAGAGACTTCCTATGCTCAAGGACGCAGCCAAGAGACTTCCTTTGCTCAAGCACAAAAGCAAGAGACTTTTACACAATTACAGAAAATTGAATAGAGTTGTAACACTTGACAACAATCAAAATGAGTTTCAATTACAACAAAGACAGACTCTGTTTTACACAAAAGACAGACTCTGTTTTTCTGTGAAACTTAGAGATTCTAGGATACTCAGTTTGTAAGAATCTAAGTTTATGATGTGCTTTTGTCAAGACTCAGTTGAATACGAAAGCAGCGCAATGCAGTTTTTCTATGTTATAGAGTCCCACAATTCTTCAAGTCTTCTATCCTTTATATAGGCGTAGGAAAGAGACATTGAGTCATCCAGCGCATCAGGATGATTTCTGAAGCTTGATCAATGACTGTTGATCTGTTGCTTGATTTGGTAATAGTCCTTCAATAGCATCATTTGAATTCCATTCCCTTTGAGGATTAATACCGGTAGACACAGTTGCCAAACTGTACGTGGTAGTGGAGTAGTGGAAACAGAGTTCGTACAACGTACTCTGTACTGGCCTACAATCTTTGTCTTTGTGCTTCCCACGCTCAAGTTGACTTAGAAGCTAGCCGTTACTCCATTAGAGTTTCTTTGTGCATAGCAATGCAGTAGAGATCACAGTTAGGAGATTATCAAATTTGTGGCTTCAGACTCACTGTAGCACTAAGCTTCTGATAATCTTCAGACTCTCTTGGTTTTCAGATTCTGATGGTCTTCAGACTCTGATACAGTCTTCAGACTCTCTTCAGCACAGTCTTCAGACTCTCTTCGATACAGTCTTCAGACTCTCTTCGAAACAGTCTTCAGACTCTCTTCAGTACAGAATCACAAGCAACAAGCTTCTTTGGATTTATTGCTCTTTAACATTGTTCAAACAGAATGCTTTCTAAGATACAAATCTTAATTGATATCCTGCATACTTAAACAAATATTAGCAATATCCAATTGACAACTTTTTAATACCTTGTTATCATCAAAACTCAAAACGTGGTATTGCTGAACACCTTTGTTCCAACAATCTCCCCCTTTTTGATGATGACAAACATTAGTATTTAAAAGGTCAATTGTTGTTAATCTAATTAACAAGTTGACTTAAAGGGTTCTGAGGTTTGTAAGCTCAGAGTCTGAGGTTTGAAGGCTCTGACTCCCCCTGAGTCTGATAGTTCTTAAGTTGAGGTTTGTAAGCTCATCTTGAGTTCTATCCAGGTTAATTAAATTGTTTTTCAAACGCAATCAAATTCATACTCATACTATATAGAAAAATTGATTCTTAAACAGGGCTCAGAGTCTAACTAAGCACCTTTCGCATATTTCCCTTTAACATATACATGCAATGTAATTAAAGACGGCTTTCTCTCCTTCCTGACATAAATACTTTCCCTTCTCCCCCTTTTGTCATCAACAAAAAAAGTTCAGAACATGGTTCCTCCCCCTTTTTAAATGACTTAAGGTAAGGGTGTAAACATGTATTAAAAGAAGAAAGAGATTCAGAGGGAAAACATAGAAGATTCGGAGCATAGATAGAATGCAAAGTAAAAAAAAACTTGAATAAATAGAAGTAAAAACAAGTTCAGAACCAAAATTACAAAAAAAAAATTAAACAAAACAAAATTAAACTAAGGTTGGTTTTGCTTGGCAAGATGATCCATCAGTTTCTGGAGATCCTCTTGCTGTTTCTTTACCATCTCTTCCAGAGCCTCAGTTCTTCGCAAATGTTCTTCTCTTTCCAGTCTAGCTTCTTCTTGAATTCTATACATCTTCCTCTTCAAAGAATTATAAGCCACCGATTCTCTAGGAATATACTGATCCTCATCAAAGAAGGGTGTATCTCTTATCCTCAGAATAGGAGCATTTACCAGAGTTACAACTTTCTCAGCCTGCTTTACTTCTTCAACATGCTCGGCAGTGATAAGAGTTTGTTCCCTGGCAGCAGCTTTTTGAATTTTGGTGATAAAATCCAAAAACTCAGTCTTCACTGAAGAGAACTTGTCCTCATAGCTCACATTAAGTATTGGCATAGACCTTTGCTCAATAACTTCTTTGAGCTTATTGCACGAAGAAGCATAAAACTCATCAATCTTATTTGAATCAAATAAGTCATTTTGAGGTTCAGAGGTTGAGGGTAGAGAAGCTCTCAAAGCTAGAAAAGTTTCAAAAGGTAAAAAAGTTATAGGATCACAGAGTGGTTGAGAAACTCTTCTGGTCTTATCTTTACATGATGTTACAGTTCCTGATACACTATCAAAGGCTTGTTCTAGATTTTCAGAAGCTGGTTCAACAACAGGTTCTGAAGGTTCAACAGAAGCTAAGGTCAGATTCTCTGTAGGTACAGGTACAGGGTCTGGTTTGGAAATGGATGAAGTAGCTTTTGTTGTTTTGGATTTTGCAGGGGTTTTTGGTAGTTTTCCCCCTAGATGTTTTTCAAGAGAATCTAGAGTGTCTGGAGAGTCTACACAAATGGTTTCAGTTTGGGAGGGTGGTTGTTTGGATTGAATGGTTGCTTCAGGTTTTTCAGAAGGTTTAATTACCTGAAGTGGTTTGAGGAATGAAGGTTGAGCAGGATGGTCAGCAGGAAGATTCATAGACACTGTAATTGTGTCTTGAATTACTCTGTCCATAGTTGAATCAACATAATCAACTACTGCCTGGTCAAGTGGGTTATGGGATGATATGGGTTTGATTGGTGAGGGAGATGAATTTTTGAGAGATGGAAGAATTTGGCTCAAGGGTTTGTTGTCAGATTCTGAATCTGATTCTGACTCATGATTCAAAGAAGAAGATGAGCTATATGCCACGTTGCCAGAGGTGCCAATGCCAGCTTCTGGAGAGGCAAAATGATCAGACACAGTAGCTTCTGATATCTCAGCTTCTGCAGGTTCTGAAGTACTCTTCTGTTTAAGAGCAGAAGCAAGTAACTTAGCAGCTTCCTTGACAGTCTCTTCCTTCAACTCTTCAGCAATCAAATCTGCTGTTATAACCTTGCCAGCAGTGTGTTCATCCTCAATCATAGATACAGAAGTACCTATCTTCTGTGCTACATCCTTAGTCACAGGAATCACATCCACCTTTCTCTTCTTGATCTGACTCTCTTCACCTTCAGAGTCAGCATCAATGAAATCAGCAATCTCTTGAGCTAACTTGACATAGTCTCTGTCAGCTTTGCCTTCTTCTCATCTTTCTTAGCCTTCTTCCCATCCTTAATTTCACGAAGTGCAGAAGGTGCAGAAGATGCAGAAGGAGAACCAATTGAAACTCCAAGAAGAGCAGAAGATTTGATCTTTTTCTTGAGAGGCTCCTGCTTCTCTTCTTCTTCCTTGAGAACCACCTCCTTGGTCCTTTTTCCTTTGACCTTAAGAGGGCCTCCTCCAGCAGTCTCAGAAATAGCTGAATAGTTGATTATTCTACCAGTCTCCTTGAAGTAATCCACCACAAATCTAGCAAGAACTTCAGGATTATCTTCTTTGGATATGGGAGGGAAGTCCATCATCAAATCAGATTGTACATAGGATTCTCTCATATCATGCTTAGAAGGATTGAATCTCTTGACAATCTTCATGTACTGTAGAGTCTTGCCATTGATGATTCTGCCGGTCACAGTTCCTAGATGAATATCTGATACCACACCAGATTCTGATAGGACCTTCAAAAGACCTCCTTGATACAGAATCTCAGATATTAATCTTCCAAAAGGAACTTGCCTCCTGGTTTCTGATTGACTCTTCTTGATGGCCCAACACATGTGGTGCATCACATATCTGGGGAAGTTGATCTTTATTTTGTTGATAAGAAAATAAAGAAGAACTTTGTGATCCACAGATAATGTATCTGTTCCTCCTCCTTTCTGAAGCATACTATCCAGTATAATCTTCAGAAGCACCCTATGCGTAGGATGCATATCCACCAATTTGTTTGAGGGTCTCCCTTCAAATAACAACTTGTTGCAGACAACAGCCCATTCACTCTTCTTGTTGACATTCCACTAAAATTTACTAGTGCTCTCCATCTGACAAGCCCTGGCTACCACCTCTTCAGTGATAACTATAGGAATTCCCATCACAGCAGACCTAATTTCAAGACCATTGTACGGTCTTAAACCCATTTGGTCTCTGTTTTTGCCAGCAAGACTAGGGTTGTTTGAGATTGCTACTGTTTCTTCCAAAGTAGCTTCAGCTTTGTCGTAGACTTCTGACCTAACCCAAAAATCTCTAACAAGCTCCTGATATGTTGGTCCATTCAACATACCAAAGTATCTCATCATTCCTTGTGATAAGAAATGAGGTGCAACGTCAACTCCATGACGACTGATTGAACCAAAATCTACTGGAGATTCAACTTGAATTTCCAGAGTCTCCTTGATGATGTTCATTGTTCTTGGTTTGATAACATAAGAACCTCCGGACTTGATTATAACACCAGATTGGATGAGATCACTTGCCATTAGGGTTATCTAAGAGTTTGATTGAGAACAAAAGAAAAGGTTTTGCAAAGTATTGAAAAACAAGAAATTTGTTCAGAGAGAAAATCAAAGAGTGAAAAGAGAAGTGAGTTGTGTGTGTTATGTATTTATAGAGAAAATGTTTGAAAACTGTTTGGAAAGAGTGGGGGACAAACAAACACAAACAATAAATACATATACCATGCAGCCGTAAAAGTATTGGGACAAAGCGAAGGTAACTTGTTTAACATAATGAAATCATTGCCCTTTGAGTTCTTACCCAATACAGACAGGCCACGTCTGAGAAACCGTAAAGTAACTGTCACCATAGTGGGGCAGGTGTTACTGAACTTAACAGTCACGCTTCCACTAATACAAGCTTCTGAGAGTCTAAAGATTCTTTACCAGAATCTGAATATTTTACCAGAAGCTTTCATCAGAATCTCCAAAAGAGAGTCTGATTCCCAGATAGCTTCTGAAAATTTTCAGAGTCTGAATTCTGTTTTCAGAGGCACATATTACCCAGAGACATAGCACATGTTCAAATTTTTCTTTATGAAATCAAATCTTTCAACAGATAAAGGTTTAGTAAATATATCAGCCCATTGATGATCAGTATCAATGAATTGGATATCTAAAATTCCTTTTTGAACATAGTCTCTTATAAAATGATGTTTAATCTCAATATGCTTTGCTCTTGAATGCAGAATTGGATTTTTAGACAAACATATAGCTGTTGTATTATCACAATTAATTGGGATATGGTTTTCAGTTATTTGATAGTCCTCAAGCTGATGTTTCATCCAGAGTAGCTGTGTACAACAACTAGCAGCTGAGATGTATTCTGCTTCTGCTGTAGACAGAGCAATGGTTGCTTGCCTCTTGCTAGCCCAGGATATCAGATTCTCTCCCAAGAATTGACAATTGCCACTGGTAGATTTTCTTTCAATCCTGTCTTCAGCATAATCAGCATCACAGAATCCAACTAGCTTGTAGTCAGAGGATTTCTTGTAAAGAAGTCCAAGATTAGTAGTTCCTTTCAGATACCTAAAGATTCTCTTAACAGCAGTTAAGTGAGACTCTCTAGGATCTGATTGAAACCTTGCACACAAACATACACTGTACAAAATATCTGGTCTGGATGCACTTAGGTATAACAAAGAACCAATCATTCCTCTATACAGCTTCTGGTCAACTTTGGTTCCTTGATCTTCTTTGCTCAGAGTGCAGGTTGGATGCATTGGAGTATTCATTTCTTTGCAGTCCTCAAGATTGAACTTCTTCAGAAGCTCTTGCGTATACTTGGACTGATGAACGTAGATTCCATCTTTGCACTGATTGATTTGAATTCCAAGAAAGAACTTCAATTCTCCCATCATGCTCATTTCAAATTCATCCTGCATTACTTTTGAAAATTCTTTGCAAAGTGAACTATTTGTTGAACCAAAGATAATATCATCAACATAAATCTGAACTACAAGAATGTCTTTCTTTAGAGTCTTTCTGAATAGAGTAGTGTCAACTTGTCCTCGTTCAAAGTTGTTTTGAATCAAGAAATTACTCAGTCTTTCATACCAAGCTCTGGGAGCTTGTTTCAAGCCATAGAGTGATTTCTTTAATTTATAAACATGCTCTGGATGCTTTAAATCTTCAAAGCCAGGAGGTTGTTTGACATATACTTCTTCAGAAATGACACCATTAAGAAATGCACTCTTAACGTCCATTTGATACAAAGTTATGTTGTGATTGACTGCATAGGAAAGAAGTAACCTGATTGCTTCCAATCTTGCAACTGGAGCAAAAGTTTCTGTGTAATCAATGCCTTCTTGCTGACTGAAGCCTTGTGCAACAAGTCTGGCCTTGTTTCTGATTACTTCTCCTTGTTCACTAAGATTATTTCTGAACACCCACTTGGTTCCAATGATGTTCTTGTGATTAGGCTTAGCTACTAGATCCCATACTTCATTCCTTTTGAATTGATTCAGTTCTTCTTGCATTGCTAGAATCCATCCTTCATCTCCAAGAGCTTCTTCAACAGAAGTTGGTTCAATAACAGATAATAATCCTAAAGCAGACTCTTCTTGTCTGAAATGCGATCTTGTTCTCATAGGACTTTCTTTATTGCCAATTATCTCATCTTCTGGATGAGAAGACTTGTATTTGAAAGATTGTTTGGATTGACTAGCTTGCAGAGAACCATCTTGAGCTTCATCAGAAGCTTCTCCATAAGGAACTTCAGGGGATGTTCCAGCTTCTGAAGTATCTTCAGATTCTGGAATCTGATCAGACTCTGAGTTATCATCAGAATCTTGAGATTTTTCATGACTCTCATCTTGCACTGGAGTTTCACTTCCAGGCTCTTTGTCATCAAATCTTACATGCATAGATTCTTCAACACATTGTGTTTCTGAATTATACAGCCTGTATGCCTTAGAGCGTTCAGAGTAACCTAAAAAGATTCCCTTTTGAGCTTTGGCATCAAATTTCTTTAGGTAGACTTTGTTGTTCAGGACATAACATGTACATCCGAACTGATGAAAATAAGATATGTTGGGTTTTCTTCCTTTAAAGAGTTCATAAGCTGTTTTGTTCAACAGAGGTCTAATATAGATTCTGTTCTGAACATAACAAGCTGTGTTTACTGCTTCTGCCCAAAAATGCTTAGCCAGATTGTTCTCATGGATCATGGTTCTAGCCATCTCTTGTAAGGTTCTGTTCTTTCTCTCTACAACTCCATTTTGTTGTGGAGTTCTAGGTGCAGAGAATTCATGAATAATTCCATGTTTTTCACAGAAGACCTCAAACGGTTCATTTTCAAATTCTCCTCCATGATCACTTCTGACTTTCAAGATTTTCATTTCCTTCTCTGATTGAATTTGGATGCAGAATTTACTAAACACAGTATACGAATCATCTTTAGTTTTCAGAAATTTAACCCAACACCATCTGTTGTAGTCATCAACAATAACTAGTCCATATTTACTTCCATATAAGGATGCAGTGTTAACTGGTCCAAATAAATCAATATGAAGTAACTCCAAGGGTCTGGAAGTTGAAACAATTTCTTTCGACTTGAAGGGACTCTTGACAAGTTGTAACTTGCTAATTTTAGAGATTAATCTCCAGTTAGCATGTCCCAAGCGTCTATGCCACATCCACTTCTTATCACTCATTGACAGAAGGCACATTACCTTCTGATCAGTCAGTTCTGAGAAATTTATCTTGTACACATTGTTTCTTCGTTTTCCCTTGAAGACTATGGACTGATCATCCTTGTTAACCACTGTGCAGTTGTTCTTATTAAACAATACATCATAACCACTGTCACATAATTGACTTATGCTTAGTAAGTTATGTCTAAGTCCATCAACTAACCACACATTACTGATTGAGATCAGAGAGTTACCAATGGTTCCAGAACCAATGATTTTGCCAGTCTGGTTTCCTCCAAATCCCACAGTTCCTCCCTCTTTCATGGTTAGGGTTAGGAACATAGACCTTTCTCCCGTCATGTGACGCGAGCACCCACTGTCTAGGTACCAAGCCTTGTGCTTTCTTAGTCCTTTTAGACATACCTGCAGCATCAATAATATCAGACTTAGGTACCCATATTCTTATGGGTCCTTTTTAGTTAGTCTTAGAACCATTGAACTCTTTTCGCAAGTTATGTCTTGAAATCCTTGGCAATGTTTTCTCCCAAACCTTAGGGTTGAAACCGTTTGGTTTAAGTTTGAACTTGCCTTTCACAGTTTCTCTCCTTTGAAGCTTAGACTTTGGTTTTTCAGACTCTGGCTTTTTCAGAGTCTGTTTATCAGACTTTGAATGTTTCAGAGTCTGAGACTTTAAAGCTTTGGGTTCAAAGTTTTTCAGATCCTTTAACTTAACATTCTGAAGTTTTGACTTAGTCAGAATCTTAGAAGTAGAAGTTGTAGGTCCTGAATGAGTCTCTGTGTTGACTTCATCAGACCTTTTTACAAAAAGATTTTTCAACGCCTCTCTGGCTCCATCAGGACCAGATTTCAGAGTCATTTCATTTGAGTTTCCTCCAATGAATCCAAGACCCTGTCCTCTGTTCTGATACGTGCTATAGATCATGGATGCAACCCTTGATCTGTCAATTCCAGTAGCAATAAATTCTTGCAGAGCAACATCTTGCTCACTTAAGTATTTACAGCTACACTTCTTGATCAATAAAGAATTATTTTCTTCTTTTAAATCTTCTAATTCCAACAGAGTTGAATTATGTCTTTTTGACAGCTTATCAAGCTGTTGTTTGACTTTCTTCAACTCAGTGGTCTTAGTTTTAAAATGACCAAGAAGCTCATTGACAGATTCTATAAGTTCAGATCTTGTGAGTTCAGAATATACCTCTGTTTCATTTTCAGAGTCTGTATCTGATTCTGCCTCAGGTGTCTCTTTAACAGATTCGGTTGTAGCCATTAGTCCAACAGCTACATTGGCTTCACCATCAGCATCATCATCTTCAGATCCTGACTCATTATCAAGATCTTCCCAGGTGGCCATCAGACTTTTCTTGATCTGCTTCTTAAACTTTCTTGACTTGAAGGTTGGCCTTTTCTACTTGGATTTCTCCTTCTGCAGTTCTGGACACTCAGCAATAAAATGTCCAGTTTTCTTGCAGTTGAAGCAACCTTTCTGATCCTCCTTTTTGAACCCCTTCCCACTGCTCTTGCTCAGAAATCTCTTGTTCTTCTTAGCAAGGTACTGCATTCTGCTTGAAAGCATAGCCATTTCCTTTGCTACATCAGGATCCTCCTCTGAGCTTTCAGAAGCTGAAGACTCATTTTCAGATTCTTCAACCTTGAGAGCCTTTGAAGACCTTCCTTTTGATTTTAAGGCAATGGTTTTGGATTTTCTTGCAGAATCATGTTCATTGAGACTTAACTCATGAACCTTGAGTGAGCTTACAAGATCTTCAACACTTAAAGTGTTTAAATCTTTAGCCTCCTCAATTGCAGTGACCTTTGGTCTCCATCTAGAGGGTAAGCTCCTTAAAATCTTGCTAACATGATCAGAAGCTATGTAGCTCTTCTTCAGTATCTGAAGACCAGATACTAGAGTTTGAAATCTTGAGTACATCTGCTCAATACTTTCATCCTCTTTCATCTTAAATAGTTCATATTGATGAACTAATAGAAGAGCTTTAGCTTCCCTGACCTTTTTGTTTCCTTCGTAGTTAGCACAGAGAGAAGCAAACATGGCTCTAGCAGTAGATTTGTCACTCATCTTCATGTATTCCGTTTTAGGAATAGCAGTGACAAGAGCCCCTCTGATGAAATGATGTTTCTTATAGATTTTCTTTTGAGCAGCAGTGTGAAGTTTGCGGTCAATGGCAGCACCTTCGTCATCAAGTTGTAAGTCACCAACACCATCTTCAAGTATGTCCCAGAGTTCTTCATCAAGACCCATGACATAACTATAGAAGTTGGTTTTCCACCAAGAAAATTCTTCAGGATCACCATTGAACTTAGGAATTTTTCCATAATCAGCCTTTCTACTGTTGTTATTGGATCCATATTCATATGGTATAGCAGCACCAGAAGTGGCACCAGAAGAAGACGGTTCGCTGGAAGACATGTTTTTCTCTGGATCTTTTCTGTTACACGGTTAAGTGCTAAGACAACAGAGCCGGAGCTCTGATACCAACTGAAAGTGAGAAAAACACAAGAAGGGGGGGTTGAATTGTGTTTTCTTTTCGCAACTCTTGAAGAGTGAGAATCTAATTCCTTTTAACTCAGAGTCTGAATGAGATCAGAGTCTGATAGGAAATTAGGTTCTGATTGCAGCGGAATAATCAAGAGATAAAGAGAGAACAGAGAACACAAGCAATTATACAGGTTCCTTCCACAAACCGGAAGTAGTCCTGTCCCCCTTGTACTTCCAAGGAGAGTTCACTAAAATGTAATATCAAATTACAAGTTGCTCAAACACACAGTATGAGACTTCCTTGCTCAAGCTCACAGGCGAGACACTTCCTTGCTCAAAGACACAACTAAGAGACTTCCTATGCTCAAGGACGCAGCCAAGAGACTTCCTTTGCTCAAGCACAAAAGCAAGAGACTTTTACACAATTACAGAAAATTGAATAGAGTTGAAACACTTGACAACAATCAAAATGTGTTTCAATTACAACAAAGACAGACTCTGTTTTACACAAAAGACAGACTCTGTTTTTCTGTGAAACTTAGAGATTCTAGGATACTCAGTTTGTAAGAATCTAAGTTTATGATGTGCTTTTGTCAAGACTCAGTTGAATACGAAAGCAGCGCAATGCAGTTTTTCTATGTTATAGAGTCCCACAATTCTTCAAGTCTTCTATCCTTTATATAGGCGTAGGAAAGAGACATTGAGTCATCCAGCGCATCAGGATGATTTCTGAAGCTTGATCAATGACTGTTGATCTGTTGCTTGATTTGGTAATAGTCCTTCAATAGCATCATTTGAATTCCATTCCCTTTGAGGATTAATACCGGTAGACACAGTTGCCAAACTGTACGTGGTAGTGGAGTAGTGGAAACAGAGTTCGTACAACGTACTCTGTACTGGCCTGCAATCTTTGTCTTTGTGCTTCCCACGCTCAAGTTGACTTAGAAGCTAGCCGTTACTCCATTAGAGTTTCTTTGTGCATAGCAATGCAGTAGAGATCACAGTTAGGAGATTATCAAAGTTGTGGCTTCAGACTCACTGTAGCACTAAGCTTCTGATAATCTTCAGACTCTCTTGGTTTTCAGATTCTGATGGTCTTCAGACTCTGATACAGTCTTCAGACTCTCTTCGAAACAGTCTTCAGACTCTCTTCAGTACAGAATCACAAGCAACAAGCTTCTTTGGATTTATTGCTCTTTAACATTGTTCAAACAGAATGCTTTCTAAGATACAAATCTTAATTGATATCCTGCATACTTAAACAAATATTAGCAATATCCAATTGACAACTTTTTAATACCTTGTTATCATCAAAACTCAAAACGTGGTATTGCTGAACACCTTTGTTCCAACATGAGGTTTGTAAGCTCTGACTTCCCCTGAGTCTGATAGTCTTTAAGGTGAGGTTTGTAAGATCCCCCAAAGTCCTATCTAGGTTAATTATATTTATTTTTAACAAAAATATCAGAATCAAATCTCGCAATGAATAAAAGATAAGATATGAGAGAAGATTCTCTTAAATTAAATTACGAAAATTTAATTTATGGGGGCTCAGAATCTAACGTAATACCTCTTGCTTCTTCCCTTTTCTCAGACTTAGCATGATTAAAGTACCAAAATACTTATAGATCTTTCTCCCCCTTTTGTCATTAACAAAAAGGTTTAAAGACAAGTTTCTCCCCCTTCTTAAAAGACTCCAATTGAGGGAAAAAGAAAATTTTAGAGAAAATGAGAAGAGAAGATTCAGAGCAAAAACTAATTAGAGTCTGTTTTTTAAAGAGAAAACTAAGTTTTAAAACACAAGAGTTTAATAAAACTAAATAAACAGATTCTAAATGATAAGTTAGTTAGACTTCAGAAGTACTCAATAATTATATCAAGATATATCAGGAGCACAAACATACAGAAGCTAAAAACTATCCAGAAGCGCAAAAAAAATCAAAAGCTGAGATTCATAAACGAAATTAAAGTTCAGAAGCAAAGAAACAAATGTAATAAAATACAAAAAAAAAAAAAAAAACTAGGTGTGCAACTAAGGCTGGTTTTGTTTGACAATATGATCCATCAGTTTCTTCAAGTCCTCAACTTGCTTCTTAACAATTTCCTCAAGAGCTTCTGTTCTCTTAAAATGAGATTCTCTTTCAATCCTAGCTTCTTCTTGAACTATATGCAGCTTCTTCTTCAAGGTTTCAAACACCATTGAATCCTTGTGATTATACTCTTCTGATCCAAACCACGGTTCATTGGTCAATGCTAGGACTGGAGCCTTCTTCTTAGCCTTTTCTTCCTCAGCTCCTTTAATTTCTTCCATGTGCTTAGCAAGAATCACAGCTTGTTCCTTTACTGCCACTTTCTGAATCTTAGTGACAAAGTCCAGGAACTCATTCTTCAAAGTAGTGTATTGATCCTCATAACTGACATTGAGGACTGGAACAAATCTTAGCTCAATAATGTCTTTGAGCTTCGAGCTTGACATTTTAAAGAACTCATTTATTCTCAACGAATCAAAAGGGTTGAGAATTGTTGAGTTTGGGTTGGCTCAATAGAAGTGGATGGTTCAGGAGATATGGTTGTTTGTAAGGTTTCAGAGGGGATGGTTTGAGGTTGTTCAAGAGGTTCAGTAGCTAATTCAAAAGCAGCCTCTGTAATAGATTCTGTTACAAGTTCTGTGTCAGGAATGACAGCAAAGTCTCAAACACTGGTTCCTTTTTAGATACTGGTTCTGGTTGGGTTACAGATTCTAGTTGGGGTACAGATTCTGCAGCCTTTGTTGTTTTGGATTTTGCAGGGGTTTTAGGTAATTCTCCTTCTAGGTGTTTCTCAAGAGAATCTAGGGTATCAGGAGAGCCTATAGTTGTTGTTTCTGGATGGAATGAAGTTTGTTGAGATTAAATGAGTTCTTCAGGTTCTTCATTAGGTTGAATTACCTGAAGTGGTTTAAGAAATGAAAGTTGATCTGGATGGTCAGATGGAAGAATTTTAGATATGGTGATAGCCTCTTGAACAGTTCTATCCATTGTGGTATCAACATACTTCATAATTTTTGCGTAGAGATGGAATGGCTTTACTGAGGGGTGTATTATCTGATTCTGTTTCTGTTTCAGATGAGGTGGGTGACTCTTAATTCGTTGAAGAGAAAGGTGAGTCATTTGAAATGATACCTGAGATGTCAACATCTGGAGAAGCTGGTTGTTCAGGAGCAGTTATCAGTAAAGATCCTGGTTGATCAGCTTTTGCAGACTCAGTTGGCCCTTTCTGCTTCATAGCCTGTGCAAGCAACTTAGCTGCTTCCTTTACAGTTTCATTTCGCAGTTCCTCAATTACAACTTCTACTGCCATAGCCTTGCCAGCAGCATGTTCATCCACCACCATAGTTACTGAAGTACTTATCTTCTGTGCCAAATCCTCAGCCACAGGAACAACTTCTTTCTTCCTTTTCTTGATCTGACTTTCTTCTTCTGCTATCTCAGCATCAAGATATTGCTTAAATTCCTTTTCAAGCTTCTTCATATTTCTATCACATTTGCCTCTCTTGGATTTCTTCTCATCCTTGGATTTCTTCTCATCCTTGGCTTTCTTCCCATCCTTTGTTTTCTTAACCCTCTCCTTGATTACCTCGGATGCAAGGGTAGCAACAGTTTGAGGCTCAGGAGCTATGGCCTTAGAAGCACCAATAGTAAATCCTGGTAGAGCTGCTGACTTAGACTTCTTCTTCTTCTTCTTATGAGGTTCCTTCTTCTCTTCCTCCTCTTCTTGGACAACCTCCTTTGCCATTTTGCCCTTAACCTTTAGAGGACCTCCTCCTAGAGACTCAAGAATAGCAGAATAGTTGATTATTCTGCAAGTCTCATTGTAATGATCCACTACGAATCTAGCAAGGACCTCAGGATTGTCTTCTTTGGAAATAGGAGGGAAGTCTATCATTAGGTCAGATTGAACAGAAGATTCCTTCATATCCTCATCAGAAGGTATATACTTCTTAATAATCTTCATGTATTGAAGAGTCTTGCCATTAATGATCCTTCCTGTTACAGTTCCAATTTGAGCATCTGACACAACTCCAGATTCTGTTAGAACCTTCAAGAGTCCTCCCTGATACAGAATCTCAGAAAGCAACCTCCCATAAGGAACTTGTCTTCTAGATTTGTTTTGGCCTTCCTTGATAGCCCAGCACATGTGGTGCATCACGTATCTTGGAAAGTTGATCTTCTGCATATTGATCACGAAGTACATAACCATCTTGTGGTCCACTGAGAGAGTATCTGATCCTCCACCTTTCTGAAGTAAGCAGTCCGTTATAATCTTCAGAAGCACCCTATGATCCTGGTGCATATCCACCAACTTATTTGAAGGTCTTCCTTCAAACAGAAACTTATTGTAGATTTCAGCCTAGTCACTTTTCTTGTTGACGTTCCAGTGAAATTTACCAGTATTGGACACCCTACATGCCCTAGCAACAATTTCTTCATTGATGACGATAGGAATCCCCATCACTGCTGATCTTACCTCTAAACCGTTGTAAGGTTTCAAACCCATTTGTTTTCTAGTCTTTCCAACAAATGAAAGGTTGTTCAAGATAGTAGTAGTTTCTTCAAGAGTAGCTTCATCTTTGTCGTAGACCTCTGCTCAAACCCAGAGATCTCTTATCAGTTCCTGATATGTTGGTCCATTCAACATACCAAAGTAACTCATCATTTCTTGTGACAGAAAGTGCGTAGAGACATCAACCCCATGCTTTAGGAAAGACCCAAAATCCATTGGAGATTCAATTTGAACTTCCAGGGTTTCTTAGATAATATTCGTCGTTCTGGGTTTGATGACGTATGACTGTCCAGATTTGATTATCACACCGGATTGAACTGATGAACTTGCCATTGAAAGGTTTTCTAGGTTTGAGTTTATGAAAAGGTTTTTCAGAGAGAACAGCGAGAGATAAGAGTTCAGAAAAAAATGTAAAGTGTAGAAAGGTAAGTGAGTTGTGTGTGTTTGCTATTTATGTGAAAAAGTGAAAACGTTTGAAATGCAAAAGGGGACAAACAAACATAAGCATTTAAGGCAAATAAGCATGCAGCCGTAAACTTATTGGGAAGAGGCGAGGTTCACTTGTTGAAAGGAATAAAATCATTGCCCTTTGAGTTTCTACCCAATACAAACAGACCACGTCTGAGAACCTCAAAAGTAAGTGACAAGGTAGTGGGACAGGTGTTATTGAACTCAACAGACGCCTTACCACTAATACGGGCTTCTTTAGAGTCTAAGATTCCTTAACAGAGTCTGAGTGTCTTCAGTAGCTTATATTTCTCAGAGTCTCCAAAAGAGAGTCTGCTACGAAAGCAGCTTCTGAGTAACTTTTAGAGTCTGAATTCTGTCTTCAGGAGCACACATTACACAGAGACATAACACATCTTCAAATTTTTCTTTATAAAATCAAATCTCTCAATTGTTAAAGGTTTAGTAAATATATCAGCCCATTGATGATTAGTATCAATGAGTTGAATATCTAAAATTCCTTTTTGAACATAGTCTCTAATAAAATAATGTTTAATTTCAATGTGTTTTGCTCTTGAATGCAGAATTGGATTCTTAGATAAACATATACCAGCTGTACTATCAGAATAAATTAAGATACAATTTTCAGTTATTTGATAATCCTCAAGCTGATGTTTCATCCAGAGTAGTTGTGTACAACAACTAGCAGCTGAGATGTATTCTGCTTCTGCTGTTGACAATGCAATAGTTGCTTGCCTCTTGCTAGCCCAGGATATCAGATTCTCTCCCAGAAATTGACAATTGCCACTGGTTGATTTTCTTTCAATCTTGTCCCCAACATAGTCAGCATCACATAATCCAACAAGCTTATAATCTGAAGATTTCTTATACAGAAGTCCAAGATTAGTAGTTGTAACGCCCCCTTTTTATTTAATTATTTTTAGTTAATATTTGAATACTTTTACATGATTTTATATTTGATAAGTGATAATATGTTTGTTATTTTGTTTAGAAATATATTTGTTATAAATATGTTTGTTATTTTGTTTAGAAATATATTTGTTATAAATATATTTGATATTTGTTATGGAAGTAATTTATATATATTTTTAAATAGAATATTAAGTTGTGGGGCTGTTTTTGAATTAGTTAGAATTATGAGGGAATAAGTGGAATAAGATAAAACAAATAGAAGAGGTATAAAAGGAAAACTAGGTTAGAATTGTACAGAAGGTACAATTCAGTTTTTGGGAGAAAAAGGGAGAAAAGTGAGAAGTCAGAGAAAGAGGAGAATCTTGTAAAGAGGAGCAATCTCGTAGAGTCCGATAGTCTAATCTAAGGTAAGGGTGGGATTTCCTTCAATAATCATAGTATATAATTCTGAAATTTGATGAATTGTTGTGTTCTTGAGTTAGGGTTAGAAAGTTTATGTTAATTGATAAAATGAGATGAATTGTGTTGTTTGATGCATGTTCCTATGTTGTTTTGATTTCTATATTGCCTATTTGACCTGTAAACATCATTGTAAATCATTTTGGGTGATTAAGGGATCAAAAATTGGGTTTTTGGAGTGAAAACTGTTCTTTCCCGTAATCGAATTCAGCCACCGATTTTCTGAAAGCCAAAACTGGAAAAACACTCACTTTTCACCTGTTTCTGTTTTGAATTAGCTTTCTAAGTAAACACAAAAGTTGTAGGTATGGATGTTAGCGTTGTAATGCCGTTGGTTTGACTTCTAAATGATTTATAGAACTTGAGTTATGGTCATATTATTGCACATAGGTCACAGTGAATATTTATGAATTTCAGCACAACCTTTCCCGAATTTGAAATGAAAACTGATATTGATAGGTACAAAATTGGCCTTTGGTGTAAACATAAAAGTTGTAGATAATTGTGTTAGCTGTCCGTTGGCTTTGGTTTGACTTGAAAATGATTTTTGGTGTTTGAGTTATGATGAAAATACTCCAAGGAGGCTTTAGTGAATTATTATATGAATGTATATGTTGATGATAATATATGATGTTTTTCCTGATTGATGAATTATTACATGAGTGTATATGTTGATGAATATGTTGTTTCATGATGTTGTTCATAATTGATGAATTGTTGTTGTTAATACGATGTTATATGATATTGTTTATGGCTGATGAATTATGATATTATGATGCGAAGTCGTTGTCGTTGTCATTGCCACTGTTGTCGTCAATGTCGTTAAAGTTGCAAGTGTTGGTCTAAGTTGTCTGAGTTGTAAGTGGTTGTTCCAAAGTATTGGAGTCTTATAAGTTGTTGATGTTGTCTATGTTGTAAGTTGTTGAGTCCATGCATACTCATTTCAGTTGGGGGCTTGATGCCCTGTGAGTTTTTACTCTACACATTGAGGGCTTGATGCCCTGAAGCTTTAGCTCATTTGCGATGAGGGCTTGACGCCCTGGAAGTATATTAATACTTATTACGTTGAGGGCTTGATGCCCTAGATTGGTATCACATGCATGAATAAGATGTGTAAGTTACATTGTCGAGTTAAGGTTGCATAGTCGATGTCGAAGTTGCTGAGTTGTCTAAAGTTGTCGAGTTGTCTAAGTTGTCGAGTTGATAATTATCAATGAATCGTTAATGAAGAGTTATATATTGTTGTTTATGTTGTTTATGTGAAGTATCGCTAAAGATGATTTGAAGTTGATTGTTGTTTATGTTGCTTATATTTTTATATGAAGTATTATTAAAGATGAACTACGTGGTTATTTGTTTTACTAATTGATGTTGTTATGATGATTACATGATGTTGCTTATGAGTTGTTAAAGAAGTACTATATAAAGAATTATTATTCTTTTTATTTTAAGGATTTTTATGAAATGTGACATCCTGAATATGAATTACTCGGATAATTATGAATGAATTTTTATGTTGGAAATTTGGGGTGTTACAGTAGTTCCTTTCAGATATCTAAAGATTCTCTTAATAGCAGTTAAGTGAGACTCACTAGGATCTGACTGAAACCTTGCACACAGATATACACTGAATAAATTATCTGGTCTGGATGCAGTTAGGTATAACAGAGAACCTATCATACCTCTATACAACTTCTGGTCAACTTTGGTTCTTGATCTTCTTTGCTCAGAGTGCAGGTTGGATGCATTGAAGTGTTTATTTCCTTGCAGTCCTCAAGATTGAACTTCTTTAGGAGCTCTTTAGTGTATTTGGACTGATGAACATAAACTTCATCTTTGCATTGGTTGATTTGAATTCCTAGAAAGAATTTCAACTTTCCCATCATGCTCATTTCAAATTCATCCTGCATTGACTTAGAAAACTCTTTGCAAAGTGAACCATTAGTTGAACCAAAAATAATATCATCAACATAAATTTGAACAATAAGGATGTCTTTCTTCAGAGTCTTCCTGAATAGTGTAGTGTCAACTTGTCCTCTTTCAAAATCATTTTGAATTAAGAAATTACTTAGTCTTTCATACCAAGCTCTGGGATCCTGTTTCAAGCCATATAGTAATTTCTTCAATTTATAAACATATTCAGGATGCTTTAGATTCTCAAAACCAGGAGGTTGTCTGACATACACTTCTTCAATAATGACACCATTAAGAAAAGCACTCTTAACATCCATTTGATACAGGATTATGTTGTGATTAACTGTGTAGGAAAGAAGCAACCTTATTGCTTCCAATCTTGGCACTGGAGCAAATGTTTCAGTGTAATCAATGCCTTCTTGCTGACTGTAGCCTTGAGCAACAAGTCTGGCCTTGTTTCTGATTACTTCTCCTTGTTCACTAAGCTTGTTTGTGAACACTCATTTAGTTTCAATAATGTTCTTGTGCTCAGGCTTAGCCACTAGATCTCATACATTATTCCTTTTGAATTGATTAAGTTCATCTTGCATAGCCAGAGTCCATCCTTCATCTCCAAGCGCTTCTTCAATAGAGGAAGGTTCAACAACAGATAATAATCCCAAAGCAGACTCTTCTTGTCTGAAATGTGATCTTGTTCTTTTGGGACTTTCTTTGTTGCCAATAATTTGATCCTCAGGATGTGAAGACTTGTATTTGAATGCATGTTTGGATTGGTTGGCTTGCTGAGAACCATCTTGAGCTTCTTCAGAAGCTACTTCATCAGGAACTTCAGGGGATGCTACAGCTTCTGGAGTATCTTCAGATTCTGGGATCTGATCAGGTTCTGAGTTATCATCAGATTCTTGAAAACCTGCAAGACTTTCATCCTGCTCTGGAGTTTCACTTCCAGGCACTTTGTCATCAAATCTGACATGCATAGATTCTTCAACACATTGTGTTTCTGAATTATACAGTCTGTATGCCTTAGATCTTTCAGAGTAACCTAAAAAGATTCCCTTCTAAGCTTTGGCATCAAATTTCTTTAGATAGACTTTATTGTTCAAAATGTAACATGTACATCCAAACTGATGAAAGTAAGATATGTTAGGTTTCCTGCCTTTAAAGAGTTCATATGTTGTTTTGTTCAGCAAGGGTCTAATGTAGATCCTGTTCTGAACATAACATATTGTGTTTACTGCTTCTTTCCAAAAATGTTTAGCCAAATTGTTCTCATGCTGAGATTTAGTTTTCTTCCAGACTCTAGGTTCAGAACCTGTAAGCCTAAGATCTAATTTACCACACACAACTTCTCTTCTTTGTGTCTTGGGATTCTGATGTTCAGAATCTGGTTTCTTCAGAATTTGTTTGCCAGACTCTGGTTTCTTTAGAATCGTTTTACCAGACTCTGGTTTCTTCAGAATCTGAACCTTTGGAGCCTTTGATTCAAAGTTGTTCAGTACCTTTGACTTTAGGTTGTTTGGCTTTGATGTAGTCATTGCCTTAGAGCATGAAGCCTTAGGTTTTGAATGAGTCACTGTGTTAACTTTTTCAGATTCCAACACAAAATGATTTTCAAGTGCTTCTATGGCACCATCGGAACCAGGTTTCATGATCACCTCATTAGAGTTACCTCCTATGAATCCAAGACCTTTACCTCTGTTCTGATATGTGCTATAAATCATAGATGCTACCTTGGTTCTATCAATTCCTGTAGCAATAAACTCTTGAAAAGCAGCATCTTGCTCATTCAAGTGTTTACAGTTACACTTCTTAGTCATTAAGTTATCATTTTCTTTCTTTAAAGCATCCATTTCCAACATAGTTGAGTCATGTTGTTTCAACAGCTTATTGTGTTGTTGTTTACTTTTCTCAACTTTGTGGATCTGGATTTGATTTAGATCTAGTAAATTTAGAATATACCTCAGTTTCACTTATTCTGCATTGGATGATTCTTTTTCTAGTTCAGTTGTTGCAACCAGACCTACAGCTATATTGGCTTCATCCTCAGCATCATATTCATCAGATCCTGACTCATTGTCTCGATCTTCCCATGTAGCCATCAAACTCTTTTTGATCTGCTTCTTGAACTTGTTTGACTTGAAGATTGGCTTCTTTGACTTGGATGTCTCTTTTTGCAACTCTGGACAATCAGCAATAAAGTGCTCATGCTTCTTGCAGTTGAAGTAGCCTTTCTGTTCTTCCTTCTTGAATCCTTTACCACTGCCTTTCCTCAAGAACTTCTTGTTCTTCCTGGCCAGGTACTCTAGTCTGTTTGAAAGCATTACCATTTCTCTAGCAACAACAGGATCTTCCTCAGAACCTTCAAAAGAAGAAGATTCATTTTCAGACTCTTCAACTTTGAGAGCCTTAGAGGATCTTCCTTTTGACTTTAGAGCAATGGTTTTTGTATTTCTAATAGATTCATGTTCATTGAGACTTAACTCATGAACCTTGAGGGAACTGACAAGATCTTCAACACTTAGAGTGTTTAGATCCTTAGCTTCCTCAATGGCAGTTTTCTTAGGTCTTCATCTTGAGGGTAGGCTTCTCAGAATCTTGCTAACGTGATCATATGTTGTGTAACTCTTCTTTAGCATCTGGAGTCCAGAAACTAGAGTCTGAAATCTTGAGTACATTTGCTCAATACTTTCATCATCTTTAATCTTGAATAGTTCATACTGATGAACAAGCAAAAAAGCTTTTGCTTCTCTAACTTTCTTGCTACCTTCATAGTTAGTACAGAGAGAGACAAACATAGCTTTTGCGGTAGACTTGTCACTCATCTTCATGTATTCTAATTTGGGAATAGCTGTGACAAGTGCTCCTCTAATTATGTGATGTTTCTTGTAGCTTTTCTTCTGAGCAGTAGTGTGTTTCTTTCTGTCAATAGCAGCTCCTTCATCATCAAGTTCTAAGTCACCAACACCATATTCTAGTATGTCCCAAAGTTCTTCATCAAAGCCCATGACATAACTATAGAAGTTGGTTTTCCACCATGAAAATTCCTCTGGATCACCGTTGAATTTAGGAATTTTTCCAGAGACAGCTTTCTTGTTACTGTTACTGGATCCATAGTCATAAGGTATAGTAGCTCCAGTAGCACCAGAAGTTATAGGTTCACCGGAAGACATGTTTTTCTCTAGATCTTTTCTGTCACACGGTTAAGTGCTATGACAACAGAGCCGAAGCTCTTATACCAACTGAAGGTGAGAAAAACACAAGAAGGAGGGTTAAATTCACTTTCGCACGGGTCAAATTTGCCGATTTTATAGAAATTTCGTTCCAAGGAAGAAGTGAAGAAATTATGAAAAATAGTTGCATCTTTTTAATAAATACCTGCCATTTGATCATAATCATGCATTAGAAATTCCCATCATACGCACGGGTTGAATTACGTATTTTTTTAAAAATTTACTCTAAAGGAGAGATGTTCAAATTACGGCATAATCCGAATATTTGTGATACATGGTCTAAGACATGACATAAAAGATAACATAACAACCATTGTCATTACATTCATAATGTACATACATAATGTCTCCAAAGTTAAAAAAAAAAATAGTAACTCAACTTTATCATACAAAATACATCAGCTTATCTCTACTTTGACTATTTAAACAACCCCAAAAACTTGTGCTACACACACATACATACACACACAAATATATATATATATATATATATATATATATATATATATACTTTGATTTGGCTATTGTCTTCATATGCATTGCCTTTGTCACCTCATTGCTATTATCACTACTTCCCCAATGCAGCTGCATTGGCATCATTGCTTTCATCCCCTCAATGTCATTATCATTCCCAAGCACCCATTATAGCTATTGGACTTAAGGAATGAAAGTTCTCATAATACACTTTGAATCTATTTAGTATTTAACATTGTTAGATGCACACGAAGATGAAATTGGCCCTTGGTAGCAACTGTAAATGAATTTAAAAAAGTCCCCAATGTCATACTCTCAATATAACCTTTAGTAGTTGCAAAGACGGTATCCATTTCATCTAAGAATATATGAGAAGTGGTCACAATACAACTCTGTTTTCACCAACTCACAAAACATCAGTAATCTCGTGGAAGTGTCAAATATAGGCTTTAAAGTATAAAGTAAAAATTAATAACTAAGATGCTTAAGTGGTTTGGTAAGTAATGTTCATCACAATAATGGTATACCCAAAAAAAATTGAAGTATAAAGATAAATTGCAAAACTCAATCATGTTTCTTGAAAACCACATAAGTAATAAAAAAATTGATTATCAAAACATGTAAATGATTAAATACATGACAGCAAGTAGATTCAATATTTTCTAATATTAGTTGACACATGAAACCAATCATTCCACCATCCATTTGAAGAAGAAAGAAACAAAAAAAACCACTAAACCAAGGCCAACAATACCCTTTAATAACACTCATTTTGTTATAAAATAGCAGAGAGACATTGAAAATGATGTTCATCATGTGATAATAATTAAGCTACTGATGAGTGATGAATATAGTAGTAACATCAGAACTACCACTACACTTAAATTATCTCTTTGGCAAAATTGTTTCAAAGTATACATAAGTTTGAAGAACATGTCATGTAAATAATTAACTTAAATCATTTCGATGTATCATATTCCAACAATGATAGCATGAAATAGGAAGTCAATCAAGAAACCAAGCATGAAAAATGAAGAAAAAATAATTAGTCAGAGCATAGACGGAGACAAGAACCATGCGTTTTACCAATCCAATAATAGTTTACCTTAAAACTCCAAGTGCCATTTGAGTGACCCCTGCAAAGAAATTGGCAGTAAAAGCAAGAGTAAGGTATTCAGGACTTTTGAAGTCACTGATCTCCTACCTGCAAAATAAGGCTCATGTACATTCAGAGAAAAGCCATATATAAACCTCAATTTGCAAACATTTTTCCAGGTAATTAAGCATCCAAATTCTCTATCCTAATCAGCCAAGCCAAAATAAACCATTTTCTATAGTACCATTAACTAGCCCATGACCACGTGCATAGCATCTTGGAGATCGCAGAACTATGACAAAGGGGGTTTCTTATGATTAAAGTTGGTGCGTTTTTTTGATATCCATTAATCTGTATTGTAGTACAAGTAAAGATATTCTATCACATGTTGAGGGTGAATGACCAAAACGTGTAATCTACTATGTTGTTTTTGGCATGGTCTTATATTTAATGCGGTAGATTAAGGCGTGCATTTTCCTTAGCTTATATTATTATGTTATTCATGTTGTCTATTTACCATATCTCACTTATAACTAATTAAAACATAAATAGGTGCATGGAAGCATTGTTGCTTTGCTCAAGTTCTGGGATATAGTCTAGCATTTGGAATATTCAACATCCATTCTATTATTTAATTTATTTCTATAATAACCTAATTCTCTTCCTATTATAAGAACTTTAGTTTTCATTACTCAGGTTATACAAAGTAAACTAAAACCGTAACAAAATGCTTATGCTTATTATAATAAATATGAACAATTTGGTATCAAGGAACATATTATAAGATGACACTTGCCAATGTTATCAGAACTTGATGTGAAAAGGACATATTATAGTATATAATGTGGTGGGTGATTTTTGTTGGCTGCTGCTGCTGCTGCATTATTTTGGTTTGTGGGAATGTTGTAATTACAACATCTGTTTTTTGGTGTCCGTATTTTTGTCTCAGGTTGGTGTTTTGTATCTCCCTTTTGGCTATTTCGGTTATGTTGTGCTCCCTATTGCTGTATGTTTTTGCTGCTGGCAGTGATACAAGTGTATGCGTGGGTAGACCATGCTTAAGGCGTTATCCTTGGTTTGACAATTGTTTCTGGTTGTTGTTCTCAGGGATACATTTACATTGGTATCATGTAATTTTAGCTTGGCATGACATCATTGTTGTTTTTCTGTTAATTAAGTAGTTTTGAATTTTATCTTTGTATTGGAACATCTACAACTAAGCAGTTCTTTTTTTGTATTTTGTGTTTTAGTAATCCTTTGAGTTTTGCACCAAGCTGTTCAATGTCAAAATTTAGTTAAATGAAGAATGTTTTTATTTAACAGATTTGCATTCGTATTTATTAGTAGCGTTAATAGTGCTTTTCACTCCTGTAATGTAAGTCATTTTTGGTTTTCGCCCCTATAAAATTTTAGGTTTGATTTGCACCCTCGTAAAAAAAATATCCCGGAAAACACCCCTAATAGGCCATTTTTAGAAAAAAAAATCAAAATTTTTTGGTTTTTGAATGGCCTATTAAGAGTGTTTTTCGGAAAGAGTTTTTTTTTTTACGATGGTGCAAATCAAACCGAAAATTTTATAAGGACGAAAACTGGAAATGACATATATTACAGGGGCGAAAAGCACTATTAACCCTTATTATTATATAAGGAATATAGAAACTATGTCAACAACTTTTAGCATGTATGAATGACCATTTGCTGAAGCTCTCCTTTACCTGTATAATCCAAACGTGTATTGCTTGATTGTTATTAAATTTCAATTGCGTTCTATCATGGTAATTAATTCAGATTTTCCCTTAATAACATTTCTCAAGAGTTTTTTTTGAAATAAGAATGATGTGTATATTTAAATTTATTTATTTAAAAATGGTAGGAGAAAAAAAAAACAAAGGCAATTGGAGTGGCTAATCAAATACTCACGGTTTATGATTATAATGGCTCACTTTAGTTAATTTCACAATGGTAGAAGAGGGGTCGATTTCCATTAGTTTTCCACAGATTTTTTCTTGCTTTGTACACACAAGGAGAGTTATTTAAAAATGGTTGTTCACTTCCCCGTATAAAAAACTATGTGATAGACCATTTCCCAGCTTATTTGACTCCCCCACTGTTCGTTACATTTTTTTTTTATTTCAAACGTTAGTATATAATGTAATGTTAATTTATTACTTTTAATCATTGAATTTTAATCATTGGCGTATCTTTTCTAGCTCATAAGACCCGTGCGGTGCACGGGTTGGCAATCTAGTTTTAGTGAAAGCTGGTTCTTTTTCTACTCATCAATGATAAATTAATATTATTTAATTTTATTTGACTGGTACACCAATCATTTATTTCTCAATGGTAGAACCAATGAAATACACACCGGCCATCACTATTCAATAGTCAAAAGTATTGAAACATTTTGGCATGGATATTTTAACTCCCTAAATGAGTCTATAGACACTTCACAGGATATTACCAATGTTTCTAATTTCTTCAAAACTGAATCATCATGTCATTTAAACATTGCCCAGATTTTCATAGGATAATATTGAAAGATAAGAAACTTGTAAGCCTATTAGAAAGAATTAAATTGCATATTTACAATATGTTACATTTATTTATGTATGTTTGCCTTTATAAACGTTAATTTCTTTCCAAATTTCTTTGTTGCATAGGATTCCCAAAAAATATGTGGATAAATTTTGGAAAGGAATATCAAACCCAATATTCTTTAAATTTCCAAACACTGTTCAACAAAAAATATTTTGGGTGGAGAATAATGGTGATATTTGGTTTCAACAAAATTGGGATAATTTTGCAAAGTCTCTCAAATATAGAAATCTTTTAACTTTTAAACTAGTTACAAACCCGTGCTTTGCAGGGGTTAAATTTGCCGATTTTAAGAAAATTTCGTTCCAAGGAAGAAGTGAAGAAATCGTGAAAAATAGTTGCATCTTTTTAATAAATACCTGTCATTTGATCATAATCATGCATTAGAAATTTCCATCATACGCACGGGTTGAATTACGTATTTTTTAAAAAATTTACTCTAAAGGAGAGATGTTCAAATTACGGCATAATCCAAATATTTGTGATGCATGGTCTACGAGATGACATAAAAGATAACATAACAACCATCGTCATTACATACATAATGTCTCCAAAGTTCAAAAAAAAAAAATAGTAACTCAATACTTTATCATACAAAATACATCAGCTTATCTCTACTTTGGCTATTTAAACAACCCCAAAAACTTGTGCTATATATATATATATATATAGACACACACACACTTTGATTTGGCTATTGTCTTCATATGCATTGCCTTCGTCCCCTCATTACCATTATCGCTACTTCCCCAATGCAGCTGCATTAGCATCATTGCTTTCATCCCCTCAATGTCATTATCATTGCCAAGCACCCATTATAGCTTTTGGACTTAAGGAATGAAAGCTCTCATAATACACTTTGAATCTACCTAGTATTTAACATTGTTAGATGCACACGAAGATGAAATTGGCCCTTGGTAGCAACTCTAAATGAATTTAAAAAAGTCCCCAATGTCATACTCTCAAGTCTAACCCTTAGTAGTTGCAAAGACGATATCCATTTCATCTAAGAATATATGAGAAATGGTCACAATACAATTCTGTTTACACCAACTCACAAAACATCATAATCTCGTGGAAGTGTCAAATATAGGCTTTGAAGTATAAAGTAAAAATTAATAACTAAGATGCTTAAGTGGTTTGGTAAGTAATGTTTGTAACACCCTATTCCTATTAAGCGGTAAAACACGCGAACATACAAATATATTCTAGAAATAGTTGTTACACCAACAACAAATTTCAAAGTTCATAAGTATAAATTATCATGGTTCATAAACATAGTAGCGGAATATATCAACATATAAACAACATCTCCAATTTCATGATAATAAATACATAATCTCATCCTCAGCATCTGATGTAAATAAATCATGTCATAACTCCTCGTATCAACAAATAATAACAAGGATCAAGATATAAACGCTATCCTAGATCAGATCCTTAATCTAGACGCGTTCAAAAGAAATAAAGGACTCCTGCTCCTCGACAACATCAACAAACAAGCTACTAATCCTGCACTCCATCTACCCGTCCGCACGGAAAGGTAGGTGGTAAACCACTGAGGGTTAGCATTACATCAACATAATTCGCAAAGCAAATAATCGGGAATATTATATATAATGAATACTAAAAAGTATAAGCATCCTCATATATATACAATCACTCAATATTCCAATATCAATCCAATTCATCAATTCAAGTTCACGTGAGCCAAATGCATTAACCACATATCACGACTCAATGCAATTGACCAAACAAATGTACGCAATGTTCTAGACTCATCTAGATGCATGTGGTACCAAGTCTCCTCAAGCTCGTCACCTTCGATGCAATAAAAACATCGTATGTAAGGTTTCACGCCCCGCCTTACATTGGACATAAGTCCGTCACCAAACAATGAATGCATGAACATATGACTCGACTCAATGCATATGTTCATACAACGGTCACCTCGTCAATCAACATGCATATAACAATATGCAATCATCACCAAAACAATGCATATACAACTATGCAATCATCACCAAACAATGCATATACAACTATGCAATCATCACCAAAACAATGCATATACAATTATGCAATCAGCACCATCATTCGACAAGTATACATACACCGACATACAATCAACATATATGTATTCACCATCATTTGAATATTCAACAACATATATGCATTCAACAATTTCATCTTATTTGCATACTTCTTCATAAACATACATGTCTTTCACAAATTCGGATAACGGAGACACATATATCATAACAAGATATATACCATTATCAACATCTATCATTCATTCCCAATTCTCCATTTAATCACATAAGATCAATCACAAAAGGTTTGCCAAACAATTGGTCTTAAGCTAAGTCTTCACAAAGTTCTACTCATAATTCTCAACTTTGAAAATATTTGAAGTAATGAATCAAAACCAACCAAACCAGGTTAATTGCCTAAGCCATGTATACTCTTAAGTCACAATTGTGTGCAGTAGAGGTTACATAAGCCTTTCATCGGTCAATCACGATGAATTCACAAAAATCACGAAGTTCATCTCACTTTGTCACTTTTCCAAAATTCTAAGTTTTCAAAACGAAACGAGACATAAACCAATGAAACCAATTGAAATCATTTTTAGAATGCATATAAACAAGGTACAAGCCTATTCACACTTTGTTTCTTTGAAAAAGATCCATCTCGGAAAAATTCATGTTCTTGAGCATTATTCAAAATCAAGTTCGATTTCACAAAATTCAATTCAATTCGATCATGGAGAAATTCCAGTGAGATTAAGCGAACATGGCTCGCTTGAGCGAACAGTCATATAGGCAGACCATTGTTCACGAGTTCTTGACCCTTCTTCACTCAAAAACCCAATTTTAAACCCCCAAATCCCAAAAACGTGTTCCATAAAGTGTTTACAGGTCCTAATCATTATAAGACACCTAAAGGAACTCAAATTATGCATCATAAACAACAAATCAACTCATTTCAACTATTTTTCATAATTTCTCAAAACACCAACAACAACCACAAATTTCATCATCAATCCACAAATAGTGATTCTAGTTCAACAAATCAACTTCCAACAGTTCACAAATCATTCATAACATCAACTGAACATGAATTCATACATGATACAACATCACAACTTCATTTCTCATCAATTTTTCACATAAACCCAAATATTCATTTTCATACATTTTTGACATGTTAATTCAACAACAATTACACAATCATCATATAACTCATGCTTACAAACATATCATCAACATCCAAACACGAATTTACAGAATCAAATCAAATCATGAAAATGGGTAGAAATGAGAAATTGAATATTATGTATGAAAATTATCCCTCTTACCTCTAACACCAAGAATTCCTAACCCAAGCTTCACTTTAGCTCCTAGGATCAATCCCCCTTTAGCCTCATCCCTCTTCTCTTGTTCTTCTCCTAGCCTCTTTTCCTCTATTCTTTTGTGTTGTGTGAATGACAAAGTTTCTAACCCTATTTGCTCAAAGTCATGGGTCAAATGTTCACAACCCTTAATGGGCCTAAACCACACAAACTAATTGTGCTCAATTCTAATTACGCTAAACGCTAACTCTAACTTACTAACAGTAATTAATTACCCTTCTTTGTAAAAGACTAAAATACCCTTAAGTCTAAAATTACCAAAATACCCTTCTAATACGAAAACTCATGAAAATGCACGCAGACATGAATAAACACACATAAAACAATTAAAATCAAATAATCACAAAATCGGGCCTGTTACAATGTTCATCACAATAATGGTATACCCAAAAAAAAAAATTGAAGTATAAAGATAAATTGCAAAACTCAATCATGTTTCTTGAAAACCACATAAGTAATAAAAAAATTGATTATCAAAACATGTAAATGATTAAATACATGACAGCAAGTAGATTCAATATTTTCTAATATTAGTTGACACATGAAACCAATCATTCCACCATCCATTTGAAGAATAAAGAAACACCAAAAACCACTAAACCAAGGCTAACAACACCCTTTAATAACATTCATTTTGTTACAAAATAGCAGAGAAACATTGAAAATGATGTTAATCATGTGATAATAATTAAGCTACTGATGAGTGATGAATATAGTAGTAACATCAGAACTACCACTACACTTAAATTATCTCTTTGGCAACATTGTTTCAAAGTATAGATAAGTTTGAAGAACCTGTCATGTAAATATTTAACTTAAATCATTTCGATGTGTCGTATTCCAACAATGGTAGCATGAGATAGGAAGTCAATCAAGAAACCAAGCCTGAAAAATGAAGAAAAAAGAATTAGTCAGAGCATACACAGAGACAAGAACCATGTATTTTACCAATCCAATAGTAGTTTACCTTAAAACTCCAAGTGCCATTTGAGTGACCCCTGCAAAGAAATTGGCAGTAAAAGCTGTCGTACCCTAATTTTTGACCGATTCATTTTATTTTTATTCGTACGTCGATTGTTTTTTTCAGTCGTCTGTTCGCGCGCGAATTCCCGTAATATCTGCGTTTGATTCGTATTTTGCGGTCGCGATTATTTTTTTTCGTCGTTTATGTTTTAATGTTGCTCGCGTTTTAATTTCGTAATTTTTAAATGGCGTTTTGTGCGTTTTTTAGCGTAGCGTAACATTTACGTTCGTAAAGTTTATTTCATTCACGTCGTTGATTTATCGTTTTATTTAGCGTATTTAAGCCGCGTATTTCGGTCGTATCAGACGGAATTTCGGCAGAGAGGTATTTTAAAATACCTCATTTTTTTGGTTCCGACGGGACATTTTTTTATTTTATTATGTTGATTTTTCGTTTTTTATTTTATTATTTATTTAATTATTTATTTGTCCATTTATTTAAATCTGTTTTTTATTATTCATTTATCAGTTTTTATTATTTATTTTGGTCCTGGTCCACATGTCAATCCATCATTGGTTATGTCCAACTTTTCCCCCAAGTTTCCACCAGGGGTATTCTGGTCCTTTCCGCGCGTCAGATGATTAAGAGAGTGTATCAGAGTCAATCAAGGGGTCACAGTTTCCAAGACAGAAACAAAATTGAAAAAATCATAACAAGGAAAAATAGATCAAAAAGCCTCTTTTACCAAGAACACCAAGAACAAAAAAAATTTCAAAATGATTCTCAGTGGTTCATCAAGGAACCATCATCATTGAACCACTTTTCTCTGCAATTCAAGTGCGAGTTCATCACCATTCGGTGACAAACTCAAGCACGATCACAGAGAATCGGTGAGAGAGAAAAAAAAAATCCAAAACAGCAACAACAAATCCAAACCCTAGCCATCAAAAATCAGATTCGGCCAAACCAACAACACCCACACAAAAACCTCATTTTTTCGGCCAACAATAACAACAACAAACACAAATCCAACACGGCCAACCACAAATCCGAAAAAGGCAACACAAATCCAACATCAACAAAGGTCCGAAAAAGAAGAACACAAGGCAAGGCCGAATCAAACACAGTGTGAAACGAAGCCGAACCAACAACAACATTCCAAAACGGCAAGAACGAAATAAAACAAGAAGAAGAGGAAACCGGACGTGAAAAGAATCCAAAAAACGAAAGAAAGAACAAGTAGAGACGAACCGAAGTAAGGAATTTATTTTGTTTTTTTAGTTTTTATGATGAATTTTAATTCCTAGATCTAGGGCTTTGTGTTTGTTGTTTGGTCTTTTTGAGTTGATATTTGGACTTAGGGAGGTTAGAAGTAGTTGAAAGTGTAAAAAAAAATTGAAAAGGGGAGGTTTTGGCCTTTCCCGGCGGCGGCGCCACCACCCTAGGGTGGCCGGCCACCGCGCCGGAGTGTACAACCCCGCCGGAGAAGATGAATCTTCATATTCTCCGGCCAACCTTCATGTTTCGCCGGCCAGGTTTTTGAGAGGAAAGGGAGAGCAATGTTTTTTTTAGAGAGAGGGAAAGGTGAGAAAATGAAGAAAAACGGGTGAAAATCCCTTTTATATTCATTATGGGGAGCTGGGTGGGTCGACCCAGTACCCATACCCATGCCCAGCTCCAGTAACCCAAGCCCAGCCCCTTTGTTTCTACCCTTTTGCTTTCTGCACCCCCTGTTTTGCTGCCAGTTTTTGTTTCTTGGTGTAGTAATTTTGTTTAGGGATTTTCATGCATTCTCTTGCATTTATTTTTTTCCTTTCATACATATGATATTTGAATTAGGGTCTATGCATCATTAATTAGTGTTTTAAACCTTTACCTCATGCATTTTTAATTCATTTAATATTAAATTTCTATCTCACATAATGCTATTTGGACATTTTAAAATCTTTTATTTCTTTATCTTCAAAGTTACTTTCTATGTTTGTTTTATCTATTTATGTTTTATTATTTATTTGTGTTTGCATTTTATTATCCACCCTCTCATGCATTTTTTTCTATCATCTAGTTTATCATGATTGGTTTTAGTGAGCATAATAGAATATGTTATAATTTCATGCATTTGTTTTAATTAGTTAATTCATATGATGTTTAAACCATTTTTCATGTATTTTTTAATATCTTAATTTTAACATCATGCATATTTTTATTCTTATTTTTTGCTTAGTTCATAGTTAATTTTCCCCTTCATATAATTTTTTATTCATTTAAACCCTAAAAAAAAATTCATGCATTTTTGTTTCTTTTAATTTTGTTACTTTGCATTTAGGTTTATTTCATATGTTTGCATTTTAGTTTAAAATTGCATTTTTTAGTTTATAGAAGTAATCCTCATTAGAAACATTGCATACATATTTAAATTACTTGTCATTTATTTTGTTTTATTATCGGCTTAGTGTGTATAATTAGGGATTTGATGTAATTTATTTTCGCGTTTTCTTCTCTTTCAAGACCATAGAATGTATCTAGGATATGTAATATGTAATCGGCACACGCACTGACACGCGCACCGACACACCACTTTATTTATCGCTTTACGCTATTTTATTTTTATTCCGCCGTTATGCGATTTCGTCGTTAGTTTTAGAAAAATATTTTCTTCAAAAAAGTCAATCAAGTCAAACTCAATTTTATTTTAAGTAAACCTTGGTATGTAATCCAAGTGATTTTCTTTTTATTTTCCTTAATCAAATGTTAATTAATCTAATATCCACATTAGACATGGATTTCGTACATTTAAAAGTAACCAACTTCATCGTATTTTCTTCTTATGCCTTGAGGCCTCTCATCTCTTCTTAAAACCTTTCTTTCAAAAATGTTAAAATCAATTCAACTCATCAAATAAGTTCTTAAGCCGAACTACTTGATTTTGATCCCGAGTTATTTGGGTAAGTAGGCAAAGGGTTCCGACTCTTCCAAATCAATAAAAATAACCAAAAACATGCTTCTTCTTTCTCCCTTCTTTCACTTTAACTCTTAACTTTTTTAATATAAGTAAAATCAATTTAGCGCAAGATTAGAGAATAGGTAGAAGGTTCCTATGGAATACTATAGTCGGTTAGGGTGCTTAACACCTTCCCCAATCGAAACCAACCTCCGAATCCAAGGTCTTAAGGGTTTTTACTCACTTTTTCCCTTCCCGCGAATAAAAGTTGAGAGTTCAATGATTCAAGGTTCGAATCTAATCAATGATTTTGACACCCGAAAATCACGAGCACAGAAATGGCGACTTCACTGGGGACCTTTTGAGGGTTAAGCCTATTTTATCTTTCTTTACTTTTGCGCTTTATTTGCTTATGCTTTTGTAAATACGTGCCTAATTGTTTACTTTTTACGTGAGTGGCGAGTTAAGTCCTATACCCGGGCTTGAGTGAAATATAAGATAGGAGTGGTAGAATCATAGTGACATGCCGAAAGTATTCTCGTGTGGTGAAACATGTGATATAACCACACTTAGCGGAGGATCTTGAAGTGATATACGTCGGCGTGTGTTGTCGCGCTTAGACATTATTGCTTTTAAGTTTCCGTCGAAGCTAAGGACCTTAGTTACCTTTAACCCATCTTGGCCATTAGGATGTAGTGCGGTGGCTAACCAAGTGTTGTCTTGGTCTTAGTCGATACGCGATGCTACACTCAAACTAGACTCTCCTACGGACGCTGTTGGACCGGGTGTCGTCTCGGGAATCCAATAAAGTTCGGAGGGGGTTGTAATTTGGGAACTGTGTTAGAACCCTGGTTACAAGTGCATCTGAGACCTTAGTCCTTACCAGATGGCGTGTTTACCCTCAGCTCCAACTTTGTGTACTTAACCTCCCATGTTTTCTATGTTCTTTAGCATAATCATGCATACATGCATTCACACATAGATACTCTTTTTGCATCCATTAAAACGTCGAAGGACTTATGTAATCTCTTTTTTTTTTGTAAACATATTAGATATGGAGGGTGTTGTGAAGAAAATTGTGAAGAGGACTAAGAAGTATGATTTCAAGAAACCGGATTTGGAGAATTTAAGGAAGCTAGCAAGGAGGTTGACTAGCCCGGACCACTTTCGTGAGCGGTATGGTTATTTGCTTAGTATTCTGAAGACAGATGTCGATGAAGGACTCCTCCATACTTTGGTCCAGTTCTATGACCCACTTTACCACTGTTTTACTTTCCCGGATTATCAGCTTATGCCTACACTTGAGGAGTACTCTTATTGGATCGGTTTACCCATACTCGACAAAGTACCTTTCCATGGTCTTGAACTCGCACCCAAGTTTCCAACCATTGCGGCTGCTCTTCATCTTGAAATCTCCGAGATAAAAGCTAATCTTACCCTTAAAGGAGGTCTCCAATGCCTACCCTTCAATTTCCTATACCAAAAAGCCACTATTTTCTCCGAGAGATCCAATGCCGACGCCTTTGAAGCCATCCTTGCTTTACTCATCTATGGTATTGTGCTTTTCCCGAATGTTGACAATTTCATTGACATGAATGCTATCCAGATTTTCATTACCCAGAACCCTGTCCCTACTTTGCTTGCCGACACCTACTTGTCCATCCATGACCGCACATCTAAAGGACGTGGAGTTATCGTTTGTTGTACGCCCTTGCTCTACACCTGGTTTACCTCCCATTTACCTCGCCCTAAAATTCGATCTGAGCTCATTCCATGGTCGGAGAAGCTCATGGCTCTCACCCCAGATGATATAGTGTGGTACAACTCGGCTTATGATACTGGAGTGATCATTGACCATTGTGGGGAGTTCTCCAATGTGCCTCTTCTTGGTATACACGGGGGCATCAGTTATAACCCGCTTCTTGCCAGACGTCAGTTTGGGTACCCTATGAGGATGAGACCTGCTTACCTCTTCTTATCCAGTGAGTTTTTCTTGTACAAGGAGGATGTTAATGATAAGAGATCGCAGTTTGTGCAAGCTTGGCGATCCATTATCAGGTTGAACAAGAGCCAGTTGAAGTATAAGTCAAATGTGACTCATGAATCTTATATCGATTGGGTCATTGATAGAGCTGCTCAGATAGGGATGCCTTACCCCCTGCTAAGATCCTTAACTGCAACTATTCCAACAATGCCAGTGCCTTTACCTCCTAAAACCATGGAGGAGTATCAGGCGCGTTTGGTCGAGTCAGAGCGTGAAAGTGCTGATTGGAAAGAGAAATATCATGCAGCTAAGCGTGAGAATGACACTCTCATGGGTCTTTTGGAAGAAGAGAATTGGAAAAATCATAAGAAAGATCAAGAGATTGCTGAGCTGAAAGAGCGCATCAGGGTGAAAGATGCTATACTTGAACAGGTTCCCAGGAGTAAGAAGAAACGCATGGATTTCTTCGCTGGTCCGCATTCAGATTTGGAGGAGTAGTCTACTTCAAGAGCTTGAGATTTCCACTTTTTGTTTTCTTTTATTGTATTTTCTTAAGTTTTCTATTATGTACTTTGAAGTCTATCCCTTAGCTCAGTTTGTTTAAAAGGGAATTATCTTGTTTTTGCTTTTATTTTTTGTAATGAATGTTTAGGATTGTTATGTTTACAAAAGATTGTTTCTATAAGTTCTTCGATGAATCAAAAATTGCATTATTTTTGCATTTAGCATATCATGCATCATACTGCATCCATAAACTGTCAAAACCGAGTCTCATGTTTCTCTCATTTCTGCCTCAGTCAAGGAAAGTGGCCCGGCGTATCCAGTACAAGCCTTTTCGCATCCACAACACTCGGGCAATTGTTAAAAAGAAGATGGATTTGATGGAACAAGAGAACAGGGACCTCAAAGAGCAGGTTATTACACTCAGAGAGGGGATGGATAAGTTGACGGTTATGATGGAAGCTATAATGGCCAATCAGGCACAAGCAGCAGCTACCCAGCCGATTCTTGATGTTATCCCGGTTCAACCAGTTCTTGATGCTCAGCCAATTCCTGTTGTTGTGTCTGCTGCACAAAATTCTCCTGTGGTTGTTTCGTCTGCCCAGACTGGTCCTACACAACCAATCCTTACTGCTACGGCTGCTGGCACTGCGCAGCCCACCCCGGCTGGTTTTTCTTTTGGAGATGCATCGAATATGTACAATGAAGGCCTTCGTCCTCATGGTTTTGCTTATCACCCTCAGAACTACATGTCCAAAGAATATCCTTGGAGTATGCCTCTCACAGCTAATGAAGGTGTACGCTTTGCTGGCCCAGAAATGCCAACTCCTTATGGACAACAAGCAACGCCACTTTTTCATCATGGACAGTTATTCCCTCAAGCTGTCATGAATCACACGGCACCCATTGTGCACACTGCTCAGCAGGAGGAAGGACCAATTTATCATTCGGGTAGTATGGTAGGAGATGACAGAATGGTAAGTCTGGAAGAGAAGTACGACGTAGTGCAGAAAGAACTGAGAGCTCTTCGTGGTAAAGACATCTATGGTCAGAATGTGCACGACCTTTGTTTGGTCCCAAATGTGGTATTGCCTCCCAAGTTCAAGACTCCAGATTTCGTCAAATATGAAGGGAACACCTGTCCGCAGAGTCACCTGGTTATGCATGTAAGGAAGATGACAGCCTACAAAGATAATGAACCTTTGCTCATTCATTGTTTCCAAGACAGTTTGACTGGTCCCGCACAAATATGGTATATGAATCTGAAGGGTATCACCACCTTCGAGGAACTGGCTAGGGCTTTCATACAGCAGTACAGGTATAACATACATCTGGGGCCTACCCGAAGGGAACTGCAAGCTATGACTCAAAAGGATAAAGAGTCTTTCAAGGAGTATGCTCTCCGCTTTATTCAAAAGTCGGCCCAAATCCGCCCTGCTTTGGAGGAAAGAGAAATGGCTGACCTATTCTTTGAAACTTTGAGTCCCTACTACTCGGAGAAAATGATTGGTTGCGCATCGCAGAAGTTTACTGAGATGGTTGATGCGGGGGTTCGCATTGAAGATTTGGTCCGAAAAGGAATTCTGGCCAAAGAAAGTAGTGCATCAAGTGCTTCGTCAGGTGGGTCGTCTAATGGACCCAAGAAATTTGGAAACAGTTATCCAAAGAAGAGTGCTCAGGAAGTCAGTATGGTAGCCCAGGGGGGATCCCAGCCAATATATCCAAACTACCCCTTCATTGCCAATATTCCACCACCTTTTCCAGCTCCACAAAATCAACATTACCACCCACAAACGCCCCAAAGGCCTCCACCATTCTATCCACCACTATATCAACAACCGTATCCACAACCTTTCTACCAACAACCATATTACCCACCACCACCTCAACAACAACAGCCTCGTAATCGAGCCCCACAACAGCCAAATCGCCTACCCAGAAAAGAGTTTCCCCCCATACCCATGATGTATGCAGACTTGCTACCCTCTTTATTAGCAAGGAATCTTGTGCAGACTAGGCAGCCTCCTCGTCCACAGAACCCACTACCTCCATGGCACCGTGCTGATCTTACTTGTGCCTTTCACCAAGGGGCACCTGGGCATGATGTTGAACACTGCTACCCGCTCAAAGAAGAAGTTCAGAGATTGATTCAAAGCAAAGAGTTGTCCTTTGAGGACACCAATCCCAATACTCAGAATAACCCTTTGCCATCTCATGGGCCGGCTGTTAATATGATTCAGGAGGATCAAGATTTGAGTCTAATTCTCAGGACTCAAGATATCAGAACTCCTTTGGTCCCGATTCACGCCAAGATGTGCGAAGCCAACATGTTTGACCACGATCACGATGCTTGTGAAGTGTGTTCTATGGATCCCCGAGGGTGTGAGAAAGTCCAGGAGGATATACAAGGATTGATTGACAGAAAAGAGCTGATTGTCAAGAAGGAATCCAGGAATGTTTGTGTTATTACTCCGGTGTTTAAGAATCTTGAGGTAGTCCGTGATGGTGCGAAGTCAGATGTTACTCCTCTGGTGATTCGTTTGCCAGGACCTGTTCCCTATACTTCTCAGAAGGCCATACCCTACCGGTATGAGGCAACTATTGTGGAGAATGGTAAAGAGATCCCTCTGCACTCTGCAGATGCTGTCATAAATATAGCAGGTGTGGGCAAAGTAATGAGGAGTGGGCGTATTCTCCCCACTATTGTGCGCAACGAGAATGCTACTCCGAATGTGCCAGTGCAGAATCTTGACAAGGGTAAAGGTGCCAGCCAACCTGAGGGGATCATTCAGGAAGGTAGTGATGAGATCTTGAAGCTGATCAAAAAGAGTGAATATAAGATAATCGATCAGTTGTTGCAAACTCCGTCCAAAATTTCCATAATGTCTTTACTTATGAACTCTGGAGCTCATAGGGACACTCTGATGAAGATTTTGGCTCAAGCATATGTGGATCCCGATGTTACCTTGGGGCAATTCGGGAGTATAGTGGGGAATGTAACTGCGTGTAATAACCTGAGCTTTAGTGATGAAGACCTCCCGGCGGAGGGAAGAAACCATAATTGGGCTTTGCACATTTCCGTCCTTTGTAAGTCAGACTCGATGTCGAACGTGTTGATAGACACCGGTTCCGCCCTCAACGTGATGGCAAAAACTACCTTGGAAAGGTTGGCATACCGTGGCGCCCAGTTGAGGCCAAGTGCAGTGATGGTAAAAGCATTCGATGGATCTAGGAAGTCGGTGATTGGGGACATAGACTTGCCTATCACGGTGGGCCCACATACCTTCAAGGTTACATTCCAAGTCATGGACATCCAAGCTTCATACAGTTTCTTACTTGGACGACCGTGGATCCATGAGGCTGGAGCAGTGACCTCCACTCTTCATCAGAGACTAAAGTTTGTAAGTTGTGGAAAGCTGATAACGGTAATTGGTGAATCAGCCTTGTTGGTTAGTCATTTGTCTGCTTTCTCCTATATTGGTGCTGATGATGTAGAAGGAACTTCTTTTCAGGGGTTCTCTGCGGAAGGAGGAGCTGCTAAGAAAGGTGAGACTTGTATGGCCTCCTTGAAGGACGCCCGGAAGCTTGTACAAGATGGTAAAACAGGAGGCTGGGGTCAGTTGGTACAGCTGCCTGAGAACAAGCGGAAAGAGGGTCTCGGTTTCTCTACCAGTCAGTCGAGCGCCAGTTTCAAGCCAGTTGAGGGTATTTTTCACAGTGCTGGGTTTATTCATGCTCCACCTGAAACCAATGCTATCCTGGAAGATCAGTCGGAAGAGGTTGCACCTATCTTCGTCACACCTGGAGGAGCCTGTTGCAATTGGATCGCTGTGGATCTTCCTTCTGTGATGCATGTGTCTAAGTAATATGTTTGTCTACTTTTTCGTTTTTTAAGAAAACTCTTTTCGTCCTGCCCCAGACGAAAATGAACTCTTTTATTTTTATTTACTGCTTTTTCTGGAAAAAATGGTAATAGAAAAATCCCAAAAAAATTTTCATTCTCTTTTTTCTTTTTAAATCAATCAAATTCAAAGGTTTGCATTTACTCATTTACTAAAATCAATCATAAATCATGTGCAGACTGAACATACATAAGCCCGTTGAACACAGTGACCCTATGCTTCTGCCCAACTTTGAATCCCCTGTTTACGAGGCTATGGTAGAGGAGGATGGTGAGATTCCTGATGAGATCAGATGGATGTTAGAGCAAGAGAAAAAGATCATTCAGCCTCATGAGGAAGAATTAGAATTGATCAATCTGGGTACTGAGGAGGATAGAAAAGATATCAAGATTGGAGCGTCATTGGAAGTTACTGTCAAAGGAAAGGTAATTGAACTTCTCAGAGAGTATGCTGATATTTTTGCTTGGTCATACAAAGACATGCCAGGATTAGATCATGAAGTTGTAGAACATCGCTTGCCGTTGAAACCTGAGTGTCCTCCAGTCAAACAGAAGCTCAGAAGGTCACATCCTGATATGGCCCTCAAAATCAAAGAAGAAGTACGGAAGCAGATTGATGCAGGCTTTCTAGTTACATCCGAGTATCCTCAGTGGTTGGCCAACATTGTGCCTGTTCCGAAGAAAGATGGTAAGGTCCGAATGTGTGTTGATTACCGAGATTTGAACAAGGCAAGTCCGAAGGATGATTTCCCTCTACCTCATATTGATGTATTGGTTGATAGTACCGCTCAATGCAAAGTTTTCTCCTTCATGGATGGTTTCTCTGGTTACAATCAGATCAAGATGGCTCCTGAAGATAGAGAAAAGACATCTTTCATCACGCCGTGGGGCGCTTTCTGCTATGTAGTAATGCCATTTGGTTTGATAAATGCTGGTGCCACTTATCAGAGGGGTATGACCAAGATATTCCATGATATGATGCACAAAGAGATAGAAGTTTATGTGGATGATATGATTGTCAAGTCTGGTACTGAAGAAGAACATGTTGAGTATCTGTTGAAGATGTTCCAGCGGTTGAGAAAGTACAAGCTTCGTTTGAATCCTAATAAATGTACTTTCGGTGTCCGATCAGGGAAACTTTTGGGCTTCATTGTTAGTCAGAAGGGTATTGAAGTAGATCCCGACAAAGTCAGAGCCATCCGGGATATGCCCGTTCCAAAAACAGAGAAACAAGTCAGAGGTTTTCTCGGAAGACTGAATTATATCTCCAGGTTTATCTCTAATATGACTGCTACTTGTGGACCGATATTCAAGTTACTCCGCAAAGATCAAAGGATTGTTTGGACGGAAGATTGTCAGAAAGCCTTCGACAGTATCAAGGAGTATTTGCTAGAACCGCCAATTCTTGTCCCTCTAGTTGAAGGAAGACCGTTGATCATGTACTTGACTGTGTTAGAAGATTCCATGGGTTGTGTACTCGGACAGCAAGATGAAACTGGTAGAAAAGAGCATGCAATCTATTACTTAAGCAAGAAGTTCACAGATTGTGAATCCCGATACTCGGCACTTGAGAAGACTTGTTGTGCTTTAGCCTGGGCTACCAAACGTCTCCGGCACTATATGATCAATCATACCACTTGGTTGATATCCAAAATGGACCCAATCAAATACCTCCTAGAGAAGTCGTCGATATCAGGAAGAATTGCTCGTTGGCAGATGTTATTGGCCGAGTTTGATATTGAATACCATACTCAGAAAGCAATCAAAGGGAGTATCCTAGCAGATCACTTGGCTCATCAACCGGTTGAAGATTATCAACCTGTTAAGTTTGATTTCCCTGATGAAGAGGTCATGTATTTGAAGATGAAAGATTGTGATGAACCGTTGTTTGGTGAAGGTCCAGATCCTGAGTCTGAATGGGGTTTGATATTCGATGGGGCCGTTAATGCTTATGGCAATGGAGTTGGGGCAGTCCTTGTCACACCTGAGGGTACTCACATCCCTTTTACTGCAAGGCTACGATTTGATTGTACAAACAACATGGCAGAATATGAAGCTTGCATCATGGGCATTGAAGAAGCGATCAATATGAGGATTAAGAATATTGACATATGTGGAGATTCAGCCTTGGTGATTAATCAGATCAAAGGGAAATGGGAAACTCATCATGCTGGTCTGATCCCGTACAGAGATTATGCAAGACGGTTGTTAACTTTCTTTACCAAAGTGGAGTTGCGTCACATTCCCCGTGATGAGAATCAGATGGCAGATGCTTTGGCCACCTTGTCTTCGATGATCAAAGTAAATCGTCACAATGATGTGCCATTAATCAGTGTGCAGTTCCTTGAAAGGCCCGCTTATGTGTTTGCAGTTGAAGTACTTGCTGATGGTAAGCCATGGTTTCATGATATCAAGGTTTTCCTTCAAACTCAAGAGTATCTGCTTGGGGCATCTCACAAAGATAAGAGGACTTTGAGAAGACTGTCTGGTAATTTCTTCCTGAATGAAGATGTATTGTACAAAAGAAACTTTGATGCAATGTTGCTCAGGTGTGTGGAAGAACGTGAAGCGGATTTGTTGATGCATGAGATACATGAAGGTCCATTTGGCACTCCCTCCAGTGGACATGCAATGGCTAAGAAAGCATTGAGGGCAGGTTATTACTGGATAACGATGCAAAATGATTGTTATAATCATGCCAAGAAGTGTCACAAATGTCAGATCTATGCAGATAAGAGTCATGTACCACCATCTATGATCAATGTTATCTCTTCTCCGTGGCCTTTCTCCATGTGGGGCATTGATATGATCGGTCGGATTGAGCCAAAAGCTTCTAATGGACATCGTTTCATACTAGTGGCTATTGATTACTTCACCAAGTGGGTTGAAGCGGCATCCTTCGCCAATGTAACCAAGCAAGTAGTGGTTCGGTTCATCAAGAATAACATCATCTGCCGTTATGGTATTCCTAACAAGATCATCACGGATAATGGTACAAATTTGAACAACAACATGATGAAAGAATTGTGCGATGGTTTCAAGATTGAACATCACAACTCTTCACCATACAGACCTCAGATGAATGGTGCGGTTGAGGCTGCAAATAAGAATATCAAGAAGATTGTGCAAAAGATGGTGGTTACCTACAAAGATTGGCATGAGATGTTACCCTATGCTTTACATGGATATCGTACTTCAGTGCGTACTTCAACAGGGGCAACCCCTTTCTCTTTGGTATATGGTATGGAAGCAGTGCTCCCCGTGGAGGTGGAAATCCCATCTTTGAGAGTCTTGATGGAGGCTGAATTAACTGAAGCTGAGTGGTGCCAGAGTAGGTATGAGCAATTGAATTTGATTGAAGAGAAACGCATGACCGCTTTGTGTCACGGACAACTGTATCAATCAAGGATGAAACAAGCGTTTGACAAGAAGGTTCATCCCCGTGAATTCAAAGAAGGAGACCTTGTGATCAAGTGTATCAAATCTTTCCAACCGGATCCCAGGGGCAAGTGGTCTCCGAATTATGAAGGTCCTTATGTGGTCAAGAGAGCGTTCTCCGGTGGTGCTTTGATCCTTACAAATATGGATGGAGAAGATTTACCTCGTCCTGTGAATTCTGATGCAGTCAAGAAATACTTTGTCTAAAGATATATGAAAAGAACAGCTCGGTAGGTCGAAAACCCGAAAGGGCGGCCTAAACCAAAAAAGAGCGTCTCGGTAAGTCGAAAACCCGAAAGGGCGGCTTAGGCAAAAATTAGAGACACAAAAAAAAAAAAAAAAAAAAGAATTGAAAAAAGAGTTTATCCTGATAGGTCGAAAACCCGAAAGGGCGGCCTATGCAAAAGTTAAGGACTATGACAAAGTAACTACATCAGATCAAGCATCACCCAGTTGGGGCACCTTAGCTGTCAGAAATCCTCCGACACTAAAGCATCTAAACAGTGGTTCAAAGTTGTTAAGGAATGTAGTGGTTATTGTGTTCAATGTACCTTCCCATGTAATTACCATTTTCCAACTTTTGTAATCCGTGGAGCCATGCCTTTGGCCGGTTACCACCCTATCACATTAATTTGAGCCGGTGCCCCCTTTTGGAATTCTTGTTTATTCTATATGCAAAATTTTCTTCTTCCATTTTTAATGTCAATACTTGAAGTAAAAACTTTGAAAATTTCTTGTACTTTTAATGTTTTCTTTTGTAAAAAACAAAAAAATGACAAACATATTATCTGTAGGTTCATATATCATGGAAACATATGTCAACATCCATTCAAACACAGGTGAATTCAACAGAGTGGATCATAGTCTTGCAAAAAAAAAAAAGAAGCAAAAAGTAGCAAGATATAAGAAGAGAAAAGCTCGCTAAGTCGAAAACCCGAAAGGGCGGCTTAAGCCAAAAATGAGCGTCCCGGTGGATCGAAAACCCGAAAGGGCGGTCCAGGCAAAAATTAGGGACATACAAAAAAGAATATATTCCCGGTGGATTGAAAACCCGAAAGGGCGATCCAGGCAAAAGTTAGGGATTTCAAGAAGAAAAAAAAAAAAAAAAAAAAAAAAAAGAATACAAAAAAAGCAATGACTATGTGAAGCACGATTTTGAGAAGGTACTTTGGTTCAGTTCAGAAATGGCGACCTCAGCCAGGGTTTTTAGTGTTATGCGGTCCTTACCCAGTTTCAGTTTGGTTAACGGGTGGTACCTCGGTTGTGTTTTGATTCATCTCCATGTGATTTTATCCCCAGTGAAGAATGCTAAGTGTTGGTACTGTAATACCGGGTCACTATCATTATGACCTGCCCAATCTTGTCTCGTCAGTTTCACCAATATATTTTTCATGACATTCATTCATGCATACATATCATGCATACCGATATCATTCATATGCATTTTACCTATGTGTCGTACTCCATGTGTATCCAGTAAAATTTGTCATCATCAATGTGTTCATTTCGGTCTGTTTATCAGTTAAGTTTCGTTCAAGTGGCAGGTCTCACCTTTCATTTTTCCCCAGTATCTCGTTGAAGCATTTCGTACGAAGAGTACTTGTTTGTACCCGGTATTTTGTTTAACAAAGTTGCTTCAGTGATAGTAACGCATCACCAGTTTTACCCTTTCGTATGTTTGTCATTACCCTAGTAAAGGTAATTGACCATTTTACCCTTTCGCATGTTTGTCATTACCCTAGTAAAGGTAATTGACCATTTTACCCTTTCGCATGTTCGTCATTACCCCAGTAAAGGTAATTGACTGTTTTACCCTTCGTATGTTCGTCATTACCCCAGTAAAGGTAATTGACTGTTTTACCCTTCGTATGTTCGTCATTACCCCAGTAAAGGTAATTGACTGTTTTACCCTTTGTATGTTCGTCATTACCCCAGTAAAGGTAATTGACTGTTTTACCCTTCGTATGTTCGTCATTACCCCAGTAAAGGTAATTGACAGTTTTACCCTTTCGTATGTTCGTCATTACCCCAGTAAAGGTAATTGACCGTTTTATCCTTTCGTATGTTCGTCGTTACCCCAGTAAAGGTAATTGACAGTTTTACCCTTCGTATGTTCGTCGTTACCCCAGTAAAGGTAATTGACAGTTTTACCCCTTCGTATGTTCGTCGTTACCTCAGTAAAGGTAATTGACCGTTTTATCCCTTCGTATGTTTGTCGTTACCCCAGTAAAGGTAATTGACAATTTTACCCTTCGTATGTTCGTCGTTACCTCAGTAAAGGTAATTGACAGTTTTACCCTTTCGTATGTTCGTTGTTACCCCAGTAAAGGTAATGACCAGTATTTCTTTTCGTATGTTCGTCTTTACCCCTGTAAAGGTAATAGACATCCTTTTCTCCTCAGTAACACTTTATTTGGTCCTCGAGTTAGTGTTTTAGTCGTTATTGCATTCGTACTTGCATAACAGACAACTCATATCATTACATTCATAGAGCTTTCTCGATGTCTGAGTTGGTCAAAAATTGGTGTACTTGATATTTAAGTCTCTCCGACCCGTCGTTTCAAAAATATTCGTCTTTTTAAACCCTCGTGACGGAGAAACTTAAATAGGGGCATCTGTCGTACCCTAATTTTTGACCGATTCATTTTATTTTTATTCGTACGTCGATTGTTTTTTTCAGTCGTCCGTTCGCGCGCGAATTCCCGTAATATCTGCGTTTGATTCGTATTTTGCGGTCGCGATTATTTTTTTTCGTCGTTTATGTTTTAATGTTGCTCGCGTTTTAATTTCGTAATTTTTAAATCGCGTTTTGTGCGTTTTTTAGCGTAGCGTAACATTTACGTTCGTAAAGTTTATTTCATTCACGTCGTTGATTTATCGTTTTATTTAGCGTATTTAAGCCGCGTATTTCGGTCGTATCAGACGGAATTTCGGCAGAGAGGTATTTTAAAATACCTCATTTTTTTGGTTCCGACGGGACATTTTTTTATTTTATTATGTTGATTTTTCGTTTTTTATTTTATTATTTATTTAATTATTTATTTGTCCATTTATTTAAATCTGTTTTTTATTATTCATTTATCAGTTTTTATTATTTATTTTGGTCCTGGTCCACATGTCAATCCATCATTGGTTATGTCCAACTTTTCCCCCAAGTTTCCACCAGGGGTATTCTGGTCCTTTCCGCGCGTCAGATGATTAAGAGAGTGTATCAGAGTCAATCAAGGGGTCACAGTTTCCAAGACAGAAACAAAATTGAAAAAATCATAACAAGGAAAAATAGATCAAAAAGCCTCTTTTACCAAGAACACCAAGAACAAAAAAAATTTCAAAATGATTCTCAGTGGTTCATCAAGGAACCATCATCATTGAACCACTTTTCTCTGCAATTCAAGTGCGAGTTCATCACCATTCGGTGACAAACTCAAGCACGATCACAGAGAATCGGTGAGAGAGAAAAAAAAAATCCAAAACAGCAACAACAAATCCAAACCCTAGCCATCAAAAATCAGATTCGGCCAAACCAACAACACCCACACAAAAACCTCATTTTTTCGGCCAACAATAACAACAACAAACACAAATCCAACACGGCCAACCACAAATCCGAAAAAGGCAACACAAATCCAACATCAACAAAGGTCCGAAAAAGAAGAACACAAGGCAAGGCCGAATCAAACACAGTGTGAAACGAAGCCGAACCAACAACAACATTCCAAAACGGCAAGAACGAAATAAAACAAGAAGAAGAGGAAACCGGACGTGAAAAGAATCCAAAAAACGAAAGAAAGAACAAGTAGAGACGAACCGAAGTAAGGAATTTATTTTGTTTTTTTAGTTTTTATGATGAATTTTAATTCCTAGATCTAGGGCTTTGTGTTTGTTGTTTGGTCTTTTTGAGTTGATATTTGGACTTAGGGAGGTTAGAAGTAGTTGAAAGTGTAAAAAAAAATTGAAAAGGGGAGGTTTTGGCCTTTCCCGGCGGCGGCGCCACCACCCTAGGGTGGCCGGCCACCGCGCCGGAGTGTACAACCCCGCCGGAGAAGATGAATCTTCATATTCTCCGGCCAACCTTCATGTTTCGCCGGCCAGGTTTTTGAGAGGAAAGGGAGAGCAATGTTTTTTTTAGAGAGAGGGAAAGGTGAGAAAATGAAGAAAAACGGGTGAAAATCCCTTTTATATTCATTATGGGGAGCTGGGTGGGTCGACCCAGTACCCATACCCATGCCCAGCTCCAGTAACCCAAGCCCAGCCCCTTTGTTTCTACCCTTTTGCTTTCTGCACCCCCTGTTTTGCTGCCAGTTTTTGTTTCTTGGTGTAGTAATTTTGTTTAGGGATTTTCATGCATTCTCTTGCATTTATTTTTTTCCTTTCATACATATGATATTTGAATTAGGGTCTATGCATCATTAATTAGTGTTTTAAACCTTTACCTCATGCATTTTTAATTCATTTAATATTAAATTTCTATCTCACATAATGCTATTTGGACATTTTAAAATCTTTTATTTCTTTATCTTCAAAGTTACTTTCTATGTTTGTTTTATCTATTTATGTTTTATTATTTATTTGTGTTTGCATTTTATTATCCACCCTCTCATGCATTTTTTTCTATCATCTAGTTTATCATGATTGGTTTTAGTGAGCATAATAGAATATGTTATAATTTCATGCATTTGTTTTAATTAGTTAATTCATATGATGTTTAAACCATTTTTCATGTATTTTTTAATATCTTAATTTTAACATCATGCATATTTTTATTCTTATTTTTTGCTTAGTTCATAGTTAATTTTCCCCTTCATATAATTTTTTATTCATTTAAACCCTAAAAAAAAATTCATGCATTTTTGTTTCTTTTAATTTTGTTACTTTGCATTTAGGTTTATTTCATATGTTTGCATTTTAGTTTAAAATTGCATTTTTTAGTTTATAGAAGTAATCCTCATTAGAAACATTGCATACATATTTAAATTACTTGTCATTTATTTTGTTTTATTATCGGCTTAGTGTGTATAATTAGGGATTTGATGTAATTTATTTTCGCGTTTTCTTCTCTTTCAAGACCATAGAATGTATCTAGGATATGTAATATGTAATCGGCACACGCACTGACACGCGCACCGACACACCACTTTATTTATCGCTTTACGCTATTTTATTTTTATTCCGCCGTTATGCGATTTCGTCGTTAGTTTTAGAAAAATATTTTCTTCAAAAAAGTCAATCAAGTCAAACTCAATTTTATTTTAAGTAAACCTTGGTATGTAATCCAAGTGATTTTCTTTTTATTTTCCTTAATCAAATGTTAATTAATCTAATATCCACATTAGACATGGATTTCGTACATTTAAAAGTAACCAACTTCATCGTATTTTCTTCTTATGCCTTGAGGCCTCTCATCTCTTCTTAAAACCTTTCTTTCAAAAATGTTAAAATCAATTCAACTCATCAAATAAGTTCTTAAGCCGAACTACTTGATTTTGATCCCGAGTTATTTGGGTAAGTAGGCAAAGGGTTCCGACTCTTCCAAATCAATAAAAATAACCAAAAACATGCTTCTTCTTTCTCCCTTCTTTCACTTTAACTCTTAACTTTTTTAATATAAGTAAAATCAATTTAGCGCAAGATTAGAGAATAGGTAGAAGGTTCCTATGGAATACTATAGTCGGTTAGGGTGCTTAACACCTTCCCCAATCGAAACCAACCTCCGAATCCAAGGTCTTAAGGGTTTTTACTCACTTTTTCCCTTCCCGCGAATAAAAGTTGAGAGTTCAATGATTCAAGGTTCGAATCTAATCAATGATTTTGACACCCGAAAATCACGAGCACAAAAGCAAGAGCAAGGTATTCAGGACTTTTGTAGTCACTGATCTCCTACCTGCAAAATAAGGCTCATGTACATTCAGAAAAAAGCCATATATAAACCTCAAGTTGCAAACATTTTTCCTGTTAATTAAGCATCCAAATTCTCTATCCTAATCAGCCAAGCCAAAATAATCCATTCTCTATAGTACCATTAACTAGCCCATGACCACGTGCATGACATCTTGGAGGTCGCAGAACTGTGACAAAGGGGGTTTACTATGATTAAAGTTGGTGCGTTGTTTGGATATCCATTAATCTGTACTGTAGTACAAGTAAAGATATTTTATCACATGTTGAGGGTGAATGACCAAAAACGTGTAATCTACTATGTTGTTTTTGGCATGGTCTTATATTTAATGCAGTAGATTAAGGCGTGCATTTTCCTTATCTTATATTGTTATGTTATTCATGTTGTCTATTTAGCATATCTCACTTCTAACATATTAAAACAAAAATAGGTGCATGTTGGAACAAATGGGTTTAACAATACCACTTTTAGTTTTGATGATAACAAGGTATTAAAAATTGTCAATTGGATATGCTAATATTTGTTCAAGTATGCAGGATTTCAGTCAATGTTTTTAATCTTAGAAAGCATCTGTAAGAACAAATGAAGACCAAAATCCTAAAGAAGCTTGTTGCAAGTGATTTTGAAGACTTGAAGAGCCTGAAGAATCATCAGAAGCTGTTTTGAGAGGTTCTGAAGACGAAAAGAGTCTGAAGAAGTCGCCTCGAAGAAGGACAAGACTTGGAGAGTCTAAAGAAGTTGTTTCAAAGAAGTGTAAAACAAGAGGTTCTGAAGAACATAGAGAGTCTGAAGGAGTTGAAGAGAGTCTGAAGCTCAACAAAGTCTATAAGTTCTACAGAGAGTCTGAAGATTGCAACTTAAGGATTTGTTTCTATGAATCTCTAAAGCCATTTCGACTACAAAGAAACGATCCACATGGAGTAACGGCTACTATCAAGTCAACTTAAGCATGGGATGCTTTGCAACAAAGAATGCAGGAAAAGGACAGAGTATTGTGTACGAACCCTACTTCCACTACTCCACTACCTTGTACAATTGGCAGTTGTGTCTACTGGTATTACCGCTTCAAATGGAATGGAATTCAAAATATGTATTGAAGGACGATTACCATATAAAGCAACAGATCAACAATATTTGATCAAGCTTCTAGATGACTCTGTGATGTGCTGGATTGTCTCAACGTCTCTCTACAACGTCTATATAAAGGAATGAAAACTTGGAGAATAGACTACTGACTCTGAATGAACTATTGAGCTATTACGCTATTTTGCTATTCTCCCTGAGTCAAACAAACACATCAACAACTTAGAGAATTCTTACAAACTTGTTTATCCTAGAATTTCTAAGTGTTACAAAAAACAGAGTCTTATTGTTTTTATTTGGAACACCACTGATTGTATATCAAGTGTTCAAACTCTCTTTCAATTTTATGTAAATTGTGTAGAAGTCTCTTGCTTGCGTGCTTGAGCATTTGAAGTCTCTTGGGTGTGTCCTTGAGCAAAGAAGTCTCTTGCTTGTGTGCTTGAGCATTGGAAGTCTCTTATTGTGTGTTTAGGCAACTTGTAATTGTTTATTACATTTTAGTGAACTCTCCTTGGAAGTGCAAGGGGGACAGGACTACTTCCGGTTTGTGGAAGGAACCTCTATAATTGCTTGTGTTCTCTATTTCCCTTATCTCTTTACATTTTCCGCTGCAACAGACTCTGAGTTTCCATCAGGTTGTTCAGACTCTGATCCTGGAAAACAGATTCAATCTTTTTAAGAGACGCGAAAAAGTCAACACAATTCAACCCCCTTCTTGTGTTTTTCTCACCTTCAGTTGGTATCAGAGATCTGGCTATGTTGTTATAACACTTAACCATGTGACAGAAAAGATCCAGATAAAAACATGTCTTCTGGTGAACCTACAATTTATGGTGCTAGTGCTGCTGCTACTATACCTTATGACTATGGATCCAGTAACAGTTACAAGAAAGCTGATTCTGGAAAAATTCCTAAATTCAATGGTGATCCTGAGGAATTTTCATGGTGGAAAACCTACTTCTACTGCTATGTCATGGGTCTTGATGAAGAACTTTGGGACATACTAGAAGATGGTGTTGGTGACTTAGAACTTGATGATGAAGGAGCTGCTCTTGACAGAAAGATACACACTGCTGCTCAGAAGAAAAGTTAATAGAAGCATCACGTAATCAGAGGAGCATTTGTCACAGCCATTCCCAAATCTGAATACATGAAGATGAGTGACAAGTCTGCTGCAAAAGCTATGTTTGCCTCTCTCTGTGGTAACTATATGAAGGTAGCAAGAAAGTAAGAGAAGCAAAAGCCTTTTTGTTAGTTCATTAGTATAAAATGTTCAAAATGAAAGAGGTTGAAAGTTTGAGCAGATGTACTCAAGATTTCAGACTCTAGTATCTGCAGTTCAGATACTGAAGAAGAGCTACATAGCCTCTGATCACGTGAACAAGATTCTGAGAGGTCTACCCTAAGATGGAGACCTAAGGTAACTGCCATTGAGGAAGCTAAGGTTCTTAACATCCTATGTGTTGAAGATCTTGTAAGTTCCCTCAAGGTTCATGAGTTAACTCTTAATGAACATGATAAAGGTGAGAAAAACACAAGAAGGGGGGGTTGAATTTGTTGGAACAAAGGTGTTCAGCAATACCACACTTTGAGTTTTGATGATAACAAGGTATTAAAAAGTTGTCAATTGGATATTTCTAATATTTGTTTAAAAGTATGCAGGATATCAATCAAGATTTATATCTTAGAAAGTATTCTGTTTGAACAATGTTAAAGAGCAAAAAATCCAAAGAAGCTTGTTGCTTGTGATTCTGTATCGAAGAGAGTCTGAAGACTGTACCGAAGAAAGTCTGAAGACTGTACCGAAGAGAGTCTGAAGCCCGAAATCTGAAAATCTGCTAACAAGGATTTCTACAAGCATTGCGATGAAAAAGAAACTCTCATTTGGAGTAACGGCTAGCCTCAAAGTCAACTTGAGCGTGGGAAGCACAACGACAAAGAAGGCAGGCCAGTACAGAGTACGTTGTACGAACTCTGTTTCCACTACTCCACTACCTCGTACAGTTTGGCAACTGTGTCTACCGGTATTAATCTTCAAAGGGAATGAAATTCAAATTATGCAATTGAAGGACTATTACCATATCAAGCAACAGATTAACAACTATTGATCAAGCTTCAGAAATCATCCTGATGTGATGGATGACTCAACGTCTCTTTCCTACGCCTATATAAAGGATAAAAGACTTGAAGAATTGTTGGACTCTACAACTAGAAAAATTACACTGCGTTGCTTTCGTATTCAACTGAGTCTTAACAAAAACACATCAACAACTTAGATTATTCTTACAAACAGAGTATTCTAGAATTTCTAAGTTAATAGAAACACGTTTGATTGTTGTCAAGTGTTTCAACTCTATTCAATTTTCTGTAATTGTGTAAGAAGTCTCTTGCTTGTGTGCTTGAGCAAAGAAGTCTCTTGGCTGCGTCCTTGAGCAAGGAAGTCTCTTAGTTGTGTCTTTGATCATTGGAAGTCTCTTGCCTGCGTGCTTGAGCATTGGAAGTCTCTTACTGTGTGTTTGAGCAACTTGTAATTGATATTACATTTTAGTGAACTCTCCTTGGAAGTACAAGGGGGACAAGACTACTTCCGGTTTGTGGAAGGAACCTATATAATTGCTTGTGTTCTCTCTTCTCTCTAACTCTTGATTATTCCGCTGCATCATAACCTAATCTCCCATCAGACTCTGATCCCATTCAGACTCTGAGTTTAAAGGAATTAGATTCTCACTTTTCACGAGCTGCGAAAAGCTAACACAATTCAACCCCCCCTTCTTGTGTTTTTCTCACCTTCAGAATTGTGTTAACTTTTTCGCAACTCTTGAAGTGAGAGAATGTGTTTTCCAGGATCAGAGTTTGAATGGATTCAGAACCTGATGGAAGATCAGAGTCTGTTGCAGCGGAAATAAACAAGAGATAAAGGAAAGAGAGAACACAAGCAATTATACAGGTTCCTTCCACAAACCGGAAGTAGTCCTGTCCCCCTTGCACTTCCAAGGAGAGTTCCACTAAAATGTAATTACAATTACAAGTTGCTCAAATATATAGCAAGAGACTTCCAATGCTCAAGCACGCAGGAAAGAGACTTCCAATGCTCAAAGACACAACTAAGAGACTTCTTTGCTCAAGGACACAGCCAAGAGACTTCTGACACAATTTACAGAAAATTGAATAGAGTTAGATCACTTGATAAACAATCAAATGTGTTCCAAATACAAAACAAAGGGACTCTGTTTTTCTGATTAACTTAGAAATTCTAGGATACACAGTTTGTAAGAATTTGCTAAGTTGCTGCTGTGTTTTTGGCTTGACTCTGAGAGAATACAATAGCTTTGATAGCGTAGTTTTTCAGTTGTAGAGTCCAACATATTCTTCAAGTCTTCTATCCTTTATATAGGCGTTGGAAAGAGACGTTGAGACAATCCAGCACATCACAAAGTTTTCTGGAAGCTTGATCAATAGTTGATGATCCGTTGCTTGATATGGTAATAGTCCTTCAAATGCATATTTTAAATCTCATTCCTTTTGAAGCGAAATACCGGTAAACACAATAGCCAAATTGTACGAGGTAGTGGAGTAGTGGAAATAGAGTTCGTACAAAAGTACTCTGCCCTATTATGCATTCTTTGTCGTTGAGCATTTCTTGCTCAAGTTGACTTTGAAGCTAGCCGTTACTCCAAATGAACGTTTCTTATGCATCGAAATGCCTTCAGAAATCCTTCTAAGCAAATCTTCAATTTGCAGTCTTCAGATTCTGACTCTCTTCTGACTCTCTTCAGAACTTTAGACTCTGGTGGGCTTCAGACTCTCTTCAGAACTTCAGACACTCTTCGATCTTTAGATTCTCTGAGTCTTCAGGACCTCTCGAAACAGCTTCTGATGATTCTTCAGACTCACTAGTACTTCAGAATCACAAGCAACAAGCTTCTCTAGAATCTTGCTCTTAATTTGTTCTAACAGAATACTTTCTAAGATTGAAATCTTGATTAAGATCCTGCACACTTAAACAAATATTAGCATATCCAATTGACAACTTTTAATACCTTGTTATCATCAAAACTCAAAAGTGGTATTGCTGAACACCCTTGTTCCAACAATCTCCCCCTTTTTGATGATGACAAACATAAGTATTTAAAAAGGTCAATTGTTGTTAATCTAATTAACAAGTTGACTAATGGGTCTGAGGTTTGTAAGCTCTGACTCCCCCTGAGTCAGATAGTCTTTAAGGTGAGGTTTGTAAGAAACCCCTAATTCCCCTAAGTTATGAGAGAATATTCTTTTTAAATTAAATTGCAAGAATTTAATTTAAGGGGCTCAGAATCTAACGAATTACATATCGCAACTTCCTTTTTCTTCAGACTTAGCATGAATAAAGTATAAAAATACTTATTGTTCTTTCTCCCCCTTTTTGTTATTAACAAAAAGTCCTTTTTGTTATTAACAAAAAGTGTAAGTTCAGTTTGTAACCTAAGAGGGGGGGTGAATTAGGTTTCTAGCAATATTGGTTAATTTTTCTTAGTTTAGCGTTGTTGATAATTTTTCCGGTAAATAATGATGAAGGTATGAATGCGGAAAAATAAAAGAGTAAGGGAAGAAGAAATAACACAAGAGAGTTATAGTGGTTCCCCTCTAAACCTTAGGGTACTCCACTCCCTTCACACCCCGCGAAGGATTTCACTATGTAAAGAATCTTTGTTACAAAGCAACCTTAATCCCAAAGGCCCCCTAACAATATTTCTCTACACACCAAGATAGCACCCCCCTATCTTTTACAACAAGAATCTTCACCAAACCTATGATGAAATTCTCACAAAGAAACAAGATAGCACTCCACTATCTTTTACAACAATTCCCACCAACAAATGATGAGAAACTTTACAACAATGTAATTGAAGAATATCAAATGTGTATGGCTGTATAATCTTATCAATATCACTCTTAAACAAATGGACTTAGTGCTCAGAAAACCTTTTAATGAATGTTAAAGTGTGGGCAAAGTTTTCCAAACAATTTGAATAAAAGTTTGAAAGCAAGTGATATTGAAAATGTCAATTGAGATAATGAAAGTTGTTGTGTATAAAATGTTTTGATTCTCAATTGAATTTATAGAGGCTAAAAAGATGTTTATGAAGCAACACTACTTTTCAAAAAGTTTTGTCAATGAATAGACACATATTTAAAATGACACCTATTCATAAACAATTTGAATGAAAAGACATGGCAGGTACAATTTAAATTCCAATCATAATGCATAGTTAGACCATGCTGAAATTATTCATGCAAAAACCATATTTTTAATGGTACATTTAATAATGCAATTTTCATAATAAAATATGGTTTTTCTGGTAAAAAATATTTTCATGCAAAATCACATTTATATTATAATCATTGTGAGTGTGTGATTTATTTTTAAGAGAGCTTTAGGCATTGCTTCATATGCAGACTTAGAAAAATGTTTGTAATTATTTTCTGAGCATTCTAAGTTGTTCCATAATTAAAGAATAATAAATGAAAAGATAAATGTCATACTTACAAAGAGTATAACCAAGAAGCCTAGGCATTAATCTTTATTCTTAATCTTCATCTTGTGCCTCCATATAATTTTTCTTCTTTTGTGATGTGAGTTTGTTGTCATCAAAACCCAGCCAAGTCTATGAAGGAAATCTTCTTCACAATCTCCCCCTTTTTGATGATGACAAACCATATCCTTTTGACAATGTTTGCTCAATGAAACTCCCCCTATCTTGTATGTCTCCCCCTTTGGTTTGCAATTTGATAACCTGAAACAGTTTAAGCACAAAACACAAACATACACTTTCTCCCCCTTTTGACATCATCAAAAAGAAGAAAAAGGGTAAAATCCAAAGGGTCGTAATATAAGGGAAATAATAAACGTTATATAAAAACAATTTATCTTCTTCACAATTATGCACATTATTTTGTACACATGATAAGAGATCGTTAATACTAAATATAATACGTCCTTGCTCTAAACAACAAAATTATCTTCAAAGCATGCACTTGTGATATATGACAATTTATAGTCACTCCTTTTATAACAAAGCAACCTATTCACATGCTTTATAAACAGAACATATCAATTTAGCTACAAAATTTTAGCGACCAAAAATACGAGTTTACGCCTCAAATAAATCATTGTACCATTTTTTTTTTTAACAAATATAAGACATAATAGTTTCTCTAAATGCATTCCTTTTAACTATCAAATTTTTAATCTTAAAACTTTGTATGTATAAAATGGCACGTGCATTCTTGAAAATGATTTCCAATTCATATAAAACTTATTTTCAAAGTCCAAAGAAACAACTTTCATGTATGCAAATAATTTTCATGATAATTAAATGTGTACCTTTCACCGTAGTCAAAATAATTTCGTACACGCGTGTTCATCTCTTTGAAGTTGTAGCCATTATTTAACCACAAATCAACCCATATCATGTGGTCTTGTATCTTGAAAACCAATCCTAATTTGAGAAGATTTGCATATGGTCTTCAAGTACCTACAAAATAATTAATAGAACTTTCTAGGTACCCATTTTTCTTTTGGGTCCTTGTGGGTTAATACCTTTCTTTATCCAAATATACTCACCATAAGGAACACCAAAGTTTCTTATGTAGCAAGTATTTGGAGTATGCCCTTTTATGTTGCAATAAAAACATGTTAAATTAAGAACTTGATGTGAACCAAAATTATTTCCTTTAGAGAAATTATTCTTAACATTTGAATTATTTTTCTTAAAAGAATTGTTAGAATAATTTCTTCTTTTAAAATTAATTCTTTGATTCACATTCTTGGAAGAATTAACAACATGCATTTTCTTGGTTTCTATGTTGTTGGGATTTGTGCTTGCTTTAACAAAGACCGTTTTATTGGTGTTTGGTTTATCAAATTTAGAAAAACCAAGCCCGGTTTTGTTGTTTGAATATCTTTGTCGGCTTAGCACATCTTCCAAACTGTTGTGACCTTTTTCAAAATTTTTGATTGCTTGATTTAATTGAGCAATTGTTGTTTGATGTTCTTTACATTTATTACATGAAGAACCTTTAACCTTTTCTAATTCTTCTTGTGCATCAAAAACTTTTCTTTCTAGAGATACATTTTGTTTCTTTTGCTTTGCACAAGTTTTAGAAAGATTAATGAATTCTTCAAACAATTCATCAAATGCATTTTGTAATTCTTCATAAGAAGGTTTAAAATTTAATTCAGAATCACTTACCTCTTGTTCATCATCAGAGTGGTGTGACGCCATTAATGTTAAATTTGCATATTCGTCATCCTCTGATTCTGAAGATGAACTTATATCGTTGTCCTCCCAAGCAATATACGCCCTCCTTGGCTTGAAATCTTTCTTGCCTTTCTGACTACTCTTCTTTGCAAGGGTTGGACAGTCTGCCTTCACATGTCCCTCTTTTCCACATTCAAAGCATGTGAAACTTTGACTTGATGTAGAAACATCTTTCTTCTTGTGAAACTTTCTTTTATTTCCAAATTTAAAGTTTTTATCCTTTTGGAGGAATTTACCTAATTTCTTCACAAGAACATTGATGTTTTCATCATCATCGGTGCTATCATCTTGTTGGAGAACGCTGGATTCTGCCTTCAATGAAATATTCTTATGTTTCTTTACTCCTTCTTCATGTTGTTCTAGTCTTGCAAGTTCAATTTCATGCTCTTGTAATTTTCCAAAAATTGCTGCCAACGACATGTTTGAAAGACTTTTCTTTTCAGATATGGCTGTTACTTTTGGTTGCCATTCCCTTGTTAGTGACCTGAGAATCTTCAAGTTTATTTCATTGTTGGACAAGGTTTTTCCAAGGGCTGCAAGATGATTGATAAGATGTGAAAATCTCTTCTGCATGTCTAGAATCTTTTCTCCTGGTTGCATTCTAAACATCTCGTACTCTTGAGAGAGGGTATTCAATCTGGAACGTTTTACTTCTTCTGTTCCTTCATGTGTTGTTTCCAAAGTGTCCCAGATTTCTTTGGCCGTTGTGCAGTTAGAAATTCTGAAAAACTCATCCATCCCAAGAGAGGATTGAAGAATGTTCTTTGCCTTTTTGTCAAATAACCTTTTTTTTCGGTCATCATCATCCCATGATGTTTGTGGTTTGATACCTATCACACCATTCACATTTGTAGTGGGAACATAAGGACCATTCTGGACAGCATCCCAAATTTCTTCACCTTGGGGTTCTAGATACGTTGTCATCCTAATTTTCCAGAAATCATAATGATCTCCGGTGAAACATGGTGGTCGGTTTGAATTAGGACCTTCTGCTAGAAATGGTTTAGCGGAAGCCATTTTCTGGATCAAAGAAGCAAGTTATCTTTACTCTTGCTCTGATGCCAATTGTAAGTTCAGTTTGTAACCTAAGAGGGGGGGTGAATTAGGTTTCTAGCAATATTGGTTAATTTTTCTTAGTTTAGCGTTGTTGATAATTTTTCCGGTAAATAATGATGAAGGTATGAATGCGGAAAAATAAAAGAGTAAGGGAAGAAGAAATAACACAAGAGAGTTATAGTGGTTCCCCTCTAAACCTTAGGGTACTCCACTCCCTTCACACCCCGCGAAGGATTTCACTATGTAAAGAATCTTTGTTACAAAGCAACCTTAATCCCAAAGGCCCCCTAACAATATTTCTCTACACACCAAGATAGCACCCCCCTATCTTTTACAACAAGAATCTTCACCAAACCTATGATGAAATTCTCACAAAGAAACAAGATAGCACTCCACTATCTTTTACAACAATTCCCACCAACAAATGATGAGAAACTTTACAACAATGTAATTGAAGAATATCAAATGTGTATGGCTGTATAATCTTATCAATATCACTCTTAAACAAATGGACTTAGTGCTCAGAAAACCTTTTAATGAATGTTAAAGTGTGGGCAAAGTTTTCCAAACAATTTGAATAAAAGTTTGAAAGCAAGTGATATTGAAAATGTCAATTGAGATAATGAAAGTTGTTGTGTATAAAATGTTTTGATTCTCAATTGAATTTATAGAGGCTAAAAAGATGTTTATGAAGCAACACTACTTTTCAAAAAGTTTTGTCAATGAATAGACACATATTTAAAATGACACCTATTCATAAACAATTTGAATGAAAAGACATGGCAGGTACAATTTAAATTCCAATCATAATGCATAGTTAGACCATGCTGAAATTATTCATGCAAAAACCATATTTTTAATGGTACATTTAATAATGCAATTTTCATAATAAAATATGGTTTTTCTGGTAAAAAATATTTTCATGCAAAATCACATTTATATTATAATCATTGTGAGTGTGTGATTTATTTTTAAGAGAGCTTTAGGCATTGCTTCATATGCAGACTTAGAAAAATGTTTGTAATTATTTTCTGAGCATTCTAAGTTGTTCCATAATTAAAGAATAATAAATGAAAAGATAAATGTCATACTTACAAAGAGTATAACCAAGAAGCCTAGGCATTAATCTTTATTCTTAATCTTCATCTTGTGCCTCCATATAATTTTTCTTCTTTTGTGATGTGAGTTTGTTGTCATCAAAACCCAGCCAAGTCTATGAAGGAAATCTTCTTCACAAAAAGGTTTAAAGACAAGTTTCTCCCCCTTTTTACAAGACTCCAAATGAGGGAAAACATTTTTAGAGAAAAATCGAAGAGATGATTCAGAGCAAAAAACTTGTTAGAGTCTGTTTTTAAAACACATGATATATCAGAAGCACAAATAGACAGAAGTTAAAAACTATCCAGAAGCAAAGATTCAGAAGCTAAAATTCATTAAAGAGTAAAATTCCTGAAGCAAAAGAATATAAGCAGTAAAAATACAAGCAAAACAAAAGAAAACACTAGGTGTGCAACTAAGGCTGGTTTTGTTTGGCAATGTGATCCATCAATTTCTTTAGATCCTCTGCTTGTTTCTTGACCATTTCCTCAAGAGCTCTTGTTCTCTTAAGATGAGCTTCTCTTTCAGCTCTAGATTCTTCTTGAACCTTATGAAGCTTCTTCTTCAGGGTCTCATACACCATTGACTCCCTTGGATTGTATTGATCAGATTCAAAGTATGGTTTGTTATCCAATGCCAAAACAGGAGCCTTCTTCTTAGCCTTTCCTTCCTTAGCTTTCTTGATTTCTTCCATATGCTTGGCAAGAACAACAACTTATTCTTTTGCTGCAGCCTTCTGAATTTTTGTGACAAAGTCCACAAATTCATTCTTCACAGTAGAGAATTTATCCTCATAACTAACATTGAGGATCGGAACAAATCTTAGCTCAATAATTTCCTTGAGCTTTGAGCTTGATATTCTATAAAACTCATCTATTCTCAACGAATCAAAGAGGTTGGGAAGTATTTGAGTTTGGGTTGGCTCAGTAGAAGTGGATGGTTCAGATGTTATGGTTGTTTGTAAGGTTTCAGAAGTTATGGTTTAAGGTTGTTGAAGTGGTTCAACAATTGATTCAGAAACAGCCTCTGCAACAGATTCTGTTACAAGTTCTGGGTCAGGAATGACATCAGATTCTTGCACCAGAGTCTCAGACACTGGTTCCTTTTCAGTTACAGTTTCTGGTTCATTTGTAGATTCTGGTTGAGTTTCTGATTCTGGTTGAGGTACAGATTCTGGTTTTGATACAGATTCTGTATTCTTGGTTGTTTTGGATTTAGCAGGGGTCTTAGGAAATTCTCCTCCTAGGTGTTTCTCAAGAGAATCTAGGGTATCAGGAGAGCATATTTGAGTTGTTTCTTGTTGGAAAGAAGGTTGAAGAGATTGGATGGGTTCTTCAGGTTCTTTAGTAGGCTGAATTACCTGAAGTGGTTTAAGAAAAAATGGTTGCGTAGGATAGTCAGATGGAAAGGTTTGAGACACTGTGATGGTGTCTTGGATAACCCTGTCAGTAGTTGAATCAATATATTCGCCTATTCTTAAGTCAAGAGGGTCATAAGATGTGATTGGTGAGGGGGTCTTTTTGCGAAGAGATGGAATGGCTGTTCTGAGGGGGGGTATTATCTGATTCAGTTTCAGATGAGGATGGTGACTCTTGAATCGTTGAAGATTACCTGAGACAATAAACAAAGCAGATCCTGATTAGTCAGCTTCTGCAAGGTTAGCAGGTCCTTTCTGCTTCAGAGCTGCTGCAAGCAACTTAGCTGCTTCCTTTACAGTCTCATCTCTTAGTTCCTCAGTCCCAACTTCTGCTGCCATAGCCGTGCCAGCAGCATGTTCATCTTCCACCATATATACTGAAGTACCTATCTTCTGTGCTAGATCCTCAGCCATAGGAACAACTTCTTTCTTCCTTTTCTTGATTTGACTTTCTTCTTCAGCAAACTCAGCATCAAGAAAATCCTTAACTTCCTTCTCAAGCCTCTTCTGATTCCTATCACCTTTGCCTCTCTTGGCTTTCTTCTCATCCTTGGTTTTCTGTTCATCCTTGGTTTTCTTCACCCTCTCCTTAATTTCCTTGGATGCAAGAGCAGCAGTTTGAGGCACAGGAGCTATGGTCTCAGAAGCACCAATAGTCACTCCTGGTAGAGCTGCTGACTTAGACTTCTTCTTCTTCTTAGGAGGTTCTTGCTTCTCTTCCTCCTCTTCTTGAATGACCTCCGTAGTCCTTTTGCCTTTGACCTTAAGAGGACCTCCGCCTAGAGACTCAGGAATAACATAATAGTTGATTATTCTACCAGTCTCATTGTAGTGATGCACTGCGAATCTAGCAAGGACCTCAGGATTGTCTTCCTTGGAAATTGGAGGGAAGTCTATCATCAGGTCAGATTGAACAGAAGACTCATTCATATCTTCATCAGAAGGTATATAATTCTTGACAATCTTCATGTATTGAAGAGTCTTGCCATTTATGATCCTCCCTGTTACTGTTCCAAGTTGAGCATCAGACACTACTCCAGATTCTGTTAGGACCTTCAAGAGTCCTCCTTGATACAGAATCTCAGAAAGCAATCTCCCATAAGGAACTTGTCTTCTGGATTTGCTTTGGCCTTCCTTGATAGCCCAGCAGATGTGGTGCATCACATATCTTGGAAAGTTGATTTTTTGCTTGTTGATCAAAAAGAATAGAAGCACCTTGTGATCAACTGAAAGAGTGTCAGTACCTCCACCTTTCTGAAGCAGACTGTCTGATATGATCTTCAAAAGCACCCTATAATCCTGGTGCATATCCACTAGCTTATTTGAAGCTATTCCATCAAATAAGAACTTGTTGCAGATGTTCGCCTATTCACTCTGCTTGTTGACGTTCCATTGAAATTTTCCAATGTTGGTCACCCTGCAAGCCCTAGCAACAATTTCCTCATTGATGAGGATTGGAATGCCCATCACTGCAAATCTAACTTCTAAACCGTTGTAAGGTTTCAGACCCATTTCTTTTCTGGTTTTACCAACGAGTGAAGGGTTGTTCAAGATTGCAGTAGTTTCTTCTAGAGTGGCTTTATCCTTGTCGTAGACCTCCGCTCTAACCCAGAGATCTCTTACCAGTTCCTGATATGTTGGTCCATTCAACATACCGAAATAACTCATCATCCCTTGTGATAGAAAATGTGTTGAGACGTCAACTCCATGCTTCAACAAAGATCCAAAATCTACTGGAGATTCAACTTGAACTTCCAAAGTTTCTTTAATGATGTTCATCGTCTTAGGTTTGATGACATAGGATTGTCCAGTTTTGATGATCACACCGAATTAAACTGATTCACTTGCCATTTTAGAGTTCTAGGTTTGAGTTTGTGAAAAGAGTTTTTCAGAGAGTAAAAACGAGAGAGAACAATTCAGAAAATGTAAAGTGTAGAAAGTGAAGTGGGTTGTGTGTGATTGCTATTTATACGAAAAGTTGAAAACATTTGAAATGAAAAAAGGGGACAAACAAACATAAGCATTTAAGACAAATAAGCATGCAGCCGTAAAAGTGTTGGGAAGACGCAGGGATTACTTGTTAAAAGGAATAAAATCATTTCCTTTTGAGTTTCTACCCAATACAGACAGACCACGTCTGAGAACCTAAAAAGTAACTGTCAACGTAGTGGGACAGGTGTTACTGAACTCATCAGTCACCCTTCCACTAATACAAGCTTCTTCAGAGTCTAAGTTTCCTTAACAGAGTCTGAGTGTCTTTAAAAGCTTATATTCCACAGAGTCTCCAAGAGAGAGTCTGATACTCAATTAGCTTCTGAGTAACTTTCATAATCTGAATTCTGTCTTCAAAAGCACACATTACACAGACATAACACATGTTCAAATTTTTCTTTATAAAATCGAATCTCTCAACAGTTAAACGTTTAATAAATATATCAGCCCATTGATGATCAGTATCAATGAATTGAATATCTAAAATTCCTTTTTGAACATAGTCTCTAATAAAATGATGTTTAATCTCAATGTGCTTTGCTCTTGAATGCAGAATTGGATTCTTAGATAAACATATAACAATTGTATTATCACAATAAATTGGGATACAATTTTCAGTTATTTGAAAATCCTCAAGCTGATGTTTCATCCAGAGTAGTTATGTACAACAACTAGCAGCCGAGATGTATTCTGCTTCTGCTGTAGACAAAGCAATTGTTGCTTGCCTCTTGCTAGCCCAGGATATCAGATTCTCTCCCAGAAATTGACAATTGCCACTGGTTGATTTTCTTTCAATCATGTCTCCAGCATAGTCAGCATCATAGAATCCAACTAACTTATAATCTGAAGATTTCTTATACAGAAGTCCAAGATTAGTAGTTCCTTTCAGATATCTAAAGATTCTTTTAATAGTAGTTAAGTGAGACTCTCTAGGATCTGATTGGAACCTTGCACACAGACATACATTGAATAAAATATCTGGTCTGGATGCAGTTAGGTATAACAAAGAACCTATCATACCTCTATATAGCTTCTGATCAACTTTGGTTCCTTGATCTTCTTTGCTCAGAGTGCAGGTTGGATGCATTGGAGTGTTCATTTCCTTGCAGTCGTCAAGATTCAACTTCTTCAGGAGCACTTTAGTGTATTTGGACTGATGAACATAGACTCCATCTTTGCATTGGTTGATTTGAATTCCCAAAAAAAACTTCAATTCTCCCATCATGCACATTTCAAATTCATCCTGCATTGCCTTAGAGAACTCTTTGCAAATCTGAACTATAAGAATGTCCTTCTTTAGAGTCTTTCTGAATAGTGTAGTATCAACTTGTTGATAACACGTAAAATGCACTATTATTTTGACTCGACTTACACATTTTTTGATTTTGATTTTATAAATTTTTGCCATGTTACGTTGGTATTGTGTGTCTATTTCAGGTATTTATCTGTTAACGGTCTCCGCGCGTCAAAATGATGAAATTTGGCGAAAAAAGGAAAGAAAGGGTAAAAAGGGGAAATAAAAGGTTTAAAAGTCTGAAGTTAGTGGGAAGTAAAAGTCAGACCAAATCTTTCCCCACGTTTCAGAAGCAGTTTGTCCACTTCCTCCATTTTCTCCACTACTTGGAGCATGATCAGAAGCACTTGAGAAGAGATTTTTGCCTATAAATAGACCTGAAGAACTCAGTTGTAGATACCAAGCTTTTTGAGAGAGAAATGCAGCAATTTAGAAATAGTTTATTTCACTTTTTAGTTATCGCATAATTATTATAGTTTCAAAACCCTGTTCCTCTGCAAATTTCAATTCAGCCACAACTCTTGTTATTACTTTATTGTTGCTGCTTTAATTTAAATTTGGATTCATTCATTTTCAATTTGTTGCAGCCATGTTAGCAAGTGGTGATTTATTTATTTTCTTTGTGCTGCGATTAACAAGCGGTTAATCACAATTTGCAATCAGCTTCTAATCTTAGGCTTCCTTTTTCTTTTATTATTTTTATTTTTACTACTGCACCTGTCGGTTTATGTTAAGAATTTAAATTGAGAAGTGTTGCTGATGTCATGTTGGGTGATTAATTCATGGGAAATTGCGTATTGGAGTCGTAGCATATATTGTTGTGAAGCTGTTCTGTTCTGTTTCAATCCCTTTGCGTGCTGCTTTCAATTGTAACAGTTGAATTATACTCAATTAAAGATTCCAACTATACCAGGTTCTTGTTTACTTTGTTTCTATTCACTTTTGTTTCTCTGTTCCATTATGATAATTAACATGAATAATTGTTTATTTATTAGTTATACCATGTTTGAGTAGATTTTTATAGAGTCCGGAATGTGATGAATGCCGTACCAATGATACTCTGTTGAGTTGTATGATTAGAAATTGTAACAAGAATTATTTTTAAGTCTGAAAAATCTGTTTTTAACGTTAAATATTTACAGCGAAAGCTAAAATAAAGTGATACCGATTTCATATCGAAATAGTGAAACTTGTACCAATGAAAGCGTTTTTTTAATTAATTTAGAAATTTCTAATTTTCAAAAATGCTATTTTAAACTTGTGGTCGTACACGCGAAAGCTGGCGTCTGTGAGTTTAAAATACGGTAACGGACGATCGAAAGCCGACGGTACCTTTAAATTAAAATTTCTACTAAAAATAACTTTTCAAACGTAAATTGATTATTTTTTTCAAAGAGAGTTTTGAAGTTGTAAGGCGTACACGCGAAAACGGTCGAATAGATTACAAGGTCAAAATTCCGTGTCGTACACGCGAAAGCTGACGACCCCTTTAATTTAATCCTTTTAAACGCGCGAAAATATTTTCCTGTTACAATAATAAAATACAATTTAGCAAGCATCAACGGTCGACACGAATTATATTCCGGGCTCTCGTCATTTAAAGTAATTAAAAACAAGTTATTTTCCCAAGTTTGCAACAAAATTAATTAGCACCGCCTTAGATAAACAACGTGACAATAGATAACTGTACTTGACATTGGTCTCTGTGGGATTCGACATCTTTTATACTAAAACTGATATTTCCGTGCACTTGCGGACCTATCAAGTTTTTGCGCCGCTGCCGGGGACCAATTTTGACAATATCTTAACTCCGTTGTCACACCGTATAGACTAAGGCATTTTATTTGTTTTCTATTTTTTTTTTTAAAAAAAAAAATTGTATGCGAAGAACCCGAAGTGCCGATAATCTTATTAGACCCATAGACGAAATTGAGCGCTACTTCCGAGTAAGACGCCGACTGCAGCTTGAAACACCTTTAGAGTCTGAAACGCATACAGATATGGCCGACGCTAATGATAATCGGCCACTTAAGGAATTCGTTGTGCCCTCTGACGAGGAGCCCCATACGAGCATTGTTCGTCCCGCGATTGCGGCGAACAATTTCGAACTCAAACCTTCTCTGCTGCAAATCGTACAACATAACCAATTCTCCGGAAACCCGACGGAGGATCCGAACTTGCACCTTTCTCTCTTTGTGCAGTTTGCTGATACGCTTAAGTGCAATGGCGTCGATCCCGAAGCCATTCGCCTGCGTTTATTTCCTTTCTCCCTTAGGGACCGAGCCAGATCGTGGCTACAATCCCTACCGTCTAATTCCATATCGACATGGAATGAACTCAAGAAAGCGTTCCTTGCTAGATAATTTCCGCCGAGAAAAACGGCACAACTCAGGAACCAAATCACCTGCTTTAGGCAAACAGACGGTGAGTCTCTTTTCGAAGCATGGGAGAGATACAAGAAATTAATGAGAGCTTGCCCACACCACGGACTAGAAAAGTGGCTCATAATTCATACCTTCTACAATGGTCTATTGTACAACACAAGAATGACCCTTGATGCCGCTGCAGGAGGTGCTCTCATGAACAAACCATTTAATGACACATATGCCCTTATCGAAGACATGGCGCAAAACCATTACCAGTGGGGGAGCAAACGCGCTCAAGTGGAGAAAACACAACCCAAAGCAGGAATATACGAAGTTAGCAACCTTGACCACGTGAATGCTAGAGTGGATGCGTTGTACCATAAGCTTGACAACATGTCCCTCGCCCCACCAGCTACTGATGCTGCAGTGACTCCAAATTGTGAAATTTGTGGAGTCCTTGGACATATCGCTGTCGAGTGTCAATTGCTAGCTGGAACCGATCAGGCAAACTATGCGCAAGGTAACCCGTACACTAACACGTACAACCTTGGATTGAGAAACCACCCTAACTTTTCCTACAAGAATAACAATCCTACCTTTGCGCCAAGTTCTGCACCTGTAACACCCCCTGGTTTTCAAGGCCAAAGAGGAGCCCCTGTTACTCCTGTGGTTCCTAAAAAGTCAAACCTGGAACTTATGATGGAAAACTTCGTCTTGGCTCAGACTCAGCAAAACAAAGAGTTCATGAATCAAAACATTCATACAAATGAAATGATTAAGCAGCTTGCGTCTAAAGTTGACACATTGGCCACCCATAACAAAATGTTGGAAACACAAATTGCTCAAGTGGCCCAACAACGAGCAGCTGCGCCTTCGGGAACCTTCCCTGCGCAACCTCAACCAAACACAAAAGGGGAACTGAACGTTGTTACTTTGCGCAGTGGAAAAGAGTTAGAGAGCCCAAGTGAGAAGAAAGGTGATGAGGAGGAGTCTTGCCTACTGAGAGTGATCAAATCCAAAAGAGAAAGGAGGTGGTGGAGGAAGAAAAAGAGAAACCCTATATACCTCCACCCCCTTACAAACCTCCGATCCCATTTCCTCAGAGACTTGCTAAGTCAAAGAGTGAGGGTTATTTTAAGAAATTCATGGAGCTCTTGAAGAAGCTCCACATAAATATCCCTTTCACAGAGGCAATTACTCAAATGCCCTTTTATGCCAAGTTTCTAAAAGAAATTTTGACAAATAAGAGAAAAATCGATGACGATGATACCGTAGCACTCACTGAAGAGTGTAGCGCTATCATCCAGAATAAGATGCCACCCAAATTGAAAGATCCAGGGAGTTTTTCAATTCCTTGTGTTATTGGCAACTACGTCATCGATAAAGCGCTCTGTGATTTGGGCGCTAGTGTGAGTATTATGCCTCTTTCCATCTGTGAGAGACTCAACCTAGGGGAGCTAAAACCGACCAGGATGTCTCTTCAGCTGGCTGATCGATCTATTAAGTACCCAGTAGGAATACTGGAGGATGTACCGTTAAGAATCGGCCAGTTGTACATTCCCACCGATTTTGTGGTAATGGACATCACTAAATACTCGTATATCCCAATCATCTTAGGCAGACCCTTCCTAGCTACGGCTGGTGCCATCATAGATGTAAAGAAAGGAAAGCTTACCTTCGAGGTCGGGGATGAAAAGATCGAGTTCATCTTGTCTAAATTCATGAAAAACCCCTCCATTAATGACACGGCTTGCTTAGTTGATATAATTGATGAATCCATTAAGGAGAATGCGTCAGGACCACCTCCCACTGAGGGAATGGACATGTCCTTGCCTGAAACAGAGGGAGATGAGGCAAGTCCCCGTCAAGAAGAATTGGATGTAGCCGAAAGTCGAAATGAAAGAGCTACCTAAAAACCTTAGGTATGAATTCCTGGGACCTAACCAACCAGTCATTGTGAGTGCCGATTTAGGAGAGATGGAAACTGAGAAACTGCCTGTTGTGCTAAGAAAATACCCAGAAGCAATAGGGTACTCAATCGATGACCTCAAAGGTATTAACTCTTCAATTTGTATGCATAAAATTCTACTCGAGGAGGACTACAAACCCTCTAGAGTGTTGGAACAAAGGTGTTCAGCAATACCACGTTTTGAGTTTTGATGATAACAAGGTATTAAAAATTGTCAATTGGATATGCTAATATTTGTTTAAGTATGCAGGATATTAATCAAGATTTAAATCTTAGAAAGTATTCTGTTTGAACATTTTAAGAGCAAAGATCTAGAGAAGCTTGTTGCTTGTGATTCTGTATCGAAGAGAGTCTGAAGACTATATCGAAGAGAGTCTGAAGACTATATCGAAGAGAGTTTGAAGACTGTATCGAAGAGAGTCTGAAGACTGCATCGAAGAGAGTCTGAAGAAGAGAGTCTGAAGACTATCAGAGTCTGAAGACCAAGAGAGTCTGAAGATCATCATAAGCTAAAGTGCTACAGTGAGTCTGAAGCCTGCAATCTGAAGATCTGCTTACAAGGATTCCTAAAGGCATTACGATGCAAAAGAAACTCTCATTTGGAGTAACGGCTAGCTTCAAAGTCAACTTGAGCGTGGGATGCTCAACGACAAAGAATGCAGGTCAGTACAGAGTACGTTGTACGAACTCTGTTTCCACTACTCCACTACCTCGTACAGTTTGGCAACTGTGTCTACCGGTATTAATCTTTAAAAGGAATGGAATTCAAAATATGCAATTGAAGGACTATTACCATATCAAGCAACAGATCAACAGCTATTGATCAAACTTCAGAAATCATCCTGATGTGCTGGATGACTCAACGTCTCTTTCCAACGCCTATATAAAGGATAGAAGACTTGAAGATTTGTGGGACTCTACTACTGAAAAAAACTACGCTGCATTGCTATCGTATTCAACTGAGTCTTAACAAAAACACATCAACAACTTAGATTATTCTTACAAACAGAGTATTCTAGAATTTCTAAGTTAAGCAGAAAAACAGAGTCTGTCTTTGTTTGAAACAGAGTCTGTCTTTGTTGTAATTGGAACACGTTTGATTGTTTGTCAAGTGTTTCAACTCTATTCAATTTTCTGTAAATTGTGTCAGAAGTCTCTTGCTTGTGTGCTTGAGCAAAGAAGTCTCTTGGCTGCGTCCTTGAGCAAAGAAGTCTCTTAGTTGTGTCTTTGAGCATTGGAAGTTTCTTGCCTGCGTGCTTGAGTATTGGAAGTTTCTTACTGTGTGTTTGAGCAACTTGTAATAGATATTACATTTTAGTGGAACTCTCCTTGGAACTGCAAGGGGGACAGGACTACTTCCGGTTTGTGGAAGGAACCTGTATAATTGCTTGTGTTCTCTCTTTTCTCTTTCTCTTGATTATTTCCGCTGCATCAGATCCTAATCTCCCATCAGACTCTGATCTCTTTCAGACTCTGATACTAAGGAATTAGATTCTCACTCTTCAAGAGCTGCGAAAAGTAAACACAATTCAACCCCCCCTTCTTGTGTTTTTCTCACCTTCAGTTGGTATCAGAGCTCCGGCTCTGTTGTCATAGCACTTAACCGTGTAACAGAAAAGATCCAGAGAAAAACATGTCTTCCAGTGAACCTTCTTCTTCTGGTGCTACTTCTGGTGCTGCTATACCATATGACTATGGATCCAATAACAGTAGTAAAAAGGCTGATTATGGGAAAATTCCTAAGTTCAATAGTGATCCTGAAAAATTTTCTTGGTGGAAAACCAACTTCTACAGTTATGTCATGGGTCTTGATGAAGAACTCTGGGACATACTTGAAGATGGTGTTGGTGACTTACAACTTGATGACGAAGGTGCTGCCATTGATCGAAAACTTCACACTGCTGCTCAAAAGAAAATCTACAAGAAACATCATATCATCAGAGGAGCTCTTCTCACTGCTATTCCTAAATCGGAATACATGAAGATGAGTGACAAATCTACTGCTAGAGCCATGTTTGCTTCTCTCTGTGCTAACTATGAAGGAAGCAAAAAGGTCAGGGAAGCTAAAGCTCTTCTATTAGTTCATCAGTATGAACTATTCAAGATGAAAGAGGATGAAAGTATTGAGCAGATGTACTCAAGATTTCAAACTCTAGTATCTGGTCTTCAGATACTAAAGAAGAGTTATATAGCTTCTGATCATGTTAGCAAGATCCTAAGGAGCTTACCCTCTAGATGGAGACCAAATGTCACTGCAATTGAGGAGGCTAAAGATTTAAACACTTTAAGTGTTGAAGATCTTGTAAGCTCTCTCAAGGTTCATGAGTTAAGTCTCAATGAACATGAGTCTGCAAGAAAGTCCAAAACCATTGCTTTAAAATCAAAGGGAAGGTCCTCAAAGGCTCTCAAGGTTGAAGAGTCTGAATATGAATCTTCAGCTTCTGAAAGCTCAGAGGAAGATCCTGATGTTGCAAAGGAAATGGCTATGCTTTCAAGCAGAATGCAGTACCTTGCTTAAAAGAACAAGAGATTTCTGAGCAAGAGCAGTGGGAAGAGTTTCAAAAAGGAGGAACAAAAAGGTTGCTTCAACTGCAAGAAGATTGGACATTTTATTGCTGACTGTCCAGAACCGCAGAAGGAGAAATCCAAGTCAAAAAGGCCAACCTTCAAGTCAAGCAAGTTTAAGAAGCAAATCAAGAAAAGTCTGATGGCTACTTGGGAAGATCTTGATAATGAGTCAGGGTCTGAGGATGATGCTGCTGATGGTGAAGCCAATGTAGCTGTTGGTCTAATGGCTACAACCGAATCTGTAAAGGAGACACCTGAGGCAGAATCAGATGCAGACTCTGAAAGTGAAACAGAGGTTTTTTCTGAACTCACAAGATCTTAATTAGTAAATTCTGTCAAAGAACTTCTTGGTCATTTTAAAGCTAAAACCACTGAGTTGAAGAAAGTCAAACAACAACTTGATAAGCTGTCAAAAAGACATAATTCAACTCTGTTGGAGTTAGAAAGCTTAAAAGAGGAAAATGATACTTTATTGATCAAGAAGTGTAGCTGTAAATACTTCAATGAGCAAGATATTGCTTTACAAGAATTTATTGCTACTGGAATTGACAGATCAAGGGTTGCATCCATGATCTATAGCACGTATCAGAACAGATGACAGGGTCTTGGATTCATTGGTGGAAGCTCGAATGAAGTGATTCTGAAACCAGGTCATGATGGAGCCAGAGAAGCGTTGAAAAATCACTTTGTAAGTGAGTCTGATGAAGTCAACACAGTGACTCATTCTGAACCTACAACTTCAATTTCTAAGGTTCTGACTAAGCCAAAATCTCAGAATGTAAAGTTAAAAGTTCTGAAAAACCTTGAATCTAAAGCTTCAATGATTCAGACTCTAAAACATTCAGAGTCTGATAAACGGACTCTGAAAAAGCCAGAGTCTGAAAAACAAAAGCCTAAGTTTCAAAGAAGAGAAACTGTGAAAGGCAAGTTGAAACCTAAACCAAACAGTTCTAAACCCAAGGTATGGGAGAAAACACTGCCAATGACTTCAAGACGCAACTTACGAAAGGAGTTCAACGGTTCAAGGACTAACCCAAGAGGACCCATGAGAATATGGGTACCTAAGTCTGAAATTATTGATGCTGCAGGTATGTCTAAAAGGACTGGAAAAGCAGAAGGCTTGGTACCTGGACAGTGGTTGCTCGCGTCACATGACGGGAGAAAAGTCTATGTTCCTAACCCTAACCATGAAAGAGGGAGGAACTGTGGGATTTGGAGGAAACCAGACTGACAACATCATTGGTACTGGAACCATTGGTAACTCTCTTATTTCAATCAATAATGTGTGGTTCGTTGATGGACTTAGACATAACCTACTGAGCATAAGTCAATTATGCGACAGTGGTTATGATGTTTTGTTTAATAAGAAAAACTGCACTGTGGTTAACAAGGATGACCAATCCATAGTCTTCAAGGGAAAAAGAAGAAACAATGTCTACAAGATAAAATTCTCTGAACTGACTGATCAGAAGGTAGTTTGCCTTTTGTCAATGGGTGATAAGAAGTGGTTGTGGCATAGACGGTTGGGACATGCTAACTGGAGATTAATCTCTAAGCTTAGCAAGTTGCAACTAGTCAAAGGCCTACCAGACATTGACTATCATTCAGATGCTCTTTGCGGAGCATGACAGAAAGGGAAAATTGTCAAGAGTCCCTTCAAGCCGAAAGAAATTGTTTCTACTTCCAGACCCTTGGAGTTACTTCATATTGATTTATTTGGACCAGTTAGCACTGCATCCTTATATGGAAGTAAATATGGACTAGTCATTGTTGATGATTACAGCAGATGGAGTTGGGTTAAGTTTTTGACAACTAAAGATGACTCATATTCTGTGTTTAGTAAATTCTGCATCCAAATTCAATCTGAAAAGGAATTGAAAATCTTGAAAGTCAGAAGTGATCATGGAGGAGAATTTGAAAATGAGCCTTTTTAGGTTTTCTGTGAAAAACATGGAATTATTCATGAATTCTCTGCACCTAGAACTCCTCAACAAAATGGAGTTGTAGAGAAAAAGAACAGAACCTTACAAGAAATGGCTAAGCATTTTTGGGCAGAAGCTGTAAACACAGCTTGTTATGTTCAGAACAGAATCTATATCAGACCTCTGTTATGTCCTGAACAATAGAGTCTATCTAAAGAAATTTGATGCCAAAGCTCAAAAGGGAATCTTCTTAGGTTACTCTGAACGCTCTAAGGCATACAGACTATATAATTCAGAAACACAATGTGTTGAAGAATCTATGCATGTCAGATTCGATGACAAAGTGCCTGGAAGTGAAACTCCAGAGCAAGATGAAAGTTGTGCAGGATCTCAAGATTCTGATGACAACTCAGAATCTGATCAGATTCCAGAATCTGAAGATACTTCAGAAGCTGGAGCATCCCCTGAAGTTCCTAATGAAGAAGCTTCTGAAGAAGCTCAAGATGGTTCTCAGCAAGCTAGTCAATCCAAACAATCTTTCAAATACAAGTCTTCGCGTCCAGAGGATCAGATAATTGGCAATAAAGAAAGTCCTAGAAGAACTAGATCGTATTTCAGACAAGAAGAGTCTGCTTTGGGATTACTATCTGTTATTGAACCAACCTCTATTGAAGAAGCACTTGGAGATGAAGGATGGATTCTGGCAATGCAAGACGAACTTAATCAATTCAAAAGGAATGAAGTATGGGATTTAGTAGCTAAGCCTGAACACAAGAACATCATTGGAACCAAGTGGGTGTTCAGAAATAAGCTTAGTGAACCAGGAGAATGTCATACCCCAATTTTTGACCTAAGATCGTACATTCATACACCGACACGTGTCATCTGACCCTACACTCGTATGCCGTTCGATCATGATCAATCGCTAACTTTTCGGTAAAAATTTCGGCAGAGAGGTATTTTAAAATACCTCATGTTTTGTTCCGAGTGGGCCCTCGTCTCTCTTTATTTTTCTTTTAATCTTCATTTCTTAATTTCCATCCTTTATTCTTTTTTTAATTCGTCTGATTTTTAATTCCATTTTATTTTAATTAGTCTTAATTTGTTTAATTATTTATTTTTTATTTTTTATTTAATGTCCATAAAAATCCAAATATGATATTGTCAAGAATTGGTCTATATCCGATAACAGCCTGTCAAGTCCAATCTGGTTAAAAAAAAAACAGAAATGCGCTATGTTTCTTCATCCAAATCTGATTCCATCCCAATCCAACCACAATTTTTCTGCAGTTTTTAAACAAACCCTAGTAATATAAATACAACCAGCACACACTGCATAGAGGGCCGAAAATTTCAACAACCATAACCTGCATCAGAAAAATCAAAAATCAAATCGCATCCAGGCATCAAACACCAAAACCCACAACAACCGGTTCAACCGAACTACCCACAGGGTCTAGCCACGCCGAAATCGAACCATCACACACACACACCAACAAGAAGAAGGGACGAAATCAGAAACCCAGCAGTCCGAACCAAAACATACAACACAACCATATTCACAAAGGGAATGAAAAAGGTAGTCTTTTTATTACTTGTTTAAATTGTAGATCTAGGGCTTTAGGGTTTGGTTCTGAAATCTTTGAGGTTAGAAACGAGTAGAGGAGGAAGAGAGGTTTAAAAAGAAGCAAAAAAATTAAAAAAAAATAAGAACTTAGGGTTCCGACGCGGTGGCGCCACCGCACCGGACGGCTAACCACCGTCGGAACCCCACCTCACCGCCGCCCCTAATCTCACCGAAGAAGAAGAAGAATGAGAGGAGAGAGAAGAGAGAATTTGAGAAAGAAAATAGAAGAGAGAGAAACAGGAGAGAAGAATGAGGATTTGTGAAGGGTTTGGGGTATTTATACCCCTTTCTATTCCTACCGATCCAGCGCGCGCTTGCCCATCCCCTTTACGGTACACCCACGCTGTGATAGCCTTTGATTTTGATCCAAGGGACCTGAGATGCTCTCTCACCCTGATTAAATCGAGGCCGCATGATCTCAATCAGACGGCTTGGATTGAACCAGCGCCTCAACCCTCTTTGAAACCCAATCCACTCTTTTTTTTAGTTTTTACACCCCCTGGTCACTACTGCACCCCCTTGTCCTTTTTATTTTTATTCTTTTATGCATTTTCATTTTATTTTTTTTAGCATTTTATTTCTATTTCTCATGCATTTTCATTTAGCTTAGATTTTATTACTCATTATTTTTACAGCAAGGGTATTAAAATGTAAATAGGCTTGGATGTATTTTATTTATTATATCGCAGACCGTAGAATGTATATTTAGGCTTGGATGTATTTTATTTATTATATCGCTGACCGTAGAATGTATTATTAGGTTCTTTGTAATAGCCTAGGTGCATGCATGCGTGTGTGGGTTATGCGTTGTCTTTTATCCTTCGTAGCTTAGGTTAAGGGTCCTCATGTGGTCCAACGCCACTGTGAGTTCCCCGCGCTTTTATTCTTTCCGCCCCGTTAGTTTACTTTATTCTAATTCAATATTCAAAACAAAAAAAACATTCAAAAATAACAAAATACAAAAAAACATTTTCATAATAAACCTTGGTTGTTTAAATCAAGTGATCCTTTATTTTATTCATTTCATAAATAAAAATTGCAATCAATCTAAATTCTATTTTCAGTCATTTTCATTAATATAAAAAACACAAACAAATTTATTTTGCCACTTGGCTTTTTATTTCAAAACATTTTCAAAAACTAAGAAATACACAACCAATCAAACGTCAATTCTTACCCCGAACTACGAGGTTTTGATCCCTCACGGGTACGTAGGCAAAGGACACTCGTCCTTCCAAATCAATAAAAAATGTAGATAATTAGGTTTTTTTTCTTAATCATTTTAAATTTCTTTTTTCAAAGCAAGTAAGTTATAGCACATAAATTAAATAAAACCAAGAGGTTCCCGTAGAGTACTACGGACATGAAGGGTGTTAATATCTTCCCTTCATGTAACTAACCCCCGAACCCTTAATCTTTAAAATGTGGTATTTGAACTTTTTTCCACTATCTTTCAAAAATTAAATGTTCAGTCGTGAAATAAATTAGTGAGTCAAACGCTAATCAAATAGCCTTGATCTTCGAAAAATGACGCGACAGAAATGGCGACTTCACTGGGGACCCCTAAGAAGGTTGAGCCTAACTTGGCTTTATTTAAAATTTGTGCTATAACTTGCTTAAAAACAAAAATAAAAGATGGAAATACATGTATATATGGTCTTCCTTCTTCTTTCTCCATTCTTAAACGTGTGTGGTGAGATAAGTCCTAACTCGGACTTGAGGGAAATATAAGACAGGAGTGGTAGAATCATAGTGACATACCGAGAGTATTCTCGTGTTTTGGAACATGTGATATAACCACACTTAGCGGAGGATCTTAAGGTGATGTATGTCGGCATGTGTTGTCACATTTAGACGTTATAACTTTTAAGTATCCGTCGAAGCTAAGGACCTTTAGTTACCTTTAACCCATCTTGGCCTTTAGGACGTAGTGCGGTGGCTAACCAAGTGTTGTCTTGGAATTAGTCGACATGCGATACTACACTCGAACGAGACTCTCCTATGAACGCTGTTGGACCGGGTGTTGTCCCGGGCGTCCAGCAAAGTTCGGAGGGGGTTGAACTTTGGGAACTTGGTAGAACCCGTAATACAGGTACAAATAAAACCATAGTCCCTACCAAATGACGTACTCACCTTTGACTCCATCTCTATGGACCATTAACCTCACCATGTTTTCACCGTTTATGTAGCATCATGCATACATGCATTCATCCATAAATATTCATTTTTGCATCCGTCGAAGGACTTATATATTTTTTGTAAACATCATAGATATGGAGAGTACTAGGGAGGATACTATGGAAAGCGCCGTGAAGAAAGTTATGAAGATAACTAGGAAGTATGATTTCAAGAAGCCAGATTTGGAAACCCTGAGGAAACTAGCCAGAAGGTTAACTAGCCCGGATCACTTTCGAGATCGGTATGGATATTTGCTTGGCATTCTCAAGACAGATATTGACGAGGGACTCCTCAATACTTTGGTCCAATTTTATGACCCACGGTATCACTGCTTTACTTTCCCAGACTACCTGCTCATGCCTACACTTGAAGAATACTCTTACTGGATCGGTTTACCCGTGTTGGACAAAGTACCTTTCCATGGTTTTGAACCCATACCCAAAATCCCCACCATTGCAGCTGCTCTTCATCTTGAGGCAGCCGAGATAAAAGCCTGTATTACCCCCAAAGGAGGTCTCCAATGCCTACCTTTCAATTTCCTTTACCAAAAAGCTACCATTTTCTTGGAAAGATCCAATGCAGATGCTTTCGAGTCTATCCTCGCCTTACTTATCTATGGCATTGTGCTTTTCCCGAATGTTGACAACTTTGTTGACATGAATGCAATCCAGATCTTCTTAACCCAAAACCCTGTCCCTACTTTACTTGCCGATACTTACCTCTCGATCCATGACCGTACCAATAAGAAGCGTGGACTTATCATCTATTGCACACCTTTACTTTACACTTGGTTCACCTCCCACTTACCCCGTCCTAAGATTCGATCAGAGTTTGTCCCATGGTCCGAGAAAATTATGGCCCTCACCCCGGATGACATAGTGTGGTGTAACTCAGCTGATGACACCGGAGTAATTATTGATCATTGTGGAGATTTCGCTGATGTACCTCTTCTGGGCATACATGGGGGAATCAGCTATAGCCCGATGCTTGCTAAACGCCAGTTCGGATACCCCATAAGGATGAGACCTGCCTACCTCTTCCTCGAGCGCGAATTCTTCCTTTACACTCCATTGTCAGGATAGACAGAAACCAGTTGAGAAGTAAGTCAAGGATAGCCCATGAATCCTATGTCCAATGGGTGATCGACAGGGCTGCACAGATAGGGATGCCTTACCCCCTACTAAGGTCTTTAGCCTCAACCATTCCAGCAGTACCTCCACCTTTACCCCTCAAGAATATGGAAGAATACCAGGCACGTTTGGTTGAGTTGGGACGCGAGAAAGCCGACTGGGAAGGAAAGTACCATGCAAAGGTTCGGGAGTGCGATGTCTTAATGGACCTGTTAGAGCAGGAACATTGGAAAAACTACAAGAAAGACCAAGAAATTGCTGAATTGAAAGACCGTATCAAGGAGAAGGATGTCATACTTGACCAGGTTCCTGGGAGTAAGAAGAGGCGCATGGACTTCCTCGCCGGCACTCATCCAGATTTGGAGGAGTAGACCGCCCTAAGAGTCGGAGAACTTCACAGTCTTTATGTCATTTTCTAGCTTTTTGTAATATACTTTGGAGTACATCCCTTGGCTCAGTTTGTTAGAAAGGGAATTATCTTGTGATGTTATTAAATTATCATTCAATGAAATTTTCAACTACGATGTTTACAGAAATGCTTTTATAAGTCCTTCAATAAAAATGTCTATTTTTGCATAAACATACCATGCATCATTCTGCATTCATAGTTTCAAATCCCAAGTCTCACACAAATTATTTATTCTTAAAGGGTCAACCCGTTTGAAAAGTGGCCCGACGCATTCTCCACAAGTCTACTCGCACTCACTACACTCGGGCAGCTGTAAAGAAAAAAATGGACTTTCTCGAACAAGAAAACCGAGTACTCCGAGAGGCAAATGAAGCCATGCAGGCCAAGATGGACGAACTGACCGAATTGGTGAAGACACTAACGGCCGCACAAGATCAACTGCCACCATCACCTCCTCCCCCTGGCAACACTCAGGCTAAGGCAGGTCCCTCTATTGTTACTTCACAGCAAGCGATACTAGAAGGTCGTCCTTGGGGCATGCCTCTTAGCCTTGGTGAAGTATTTCGTCCTTATGCCTCATAAGCTCCAGTGTCTACCGTTCAAAATGCATTTTTCGCTCCGACTGCAACCTACTCAATACCTCTGGTTCATACTATGCCACAAAGAGAAGACCCTATCATTCCCTCAGGGAGTACAAGGGCCCATGACAAAGTGATCGACTTACAGGAGAAGTTTGAGATGATGAATCGGGAAATGCAAGCACTTCGTGGAAGGGAAATATTCGGGAAAAATGCTTATGATCTCTGCTTGGTACCAAATGTCCAGATACCCCACAAGTTCAAGCTCCCAGACTTTGAGAAATACAAAGGGACTTCCTGTCCTAAAGAGCATCTAAGGATGTACATGAGGAAGATGTCCACGTATGTACGTGACAACCAGGTCCTCATTCATTACTTTCAAGACAGTTTAGCTGGTGCCGCATTGAAGTGGTACATAAATCTGGACCGTACAGAGGTCCGAACTTTCAATGATCTGTGTGAAGCCTTTATGCAGCAATACAAGTTCAATGTAGACATGGCTCCAAATCGAAGTGATCTCCAAGCTATGACTCAGAAAGACAGAGAAACATTCAAGGAGTATGCCCAACGATGGAGGGATGTTGCTGCCCAAGTTAGCCCCGGTATAGAAGAAAAGGAGATGACCAAAATATTCTTGAAAACTCTAAGTCAGTTCTATTACGAGAGGATGGTTGGAAGTGCGCCCAGAGACTTCACAGAGATGGTCAACATGGGGGTGCAGTTGGAAGAAGGGGTCCGAGAAGGACGGTTAGTGAAAGAAAGTACATCCACCGGCAGTACAAGAAAGTTCGGAAATAGTTTTTCGAAGAAGAAAGAACAAGAGATCAACATGGTGGCCCTCCAACCAAATTATCCAGCCTATAACCATATTGCTGCCATCACACCTACCACCAACACTACTCAACCACTAAATTATCAACTTCCCCAATATCCTCAACAATATCTTCCCCAATATCCTCAGCAATATCCTCAACAATATCCCCAACAACCATATCAACAACGCCCATACCAGCAACAACCACACCAACAATATCCCCAACAACCATACCAACAGTATCCCCAACAGCCATATCGGCAACAACAACCACGACCACAAGCTCAAAGATTACAAATTGACCCAATTCCTATTACCCATGCAGAACTGCTTCCAGGGTTACTCAAACAGAATTTGATCCAAACTAGACCACCCCCTCCAGTGCCAGAAAAACCATCACCAGGGTACAGACCAGACCAGACTTGTGCTTTTCACCAAGGGGCCCCAGGCCATAACATTGAGAATTGCTATTGTTTGAAGAACGCGGTCCAGAGGCTAAACAATGAAAAGAGAATAACCTTCACAGACTCAAACCCAAATATTCAAACCAACCTGTTACCAAATCATGGTGCTCCAGCTATCAACATGGTCGAAGACTTCCAAGAGACTCACCTTGCTCTTAAAGTGCAACATATCCGAACACCATTGGTTCCATTACACGCCAGGTTATGTGAAGCATCTTTTTTCAAACATGACCACACCACCTGTGAGGTGTGCCGTCTAGATCCATGGGGTTGCCAGGAAGTAAAGGATGATATCCAGGGACTACTGAACCGGGGAGAATTAATTGTTGAAAGAAAATGTGGCGATGTGTGTGTCATGACTCATGAGCCTTTGGAGATATTCTTTGACAGTCGGAAGTCGGCTACTCCTTTAGTGATTTACTTACCAGGGCCAATGCCTTATGTCTCTAAAAAAGCCATACCGTACAAGTACAATGCCACTATGATAGAAGGAGGTCGCGAGGTTCCTATACCACCTTTGCCATCTGTGGGTAATATTGCTGAAGATAGTAGAGTACTGAGGAACGGGCGTGTTATCCCTGCAGTGTTTCCAAAAAGGGTTAGCACCCCGTTAATTGAAGAGGTCCAAGCTAAAGATTCTAATGCACTCCAAGATGTAGGCCAGTCTAGTGGGGCCGGCACGAGTTCTGATTTCGATGAGGTGCTCAAGCTGATCAAGAAGAGCGATTATAAGATAATTGATCAACTAATGCAGACGCCGTCAAAATATCGATAATGTCCTTACTGCTGAATTCAGAGGCTCATAGGGGAGCTTTAATGAGCGTGTTAGAGCAAGCATTTGTAGACCATGATGTGACTATTGGTCAGTTTGGCGGAATAGTGGGGAATATCACTGCATGCAACAGTTTGAGTTTTAGTGATGAAGAACTCCAAGAAGAAGGAAGGAACCATAATTTGGCGCTACATATATCAGTGAATTGCAAGACCGATGCTTTGTCGAACGTGTTGTTAGACACCAGGTCAGCCTTAAATGTGATGGCTAAGACAACTTATAGCCAACTTTCCTACCAAGGCACACCGTTAAGACGAAGTGGAGTAATGGTAAAGGCTTTTGATGGTTCAAGGAAAACTGTTCTCGGAGAGGAGGACCTGCCCATTACAATCGGGCCACATGTTTTCCAGGTTACTTTTCAAGTAATGGACATACAAGCATCATACAGTTGTCTATTGGGCCGACCTTGGATTCATGGAGCTGGGGCAGTGACATCTACTTTACATCAGAAATTGAAGTTTGTGAAGAATGGGAAACTGGTAACTGTGAATGGAGAAGAAGCTTTGTTAGTAAGCCACTTGTCGGCTTTCTCTTTCATTGTTGCCGACAATATCGAGGGATCTTCATTTCAAGGACTTTCTTTAGAAGAAGAGAATTCGAAGAAGAATGGTGTCTCTACAGGCTGGGGGCAAGTGTTAAGCTTACCAGAGAACAAGCATCGAGAAGGTCTTGGTTTCTCTTCGTCAGCTGGAATCCCCGAGGCAGGGTTCGTCATTGAGCCACAGAGAGGAATTTTTCGCAGTGCTGGATTCATTCATTCTCCGCCAGAAACCAACGGAGTCATTGAGGACAACCCCGAAGGAACTCCATGCAACTTTGTGACACAAGGAGGGTCTAACCACAATTGGGTTGCTGTCGACGTTCCTTTTGTTGCTCATTTGTCCAAGTAATGCACTTGTTTGTCTTTATGCTTTTAAAAAAAATCCTTTCGTCCTGCCCCAAGCGAAAGTGAATTTATCTAGGGCTTTTTGCTTCAAAAATTACAATCATCAATAAAATGTCGTTTTGTTTCCGACTTTTGTTTTATTTTGTGCTTTTTTAAAAAAAAAATGGTAATACAAAAAACCAAAAACATGATCACCTCCAAAATATCTGCATTTACACATTTCGTCTAATCAATCATTAAACATATGTGCAGATTAATTATCAATAAACCCGTTGAACAACGTAACTCTATGATCTCTCCCAACTTTGAGTTCCCTGTATACGAAGCTGAAGAGGAGGAGGTTGAGGAGATTTCCGATGAGATCTCTCGTTTGCTTGAACAAGAAAGAAGAGCCATTCAGCCTTACGGGGAAGCATTAGAAGTAATCAATCTAGGCTCTGAAGAAGACAAGAAAGAGATAAAGATCGGGGCGTCACTTGAAGCAAATGTCAAGAAGCAAGTGATAGAGCTTCTCAAAGAATATGTCGATGTGTTTGCTTGGTCGTACAAGGATATGCCAGGGCTGGATACTGATATTGTGGTACACCGTTTGCCTTTGAAGCCTGAATGTCCACCGGTCAAACAGAAATTGAGAAGAACTCACCCTGATATGGCTCTCAAGATCAAAGAGGAAGTACAAAAACAGATTGACGCAGGATTCATCGTTATGTCAGAATACCCTCAATGGTTAGCCAACATAGTGCCCGTTCCGAAGAAAGATGGTAAGGTCAGAATGTGTGTTGATTATCGTGACTTGAACAAAGCTAGTCCCAAAGATGACTTTCCACTGCCTCATATCGATGTGTTAGTTGACAGTACTGCGAAATCCAAAGTTTTCTCCATCATGGACGGTTTCTCCGGTTATAATCAAATTAAGATGGAGCCTGAAGATAGAGAAAAAACATCCTTCATCACCCCTTGGGGCACTTTCTGTTACAAAGTAATGCCGTTTGGGTTGATAAACGCAGGAGCTACTTATCAAAGAGGTATGACTACCCTTTTTCATGACATGATGCACAAAGAAATTGAGGTTTATGTGGATGATATGATCGTCAAATCAAGCACTGAAGAAGAACATGTCGAATACTTGCTGAAGATGTTCCAACGACTGAGAAAGTACCAACTCCGTCTGAACCCCAACAAGTGCACTTTTGGTGTCAGATTCGGGAAGCTTTTGGGCTTCATTGTTAGTCAGAAAGGTATCGAAGTGGATCCAGACAAGGTCAAAGCCATCAGAGAAATGCCTGCTCCAAAAACAGAAAAACAAGTAAGAGGGTTTCTCGGACGTTTAAATTACATCTCCAGATTCATTTCTCATATGACTGCAACATGTGGGCCGATATTCAAGTTACTCCGCAAGGATCAAGGGATTGAATGGACATAAGATTGCCAGAAAGCCTTCGACAGCATCAAAGAGTACTTGCTGGAACCTCCCATTCTTATCCCTCCAGTTGAAGGAAGACCGTTGATTATGTACCTAATTGTATTAGATGCTTCTATGGGTTGTGTGCTCGGGCAACAAGATGAGACCGGAAGAAAGGAGCATGCTATTTATTATCTAAGCAAGAAGTTTACTGATTGTGAGTCTCGTTATTCCATGCTTGAGAAGACTTGTTGTGCTTTAGCCTGGGCCGCCAAACGCCTTCGTCATTACATGGTTAATCACACCACTTGGTTGATTTCTAAAATGGATCCGATCAAGTACATCTTCGAGAAGCCAGCTTTAACAGGAAGAATCGCCCGGTGGCAGATGTTGTCATCCGAGTATGATATTGAGTACCGTTCCCAGAAAGCATTCAAAGGTAGCATCCTTGCCGATCACCTGGCTCACCAACCGATCGAAGATTATCAGCCTTTAAAGTCCGATTTCCCCGACGAAGAGATTATGTATTTAAAAATGAAAGATTGTGACGAGCCGTTGTTCGGGGAAGGTCCGGACCCTGAATCAAGATGGGGTTTGATATTCGACGGAGCTGTTAATGTTTATGGTAGTGGCATTGGAGCAGTCATTATTACTCCTGAAGGTACCCACATCCCATTCTCCGCCAGATTAACTTTCGACTGCACAAACAACATGGCAGAGTACGAAGCATGCATTATGGGTATTGAAGAAGCCATCGATCTAAGAATCAAGAACCTCGACATTTATGGTGATTTAGCTCTCGTAATCAATCAGATCAAAGGAGAATGGGAAACTCGCCACCCCAGCTTGATTCCATACAAAGACTACGCGAGACGGTTACTGACCTTCTTCAACAAGGTCGAATTGCACCACATCCCCCGTGATGAGAACCAAATGGCAGATGCTCTAGCTACCTTATCCTCAATGTACCAAGTAAACCGTCGAAATGAAGTACCATTAATGAGTATCAGGTGTCTTGAAAGGCCTGCTCATGTGTTTGCAACTGAAGAAGTGGTTGACGACAAACCATGGTACCATGACATCAAGTGTTTCCTTCAAAGTCAAGAGTATCCACCCGGAGCATGCAACAAAGACAAGAAAACTTTAAGAAGACTATCTGGCAACTTCTTCCTGAACGAAAACATTTTGTATAAAAGAAACTTTGACATGGTGTTGCTTAGATGTGTGGACGCCCGCGAAGCGGATTTATTGATGCATGAAATACACGAAGGGCCGTCAAGGCCGGCGCCGCCATCAAGGCCGGCCAACCGCCAACGGAACCACCTACCTGCTGGCCGGAGAAGACAACCGGCGTTGGCCGGAATTCTAGAGAGAATGCAGAGCCTCTCTCTCTAGAATGAGAGAAGAGAGAGAAAGGATTGTTAAAAAATGAGGGGAATTAGGGTTACAGCCTTTATATAGGCTCCCCTATTCCCATGTGGGAAGGTCCACAATCCTCCCATGCGCCCTCGCTTCCTGCGCGTCTGATCCAGATCAAGGGCCCCTGATGCCCTGATTCTTGGTTTGATCTGGGCTGTTTGATTTCGATCAGACGGCCCTGATCCAATCCCCTAAGCCCAGCGACTTCAGCCTGTTCCTTAGGCCCAATCACCTTTTTTTTTCATTTCTGCATCCCCTGTTTACTGCTTACACCTCAAGCATCTTTGTTTTTATCGTTTTCATGCATTTTAAATTTCCCTTGCGTTTTTTTTACGTTTTTTTTTGTTTATAAGCGTTCACATGTTTATTTTTATGTTTATTTATTTTTGCAAGACATTAGAATGTAAAATAGGCCTTATGTAAATAATTTATTTTTATTTATTATATCGCAGACCGTAGAATGTATCATTAGGTTTTTTTGTAATAATTTAGGTGCATGTGTGAGTGTGTGTGCATGATTTATCTCTATTATTTCTAGTTTTAGGTTAAAGGTTTTTGTGTTGATCCAACGTCATCAGAAAAACCTACGTTTTACTTTCTTGCTCCGTTAGATTTAATTTTCGTTTAATTATTCAAAAAAACAAACCAAAAACATGCAAATAATCACAAAATCACAAAAATATTTTCATAACAAATCTTGATCCAAGATCAAGTGATCCTCTTTTATTTTTATTTTCTTAATCAAATGTCTAACCGATTTAACTTTATTTTGAGTAGTTTCTTTTAATATTAAAAAACACAAACCAAATTCTTTTTTACCACTTGGCTTTTATTTTAAAACTTTTTCAAAACAAATAAAAAACACATAACAAATCAAACGTCAATTTTTACCCCGAACTACGAGGTTTTGATCCCTCACGGGTACGTAGGCAAAGGACCTTGTCCTCTCAAATCAATAAAAAATGTAGATAATTAGGTTTCTTTTCTTAATCCTTTTTAATTCCATTTTTTCAAACTAAGCAAGTTATAGCACAAGAATTAAATAAAACCAAGAGGTTCCCGTAGAGTACTACGGACGTAAAGGGTGCTAATACCTTCCCTTTATGTAACTAACCCCCGAACCCTAAATCCTTTTATAAAGTGGTATTTGAACCTTTTTCCACTTTCTTTTGAAAAAGAAAATGTTCAGTCGTGAAATAAAATAGTGAGTCAAATGCTAATCAAATAGCCTTGATCTCCGAAAAATGACGCGACAGAGAAGTAATCAGAAACAAGGCCAGACTTGTTGCGCAGGGCTACAGTCAACAAGAAGGCATTGATTACACATAAACTTTTGCTCCAGTTGCAAGATTAGAAGCAATCAGGTTACTTCATTCCTATGCAGTTAATCACAACATAACCCTGTATCAAATGGACGTTAAGAGTGCATTTCTTAATGGTGTCATTTCTGAAGAAGTTTATGTCAAACAACTTCCTGGCTTAGAAGATTTAAAACATCCAGAGCATGTTTATAAATTGACGAAATCACTCTATGGCTTGAAACAAGCTCCCAGAGCTTGGTATGAAATACTAAGTAATTTCTTAATTCAAAATAACTTTGAACAAGGGCAAGTTGACACTACACTATTCAGAAAGACTCTGAAGAAAGACATTCTTATAGTTCAAATTTATGTTGATGATATCATTTTTGGTTCTACAAATAGTTCACTTTGCAAAGAGTTTTCCAAAGTAATGCAGGATGAGTTTGAAATGAGCATGATGAGAGAATTGAAGTTCTTTCTAGGAATTCAAATCAACCAATGCAAAGATGGAGTCTATGTTCATCAGTCCAAATACACGAAATAGCTTATGAAGAAGTTCAATCTTGAGGATTGCAAAGAAATGAATACTCCAATGCATTCAACCTGCACTCTAAGCAAAGAAGATCAAGGAACCAAAGTTGATCAGAAGCTGTATAGAGGTATGATTGGTTCTTTGTTATACCTAACTGCATCCAGACCAGATATTTTATTTAGTGTGTGTCTGTGTGCAAGGTTTCAATCAGATCCTAGAGAGTCTCACTTAACAGCTGTTAAGAGAATCTTTAGATATCTGAAAGGAACTACTAATCTTGGACTTCTGTACAAGAAATCCTCTGATTATAAGCTAGTTGGATTCTGTGATGCTGACTATGCTGGAGACAGGATTGAAAGAAAATCTACCAGTGGCAATTGTCAATTCTTGGGAGAGAATCTGATATCCTGGGCTAGCAAGAGGCAAGCAACCATTGCTTTGTCTACAGCAGAAGCAGAATACATCTCAGTTGCTAGTTGTTGTACACAGCTACTCTGGATGAAACATCAACTTGAGGATTATCAAATAACTGAAAACTGTATCCCAATTTATTGTGATAATACAGCAGCTATATGTTTATCTAAGAATCCAATTCTGCATTCAAGAGCAAAGCACATTGAGATCAAACATCATTTTATAAGATACTATGTTCAAAAAGGAATTTTAGATATTCAATTCATTGATACTGATCATCAATAGGCTGATATATTTACTAAACCTTTATCTGTTGAAAGATTTGATTTTATAAAGAAAAATTTGAACATGTGTTATGTCTCTGGGTAATGTGCGCCTCTGAAAACAGAATTCAGACTCTGAAAGATATTCAGAAGCTAATTGAGAATCAGACTCTCTTTTGGAGACTCTGGTAAACATAAGCTTCTGATAAACCTCCAGACTCTGGTAAGGAATCTTAGACTCTTAGAAGCTCGTATTAGTGGAAGCATGACTGTTGAGTTCAGTAACACCTACCCCACTACGGTGACAGTTACTTTTTAGTTTCTCAGACGTGGCCTGTCTGTATTGGGTAAGAACTCAAAGGGCAATGATTTCATTACGTTTAACAAGTTACCTTCGCATTGTCCCAACACTTTTACGGCTGCATGCGCTTTGTATTTATTGTTTGTGTTCGTTTGTCCTCTATTCTTTCCAAACAGTTATCAAATTTTTTCTATAAATACCTATCACACACAACTCACTTCTCTTTTCACTCTTTGATTTTTACTCTGAACAATCTTCTTGTTTTCAATCTCTGTAAAACTTTTTGTTCTCAAAAATCAAAAACCTAGAAACCTTTCAAATGGCAAGTGATCTCATCCAATCTGGTTTGTTAGTCAAAACTGGAAAATCATACGTGATTAAACCCAGAACGATGAACCTCATTAAAGAAACTCTGGAAATTCAAGTTGAATCTCCTATAGATTTTGGCTGTCTTAATCGTCACGGAGTAGACGTCTCTTCTCATTTCTTAGCACAAGGAATGATGAACTATTTCGGTATGTTGAATGGACCAACATATCAGGAGCTGGTAAGAGATTTTTGGGTTAGGGCAGAAGTCTTCGACAAGGATGAAGCTACGATTGAAGAAACTGCTGCAATTATGAACAACCCCAAGCTGGCTGGCAAAAATAGAGAAGAAATGGGTTTAAGACCATACAAGGGTCAAGTGATGGGGATTCCAGTCCTTATCACTGAAGAGGTGGTTGCGAGAGCTTGTCAAGTGGTGAATGAAGGTAAATTTCAGTGGAATGTCCAGAAGAAGAGTGACTGAACCGGTATCTGCAACAAACTTCTGTTTGAAGGGAGACCCTCAAATAAGCTGGTTGATATGCATCCTGAGCATAGGGTGCTTCTGAAGATCATTCTGGATAGTATGCTTCAGAAAGGATGAGGAACATACACTCTGTTATTTGATCACAAGGTTCTTCTTTATTTTCTGATAAACAAAATAAAGATAAACTTTCCAAGGTATGTGATGCACCACATGTGCTGGGCAATAAAGAAAAGCCAATCTGAATCCAGAAGACAAGTTCCTTTTGGAAGGCTAATCTCTGAGATTCTGTATCAAGGAGGCCTCTTGAAGGTCTTATCAGAATCTAATGTTGTATCAGACGCTCATCTTGGAACAGTAACTGGGAGAATCATCAACGGTAAAACTCTTCAGTACATGAAGATTGTCAAAAGATTCAATCCTTCTAAGCATGATATGAGAGAATCTTTTGTGCAATCAGACTTGATGATGGACTTCCCTCCTATTTCCAAAGAAGATAATCCTGAAGTTCTTGCAAGATTTGTGGTTGATTACTTCAAGGATACTGGTAGAATAATCAACTATTCTGACCATAGCTCCCATACCTTCATCCGTATCTTCTGCATCCAAGGAAATCAAGGATAGGATAAAAGAAACCAAGGATGAGAAGAAGGCTAAGAAAGACGAGAAAAAGGCAATGAAAGATGAGAAGAAAGCGAAGAAAGGCAAGGTTGACAGAGATTATGTGAAGTTAGCAGAGGAGATTGCTGAATTCCTTGATACTGACTCTAATGGTGAAGAAAGTCAGATCAAGAAGAGAAAGGTGGATGTAGTTCATGTGGCTAAGGATGTAGCACAGAAGATAGGTACTTCTGTATCTATGATTGCGGATGAACATGCTGTTGGCAAGGCAATGGCAGCAGAAGTGGTTGCTGAAGAACTAAAGGAAGAAACTGTTAAAGAAGCTGCTAAGTTGCTTGCATCTGCTCTGAAACAGAAGAGTCAGATTGCTCCTGCAGAAGTTGAGATATCAGAAGCTATTGTGTCTGATCATCATGCTTCTCCGGAAGTTGGAATAGGCACCTCTGGTAATGTAGCATTTAACTCACCTTCCTCTACGAATCAAGAGTCTTCATCTGATACTGAATCAGATAACAAACCCTTGAGTCAAATTCTTCCCTCCCTCAGAAATTCATCCCCCTCACCAATCAAACCCCTATCATCCCATAACTCACTAAACCCCAAAATAGTTAAATATGTTGATTCAACTATGGACAGAGTTATTCAAGACACCATCACAATGTCTATGAACTTACCTGCTGACCATCCTGCTCAACCATCTTTTCTCAAACCACTTCAGGCAATTCAACCTTCTGAAGAGCCTGAAGTAACCATTCATTCAACTCAATCATCCCTCCAACCTGAGCCTATTTGTGTAGACTCTCCAGACACCCTAGATTCTCTTGAGAAACACCTAGGAGGAGAACTTCCAAAAACCCCTGCTAAATCCAAATCAACAAAGGCTACAGAATATGTTTCTATATCAGACTCTGTACCAAAATCTACAGAAATTCTCACCGTTGCTTCTGTTGAACCCTCAGAACCTGTTGAGGAACCAGTCTCTGAGAATCTGGAACAAGCCTCTAATATCCTATCAGAACCTGTGACAGAATGCATAGCAGAGCCTGTGTCTGAAACAGTTCCTGAACCTATTTCTATATCTAGAACAGTTGTACCTGGTTTTGAAACCCTTCAAGCTTTAAGAGCCTCTCAACCCTCAACCTCTGAACCTCAAAACCCTTTTGATTCGTTAAGGATAGATGAGTTATATGCTTCATCAAACTCTAAGCTCAAGGACATTATTGAGCAAAGGTTTGTGCCTATCCTAAATGTAAGCTATGAGGACAAGTTCTCCACTGTGAAGACTGAATTTTTGGATTTTGTCACCAAAATTCAGAAGGCTGCTGTCAAGGAACAAGCCATTGTTACTGCCAAGCATGTGGAAGAACTTAAGAGAGCTGAGGAAGCTAAAGCTAAGTCAAAAGCTCCTATTCTGCGGATTGAGTATAGACCATTCTATGAAGATCAATACAATCCAAGAGATTCAATGATTTTTGACTCTTTGAGAAGGAGACTGCACAGAGTTCAAGAAGAACCAAGACTTGAAAGAGAAGCTCACTTGAGAAGAACTGAGGCTTTGGAAGAGATTGTTAGGAAGCAGCAAGAGGATCTCCAGAAATTGATGGATCACCTTGCCAAACAAAACCAACCTTAGTTTAAATTCTTTATGTTTTGTTTGTAACCTTTGTCTGATGTTTTCTTTTTCTTCTGAACTGTTTCTGTTTTTTAAGATTATTCAAGTTGTTATTTGATCTTTGTGCATCTAATATATTTTTTGTGTTTTGAATCTTCTATGTTTTTCGCTCTGAATCTCATTTTCCTTAAAATTTATTATTTTCTTACCTAAAGTCATTTAAAAAGGGGGAGGAACGTGTTTCTAAACCTTTTTGTTGATGACAAAAGGGGGAGAAGGGAAAAGTGTGAGATTTGTGACTTTTTGATTATTCTGCAAATTGCAAGTTCTATGTAAAAGTTAAAGGGAAAATTTGCGAAAGGTGCTTAGTTAGATTCTGAGCCCCTGTTTAAAGAATTTGTTCTCTAAATTCGTTTATTATTCTGAGAATGAATTCAATTGCTTATGAAAATGAATTTAATTAACTTGGATAGAACTTAGGGGGAGCTTACAAACCTCAACTTAAGAACTATCAGACTCAGGGGGAGTCAGAGCTTACAAACCTCAGACTCTGAGCTTACAAACCTCAGACCCCTTAAGTGAACTTGTTAATTAGATTAACAACAATTGACCTTTTAAACACTGATGTTTGTCATCATCAAAAAGGGGCAGATTGTTGGAACAAAGGTGTTCAGCAATACCACGTTTTGAGTTTTGATGATAACAAGGTATTAAAAGTTGTCAATTGGATATTGCTAATATTTGTTTAAGTATGCAGGATATCAATCAAGATTTATATCTTAGAAAGTATTATGTTTGAACAATTTTAAGAGCAAAGATCTAGAGAAGCTTGTTGCTTGTAATTCTGTATCGAAGAGAGTCTGAAGACTGTATCGAAGAGAGTCTGAAGACTATCAGAATCTGAAAACCAAGAGAGTCTGAAGATCATCAGAAGCTAAGTGCTATAGTGAGTCTGAAGCCTGAAATCTGAAGATCTGCTAACAAGGATTTCTAAAGGCATTACGATGCAAAAGAAACTCTCATTTGGAGTAACGGCTAGCTTCGAAGTCAACTTGAGTGTGGGATGCTCAACGACAAAGAATGCAGGCTAGTACAGAGTACGTTGTACGAACTCTGTTTCCACTACTCCACTACCTCGTAGAGTTTGGCAACTGTGTCTACCGGTATTAATCTTCAAAAGGAATGGAATTCAAATTATGCATTTGAAGGACTATTACCATATCAAGCAACATATCAACAACTATTGATCAAGCTTCAGAAATCATCCTGATGTGCTGGATGACTCACATAAAGGATAGAAGACTTGAAGAATTGTTGAACTCTACAACTGAAAAACTACGCTGCATTGCTATTCGTATTCAACTGAGTCTTAACAAAAACACATCAACAACTTAGATTATTCTTACAAACTGAGTATTCTTGAATTTCTAAGTTAAACAGAAAAACAGAGTCTGTCTTTGCTTGTAACAGAGTCTGTCTTTGTTGTAATAGAAACATGTTTGATTGTTTGTCAAGTGTTTCATCTCTATTCCATTTTTTCTGTAAATTGTGTCAGAATTCTCTTGCTTGCGTCCTTGAGCAAAGAAGTCTCTTTGTTGTGTCTTTGAGCATTGGAAGTCGCTTGCCTGCGTGCTTGAGCATTGGAAGTCTCTTGCCTGCGTGTTTGAGCATTGGAAGTCTCTTACTGTGTGTTTGAGCAACTTGTAATAGATATTACATTTTAGTGGAACTCTCCTTGGAAGTGCAAGGGGGACAGGACTACTTCCGGTTTGTGGAAGAAACCTGTATAATTGCTTGTGTTCTCTCTTCTCTCTTTCTCTTGATTATTTCCGCTGCATCAGAATCTAATCTTCCATCAGACTCTGATCTCTTTCAGATTCTGATACTAAGGAATTAGATTATCACTCTTCAAGAGCTGCGAAAAGCTACACAATTCAACCCCCCCCCCCCCCCTTCTTGTGTTTTTCTCACCTTCAAGGAGTAGGCCTCACTTGCTTCCCACTTGAAGTTGGTGCCTCTGAACATCAATAAAAATTCTGAAGTTCCCCAAAATGTATAAATGTCAAATGATCAAAATGATTCCCATCTCTCTTATATAAAATGAAAAAGAAACTTTTCTTGGTTTATTTACTGTTGAAGTTAGAACCTGTTTTCCTCATAATACCTCTTACACAGGCGCAATAAAAAGGCTAGACTTCACACACACACACACACACACTTGAAATTGTTGTTGGGTTGATGTGATCCTTGAAAAGTGTTTAGGTTGTGATAAGTGCACCTTGAGAACAAAGCCTTGAAAAATAAAAATGCAAATGGTTTTTAGTTCATTATATTTTTCTGAATTATGTTGTTGTTGTCCCTTGTCTCTTGCTTGAGGACAAGCAATGGTTCAAGTGTAGGGGAGTTTGATAACACGTAAAACGCACTATTATTTAGACTCGACTTACACATTTTTTGATTTTGATTTCATAAATTTTTGCCATGTTACGTTGGTATTGTGTGTCTATTTCAGGTATTTATCTGTTAAAGGTCTCCGCGCGTCAAAATGATGAAATTCGGCGAAAAAAGGGAAAATAAAAGGTTTAAAAGTCTGAAGTTAGTGAGAAGTAAAAGCTAGACCAATTCTTTCCCTACGTTTCAGAAGCAGTTTGCCCACTTCCTCCATTTTCTCCACTACTTGGAGCATGATCAGAAGCACTTCAGAGGAGATTTTTGCCTATAAATAGACCTGAAGAACTCAGTTGTAGATAGCAAGCTTTTTGAGAAAGAAATTCAGCAATTTAGAAATAGTTTATTTTTCACTTTTTAGTTATCGCATAATTATTATAGTTTCAAAACCTTGTTCCTCTGCAACTTTCAATTCAGCCACAACTCTTGTTATTACTTTATTGTTGTTGCTTTAATTTAAATTTGGATTCATTCATTTTCAATTTGTTGCAGCCATGTTAGCAAGTGGTGATTCATTTATTTTCTTTGTGCTGCGATTAACAAGCGGTTAATCACAATTTGCAATTAGCTTCTATTTTTAGGCTTCCTTTTTCTTTTATTATTTTCATTGTTATTGCTGCACCTGTCGGTTTATGTTAAGAATTTAAATTGAGAATTGTTGCTGCTGTCATGTTGGGTGATTAATTCATGGGAAATTGCGTATTGGAGTCGTAGCATATATTGTTGTGAAGCTGTACTGTTTTGTTTCAATCCCTTTGCGTGCAACTTTCAATTGTAACAGTTGAATTATACTCAATTAAAGATTCCAACTATACCAGGTTCTTGTTTACTTTGTTTCTATTCACTTTTGTTTCTCTGTTCCATTATGATAATTAACATAATAATTGTTTATTTATTAGTTATACCATGTTTGAGTAGATTTTTATAGAGTCCGGAATGTGATGAATGTCGTACCAATGATACTCTGTTGAGTTGTATGATTAGAAATTGTAACAAGAATTATTTTTAAGTCTGAAAATTTTGTTTTTAACGTTAAATATTTACAGCGAAAGCTAAAATAAAGTGATACCGATTTCATATCGAAAGGTGAAACTTGTATCTATCTGTAGAACACTCAAGAATTGATTTTAAAATTCAGCGAAAGCGTTTTTTTAATTAATTTAGAAATTTCTAATTTTCAAAAATGCAATTTTAAACTTGTGGCCGTACACGCGAAAGCTGGCGTCTGTGAGTTTAAAATACGGTAACGGACGAGCGAAAGCCGACGGTACCTTTAAATTAAAATTTCTACTAAAAAGGTCAACACAGTAACTCATTTAGAATCTAAAGCTTCAAGCTCTAAGGCAATGACTAAGTCAAAGCCAAAGAACCTAAAGCCAAAGGTACTGAACAACTTTGAATTTAAGGCTCCAAGAGTTCAGATTATGAAGAAATCAGAGTCTGATAAACATATTCTGAAGAAACCAGAGTCTGAAAATCAGAAGCCCAAGACTCAAAGAAGAGAAGTTGTGCGCGGTAAGTTGGACTCTAGACTAGAAGGTTCTGAACCTAAAGTCCGGAAGAAAACAATACCTCAGACTTCCAGATTCACAACACAAAGGAGATTCAATGGTTCAAGGACTAACCGCAAAGGACCCATAAAGATATGAGTACCTAAATCTAAAATTGTTGATGTTGCAGGTATGTCTAAAAGGACAAGAAAATTAGAAATCCTGGTATCTAGACAGTGGCTGCTCGCGACACATGACGAGAGAAAAAGGGTATTAGAGTTGAATGAATTGGAAGAGCTAAGATTAGACGCCTATGAGAATGCCAAGATTTACAAAGAAAGAACAAAAAAATGGCATGATAGGCGTCGAGCTACCGACGTTAAATGAAGCGCTGCGTGGGAGGCAACCCATAGGTTTAAGTTTGGTTTAGTTTAGTCAAATTAGTGAATAAAAAGATGCAATCGAAGATGATCAACACCATAATCCACCCCCTCCCCCATATTTTCATGCTAACATTTCCGCAGGTACAAACCACTTCATGATCAGGCGTATGTACATGCCCCAGTTGGTTCTATCGACGATTGATCTTGCTCGGTAATATCTTTCTTTTTCTCATATTTTTGTTTATATACATTGAGGTCAATGTAGGTTTTAAGTGTGGGGGAGGAATTTTTCACCTTAATAGTTTAGGATTTTCATTTTTATTAATAATGTAGTTTTATCGAGTCATTGCTTGTCGAGTCATTTTTGCTTGTGTTTTTGCTTTATTATTTAATTCTCCCGTTTCTTGAACCAACTAAAAATTCCCAAAAACACATAAAAATAAAAAAAAATTGTTGTTGTTTCTCTCATTTAAAGGTTGAGTTTGATGATGATTTTGTGCATATAAACACTTTTTCCTTTTCAAGTCTCACTAAACCCATATCAGTTTCATTGTGAACCCTTCTTTCTAAAAGATTCACAAAGTTGCAGTCTTTGAGCAAGTGTGTAGGTAGGTATTTTAAGGAACACGTTCTAACTTTAGTGGTAAATTAACCCTCGAAATTTTTAAAGTAAAAGTAGTATAAGTTAGTGTGGGGAACAAAAAGGTCAAATAAGGTGGAAAAAAAACAGGTAATGGTTGGTCACCAAGGCATCAAATAAATGACAAAAAACAACCGGTAATGGTTGGTCATAAAGAGGTCAGAACAAATACATATATATATAGGAGACATCATTGACTCTGGGGGGTCGGGAGTAGGCCTCACTTGCTTCCCACTTGAAGATGGTGCCTCTGAACATCAATAAAAATTCTGCAGTTCCCCAAAATGTATAGATGTCAAATGATCAAAATCATTCCCATCTCTCTTATATGAAATGAAAAACAAACTTTTCTTGGTTTATTTACTGTTGAAGTTAGAACCTGTTTTCCTCATAATACCTCTTACACAGGCGCAATAAAAAGGCTGGACTTCACACACACACACACACTTGAAATTGTTGTTGGGTTGATGTGATCCTTGAAAAGTGTTTAGGTTGTGATAAGTGCACCATGAGAACAAAGCCTTGAAAAATAAAAATGCAAATGGTTTTTAGTTGATTATATTTTTCTGAATTATGTTGCTGTTGTCCCTTGTCTCTTGCTTGAGGACAAGCAATGGTTCAAGTGTAGGGGAGTTTGATAACACGTAAAATGCACTATTATTTTGACTCGACTTACACATTTTTTGATTTTAATTTTATAAATTTTTGCCATGTTACGTTGGTATTGTGTGTCTATTTTAGGTATTTATCTGTTAAAGGTCTCTGCGCGTCAAAATGATGAAATTCGGCGAAAAAATGAAAGAAAGGGTAAAAAGGGAAAATAAAAGGTTTAAAAGTCTGAAGTTAGTGGGAAGTAAAAGCCAGACCAATTCTTTCCCCACGATTCAGAAGCAGTTTGCCCACTTCCTCCATTTCTCCACTACTTGGAGCATGATCAGAAGCACTTCAGAGGAGATTTTTGCCTGTAAATAGACCTGAAGAACTCAACTCAGTTGTAGATACTAAGCTTTTTGAGAGAGAAATTCAGCAATTTAGAAATAGTTTATTTTTCACTTTTTAGTTATCGCATAATTATTATAGTTTTAAAACCTTGTTCCTCTGCAACTTTCAATTCAGCCACAACTCTTGTTATTACTTTATTGTTGTTGCTTTAATTTAAATTTGGATTCATTCATTTTCAATTTGTTGCAGCCATGTTAGCAAGTGGTGATTTATTTATTTTCTTTGTGCTGCGATTAACAAGCGGTTAATCACAATTTGCAATCAGCTTCTATTCTTAGGCTTCCTTTTTCTTTTATTATTTTCATTGTTATTGCTGCACCTGTCGGTTTATGTTAAGAATTTAAATTGAGAAGTGTTGCTGCTGTCATGTTGGGTGATTAATTCATGGGAAATTGCGTATTGGAGTCATAGCATATAATGTTGTGAAGCTGTTATGTTCTGTTTCAATCCCTTTGCGTGCAGCTTTCAATTGTAACAGTTGAATTATACTCAATTAAAGATTCCAACTATACCAGGTTCTTGTTTCCTTTGTTTCTATTCACTTTTGTTTCTCTGTTCCATTATGATAATTAACATAATAATTGTTTATTTATTAGTTATACCATGTTTGAGTAGATTTTTATAGAGTCCGGAATGTGATGAATGTTGTACCAATGATACTCTGTTGAGTTGTATGATTAGAAATTGTAACAGGAATTATTTTTAAGTCTGAAAATTCTGTTTTTAACGTTAAATATTTACAGCGAAAGCTAAAATAAAGTGATACTGATTTCATATCGAAAGAGTGAAACTTGTATCTGTCTGTAGAACACTCAGGAATTGATTTTAAAATTCAGCGAAAGCGTTTTTTTAATTAATTTAGAAATTTCTAATTTTCAAAAATGTTATTTTAAACTTGTGACCGTACACGCGAAAGCTGGCGTCTGTGAGTTTAAAATACGGTAACGGACGAGCGAAAGCCGACGGTACCTTTAAATTAAAATTTCTACTAAAAATAACTTTTCAAACGTAAATTGATTATTTTTTTCAAAGAGAGTTTTGAAGTTGTAAGGCGTACGCGCGAAAACGATCGAATAGATTACAAGGTCAAAATTCGGTGTCGTACTCGCGAAAGCTGACGACCCTTTTATTTTAATCCTTTTAAACGCGCAAAAGTATTTTCCTGTTACAATAATAAAATACAATTTAGCAAGCATCAACGGTCGACACGAATTATATTCCGGGCTCTCGTCATTTAAAGTAATTAAAAACAAGTTATTTTCCCAAGTTTGCAACAAAATTAATTAGCACCGCCTTAGATAAACAACGTGACAATAGATAAGGGTACTTGACATTGGTCTCTGTGGGATTCGACATCTTTTATACTAAAACCGATATTTCCGTGCACTTGCAGACCTATCACTTGTCCTCTTTCAAAATCATTTTGAATTAAGAAATTACTTAGTCTTTCATACCACGTTCTGGGAGCCTGTTTCAAGCCATATAGTGATTTCTTCAGTTTATAAACATGTTCAGGATGTTTCAGATCCTCAAAACCAGGAGGTTGTTTGACATACACTTCTTTACTAATGACACCATTAAGAAAGTCACTCTTAACATCCATTTGATACAAGATTATATTGTGATTCACTGCGTAGGAAAGAAGTAACCTGATTGCTTCCAATCTTGCAACTGGAGCAAATGTTTCAGTGTAATCAATGTCTTCTTTCTGACTGTAGCCTTGAGAAACAAGTCTGGCCTTGTTTCTAATTACTTCTCCTTGTTCACTAAGCTTGTTTCTGAACACCCATTTTGTTCCAATAATGTACTTGTGCTCATGCTTATCTACTAGATCACACACATCATTCCTTTTGAATTGATTAAGTTCATCTTGCATTGCCAGAATCCAACATTCATCTCCAAGTGCTTCTTCAACAGAGGTTGGTTCAACAATAGATAATAATCCCAAAGCAGACTCTTCTTGTCTGAAATGTGATCTAGTTCTTCTGGGACTATCTTTGTTGCCAAAGATTTGATCCTCATGATGTGAAGACTTGTATCTGAATGCTTGTTTGGATTGATTAGCTTGCTTAGAACCATCTTGAGCTTATTCAAAAGCTTCTTCATTAGGAACTTCATGGGATGCTACAGTTTCTGGAGTATCTTCAGATTCTTGAATCTAATCAGGTTCTGAGTTGTCATCAGAATCCTGAGAACCTGCAAAACTTTCATCTTGCTTTGGAGTTTCACTTCCTGGCACTTTGTCATCGAATCTGACATGCATAGATTCTTCAACACATTGTGTTTCTGAATTATACAGTCTGTATGCCTTAGATCTTTTAGAGTAACCTAAAAAGATTCCCTTATGAGCTTTGGCATCAAATTTCTTTAGATAGACTTTATTGTTCAGAATATAACATGTACATCCAAACTGATGAAAGTAAGATATGTTAGGTTTCCTTCCTTTAAAGAGTTCATATGTTGTTTTGTTCAGCAAGGGTCTGATGTAGATCCTGTTCTGAACATAATATGTTGTGTGTACTACTTCTGCCCAAAAATGTTTAGCCAGATTGTTCTCATGGATCATGGTTCTTGCCATTTCTTGTAAGGTTCTGTTCTTTCTCTCTACAACTCCATTTTTTTGTGGAGTTCTAGGAGCAGAGAATTCATGGACAATTCCATGTTTTTCACAGAAAAGCTCAAATGGCTCATTTTCAAATTCTCCTCCATGATCACTTCTGACTTTCAAAATTTTCAATTCTTTTTCAGATTGTATTTGGATGCAGAATTTACTAAACACAGAATATGAATCATCTTTATTTTTTCAGAAACTTAACCCAACTCCATCTACTGTAATCATCAACAATGACTAATCCATATTTACTTCCATATAAGGATGTAGTACTGACTAGTCCAAATAAGTCAATGTGAAGTAGTTCCAAGGGTCTGGAGGTAAAAACAATTTCTTTCGGTTTGAAAGAGCTCTTAACAATTTTCCCTTTCAGACATGCTCCACAGAAAGCATCTGAATGATAATCAATGTTTGGTAAGCCTTTGACTAGTTGCAACTTGCTGAGCTTAGAGATTAACCTCCAGTTTGCATGTCCCAACCGTCTGTGCCACAGCCATTTCTTATCACCCATTGACAGAAGGCAAACCACCTTCTGATCAGTCAGTTCAGAGAATTTTATTTTGTAAACATTGTTTCTTCTCTTTCCCTTGAAAACTATGGATTGATCATCCTTGTTGACTACTGTGCAGTTGTTCTTATTAAACAAAACATCATAACCACTGTCACACAATTGACTTATGCTCAGTAGGTTATGTCTAAGTCCATCTACAAACCACACATTACTAATTGAGATTAGAGAATTACCAATGGTTCCAGTACCAATGATTTTGCCAGTCTGGTTTCCTCCAAATCCCACAATTCCTCCCTCTTTCATGGTCAGGGTTAGGAACATAGACTTTTCTCCCGTCATGTGTCACGAGCAGCCGCTGTCCAGGTACCAGACCTTCTGCCTTTCTTGTCCTTTTAGACATACCTGCAACATTAACAATTACAGACTTAGGTACCATATCTTTATGGGTCCTTTGGGTTAGTCCTTGAACCATTGAATCCCCTTTGTGTTGTGTGTCTTGAAGTCCTTGGTATTGTTTTCCTCCAAACTTTAGCTTCAGAACCATTTAGTTTAGGATCCAACTTACTTTTCACAGTTTCTCCTCTTTGAAATTTAGGCTTTTGTTTTTCAGACTCTGGTTTCTTCAGAGTCTGTTTACCAGAATCTAATTTCTTCATAATTTGAATCCTTGAAGCCTTAGGATCAAAGTTATTCAGTACCTTTGGCTTTAGGTTCTGTGGTTTTGACTTAGTCATTACTTTAGAACTTGAAGCTTTAGGTCCTGAATGAGTCACTGTGTTGACTTCATCAAACTCACTCACAAAGTGACTTTTAAATGCTTCTCTGGTGCCATCAGGACCAGGTTTCAGGATCACTTCATTTGAGTTGCCTCCAATGAATCCAAGACCTTGTTCTCTGTTCTGATAGGTGTTATAGATCATAGATGCTACCCTGAATCTATCAATTCCAGTAGCAATAAATTCTTGGAGAGCAACATCCTGCTCACTCAAGTATTTACAGCTACACTTCTTGATCAGTAAAGAGTCATTTTATTTCTTTAAACTGTCCAACTCCAACAAAGATGAGTCATGCTTTTTCAACAACTTATCAAGCTGTTGTTTGACTTTCTTCAACTCAGTGGATTTGGTCTCATAGTGACCAAGAAAATACCTCAGTCTCACTCTCAGAGTCTGTGTCTGATTCTGCCTCATGTGCTTCTTCAACTGGTTCAAATGTAGCCATTAATCCAACAGCTACATAAGCTTCACCATCAGCATCATCTTCATCAGACCCTGACTCATTATCAAGATCCTCCCAGTTAGCCATCAGACTTTTCTTGATTTTCTTCTTAAACTTGTTTGACTTGAAGGTTGGTCTCTTTGACTTGGATTTCTCTTTCTGCAACTCTGGACAATCAGCAATAAAGTGCCCAGGCTTCTTGCAGTTGAAGCAACCTTTTTGTTCTTCCTTCTTGAAACCCTTACCATTGCTCTTACTCAGAAACTTCTTGTTCTTCTTGGCCAGGTACTGCATTCTGCTTGAAAGCATAGCCATTTCTTTAGCAACATCAGGATCTTCCTCAGAGCTTTCAGAAGATGAAGATTCATTTTCAGACTCTTCAACTTTGAGAGCCTTTGAGGATCTTCCCTTTGACTTTAAAGCAGTGGTTTTAGATTTTCTTGCAGATTCTTGTTCATTGAGACTTAACTCATGAACTTTGAGAGAACTGACAAGATCTTCAATACTCAGGGTGTTTAAATCTTTAGCTTCCTCAATTGCAGTAACCTTTGGTCTCTATCTAGAGGGTAAGCTCCTCGGTATCTTGCTAACATGGTCAGAAGCTATATAATTCTTTTTCAGTATCTGAAGACCAGATACTAGAGTTTGAAACCTTGAGTACATCTGCTTAATGCTTTCATCCTCCTTCATCTTGAATAACTCATATTGATGAACCAATAAAAGAGCTTTAGCTTCCCTGACCTTCTTGCTCCCTTCATAGTTTGCACAAAGAGAAGCAAACATGGCTTTTGCAGTAGATTTGTCACTCATCTTCATGTACTCAGACTTAGGAATAGCAGTGACAAAAGCTCCTCTGATGATATGATGTTTCTTGTAGCTCTTCTTCTGAGCAGCAGTATGAAGCTTACGATCAATGGCAGAACCTTCGTCATCAAGTTGTAAGTCACCAACACCATCTTCTAGTATGTCCTAAAGTTCTTCATCAAGACCCATGACATAGCTGTAGAAGTTGGTTTTCCACCAAGAAAATTCTTCAGGATCGCCATTAAACTTTGCAATTTTCCCATAATCAGCTTTCTTACTGCTGTTATTGGATCCATAGTCATATGGTATAGCAGCACCAGAATTAGCACCAGAAGTAGAAGGTTCACTAGAATACATGTTTTTCTCTGGATCTTTTCTGTTACATGGTTAAGTGCAATGACAACAGAGCCGGAGCTCTGATACCAACTGAAGGTGAGAAAAACACAAGAAGGGGGGGTCGAATAGTGTTAACTTTTTCGCAACTCTTGAAGAGAGAGAATCTGTTTTCCAGGATCAGAGTCTGAATGGATTCAGAACCTAATGGAAGATCAGAGTCTGTTGCAGCGAAAATAAACAAGAGATAAAGGAAAGAGAGAACACAAGAAATTATACAGGTTCCTTCCACAAACCGGAAGTAGTCCTGTCCCCCTTGCACTTCCAAGGAGAGTTCCACTAAAATGTAATTAACAATTACAAGTTTCTCAAACACATAGTAAGAGACTTCCAATGCTCAAGCACGCAGGCAAGAGACTTCTAATGCTCAAAGACACAACTAAGAGACTTCTTTGCTCAAGGCACGGCCAAGAGACTTCTAACACAATTTACAAAAAATTGAATAGAGTTAGAACACTTGATAAACAATCAAATGTGTTCCAAATACAAAACAAAGAGACTCTGTTTTTCTGATTAACTTAGAAATTCTAGGATACACAATTTGTAAGAATTTGCTAGCTTTGATAGGATACAAAGAGACTCTGTTTGGCTTGACTCAGAGAGAATACAATAGCTTTGATAGCGTAGTTTTTCAGTTGTAGAGTCCAACATATTCTTCAAGTCTTTTATCCTTTATATAGGCGTTGGAAAGAGACGTTGAGACAATCAAGCACATCACAGAGTTTTCTGGAAGCTTGATCAATAGATGTTGATCTGTTGCTTGATATGGTAATAGTCCTTCAAATGCATATTTTGAATCCCATTCCTTTTGAAGCGAAATACCGGTAGACACAGCTGCCAAATTGTACAGGGTAGTGGAGTAGTGGAAACAGAGTTCGCAGAAAAGTACTATATCATATTCTGCATTCTTTGTCGTTGAGCATCCCATGCTCAAGTTGACTTCGATCAAGCCTTTACTCCAAATGAACGTTTCTTATGCATCGAAATGCCTTCAGAAATCCTTCTAAACAAATCTTCAATTTGTAGTCTTCAGACTCTCTGTAGCACTTTAGATTCTGATGATCTTCAGACCCTCTTCAGAACTTCAGACTCTGATGGGCTTTAGACTCTCTTCAAAACATCAGACACTCTTTGATCTTTAGATTCTCTGAGTCTTCAGGACCTCTCGAAACAGCTTCTGATGATTCTTCAGACTCTCTAGTACTTCAGAATCACAAGCAACAAGCTTCTCTGGAATCTTGCTCTTAATTTGTTCTAACAGAATACTTTCTAAGATTGAAATCTTGATTAAGATCCTGCACACTTAAACAAATATTAGCATATCCAATTGACAACTTTTAATACCTTGTTATCATCAAAACTCAAAAGTGGTATTGCTGAACACCTTGTTCCAACACATGACTCTATTAGAAAGTCAAAAACCATTGCTCTAAAGTCAAAAGGAAAATTCTCAAAAGCTCTCAAAGTTGAAGAGTCTGAGAATGAATCTTCTTCTAAAGGCTCTGAGGAAGATCCTGATGTTGCTAGAGAAAGGTTGCTAGAGAAAGGCAGTGGTAAAGGATTCAAGAAGGAAGAACAGAAAGGTTGCTTCAACTGCAAAAAGCCTAGAATTTCATTGCTGACTGTCCAAATTTGCAAAAAGAGAAATCCAAGTCAAAGAAGCCAACCTTCAAGTCCAACAAGTTCAAGAAGCAGATCAAAAAGAGTCTAATGGCTACTTGGGAAGATCTAGATAATGAATCAGGGTCTGATGAAGATGATGCTGAAGATGAAGCTAATGTAGTTGTGGGTTTGGTAGCAACAACTGAACCAGAAAAAGAATCATCCAATGCAGAATCTGATAGAGACTCTGAAAGTGAAACTGAGGTATATTCTAAATTTACTAGATCTGAACTAATTGATTCTCTCAAGGAGCTTCTTGGTCATTATGAAAACCAATCCACAGAGTTGAGAAGAGTTAAACAACAACACAATAAGTTGTTGAAACAACATGACTCAACTATGTTGGAGATGGAGGCTTTAAAGAAAGAAAATGAAAACTTAATGACTAAGAAGTGTAACTGTTAACACTTGAGTGAGCAGGATGCTGCTCTACAAGAGTTTATTGCTACAGAAATTGATAGAACCAAAGTGGCATCCATGATTTATAGCATATATCAGAATAGAAGTAAAGGTATTGGATTCATATAAGGTAACTCTAATGAAGTGATCCTGAAACCTGGTTCTGATGGCGCCAAAGAAGCATTTGAAAATCATTTTGTGTTAAGAGTCTGAAAAGGTCAACACAGTAACTCATTTAGAATCTAAAGCTTCAAGATCTAAGGCAATGACTAAGTCAAAGCCAAAGAACCTAAAGCCAAAGGTACTAAACAACTTTGAATTTAAGGCTCCAAGAGTTCAGATTATGAAGAAATCAGAGTCTGATAAACATATTCTGAAGAAACCAGAGTCTGAAAATCAGAAGCCCAAGACTCAAAGAAGAGAAGCTGTGCGTGGTAAGTTGGACTCTAGACTAGAAGGTTCTGAACCTAAAATCTGGAAGAAAACAATACCTCAGACTTCTAGATTCACAACACAAAAGAGATTCAATGGTTCAAGGACTAACCCCAAAGGACCCATAAAGATATGAGTACCTAAATCTAAAATTGTTGATGTTGCAGGTATGTCTAAAAGGACAAGAAAAGTAGAAATCCTGGTATCTAGACAGTGGCTGCTCGCGACACATGACGCGAGAAAATTCTATGTTCCTAACCCTGACCATGAAAGAGGGAGGAACTGTGGGATTTGGAGGAAACCAGACTGGCAAAATTATTGGTACTGGAACCATTGGTATCTTTCTAATCTCAGTCAGTAATGTGTGGTTTGTAGATGGAATTAGACATAACCTACTGAGCATAAGTCAATTGTGTGGCAGTGGATATGATGTTTTGTTTAATAAGAACAACTGCACATTAGTCAACAAAGATGATCAATCCGTTATATTCAAGGGAAAGAGAAGAAACAAACAATGTTCACAAAATAAAATTTTCTAAACTGGCTAATCAGAAGGTAGTTTGTCTTCTATCAATGAGTGATAAGAAATGGTTGTGGCATAGACGGTTAGGACATGCTAACTAGAGGTTAATCTCTAAGCTTAGTAAGTTGCAACTGGTCAGAGGCTTACCAGACATTGATTATCAAATAGACGCTCTCTATGGAGCGTGCCAGAAAGGAAAAATAGTTAAATCTTCTTTTAAACCAAAAGAAATTGTTTCTACCTCCAGACCCTTGGAGCTACTCCATATTGATTTATTTGGACCAATCAGTACTGCATCCTTATATGGAAGTAAATATGGATTAGTCATTTTAGATGATTATAGTAGATGGAGTTGGGTTATGTTTCTGAAATCTTAAGATGATTCATATACTGTGTTTAGTAAATTCTGCATCCAAGTACAATCTGAAAAAGAATTGAAAATTTTGAAAGTCAGAAGTGATCATGGGGGAGAATTTGAAAATGAGCCATTTGAAATATTTTGTGAGAAACATGGAATCATCCATGAATTCTCTTCTCCTAGAACTCCACAACAAAATGGGGTTGTAGAGAGAAAGAATAAAACTTTACAAGAAATGGCAAGAACCATGATTCATGAAAACAATGTGGCTAAACATTTTTGGGCAGAAGTAGTAAACACAACATGTTATGTTCAGAACAGGATCTATATCAGACCCCTGTTGAACAAAATAGCATATGAACTCTTTAAAGGTAGAAAACCTAACATATCTTACTTTCATCAGTTTGGATGTACATGTTATACTCTAAACAATAAAGTCTATCTAAAGAAATTTGATGTTAAAGCTCATAAGGGAATCTTTTTAGGTTACTCTTAAAGGTCTAAGGCATACAGACTGTATAATTCAGAAACACAATGTGTTGAAGAATCTATGCATGTCAGATTTGATGACAAAGTGCCTGGAAGTGAAACTCCAGAGCAAGATGAAAGTTTTGTAGGTTCTCAGGATTCTGATGACAACTCAGAACCTGATTAGATTCAAGAATCTGAAGATACTCTAGAAGCTGTAGCATCCCCTGAAATTCCTGATGAAGAAGCTTCTGAAGAAGCTCAAGATGGTTCTCAGCAAGTCAATAAATCCAAACATGCGTTTAAATACAAGTCTTCACATCCTGAGGATCAAATTTATTAGCAACAAAGAAAGTCCCAGAAGAACAAGATGACATTTCAGACAAGAAGAGTCTGCCTTGGGATTGTTATCAATATTTGAACCTGCCTCAATTGAAAAAGCACTTGCAGATGAAGGATGGATTTTAGCTATGCAAGATGAACTTAACCAATTCAGAAGGAATGATGTATGGGATTTAGTAGCTAAGCCAAAACACAAGAACATTATTGGAACTAAATGGGTGTTAAGAAACAAGCTTAGTGAGCAAGGAGAAGTGATCAGAAACAAGGCCAGATTTGTTCTCAAGGCTATAGTCAACAAGAAGGAATTGATTACACTGAAACATTTGCTTCAGTTGCAAGATTGGAAGCAATCATGTTACTTCTTTCCTACACAGTTAATCACAACATAATCTTGTATCCAATGGATGTTAAGAGTGATTTTCTTAATGGTGTCATTACTGAAGAAGTGTATGTCAAACAACCTCCTGGTTTTGAGGATTTAAAACATCCTGAACATGTTTATAAATTGAAGAAATCAATATATGGCTTGAAACAAGCTCCCAGAGTTTGGTATGAAAGAATAAGTAATTTCTTGATTCAAAATGATTTTGAAAGAGGTCAAGTTGACACTACACTGTTCAGGAAGACTCTTAAGAAAGATATTCTAATTGTTCAAATTTATGTTGATGATATTATTTTTGGTTCAACTAATAGTTCTATTTGCAAGGAATTTTCTAAGTCAATGCATGATGAATTTGAAATGAGCATGATGGGAGAATTGAAATTCTTTCTGGGAATTCAAATTAACCAATGCAAAGACGGAGTTTATGTTCATCAATCCAAGTACACTAAAGAGCTCCTGAAGAAATTCAATCTTGAAGGTTGTAAGGAAATGAACACTCCAATGCATCCAACCTGTACTTTGAGCAAAGAAGATCAAGGAACAAAAGTTAACAAGAAGCTGTATAGAGGTATGATAGGTTCTCTGTTATATTTCACTGCATCCAGACCAGATATTTTATTCAGTGTATGTCTGTGTGCAAGGTTTCAATCAGATCGTAGAGAGTCTAACTTAACTGTTGTTAAGAGAATCTTTAGATATTTGAAAGGAACCACTAATCTCGGACTTCTGTATAATAAATCCTAAGATTATAAGCTAGTTGGATTCTGTGATGCTGATTATGTTGGAGACAAGATTGAAAGAAAATCAACCAGTGGCAATTGTCAATTTCTGGGAAAGAATCTGATATCCTGGGCTAGCAAGAGACAACCAACTATTGCTTTGTCAACAGTAGAAGCAGAATAAATCTCAGCTGCTAGTTGTTGTACACAACTATTCTAGATGAAACATCAGTTAGAGGACTATCAAATAACTGAAAATTGTATCCCAATTTATTGTGATAATACAGCTGCTTTATGTTTGTCCAAGAATCCAATTCTACATTCAAGAGTCAAGCACATTGAAATTAAACATCATTTTATCAGAGACTATGTTCAAAAAGGAATTTTAGATATTCAATTCATTGATATTGATCATCAATGGGCTGATATATTTACTAAGCCTTTAACTGTTGAAAGATTTGATTTTATAAAGAAAAATTTGAACATGTGTTTTGTCTCTGTGTGATGCTTGCTCCTGAAGATAGAATTTAGACTCTGAAATTTATTCAGACGCTACTTGAGTATCAGACTCTCTTTTGGAGACTCTGAGAAAAATAGCCTCTGAAGACACTCAAACTCTATTAAGGAGACTCAGACTCTAAAGCAGCATGCATTAGTGGTAAGGTGGCAGTTATTAAAAACAACACCTGTCCCACTATAGTAACTGTTACTTTAGTAGTTCTCATGCGTGGTCTGTCTGTATTGGGTAATAACTCAAAGGGCAATGATAGTATTCGTTTAACATTTATCCTCGCGCCTTCCCTTTGCTTTATGACTGCTTGCGTGTTTGTCTTTAATGTTTATGTCTGTTTGTCCTCTATGTATTCCAAACGTTTGATCAAAAATACACTAAGTCACAAACACACACTACTTTCACTCTCACTACTCACACTTTCAGTTTCTAAACTCTTCTTCTCTCTCGTTCTCTGAAATATTTTTGAAATCTGAAAACCCGAGAAAACACTCAAATGGCAACTTCATCAAATACTCCTATCCTAAACGTTAATCCTGGTCAGTCGTATGTCATCAAGTCAATGACCATGAACATCATCAAAGAGACCCTGGAAGTTCAAGTTGAATCTCCAGTGGATTTTGGATCGTTACACAGGCATGGCATTAACATTCACACTAACATTTTCTGTCAAGGGATAAATGAATACTTTGGTATGTTGAATGGACCAACATATCAGGATCTGATTAGAGATTTTTGGGTAAGAGCAGAAGTCTACGACAAGGAAGCTGCTAAGTATGAGGAAGTTCTTGCTGTAAATGTAAATCCGTCTTTGGTGGGAAAGACAAGAGAAGAAATGGGATTGAAACCTTACACATGTATGGAAGTAAGGTCAGCAGTGATGGGAATTCCTATTACCATCACAGAAGAGATAATTGCAAGGGCCTGCAGAGTGGCTAATGAAGGAAAATTTTAATGGAATGTCAGCAAGAAGTCTGACTAGGCTGAAATTTGTAACTCCTTCCTATTCAAAGATAAAACCTCAAACAAACCTGTGGATATGCACAAAGACCACAGGGTACTTCTGAAGATTATCACAGATTGTCTACTTCAGAAGGGTGGAGGATCTGATACCCTGTCTCTGGACCACAAGGTGGTTCTATACTTTTTGGCTACAATGGAGAAGATAAATTTTCCAAGATACATGATGTACCACATGTGCTGGACCATCAAGGAAAGCCAAACAAAACAAAGAAAGGAAGTACCTTATGGAAGACTACTTTCTGAGATTATGTATCAAAGTGGACTTCTACAGATCCTGAGTGACGATGGGGTAGTGTCTGACAAACAACTTGGGACAGTTACTGGGACAATCATCAATGGCAAGACTCTCCTGTACATGAAAATAGTGAAGAAGCATGAGCCTCATGAGGAGGACATGAATGAATCCTTGGTCCAATCTGACTTGATGATGGACTTCCCCCCTATATCCGAAGAAGACAATCCAGAGGTCCTGGCTCGTTTTGTAGTAGAACACTTCCAAGAGACTAGAAGAATCATTAATTACAGTTCAATTCCTGAGAATGCAGGAGGTGCTCCTCTAAAAGTCAAAGGAAAAAGGAGCAAACTGGTCAATGAGGAAGATGACCAGCCAGAACCTGCTCCAAAGAAAACTAAGGTGACCAAGTCTTCAGCTCCTGCTCTGCCTGGAGTAGTTATTGGTGGACCTAAGCTGGAAACTGAAGTCTACAACAAAGAAGCTGCAATGTTTGAAGAAGTTCAAGCAGTAAACAATGATGAGTCTTTGGTGGGAAAGACAAGGGCTGAAATGGGTCTTGAACCGTACTTAGGCATGGAAATCAGGTCTGCAGTGATGGGAATTCCTATTTCCATTAATGAAGAAATTATTTCAAGAGCCTGCAGGGTAGCAAATGAAGGAAAGTTCCAATGGAATGTAAGCAGGAAGAGTGATTGGGCTGAAAGGTGCAACGAGTTGTTCTTCAAGGGAAGACCATCAAACAAGTTGGTGGACATGCACAAGGATCGCAGAGTGCTCCTGAAGTTGATAACATACTGTCTACTTCCTACGTGAAGGTGATGTTATCCTGAAAAACTTAGGGGGGCAGAACAAACATAATTATAAGGGGCACCATTGAATCTAGATTGGGGAAGGGGGTAGGCCCTCCGACTTCCTACGTGAAGATGGTTGTCTCCAAAAATCAATAAAAATTCTACAAAAAACCCCAAAGATGTGCAAACGGCAGAGATCCAATGATAAAAAATACTCCCATCTCTCTTATATAAAATGAAGAAAGAATTTTTCTCGGTTGATTTAGTCTTAAGGTTAGAACTTGTTTCCTCATAATATATATCCTATACAGGAGCAAGAAAAAGGCTGAACTACACACACACACTCACTTGAAACTTGTTGTTGGGTTGAATAGGTTCACAAAGAATACTTGAAGTTGTGATTAGTGTACACTTGAAATGAAGCCTTAGAGGAGACATAAGTTTTTAATTGTATTGTCGTATGTTAAATCTTGTTTATACTATTATGTTTATGCATTTTACTTGAGGACAAGCAAAGATTCAAGTGTGGGGGAGTTTGATGAGTTAATTGTCTCTATGGCAACAACAAATAAAAAAGATCAATTTGAGAAGTGAAAAGAGCAATTTTCCATTAGGATCCATGATGGATGGTACTAAGATTACATGGTTATAAATAGAGAGGTTTTTTTTTTAAAGAAATAATTATAAATAGAGATGTTATATCCCTTTATCATCACTCTGATAATTACACTCGTTTTCAATTTGCCCCATCAATAACTGATAAAGTGTTAGCAATTGTCCTAAATATTATTGAAGTAATAAAATAATTCGCAATTGTGAAATAATTTTTAGTTAGGTTATTGAACCATTTTAAATAATTTATGATCGTGTTTTGATAGTTTATTTCAAATTTCTAGGGTTTACTTAAGTTTTCTTTCTAATTCAGATCCTATATACAAAATTATTGATACATTTAGTTCAAAGACCTGTTCAAATTCTCTACATAATTATGGATCTTCTTTTTATTGTATAAAATTTATAAATTAACATTTTGCGTTTCTCCAAATTTAAGATTTTAGTGAATTCCAAATACCCTTTAAAATTTACGTCAACTATTTACACACACATTATTGGATGCGCCAAAGGAGTTTATGAATAGAGTTATCCGTCCTAAAATGTAAGTAAAAATGAGTCAATATAAGTTGATGTATTTGATATAAATTTTGAACCAAATACATTAACTTATTGTTGACAAATTTTTGTTTATATTTTGGGACGGATGAAATATATCATAAATTTATTTATTTTTGATGAAAATGGAGGGACATCGTGTTTAGCAAAAGTGAATTTTTGTTGTTTTTATTTTAGACTAAATTAGTCTTTTGAGCAAATATCAATGTCCGTTGACAAATTACTTATGCTTCTATGCTACTTTGTAGCACGTCCCATTCCCATTCCTTATATTATTAAATGGATTTGGATCATCTCAATTGTGAATTTTTTTAAAAGTTATGTGGATGGTCTCATTATTAAAATATATTGGACTGTTACAAAAGGAAACAAACTGATCTTTAAAAGTTATGTGGATGATCTCATTTTAAAATATATTGGATGATCTCATTATTAAATTAACAGAAAGAACCAAACTGATACTTTAGATTAAGTTAAGGGACCTAAACAGATCTTTTATTACTTATGAGATCAAACCGATACTTGAAATCAACTTAAGGGACCAATTGAGCATTTAAGCCAAAATTATAAGTAGAATGAAATACTCCCTCCGGCTTTATTTATAAGAAAAAGTTTATTTTTCAGATTCATTAAGTAATTAATGTACTTCGTATAGAATATAGACCAAATACATCATTTATGCAATGAATTAAAAAAGTCAAATGTTTCTTATAAATAGGACCGGAGGGAGTGTATTTTAATGACAAGTTCATCATTTTGCTCAATAATTTCATCTGCATAACCCTCTAGATATCCGTAAATAGAGCTGTCAAAACGGGCCGGCCCGTTTAGCCCGATTAATTTTATAGGGCTTGGGCCTTAAATATGGAGCCCGAATTTTAATAGGGCTTTTTAACCCAGCCCTAAAAAGCCCGGTACCCATTAGTGCTAGCCCGAACGGGCCGCAGGTAGCCCGTTAGCCCGCATAACAAAAAAAAATCCTATAAATTATATATATATTTCAAATAATTATTTACTTAGTTGATTATTGTCGCGTCATTTTTCGGAGATCAAGGCTATTTGATTAGCTTTTGACTCACTATTTTATTTCACGACTGAACTTTTAAAATTATTTAGAAAAGGGGAAAAAAGTTCAAATACCCCATATTTAAAGAGATTTAGGGTTCGGGGTTAATTACATAAAGGGAAGGTATTAGCACCCTTTATGTCTGTAGTACTCTACGGGAACATCTTGGTTTTATTTAACTTTTGTGCTATAATATACTTGCTTTTTGAAAATGAATTTAAAGTGATAAGAGAATAAAGAAGCCTATTATCTACATTTTTTATTGATTTGGAAGAACATAGTCCTTTGCCTACGTACCCGTGAGGGATCAAAACCTCGTAGTTCGGGGTAGAAATTTTCGTTTGATTGGTTTTGTGTTTTTTATTAGTTTTTGAAAAGGTTTTGAAGAAAAAGCCAAGTGGCAAATTGAAATTGATTTGTGTTTTTTATAGTAAGAGAAAATTACTCAAAGTAAAATTATGTTGATTGAAATTTGATTAAGAAAATAAAAATAAAAAGGGATCATTTGATCTTGGATCAAGGTTTATTATCAAAAAATGTTTTTTGTAATTTTTGTGATTTTGAATGTTTTTGTTGTTTTGAATATTTAGCTAAAATTAAACTAACGGAGGATAAAAATAAAAGCATTGGTACCATATGGTAGCGTTGGACCACCACGAGGACCTTTAACCTAAACTACTAAGCATAAAAGGCAGGCATACACACACACGCACACACATGCATCTAAAACTATTACATTAAACCTATTAATACATTCTAAAGTCTGCGGAAAATAAATATGCATGAACCATTTACATCAAGCCTAATATACATTCTAAATTCTATGTGATAAAAAATAAATGAGAACAATGAATAAATATGCTATAAATAAATGGATGATAAATATGCAACCTAATCTAATTTACATAAGAATAATAAAATGCAAAAGGAAATAAAAAATGCATGAGAAATCGAAATGCATGAAGAAATAAAACAATTAAATGTAAAAAGAGGTGCAGGCAGTAATCAGGGGGTGTAAAAGTGGAAAGAAAAGAATTGGACTTAAGGGAAACGAACCGGGTCGGTTTGCTTAGTTGGGTCGGTCTGAATTAAAAGAGTTATGGGTTAGTGGATCAGATCAGGGCCGTCTGATGATCAAGATCAGACAGCCTAGATCTAACCTGAAGCGTGGCATCAGGGGCCACAAGATTAAAATCCAAGGGAGGGGGAGACGAGGGTGTACGCTAACGCATGCACTTGCGTACACTGGATTCGAGAGAGATATAAATATCTCATCCCTTCACGATCCTCTCATTTTTCCTCTTCTTTCTCTCTCTAGTCCGAAATTCTCTCATCTCTCTCTCTGAGTTTCCCTGGTGTTCAACAAGAACACGTTGAAGATTCTGACGGACCTTGATAAAGGCCGCCGTGAATCCCCGGGTTCCGGTGAAGATAAGGGCGGTTTCCGGCGAGTTCATGTGAACCGCCGGTAGGGTTATGAGTTTTCTGGCGACCGAAAGTGGTTTCCGGCGCCGGAAACTGGAATTTTCTTAATCCTTTTTGAATGTTTTTTTCGTGTTCTCCACTCGTTTCTTCCTCTCTTCTCTATTTCTAAATTTCAGAATCCTAACAACAATTCATATCAATCTAGATCTAAGACACACAAAAAAAAATATTAACCTTTACTTTCCTTTTGGTTTGGATTCTGATGGCCCACGGCCTCGTGTTAGTGTGAGGTTCTGGATTGATGTTGCGCGTCCGTGTTGGTAGTGCTCATATGGCCTTGTGACGGTTTTGTTATCGTTGATTTGTGTTACGGTTTTGGAGGTTTATGGTTATGTTGGGACCGGTTGCTGTAGTGATATTGCTTGATGTGTTATGCCTGTGTTGTTTCTATTTTGAGATGCAGGTTTGCGATTTTTGTTGTTGTACACTGCGGGTTTTGTTGTGAGTTCCGGCAGTCTGTGCGTTTTCGTGATGAATTTCGGCCCCCTTGTGATTGTGTGTGTTACTGGGTTTTTACAGTAACAAGTTTGTTTTTAGGGTTTGTTAAAGAAGCTGAAAAATTGGTGCCTTGGATTGAAGTTTGTTCCTTCTTTCCTGGCAAACCGACGCGCTTGGAGTGACTCGGAGTGACTGGATCTGCTTGCATGTGAACTGGATTTTGGATTTGGACTTGGACTGTTTTTTGGACTTATCTACATTTTTGGACAATTAATAATAAATAATTAAGAATAAAATAAAATAAAAGTGATTAGACTAAAAAATATAAAGATGACTAATTAAAAATAGGAATTAAAATTAAGGATTAGAATAAGGAAATTAAACAAAAGATGGAAATTAAAATATAAAAGTAAACAACAATAAAGAGAGAAGAGGGCCCGACTCAGAACCAAAACATGAGGTATTTTAAAATACCTCTCTGCCGAAATTTTTACTGAAAAGGTTAGAGACTGGTCGGGGTCTGAGGACATGTGTCGGTGTTATGAATGTAGGATCTTAGGTCAAAAATTGGGGTATGACAGATGCCCCTATTTAAGTTTCTTCGTCCGGAGATTTGAAGATGGAACCTTTGATTTGATGGGTCGAAGAGACTTAAATACAAAGTACACCTATTTTTGATCCTAAGATATTGTGAATGCATGTGATGCAGTTATGAATGCAAGACGGCATGGATGACTCGACCGGGACGAGTAATAACGACGGGATGCCCGAATTCATTGAAGAAAGGGATCCGACTCCGCTAGGGGAATGTAGTTTCACTGGGATAAATGACTCTGTACTATCGTATTGGTTTGGAACGACGGTTTAATGAAGACAAAACTTTTTAGTGACACCTCTTGAAAGCTACAATAAGGATGACACTATTGAAATTGAAATTGGTTAGTGACATCACTAGAACAGCTACGATGTGGATGACACTATTAAAATTGAAATTGATTAGCTACATCGCTGAAACAGCTACGCTGTGGATGACGCTAATGAAATTGAAATTGACTAGCGACAACGCTGGAACAGCCACGCTGTGGATGACGCTATTGAAATTGAAATTGATTAGCGACATCTCTGGAACAACTACGCTGTGGATGACACTATTGAAATTGAAATTGATTAGTGACATCTCTGGAACAACTACGCTGTGGATGACACTATTGAAATTGAAATTGATTAGTGATATCTCTGGAACAGCTACGCTGTGGATGACACTATTGAAATAGAAGATATTTGTTAACTATTATAGAAATTACTGTTTGACATTACGATAAATGAGGACCAGACTGAAAGGATGCGACAAAGTTCCGGATGACAAACGCAACCATGCATGAATGATGTTCTGTATTTGATGTGTATAAGTGAAAGTAATAATGAATGAATGTATGAATGTGTGAATGAATGTATGAGTGTATAGACTGGATTGTGATAGGTGAACTCGACGAAACGAGACAAGACAGGTAAGGTGGGAGGCAGACTGACATCGCAGTACAAACATTCGGCAAACTTCCTTGAAGATGATATTATTGCGAACAGATCGAGCCACTTGCAGGGTGAAGCTCGGCACAAGGTAGCAACTGATGCTTCCTGGGGATAAAGTCCTTTGTTGAACCAAAAAGTTTGGAAGAAGTCGCCATTTGTAAACCGGCGTAGAGTGTTCTGATAAAAGCCATTGTTGACCAAAAGTCTGGAAGTCGTCATTTTCATAGAGTGTCAATCCATTGGTATGCCCCAGCAGTCACACTTCTTTTTGTTTTGTTTTTTTTTTTAAAGTTTTTTTGATATTTTGTTTTTGAAATCCCTAACTTTTGCTTGGACCGCCCTTTCGGGTTTTCAGTCCACTGGGAGTATATTCCTTTTTTGTGCCCCTAATTTTTGCCTGGACCGCCCTTTCTGGTTTTCAGTCCACCGGGACGCTCTCTATTGCCTAAGTCTCCTTTTCAGGTTTTCAACTTAGCGAGCTTTTATTTTTTTGTTTTTTCTGTGTTTTTGGATTGTGAGTGCATCTTGCTCAAAACAGAGGTCCTCTTCGTAGTGCTTAGCCATGTTTCTCTTCCGAAGCGTAACCGTTCTCGAGGCGGATGCTGATGTACGCTTCACCTACTCACGAGTTCAAAGAGAGTGTGTTTGTTTGTTCACACTTTTCAAAAGATGTAATAAAAGTTTTGTATTTTGAAATTTTTGGCTTCAAGTATTGTCATAAAAAAAAACAGAAGAAATTTCGTAAATTGAATAAATGAGAGTTCCAAATAAATAGGCACGTGCTCAAACTTGATTAATTGAGTGGTGGTCTGCCAATGGCATGGCTCCATGGATCTTTGATATATTTTGGAAAATGGTAAATGTAATGGGAAGGGTACATTGAACACGATAACCGTTATTCTCCCTAACAACTTTGAATGCCCCTGTTCCAAGTCTTTGATTTGCAGATGCTTCGAATCGGAAGTCTTTTGATAGTTGGACGCCCCAAGTGGACTGTGCTTGATTTGATGCAGTTACTTTGTCATAATCCTTAACTTTTGCATAGATCGCCTTTTCGGGTTTTCAGTCTATCAGGATAATCATTTTTGTTAATGTCTCTAATTTTTGCCTGGACCGCCCTTTCAGGTTTTCAGTCCACTGCGACGCTCATTTTTGCCTAAGTCTCCTTTTCAGGTTTACGACTGCACCGACATTCATAGGACGTGTGAGTTTTTCACCATTCGTAATAACAAGAATTCATTGCACACGAGCCTTCATAGTTAGGAATCCTCTTGCCCCTGAAGTATGGTTGGGGAGGTGGTACCTTTTTGGGTGCAAAGCCTCTTTCTTGAATCTCACGGGGACGAACCTTCTTCTTGGAAGCTTGTTTCAACTTTTTTTGATATAGTTGTACAAGGTCGTCATTGAAGGTGAGAAAAACACAAGAAAGGGAGGGTTGAATTGTGTTAGCTTTTCGCAGCTCTTGAAGAGTGAGAATCTAATTCCTTAGGATCAGAGTCTGAAAGAGATCAGAGTCTGATAGGAGATCAGATTCTGTTGCAGCGGAAATAATCAAGAGATAGAGAGAAGAGAGAACACAAGCAATTATACAGGTTCCTTCCACAAACCGGAAGTAGTCTTGTCCCCCTTGCACTTCCAATGAGAGTTCCACTAAAATGTAATATCTATTACAAGTTGCTCAAACACACAGTAAGAGACTTCCAATGCTCAAGCACGCAGGCAATAGACTTACAATGCTCAAAGACACAACTAAGAGACTTCTTTGCTCAAGGACGCAGCCAAGAGACTTCTTTGCTCAAGCACACATGCAAGAGACTTCTGACACAATTTACAGAAAATTGAATAGAGTTGAAACACTTGACAAACAATCAAACGTGTTCCAATTACAAACAAAGACAGACTCTGTTTCAAACAAAGACAGACTCTGTTTTTCTGCTTAACTTAGAAATTCTAGAATACTCAGTTTGTAAGAATAATCTAAGTTGTTGATGTGTTTCTGTTAAGACTCAGTTTGAATACGATAGCAATGCAGCGTAGTTTTTCAGTTGTAGAGTCCAACAATTCTTCAAGACTTCTCTCCTTTATATAGGCGTTGGAAAGAGACGTTTAGTCATCCAGCACATCAGGATGATTTCTGAAGCTTGATCAATAGATGTTGATCTATTGCTTGATATGGTAATAGTCCTTCAATTGCATATTTTGAATTCCATTCCTTTTGAAGATTAATACCGATAGACACAGTTGCCAAACTGTACGAGGTAGTGGAGTAGTGGAAACAGAGTTCGTACAACGTACTCTGTACTATCCTACATTCTTTGTCATTGAGCATCCCACGCTCAAGTTGACTTTGAAGCTAGCCGTTACTCCAATTGAGAGTTTCTTTTGCATCGTAATGCCTTTAGAAATACTTCTAAGCAGATCTTCAGATTGCAGGCTTCAGACTCACTGTAGCACTTCAGCTTCTGATGATCTTCAAACTCTCTTGGTCTTCAGATTCTAATAGTCTTCATATTCTGATAATCTTCAGACTGTTTTCGATACAGTCTTCAGACTCCTCTTCGATACAGTCTTCAGACTCTTCTTCGATACAGTCTTAAGACTCTTCTTCGATACAGTCTGCAGACTCTTCTTAGATAGTCAGAATCATAAACAACAAGCTTCTCTAGATCTTTGCTCTCAAAATGTTCAAACAGAATATTTTCTAAGATATATATCTTGATTAATATCCTGCATACTTAAACAAATATTAGCATACCCAATTGACAATTTTTAATACCTTGTTATCATCAAAACTCAAAACGTGGTATTGCTGAACACCTTTGTTCCAACAATCTCCCCCTTTTTGATGATAACAAACATCAGTATTTAAAAGGTCAATTGTTGTTAATCTAATTAACAGGTTGACTTAAAGGGTCTGAGGTTTGTAAGCTCTGACTCCCCCTGAGTCTGATAGTTCTTAAGTTGAGGTTTGTAAGCTCCCCCTAAGTTCTATCCAAGTTAATTAAATTCAAATTTCATAAACAGTTGAATTAATTCTCAAAATAATAGACGAAATAGAGAACATATTCTTTAAACGGGGGCTCAGAATCTAACTAAGCACCTTTCGCAAATTTCCCTTTAACTTTTCATAGAACTTGCAGATACTTTCTCCATACAGTTTAAAAAAAGTCACAAATCTCACAAAGCTTTCCTTCTCCCCCTTTTGTCATCAACAAAAAGGTTTAGAAACAAGTTTCTCCCCCTTTTTAAATGACTTCAGGTAAAGGTAAAAAAAAATTGTTTAAGGAAAACAAGATTCAGAGCGAAAAACATAGAAGATTCAAAGCACAGTATATATATCAGAGGCACATAGATTAAGTAAAAACTTGAATAATCTTAAAAACGAAGTATCAGAAGATAAAAGACAACAGCAGAGACAAGTTACAAGCAAAACAAAACAAAAAGAAATGCAACTAAGGTTGGTTTTGTTTGGCAAGGTGATCCATCAATTTCTGGAGATCTTCTTGCTGCTTCTTAACAATCTCTTCCAAACCTTCAGTCCTTCTCAAATGAGCTTCTCTTTCAAGTCTTTCTTCTTCTTGAACTATATGAAGCCTCCTCCTTAATGAATCAAAAACCATTGTTTCTCTTGGATTGTATTGATCTTCATGAAAGAGTGGCTTGTACTCAATCTGCAGAATAGGAGCTTTCTTCTTAGCTTTAGCTTTCTCAGCTCTCTTAACTTCTTCCACATGATTGGCAATAACAACAGCTTGTTCCTTGACAGCAACCTTCTGAATTTTGGTGACAAAGTCCAAAAATCCAGTCTTCAAAGTGGAGAACTTATCCTCATAGCTTACATTGAGGATAGGCACAAACCTTTGCTCAATAATGTCCTTGAGCTTAGAGTTTGACGAAGCATAGAACTCATCTATCCTTAACGAATCAAAGAGGTTGTGAGGTTCAGAAGTTGAGGGTTGAGAGGCTACTATAGCTTGTAAGGTTTCAAGACCAGTTACAACAGTTATAGGTTCAGAAAGAGGTTTAGGAACCGTTTCAGACACAAGCTCTGCTATGCATTCTGTTACAGGTTTTGGTATGATATCAGAAGCTTGTTCCAGAATCTCAGAGACTGGTTCCTCTACAGTTTCTGAAGGTTCAACAGAAGCTATGGTTAGAATTTCTGTAGGTTGAGGTACAGAGTCTGGTTTAGAAACAGATTCTGTAGCAGAGTCTGGTAAGAATTTTTGTTGATTTGGATTTAGCAGGGGTTTTTGGTAGTTCTCCTCCTAGGTGTTTCTCAAGAAAATCTAAGGTGTCTAGAGAGTCTACACAAATAGGCTCATGTTGGGGGGATGGTTGAGTTGAATGAATGGTTACTTCAGGCTCTTCAGAAGGTTGAATTGCCTGAAGCGGTTTGAGAAATGATGGTTGAGCAGGGTGGTCAACAGGTAAGTTCATAGACACTGTGATGGTGTCTTGAATAACCCTATCCATAGTTGAATCAACATATTCAACTATTTTGGGGTCAAGTGGGTCAAAGGATGATAAGGGTTTGATTGGTTAGGGGGATGAATTTCTGAGGGAGGGAAGAATTTGGCTCAAGGGTTTGTTATCAGATTCAGTATCAGATGAAGACTCTTGATTTGTAGAGGAAGGTCAGTTAAATGCCACGTTACCAGAGGTGCCAATTCCAGCTTCTGGAGATGCATGATGATCAGAAGCATTAGACAGAGTAGCTTCTGATAAATCAGCTTCTGCAGAAGCCACCTGACTCTTCTGTTTCAGAGCTGATGCAAGCAACTTAGCAGCTTCTTTAACAGTTTCTTCCTTAAGTTCTTCAGCAACCACTTCTGCTGCCATTGCCTTGCCATCAGCATGTTCATCCTCAATCATAGATACAAAAGTACCTATCTTCTGTGCTACATCATTAGCCACAGGAACCACTTCCATCTTTCTTTTCTTAATCTGACTTTCTTCACCATCAGAGTCAGTATCAAGGAATTCAACAATCTCTTCAGCTAATTTCTCATAATCTCTGTCAGCCTTGCCTTTCTTGGCTTTCTTCTCATCTTTCTTTGCATTCTTCTCGTCTTTCTTAGCTTTCTTCTCATCCTTGGGTTTTTTTATCCTTTCCTTAATTTCCTTGGATGCAGAAGATACAGACAAAGGCATGGGAGCTATGGTCTTAAATGCACCAATAGTCACTCCTGGAAGAGCTGTAGATTTCATCTTCTTCTTGGGAGGCTCTTGCTTCTCTTCCTCTTCCTTTGGAATCACTTCCTTGGTCCTTTTCCCTTTAACCTTAAGAGGTCCTCCTCCAGCAGTCTCAGGAATGGCAGAATAGTTGATTATTCTACCAGTTTCATTGAAGTAATCCACCACAAATCTTGCAAGGACTTCAGGATTGTCTTCTTTGGAAATAGGAGGGAAGTCCATCATCAAGTCTGATTGCACATAAGATTCCCTCATATCTTGATTAGAAGGATTGAATCTTTTGACAATCTTTATGTATTGAAGAGTTTTACCGTTGATGATTCTCCCAGTCACTGTTCCAAGATGAGCGTCTGATACTACACTAGATTCTGATAAGACCTTCAAGAGGCCTCCTTGATACAGAATCTCAGAAATTAGCCTTCCAAAAGGAACTTGTCTTCTGGATTCAGATTGGCTTTTCCTTATAGCCCAGCCACCTGGGAAGATCTTGATAATGAGTCAGGGTCTGAGGATGATGATGCTGATGGTGAAGCCAATGTAGCTGTTGGACTAATGGCTACAACCGAATCTGTTAAAGAAACACCTGAGGCAGAATCAAATGCAGACTCTGAAAGTGAAACAGAGGTATATTCTGAACTCACAAGATCTGAATTAGTATAATCTGTCAAAGAACTTCTTGGTCATTTTAAAGCTAAAACCACTGAGTTGAAGAAAGTCAAACAACAGCTTGATAAGCTGTCAAAAAGACATAATTCAACTCTGCTGGAGTTAGAAAGTTTGTAAGAAGAAAATGACACTTTATTGATCAAGAAGTGTAGCTGTAAATACTTGAGTGAGCAAGATGTTGCTTTGCAAGAATTTATTGCTACTGGAATTGACAAATCAAGGGTTGCATCCATGATCTATAGCACGTATCAGAATAGAGGACAGGGTCTTGGATTCATTGGAGGAAGCTCAAATGAAGTGACTCTGAAACCTGGTCCTGATGGAGCCAGAGAAGCGTTGAAAAATCACTTTGTAAGTGAGTCTGATGAAGTCAACACAGTGACTCATTCAGAACCTACAACTTCTAGTTCTAAGGTTCTGACTAAGTCAAAATCTCAGAATGTAAAGTTAAAGGTTCTGAAAAATTTTGAACCTAAAGCTTCAATGATTCAGACTCTAAAACATTCAAAGTCTGATAAACAGACTCTGAAAAAGCCAGAGTCTGAAAAACAAAAGCCTAAGTTTCAAAGAAGAGAAACTGTGAAAGGCAAGTTGAAACCTAAACAAAACGGTTCCAAACCCAAAGTATGGGAGAAAACATTACCAATGACTTCAAGACGCAACTTACGAAAGGAGTTCAATGGTTCTAAGACTAACCCAAGAGGACCCATGAGAATATGGGTACCTAAGTCTGAAATTATTGATGCTGCAGGTATGTCTAAAAGGACTAGAAAAGCAGAAGGCTTGGTACCTGGACAGTGGTTGCTCGCGTCACATGACGGGAGAAAAGTCTATGTTCCTAACCCTAACCATGAAAGAGGGAAGAACTGTGGGATTTGGAGGAAACCAGACTGGCAAAATCATTGGTACTAGAACCATTGGTAACTCTCTTATCTCAATCAGTAATGTGTGGTTCGTTGATGGACTTAGACATAACTTACTAAGCATAAGTCAATTATGCGACAGTGGTTATGATGTATTGTTTAATAAGAACAATTGCACTGTGGTTAACAAGGATGATCAGTCCATAGTCTTCAAGGGAAAAAGAAGAAACAATGTCTACAAGATAAAATTCTCTGAACTGACTGATCAGAAGGTAGTGTGCCTTTTGTCAATGGGTGATAAGAAGTGGTTGTGGCATAGACGTTTGAGACATGCTAACTGGAGATTAATCTCTAAGCTTAGCAAGTTGAAACTTGCCAAAGGCCTACCAGACATTGACTATCATTCAGATGCTCTTTGCGGAGCATGTCAGAAAGGGAAAATTGGCAAGAGTCCCTTCAAGCCTAAAGAAATTGTTTCTACTTCCAGACCCTTGGAGTTACTTCATATTGACCTATTTGGACCAGTTAGCACTGCATCCTTATATGGAAGTAGATATGGACTAGTCATTGTTGATGACTATAGCAGATGGAGTTGGGTTAAGTTTCTGAAAACTAAAGATGATTCATATTCTGTGTTTAGTAAATTCTGCATCCAAATTCAATCTGAAAAAGAATTGAAAATCTTGAAAGTCAGAAGTGATCATGGAGGAGAATTTGAAAATGAGCCATTTGAGGTTTTCTGTGAAAAACATGGAATTATTCATGAATTCTCTGCACCTAGAACTCCACAACAAAATGGAGTTGTAGAGAGAAAGAACAGAACCTTACAAGAAATGGCTAGAACCATGATCCATGAGAACAATCTGGCTAAGCATTTTTGGGCAGAAGCTGTAAACACAGCCTGTTATGTTCAGAACATAATCTATATTAGACCTCTGTTGAACAAAACAACTTATGATTTCTTTAAAGGAAGGAAACCTAACATATCTTATTTTCATCAGTTCGGATGTACTTGTTATGTCCTGAACAATAAAGTCTATCTAAAGAAATTTGATGCCAAAGCTCAAAAGGGAATCTTTTTAGGTTACTCTGAACGCTCTAAGGCATACAGACTGTATAATTCAGAAACACAATGTGTTGAAGAATCTATGCATGTCAGATTCGATGACAAAGTGGCTGGAAGTGAAACTCCAGAGCAAGATGAAAGTTGTGCAGGATCTCAAGATTCTGATGACAACTCAGAATCTGATCAGATACCAGAATCTGAAGATACTTTAGAAGCTGAAGCATCCCCTGAAGTTCCTAATGAAGAAGCTTCTGAAGAAGCTCAAGATGGTTCTCTGCAAGCTAGTCAATCCAAACAATCTTTCAAATACAAGTCTTCACATCCAGAGGATCAGATTATTGGCTATAAAGAGAGTCCCAGAAGAACTAGATCGCATTTCAGACAAGAAGAGTCTGCTTTGGGATTACTATCTGTTATTGAACCAACCTCTATTGAAGAAGCACTTAGAGATGAAGGATGGATTCTGGCAATGCAAGAAGAACTGAATCAATTCAAAAGGAATGAAGTATGGGATCTAGTAGCTAAGCCTGATCACAAGAACATTATTGGAACCAAGTGGGTGTTCAGAAATAAGCTTAGTGAACAAGGAGAAGTAATCAGAAACAAGGCCAGACTTGTTGCGCAGGGCTACAGTAAACAAGAAGGCATTGATTACACAGAAACTTTTGCTCCAATTGCAAGATTGGAAGCAATCAGCATTATTACGGCAGCTATATGTTTGTCTAAGAATCCAATTCTGCATTCAAGAGCAAAGCACATTGAGATTAAACATCATTTTATAAGAGACTATGTTCAAAAAGGAATTTTAGATATTCAATTCATGTTGAACAAGTGACTTCAAACACACAAGAGGGGGGTGAATTGTGTTTCTTTAAAAATCAATTTAAATAAGCACTTAAAAAAAGTTTAACCAAATAAAATAAAGTGCTTATAAAGGTTTTTAATAAAGATGAAAACTAGAGAAATTTTGCTAAAATAAATAACAAATAAAGTAAAAGAGATAAGGGATAAGGGAAAAGACACCAAAAGATTTATCCTAGTTCGGCCTAAAACACCAAGGCCTACGTCTAGTCCCCAAGGAAAAGCCCCTTGAGATTTTCACTAACCTAGCTTTTAAACGGGATAAGCTAGTAACCTTTACAAATAAGCGAGCACTCTTCAAACAAAACAATCCTTTGTAGAAGAGCCTCTAAACCCAAGAGATATCACCTCTCTTGAAATTTTGGGATCGCACCCAATACAAAATAAGAGTTACAATAATAAAGTAATACACCAAATGTGTAGATATAACAAATTGAAGCACAAATGATATAACTAAACTATGTAGTATAAATAGCTCTCAATAAAATAAATTAGCAAGTGTAAAAATAACGAGAGTGATGAAATAATATTTTTCACAAAGTTTTAGTGCAAATATGAGTTGTTAAAAATGAGCTACTACAATGCATCTATTTATATGCAAAAATGAAAGGCTAGCCGTTGGACAATTAAATTAAGAAATAGCCGTTGCATAATAGTGCCTCTTTAAAATGTAGAATCAAAACAAAAATGCAGTTATTACATTGTAATCAATTTGCTCATGATCAAATTATATGCAGTATGTAAAACTCGTAGACATGGATGCTGCTACAATTAAAATTCAATATGCTATTTCAAGAATTAGCCGTTTAAACAAATAATTAATTACTAGCCGTTGTAATGATATATTAAGCCATTTTGAGATTCACGTAATCAATTATGTTAAAACCATACATGCAAAATGTCAAAGTCATGGTAATTTGATTTATGAAATAATTCAAAGCATGTTCAAATCTATTTTTAATGTAAAAACCAATTATGCAATTTTTAAAATAAATTATGACTTTTAATGTAAAAATATTTTTATGCAAAATCATATTTAAATGAAAACCATTGTGAGTGTGTGATTTATTTTCTTGAGAGCTTTTTAACCACTTACAACAAAGTCCTAATATAAATAAAAAACTCAAGACTCAAGACTTGATAGCTTGAATTTCTTTTCCGCTTTTTGCATCGTTGTTCTTTTAGGACTTCTTTTGTCGATCATCAAAACTAGTGTATTCCTGTCAAGGCATATATTCACATTCTCCCCCTTTTTGATGATGACAAACATCTCTTGAAGTGATTTGCTCAATGAAAGGGTTAGTACAATAATAATAAAATATATATGACAGAAATAAGCGCAGATTTAGCTCCCCCTCTCTATATGCAAACAATTAAAATTCACTCCCCCTAAAACATGCAAATCACATAACTCTCCCCCTTTTGGCATTATCAAAAAGCGGGAAAGAAACAATTATGGCAAGGCATATATTCAGGAAAATATAAAGCAAAAAATAAAGAGAATTAAGTGAAAAGTGTAAACCATTTTTGCTTCTCTTGAATTTACAATTTCTTTTTGGAGAAGAGTATTTTTATAAAGTCTCCACTTGATGCATATCCACTCTCTTGGTGATAATAAGGATAAAATCTTTTTCTCCCATTTTCATGTGATTTGAATAACTTCTATAATTGTACCAATTTTTAATTTTTGGTCTTCAAGCACACCTACAAAACAAATTCAAGTTTTGACTTTTGGTACCCAAACCATTTTGGGTCCTTGAGAGTTAGCAATAGGCAAAAAGCCCTTTGGAATCCACTTCAATTTAATATTTTTATCATTGTTCTTTCTTATATAACAAATAGAGGATGTATGACTTTCTCTTTCACAATAAAAACATTTAACAAAAGGGGTACTTGATGTCTTGTTTGGGCGAAAGAATTTTGTAAAATATTTTTCATGATTTTTTGGATGATAGCCCAAACCTGCTTTATTAAAACTTCCCTTTTGATTTTTCAAAATGATGTCAAGTTTGTCTCTTCCCATTGTGAATTTTGCAAGAATATTATTCAAATCTTCAATTTTATTTTTTAAAACATTGCATTCATCACATTTGAAAATATTTTCCTTTTTATTTTCACAAGAGGTGCAAGAAGAAACTTCACTAACAAAAATTTGTTTCTCTTTAAGAATTTCTATTTCCTTGTTTAAAATATCAATTTTTGATTCAAGGGTGGAAATAGTTTTCTTAGATGTAGAAATAATTTTTCTAAGCTTAGTTGACTCATCATTTAATTCTTTACAAATAGTAAATAACTCATCATAAGTTAAGTCATATTCAGATTCAATAGAGTTTACCTCATCTTCCTCATGGTTTGCCATGAAACATGAATATGCTACTTCAATGGATGAGTTTGTGTCTTTGTTATCCCAAGTGATGTAAGCCCTCTTTCCTTTTGTATATCTCTTTTGACTTAAAGGACAATTGGATTTTATGTGACCCTTTTCACCACACTTGTGGCATTTTAGATTGAAGGAAGTTCTTTCATTGATTCTAGCTTTGAGAGCAAGACCTTTCTTTTTCTTTTCACCTTCTTCACTATCAATGAGACAATTCGATTCAAGCTCATGTTCCTGCAATTTTCCAAACAAAGTAGCCAAAGACATAAAAGATAAATCTTTAGATTCATAAATGGCGGTCACTTTCGGTAGCCAACTTTGACTCAAGCATCTAAGAACTTTATTAATTAAATCCTCATTATTGAAAGATTTTCCAAGATCTCTGAGATGATTTATTATATGGATAAATCGTTTTTGCATATCTTAAATGCTTTCTCCCGATTTCATTCTAAATAATTCATACTCTTGAGTCAATGTGTTCATTCGAGCCCTTTTAACCTCGGTGGTACCTTCATGGGTCAATTTAAGGGTGTCCCACATTTCCTTGGCGGTTGAACAATTTGATACACGATAGAACTCATCAATACTTAATGAAGTGGTGATAATATTCTTAGCTTTCAAATTGTATTGAACCTTTACCTTTTCATCTTTGGTCCAAATAGATCTTGGTTTATTCACCACATCATTATTTACTAAATGAGTGGGAATAAATGGACCATTTTCAATAGCATCCCAAATATCACAATCAACTCCCTCAATGAAAAATTTCATTCTCTCTTTCCAATAAGCATACCCTTCACCATTGAAAGACGGGGGTCTATTTATGGAACCGTTGTTTGAAGTCATCTTGGCTCTTGAGGCGATTAGTCCTTAACAAGAGTTCAAGCTCTGATGCCACTTGTTGAACAAGTGACTTCAAACACACAAGAGGGGGGTGAATTGTGTTTCTTTAAAAATCAATTTAAATAAGCACTTAAAAAAAAGTTTAACCAAATAAAATAAAGTGCTTATAAAGGTTTTTAATAAAGATGAAAACTAGAGAAATTTTGCTAAAATAAATAACAAATAAAGTAAAAGAGATAAGGGATAAGGGAAAAGACACCAAAAGATTTATCCTAGTTCGGCCTAAAACACCAAGGCCTACGTCTAGTCCCCAAGGAAAAACCCCTTGAGATTTTCACTAACCTAGCTTTTAAACGGGATAAGCTAGTAACCTTTACAAATAAGCGAGCACTCTTCAAACAAAACAATCCTTTGTAGAAGAGCCTCTAAACCCAAGAGATATCTCCTCTCTTGAAATTTTGGGATCGCACCCAATACAAAATAAGAGTTACAATAATAAAGTAATACACCAAATGTGTAGATATAACAAATTGAAGCACAAATGATATAACTAAACTATGTAGTATAAATAGCTCTCAATAAAATAAATTAGCAAGTGTAAAAATAATGAGAATGATGAAATAATATTTTTCACAAAGTTTTAGTGCAAATATGAGTTGTTAAAAATGAGCTACTACAGTGCATCTATTTATATGCAAAAATGAAAGGCTAGCCGTTGGACAATTAAATTAAGAAATAGCCGTTGCATAATAGTGCCTCTTTAAAATGTAGAATCAAAACAAAAATGCAGTTATTACATTGTAATCAATTTGCTCATGATCAAATTATATGCAGTATGTAAAACTCGTAGACATGGATGCTGCTACAATTAAAATTCAATATGCTATTTCAAGAATTAGCCGTTTAAACAAATAATTAATTACTAGCCGTTGTAATGATATATTAAGCCATTTTGAGATTCACGTAATCAATTATGTTAAAACCATACATGCAAAATGTCAAAGTCATGGTAATTTGATTTATGAAATAATTCAAAGCATGTTCAAATATATTTTTAATGTAAAAACCAATTATGCAATTTGTAAAATAAATTATGACTTTTAATGTAAAAATATTTTTATGCAAAATCATATTTAAATGAAAACCATTGTGAGTGTGTGATTTATTTTCTTGAGAGCTTTTTAACCACTTACAACAAAGTCCTAATATAAATAAAAAACTCAAGACTCAAGACTTGATAGCTTGAATTTCTTTTCCGCTTTTTGCATCGTTGTTCTTTTAGGACTTCTTTTGTCGATCATCAAAACTAGTGTATTCCTGTCAAGGCATATATTCACAATTCATTGATACTGATCATCAATGGGCTGATATATTTACTAAACCTTTATCTGTTGAAAAATTTGATTTTATAAAGAAAAATTTGAACATGTGTTATGTCTCTGTGTAATGTGCGCCTCTGAAAACGGAATTCAGACTCTGAAAAATATTCAGAAGCTATTTGAGAATCAGACTCCCTTTTGGAGACTCTGGTAAAGATAAGCTTCTGATAAACTTTCAGACTCTGGTAAGGAATCTTTAGACTCTCAGAAGCTCGTATTAGTGGAAGCATGACTGTTGAGTTTAGTAACACCTGCCCCACTACGGTGACAGTTACTTTATAGTTTCTCAGACGTGGCCTGTCTGTATTGGGTAAGAACTCAAAGGGCAAAGGGCAATGATTTCATTACGTTAAACAAGTTACCTTCGCATTGTCCCAATACTTTTACGGCTGCATGCTATATGTATTTATTGTTTGTGTTTGTTTGTCCCCTATTCTTTCCAAACGGTTATCAAACTTTCTCTATAAATACATATCACACACAACTCACTTCTCTTTTCACTCTTTGATTATTTCTCTGAACAAATTTCTTGTTTTCAATCCTTTGCAAAACTTTTTGTTCTCAAATCAAAAACTTAGAAACCTCTAAAATGGCAAGTGATCTCATCCAATCTGGTGTCCTAGTCAAGACTGGAAAATCCTATGTTATCAAACCCAGAACAATGAACATTATCAAAGAAACTCTGGAAATTCAAGTTGAATCTCCAGTAGATTTTGGTTCTCTTAATCGTCACGGAGTTGACGTTTCTTCTCATTTCTTAGCACAAGGAATGATGAACTATTTCGATATGTTGAATGGACCAACATATCAGGAGCTTGTAAGAGATTTTTGGGTTAGGTCAGAAGTCTACGACAAGGATGAAGCTACGATTGAAGAAACAACGGCAGTTATGAACAACCTCAAGCTGGCTGGCAAAAACAGAGAGGAAATGGGTCTAAAACCATACAAGGGTCTTGAAATAAGATCAGCTGTGATGGGGATTCCAGTTCTTATCACTGAAGAAGTGGTTGTCAGGGCTTGTCAAGTGGAGAATGCAGGTAAATTTCAATGGAATGTCCAGAAGAAGAGTGACTCGACCGTTATCTGCAACAAACTTTTATTTGAACGGAAACCCTCAAATAAACTGGTTGATATGCATCCTGAGCATAGGGTGCTTCTGAAGATCATACTGGACAGTATGCTTCAGAAAGGAGGAGGAACAGACACTTTGTCTGTTGATCACAAAGTTCTTCTTTATTTTTTGATTAACAAAATAAAGATCAATTTTCCAAGATATGTGATGCACCACATGTGCTGGGCCATAAAGAAAAGCCAATCAGAAACCAGAAGGCAAGTTCCTTTTGGAAGGCTAATATCTGAGATTCTGTATCAAGGAGGCCTCTTGAAGGTCTTATCAGAATCTGGTGTGGTATCAGATATTCATCTTGGAACTGTGACTGGGAGAATCATCAATGGCAAAACTCTGCAGTACATGAAGATTGTCAGAAGATTCAATCCTTCTAAGCATGATATGAGGGAATCTTATGTGCAATCTGACTTGATGATGGACTTTGTAACGCCCGTTTTAATTATTTAAATTATTTTATATAGTATAGAGTATATTTATATGATTTTGTGTGAATTAAGTGATATTCGAGATATTATGAGATTTATGTGACTTATGTGATGTGTTGTGACTTATCTTATTGTTTAATAAAGTAAGATTTGAAAATAAAATAAATGTTAAGTTGTGGGTTTGTTTTAGAATTAGATAAAGTTGTGAGGAAATAAGATAAAATAAAACAAACAAGAAGAGGTTTAAAAAGGGGGAAATAGGTTTAGAATTGTACAGAACGTACAATTCAGAGTTTTCGGAGAAAAAGGGAGAAAACAGAAGAGATGAACCGGAGAGGCTGCTGCTCGAATTTCTTAAGGTAAGGGTGAGCCTATCATTGCAATTTCATTAGAACATGTAGTTCATGATTATAGTTAACAATTCTAGGTTTAATTCATGAGAATTAAGAATTAAGAGTTAGGTCAAAAAGTGGTAAATTGATGATTAGATGATGAGAAATTGTACCGTTTACGTAGGAAACTGTTTACAGACCATAGAATAACCCTTAAACATTGTATTGGTCGAAATTTTGAAGAATTAGGATGAAATTTGGGGTTTTGGGTGAAAACCCTTGTAAACCCGTAACTGTTCTGTCGTCGCTCGCTACAGCGAGCAGCCGGCTCACCACGGCGAGTATTCATCCGCTCGCGAGGCTAGCCAAACAGCTCGCCACAGCGAACAAACCCTAGAAGGTTCGCGAGGCGGACAACCTACTCGCTGTAGCGAGTGACACCCAGGAGCTCGCCAGGCGAGCAACCCAACTCGCCATAGCGAGTAGTACCCCCTGAAGCACGCGAGGCGAGCATTTCCACTCGCCGTAGCGAGTAACCCTGTGATGGTTCGCGAGGCGAGAGATCCCACTCGCCATAGCGAGTAGTTCTGTATCAGACTACCTTTCAGGATAATGCGACTCTTGTCGCACGATTAGTTATGAGATTACCCCTGGTTTGGAAATTAAGTACTGAGATATTAAGAAGAAAATGTAGAGCTGTTAACTGGTATTTGATTCCTTATTGTGATCTATATATTTGTATATGCTTTCCTGAATTATAAGAGATGATGTATGTGAATGTTTACGATTTTACTATGTTTGAGATGTTGATTGCTGCCATGCTGCCATGTTTTATTAATTAAAAGCTGCATGTGTTGTTATAAGATTTATGATGATGTAATCCAAATTATTGGAATTTATTTTGAGATGTCTAAGATTTAAGAGATTGAGTCCATGCATATTCATCCAGAGACGAGGGCTCATGCCCTAGGAGCTTTTGCTCAATAGCGACGAGAGCTTATGCTCTAGGAGTATTTTTATGCTCAATAGCGACGAGGGCTTATGCCCTAGGAGTATATTTATACTCAATATGGTACCACATGCATGATTAAGATGTCTAAGTTGCATAAGTTGAGTCGAAGTTGCATTGTCAAGTCAAACTAATAAGTTGAATTATGATGTTGTTTAAGATGTTACTCAATTCTTATTATGATATATAATGATGAAGTTATGCTGTTAATTGTAATTGTTGAATTATATGTTTAATGTTTTGTTATGAGAATCTCACCCCTTCTGCTGGAATTGCCGCCTTGTGGGCAAGTGCAGGTGATTAAGCTTTTGTTGTTGTTGCTGTCGTGAGTGGCTACCCTCACAGTGTCCTTAGGTGCTCTGATACGTAACGGGATGGGAACCTTTATGTTTAATTTCTATTCCTTACGTATTGATGTTTTCAGTTGATTTATGTGGAGACATATTTATGAGCCCTGCGTGCCAAAACGATTTGTTAACTTTGAATTTTATCCGCTGCGATGTTAGAACAATTTTGACTAGAATAAATGTTTATTTATTCCCTTTTTGAGAATTTAAAAATGTAGCATTCTGTTTTATATGATACTCTGATTTATTTATGAAATTTGTAATTTGGGAAAACGGGGTGTTACAGACTTTCCTCCTATATCCAAAGAAGATAATCCTGAAGTTCTTGCAAGATTTGTGGTGGATTACTTCAAGGATACTGGTAGAATAATCAACTATTCTGCCATTCCTAAGACTGCTGGAGGAGGACCTCTTAAGGTCAAGGGAAAAAGGACCAAGGAAGTGGTTCTCAAGGAAAAGGAAGAGAAGCAGGAGCCTCTCAAGAAGAAGATCAAATCTACTGCTCTTCCAGGAGTGTCTATTGGTGCCCCTAAGACCATAGCTCTCATGCCTTCATCAGTATCTTCTGCATCCAAGGAAATCAAGGATAGGATAAAAGAAACCAAGGATGAGAAGAAAGCGAAGAAAGACGAGAAAAAGGCAAAGAAAGATGAGAAGAAAGCGAAGAAAGGCAAGGGTGACAGAGATTATGTCAAACTAGCTGAGGAAATTGCTGAATTCCTTGATGCTGACTCTGATGGTGAAGAAAGTCAGATCAAGAAGAGAAAGGTGGATGTGGTTCCTGTGGCTAAGAATGTAGCACAGAAGATAGGTACTTCTGTATCTATGATTGAGGATGAACATGCTGCTGGCAAGGCAATGGCAGCAGAAGTGGTTGTTGAAGAACTGTAAGAGGAAACTGTCAAAGAAGCTGCTAAGTTGCTTGCTTCTGCTCTAAAACAGAAGAATCATGTAGCTACTGCAGAAGCTGAGTTATCAGAAGCTACTGTGTCTGATCATTATGCTTCTCCAGAAGCTGGCATAGGCACCTCTGGCAATGTAGCATATAGCTCATCTTCCTCTATGAATCAAGAGTCAGAATCTGATTCAGAATCAGATAACAAACCCTTGAGCCAAATTCTTCCATCCCTCAGAAATTCATCCCCCTCACCAAACAAACCCATATCATTCCATAACCCATTGGACCCTGCAATAGTTGAATATGTTGATTCAACTATGGATAGAGTCATTCAAGACACAATCACAGTGTCTATGAACCTACCTGCTGACCATCCTGCTCAACCATCATTTCTCAAACCACTTCAGGCAATTCAACCTTCTGAAAAGCCTGAAGTAACCACTCAATCTAAACAGCCATCCCCCCAACCTGAAACCATTTGTGTAGACTCTCCAGACACCCTAGATTCTCTTGAGAAACATCTAGGAGGAGAACTATCAAAGACCATTGCAAAATCCAAACCAACAAAAGCTACAAAATCTGTGTCCAAACCAGACCCTGTACCTAAACCTACATAAATTCTTACCTTAGCTTCTGTTGAACCTTCAGAACCTGTTATAAAACCAGTTTCTGAAAATCTGGAACAAGCTTCTGATATCATATCAGAACCTGTAACAGAATGCAGAGCAGAAACTGTGTCTAGAAGAGTTCCTCAACCTCTTTGTGATCCAATAACTGTTGTACCAAATTTTGAAGCCTATCTAGCTTTAAGAGCCTCTCTACCCTCAACCTCTGTACCTCATGACCTATTTGATTCAAACAGGATAGATGAGTTCTATGCTTCTTCAAACACTAAGCTCAAGGACATTATTGAGAAAAGGTTTGTGCCCATCCTCAATGTAAGTTATGAGGACAAGTTCTCTACATTGAAGACTGAATTTTTGGAGTTTATCACCAAAATTCAGAAGGCTGCTGCCAGGGAACAAGCATTTGTTACTGCCAAGCATGTTGAAGAAGTAAAGAGAGCTGAGAAAGCTTTAATCATGGAGAAAGCTCCTATTCTGAGGCTTAGAGATAAACCATTCTTTGATGAAGATCAATATAATCCAAGCGAATCAATGGTTTATGACTCTTTGAAAAGAAGACTGTACAGAGTTCAAGAAGAAGCCAGACTAGAAAGGGAAGCTCATTTAAGAAGAACTGAGGCTCTGGAAGAGATGGTCAAGAAACAGCAAGAGGATCTCCAGAAATTGATGGATCATCTTGCCAAACAAAACCAACCTTAGTTTAAATTCTTTATGTTTTGTTTGTAACTTTTGTCTGCTGTCTTCTGAACTGTTTTTACTTGCAAATTTATACAAGTTTTTATTTGATCCTATTTGCATTTAATTTATTTTGTGCTCTGAATCTTCTATGTTTTTCTCTCTGAATCTCATTTTCCTTAAAATGTGTTTATATCCTTACCTAAAGTCATTTAAAAAGGGGTAGGAACTTGTTCTAAACCTTTTTTTTTTGTTGATGACAAAAGGGGGAGAAGGGAAAAGTATGAGATTTGTGATTTCCCAAAGGGGAAAAAGGGAAAAGTATGAGATTTGTGATTCCTTTTATCTACATATTGCAAGTTCTATGTAAAAGTTAAAGGGAAATTTGCGAAAGGTGCTTAGTTAGACTCTGAGCCCCTGTTTAAGAATCTATTCTCTAAATTCGTTTATTATTCTGAGAATAAATTCAATTGCTTATGAAAATGAATTTAATTAACTTGGATAGAACTTAGGGGGAGCTTACAAACCTCAACTTAAGAACTATCAGACTCAGGGGGAGTCAGAGCTTACAAACCTCAGACTTTGAGCTTACAAACCTCAGACCCCTTAAGTCAACTTGTTAATTAGATTAACAAAAATTGACCTTTTAAATACTAATGTTTGTCATCATCAAAAAGGGGGAGATTGTTCGAACAAAGGTGTTCAGCAATACCACGTTTTGAGTTTTGATGATAACAAGGTATTAAAAAGTTGTCAAATGGTTATTGCTAATATTTGTTTAAAGTATGCAGGATATCAATCAAGATTTATATCTTAGAAAGTATTCTGTTTGAACAATTTTAAAGAGCAAAAATCCAGAGAAGCTTGTTGCTTGTGATTCTGTATCGAAGAGAGTCTGAAGACTGTATCGAAGAGAGTCTGAAGACTGTATCGAAAAGAGTCTGAAGACTGTATCAGAGTCTGAAGACTATCAGAATCTGAAAACCAAGAGAGTCTGAAGATTATCAGAAGCTTAGTGCTACAGTGAGTCTGAAGCCCGAAGTCTGAAAATCTGCTAACAAGGATTTCTACAAGCATTATGATGCTAAAGAAACTCTCATTTGGAGTAACGGCTAGCTTCAAAGTCAACTTGAGCGTGGGAAGCACAACGACAAAGAATGCAGGCCAGTACAGAGTACGTTGTACGAACTCTGTTTCCACTACTCCACTACCTCGTACAGTTTGGCAACTGTGTCTACCGGTATTAATCTTCAAAGGGAATGGAATTCAAATTATGCAATTGAAGGACTATTACCATATCAAGCAACAGATCAACAGCCATTGATCAAGCTTCAGAAATCATCCTAATGTGTTGGATGACTCAACGTCTCTTTCCTACGCCTATATAAAGGATAGAAGACTTGAAGATTTGTTGGACTCTACAACTAGAAAAACTACGCTGCATTGCTTTCGTATTCAACTGAGTCTTAACAAGAACACATCAACAACTTAGATCATTCTTACAAACTGAGTATTCTAGAATTTCTAAGTTTCACAGAAAAACAGAGTCTGTCTTTTGTTTGAAACAGAGTCTGTCTTTGTTGTAATAGAAACACGTTTGATTGTTTGTCAAGTGTTTCAACTCTATTCAATTTTTTGTAATTGTGTAAGAAGTCACTTGCTTGTGTGCTTGAGCAAAGAAGTCTCTTGGCTGCCTCCTTGAGCAAGGAAGTCTCTTAGTTGTGTCTTTGAGCATTGGAAGTCTCTTGCCTGCGTGCTTGAGCATTGGAAGTCTCTTACTGTGTGTTTGAGCAACTTGTAATTGATATTACATTTTAGTGAACTCTCTGATGACACTCTGTCATTACGTAATTTTTATGTATTTTTATCACAATTTAGAGTTCACAAGGTAACTTAAGCAGCAAGAAAAGCAGAAAAAACTGAAGAATTCAAGAAGGACCAAATCGTGTCACGATTGGTACAAAACGTGGCACGATTCAAGAAGACAAAAACATGCTCTCTGCCAAGGCAAAAACGTGTCACGTTGACCAAAACGTGACACGATTTCTAGAAACCCTAATTTAGAAGTTGTTATACAAGGAAAATCGTGACACGATTCCACAAAAACGTGACACAATTTTAGGCGAATTTATGTGCCTATTTAAGCTGAAGGCTATTCTAAAAACAAGGGTTACGATTTGAGAAGAGCAAAGTGCGATTTTTACACTGGAAGACGGCTGCAGGGACGATTTCTTCACCTTGTAACCAGTTCATGTATGTATTGTTACCTCTAATGATTATGTTATTTATAAATTCAATTATGAGTAGCTAAATCCATTAGAGGTTAGGTCTGAGATGATTCTTTGTAACCCTAATTGACATATGTTGCTGTGAAACTCTATTTATTGTGAATGACAATTTAGTTTTTATTCAATTCAATTGTTCTTAATGCTTTATATATTCTGATCACATATATATATGATTTGGTGAGAACGAACGACTACTGACCATAGCTTTCGACTTTGACCTAATTGAATTGTTCTAATAATTATAATTAGTCTAGGAATGGATAATTCTTTATTAGTGATATTAGGTTAACGTTCTTCAAACCTTCGAAGATTATTAGACCACCTAAGGGATTAGGGGCTGTAATCTTAGAAGAGGGTCCTAACTCAAGGGATTGATTAGGACTATTTTGTTAACTATCGTGAAACTAAAAAATCATTCATAAGAATAGGTGCAGTGACCAATTAGGGGAACTCAGATGATTGGAAGACCTAACTCATCTCTCTCTTATTTAAAACAATCAATTTATTTTCTGTTACTAAGTTTATGCTATTAAACAAATTTACTGCCTAGTGGCAAAACCAAATAACTTTTACTACATCCTAATTTAATAACGTATTTGACTTTTTGAGATTAAAACCAGTCCTTGTGAGAACGATATTTTTACTACTTCGATAGTATTTGGTACACTTGCCAAAAATTTATCACTCTCCTTGGAAGTACAAAGGGGACAGGACTACTTCCGGTTTGTGGAAGGAACCTGTATAATTGCTTGTGTTCTCTCTTCTCTCTATCTCTTGATTATTTCCGTTGCATCAGAACCTAATCTCCCATCAGACTCTGATCCCATTCAGACTCTGATATTAAGGAATTAGATTCTCACTCTTCAAGAGCTGCGAAAAGCAAACACAATTCAACCCCCCTTCTTGTGTTTTTATCACCTTCATGTTCATGACTGCAGCTGTTTCTTCAATGGTAGCATCATCCTTGTCGAAGACTTCTGCCCTAACCTAAAAATCTCTCACTAGCTTCTGATATGTTGGTCCATTCAACATACCGAAATAACTCATCATTCTTTGTGATAAGAAATGAGAAGAGACGTCTACACCGTGACGAATGAGAGAGCCGAAGTCTACTGGAGATTCAACTTGAACTTCCAGAGTTTCTTTGATGAGTTTCATGGTTCTGGGTTTAATCACGTATGATTTACCAGTTTTGACTAACACACTAGATTGAATAAGATCACTTGCCATTTGAAGGTTTCTAGGTTTTGATTTTGAGAACAAAAAGTTTTACAGAGATTTAAAACAAGATGAATGTTCAGAGAAAAATAAATGTGTGAAAAGAGAAGTGAGTTGTGTGTGATAGGTATTTATAGAAAAGAGTTGATAACCGTTTGGAAAGAGTAGGGGACAAACAAACAAGAGTAATAAATACAGTAAGCATGCAGCCGTAAAAGTATTGGAAAGATGCGAAGGTAACTTGTTAAACGTAATGAAATCATTGCCCTTTGAGTTCTTACCCAATACAGACAGGCCACGTCTGAGAAACTAAAAAGTAACTGTCACCGTAGTGGGGCAGGTGTTCTAAACTCAACAGTCATGCTTCCACTAATACGAGCTTCTAAGAGTCTAAGATTCCTTAACAGAGTCTGAAAGTCTATCAGAGGCTTAAGTTGACCAGAGTCTCCAAAAGAGAGTCTGGTTCTCAATTAGCATCTGAGTATCTTTCAGAATCTGAATTCTATTTTCAGAGGCGCACATTAACCAGAGACGTAACACATGTTCAAATTTTTCTTTATAAAATCAAATCTTTCAACAGACAAAGGTTTAGTAAATATATCAGCCCATTGATGATCAGTGTCAATGAATTGAATATCTAGAATTCCTTTTTGAACATAGTCTCTTATAAAATGATGTTTAATCTCAATGTGCTTTGCTCTTGAATGCAGAATTGGATTCTTAGATAAACATATAGCTGTTGTATTATCACAATAAATTGGGATACAGTTTTCAGTTATTTGATAATCCTCAAGCTGATGTTTCATCCAGAGTAGTTGTGTACAACAACTAGCAGCTGAGTGAAGGTGAGAAAAATACAAGAAGGGGGGTTGAATTGTGTTAGCTTTTCGCAGCTCTTGAAGAGTGAGAATCTAATTCCTTAGTATCAGAGTCTGAAAGAGATCAGAGTCTGATGGGCGATTAGGTTCTGATGCAGCGGAAATAATCAAGAGAAAGAGAGAAGAGATAACACAAGCAATTAGACAGGTTCCTTCCACAAACCGGAAGTAGTCATGTCCACCTTGCACTTCCAAGGAGAGTTCCACTAAAATGTAATATCTATTACAAGTTGCTCAAACACACAGTTAGAGACTTCCAATGCTCAAGCACGTAGGCAAGAGACTTCCAATGCTCAAAGACACAACTAAGAGACTTCTTTTCTCAAGGACACAGCCAAGAGACTTCTTTGCTCAAGCACACAAGCAAGAGACTTCTGACACAAATTACACTTGACAAACAATCAAACGTGTTCCAATTACAACAAAGACAGACTCTGTTTCAAACAAAGACAGACTCTGTTTTTCTGCTTAACTTAGAAATTCTAGAATACTCAGTTTGTAAGAATAATCTAAGTTGTTGATGTGTATTTATGTTAAGACTCAGTTGAATACGATGGCAATGCAACGTAGTTTTTTTTTCAGTTGTAGAGTCCAACAATTCTTCAAGTCTTCTATCCTTTATATAGGCGTTGGAATGAGACGTTGATTCATCCAGCACAACAGGATGATTTCTGAAGCTTGATCAATAGTTGTTGATCTATTGCTTGATATGGTAATAGTCCTTCAATTGCATATTTTGAATTCCATTCCGTTTGAAGATTAATACCGGTAGACACAGTTGCTAAACTGTACGAGGTAGAGGAGTAGTCGAAACAGAGTTCGTACAACGTACTCTGTACTGACCTGCATTCTTTGTCGTTGAGCATCCCACGCTCATGTTGACTTTAAAGCTAGCCGTTACTCCAAATGAGAGTTTCTTTTGCATCGTAATGCCTTTAGAAATCCTTGTTAGCAGATCTTCAGATTGCAGGCTTCAGACTCACTGTAGCACTTTAGCTTCTGATGATCTTCAGACTCTCTTGGATATAGTCTTCAGACTCTCTTCGATACATAATCACAAGCAACAAGCTTCTCTAGATCTTTACTCTTAAAATGTTCAAACAGAATACTTTCTAAGATATAAATCTTGATTAATATCCTGCATACTCAAACAAATTTTAGCATATCCAATTGACAATTTTTAATACCTTGTTATCATCAAAACTCAAAACGTGGTATTGCTAAACACCTTTGTTCCAACAATCTCTCCCTTTTTTATGATGACAAACATCAGTATTTAAAAGGTCAATTTTTGTTAATCTAATTAACAGGTTGACTTAAGGGGTCTGAGGTTTGTAAGCTCAGAGTCTGAGGTTTGTAAGCTCTGACTCCCCCTGAGTCTGATAGTTCTTAAGTTGAGGTTTGTATGCTCCCCCTAAGTTCTATCCAAGTTAATTAAATTTAAATTTCATAAACAGTTGAATTCATTCTCAGAATAATAAACGAATTAGAGAACAGATTCTTTAAACAGGGGCTCAGAATCTAACTAAGCACCTTTCGCAAATTTCCCTTTAACTTTTTACATAGAACTTGCAGTTAACAAAAAGTCACAAAGCTTTCCTTCTCCCCCTTTTGTCATCTACAAAAAGGTTTAGAAACAAGTTTCTCCCCCTTTTTAAATGACTTCAGGTAAGGATAAAAACAAATTTTAAGGAAAACAAGATTCAGAGCGAAAAACATATAAGATGCAAAACATAATATATATCAGAGGTACAAAGATTAAATAACAACTTGAATAATCTTAAAAACGAAAATAGTTCAGAAGATAAAGAAAACAGCAGAAATAAGTTACAAGCAAAAACAAAACACAAAGAATTTATACTAAGGTTGGTTTTGTTTGGCAAGGTGATCCATCAATTTCTGGAGATCCTCTAGCTGCTTCATAACAATTTCTTCCAAAGCCTCAGTTCTTCTCAAGTGAGCTTCTCTTTCAAGTCTTGCTTCTTCCTAAACTTTATGCAGCTCCTCCTCAATGAATCAAAAACCATTGATTCTCTTGGATTGTATTGATCTTCATCAAAGAATGGTTTATACTCAATCCGCATAATAGGAGCTTTCTTCTTAGCTTTAGCTTCCTCAGCTCTCTTAACTTCTTCCACATGCTTGGCAGTAACAATGGCTTGTTCCTTGGCAGCAGCCTTCTGAATTTTGGTGACAAACTCCAAAAATTCAGTCTTCAAAGTGGAGAACTTATCCTCATAGCTTACATTGAGGATAGGCACAAACCTTTGCTCAAAAATGTCCTTAAGCTTAGAGTTTGATGAAGCATAGAACTCATATATCCTTAACGAATCAAAGAGGTTGTGAGGTTCAGAAGTTGAGGGTTGAGAGGCTCTTAAAGTTTGAAAGGTTTCAAAACCAGGTACAACTGTTCTAGAATCAGAAAGAGGTTCAGGAACCGTTTCAGACACAGGCTCTGCTATGCATTCTGTTACAGGTTCTAATAGGATATCAGAAGCTTGTTCTAGAATTTCAGAGACTGGTTCTTCTACAGGTTCTGATGGTTCAACAGAAGCTATGGTGAGAATTTCTGTAGGTTTGGATACAAAGTCTGGTTTAGAAACAAATTATGTAGCTTTTGTTGATTTGGATTTAGCAGGGGTTTTTGGTAGTTCTCCTCCTAGATGTTTCTCAAGAGAATCTAGAGTGTCTGGAGAGTCTACACAAATAGGCTCATGTTGGGGGGATGGTTGAGTTGAATGAATGGTTACTTCAGGCTCTTCAGAAGGTTGAATTGCCTGAAGCGGTTTGAGAAAAGATGGTTGAGCAGGGTGGTCAGCAGGTAAGTTCATAGACACTATGATGGTGTCTTGAATAACTCTGTCCATAGTTGAATCAACATATTCAACTATTTTGGGGTCAAGTGGGTCATGGGATGATAAGGGTTTGATTGGTGAAGGGGATGAATTTCTGAGGGAGGGAAGAATTTGGCTCAAGGGTTTGTTATCTGATTCAGAATCAGATGAAGACTCTTGATTCGTAGAGGAAGTTGAGTTAAATTCCACATTACTAGAGGTGCCTATTCCAGCTTCTGGAGAAGCATGATGATCAGACACAGTAGCTTCTGATAAATCAGCTTCTGTAGGAGCAACCTGACTCTTCTGTTTTAGAGCAGATGCAAGCAACTTAGCAGCTTCTTTAACAGTTTCTTCCTTAAGTTCTTCAGCAACCACTTCTGCTGCCATTGCCTTGCCAGCAGCATGTTCATCCTCAATCATAGATACAGAAGTACCTATCTTCTGTGCTACATCCTTAACCACAGGAACCACTTCCATCTTTCTCTTCTTGTTCTGACTTTGTTCACCATCAGAGTCAGTATCAAGGAATTCAGCAATCTCTTCAGCTAGTTTCACATAATCTCTGTCAGCCTTGCCTTTCTTTGCTTTCTTCTCATCCTTCTTTGCCTTCTTCTCGTCTTTCTTAGCTTTCTTCTCATCCTTAAATTCTTTTATCCTATCTATGATTTCCTTGGTAGCAGAAGATACAGACACAGGCATGGGAGCTATGATCTTAGGGGCACCAATAGTTACTCTTGGAAGAGCTGTAGATTTCATCTGCTTCTTGAGAGGCTCTTGCTTCTCTTCCTCTTCCTTTGGAATCACTTCCTTGGTCCTTTTTCCTTTAACCTTAAGAGGTCCTCCTCCAGCAGTCTCAAGAATGGCAGAATAGTTGATTATTCTACCAGTTTCTTTGAAGTAATCCACCACAAATCTTGCAAGGACTTCAGGATTATCTTCTTTAAAAATAGGAGGGAAGTCCATCATCAAGCCTGATTGCACATAAGATTCCCTCATATCTTGCTTAGAAGGATTGAATCTTCTGACAATCTTCATGTATTGAAGAGTTTTACCGTTGATGATTCTCCCAGTAATTGTTCCAAGATGAGCGTCTGATACTACACCAGATTCTGATAAGACCTTCAAGAGGCCTCCTTGATACAGAATCTCAGAGATTAGCCTTCCAAAAGGAACTTGTCTTCTGGATTCAGATTGGCTTTTCTTTATAGCCCAGCACATGTGGTACATCACGTACCTTGTAAAGTTTATCTTCATTTTATTTATCAGGAAATAAAGAAGAACCTTATGATCAACAGACAGAGTGTCTGTTCCTCCACCTTTCTGAAGCATACTATCCTGTATGATGTTCATAAGCACCCTATGCTCAAAATCCATGTCAACCAACTTATTTGAGAGTCTCCCTTCAAATAAGAGTTTGTTGCAGATACCTGTCCAGTCACTCTTCTTCTGGACATTCCACTGAAATTTTCCTTCATTCACCACTCTACAAGCTCTGGCAACTACCTCTTCAGTGATAAGGACTGGAATCCCCATCACAGCAGACCTGATTTCAAGACCTTTGTACGGTCTTAAACCCATTTCCTCTCTAGGTTTTGCCAGCCAGCTTAGGGTTGTTCATGATTGCAGCTGTTTCTTCAATGGTAGCTTCATCCTTGTCGAAGACTTCTGCCCTAACCCAGAAATCTCTTACCAGCTCATGATATGTTGGTCCATTCAACATACCGAAATAGTTCATCATCCCTTGTGATAAGAAATGAGAAGAGACGTCTACTCCGTGATGACTGAGAGAGCCAAAGTCTACTGGAGATTCAAATTGAATTTCCAGAGTTTCTTTAATGAGGTTCATCGTTCTGGGTTTAATCACGTATGATTTTCCAGTTTTGACTAACACACCAGATTGAATGAGATCACTTGCCATTTAGAGGTTTCTAGGTTTTGATTTTTGAGAACAAAAAAGTTTTACAAAGATTGAAAACAAGAAGATTGTTCAGAGAAAAAAATCAAAGAGTGAAAAGAGAAGTGAGTTGTATGTGATAGGTATTTATAGAAAAAGTGATAACCGTTTGGAAAGAATAGGGGACAAACAAACACGATCAATAAATACAGAGAGCATGCAGCCGTAAATGTATTGGGACAATGTGAAGGTAACTTGTTAAACGTAATGAAATCATTGCCCTTTGAGTTCTTACCCAATACACACAGGTCACGTCTGAGAAACTAAAAAGTAACTGTCACCGTAGTGGGGCAGGTGTTACTAAACTCAATAGTCATGCTTCTACTAATACGAGCTTCTGAGAGTCTAAGATTCCTTAACAGAGTCTGAAGGTCTATCAGAAGCTTATGTTCACCAGAGTCTCCAAAAGAGAGTCTGATTCTCAATTAGCTTCTGAATATCTTTCAGAATCTGAATTCTGTTTTCAGAGGCGAACATTACACAGAGACATAACACATGTTCAAATTTTTCTTTATAAAATCAAATCTTTCAACAGATAAAGGTTTAGTAAATATATCAGCCCATTGATGATCAGTATCAATGAATTGAATATCTAGTATTCCTTTTTGAACATAGTCTCTTATAAAATGATGTTTAATCTCAATGTGCTTTGCTCTTAAATGCAGAATTGGATTCTTAGATAAACATATAGCTGCCGTATTATCACAATAAATTGGGATACAGTTTTCAGTTATTTGATAATCCTCAAGCTGATGTTTCATCCAGAATAGTTTGCACAAAGAGAAGCAAACATGGCTCTAGCAGTAGATTTGTCACTCATCTTCATGTATTCCGATTTACGAATAGCAGTGACAAGAGCTCCTCTGATGATGTGATGTTTCTTCTAGATCTTCTTTTGAGTGGCAGTGTGAAGTTTACGGTCAATAACAGCACCTTCGTCATCAAGTTGTAAGTCACCAACACCATCTTCAAGTATGTCCCAGAGTTCTTCATCAAGACCCATGACATAGCTGTAGAAGTTGGTTTTCCACCAAGAAAATTCTTCAGGATCACCATTGAACTTAGGAATTTTTCCATACTCAGCCTTTTTACTGCTGTTATTGGATCCATAGTCATATGGTATAGCAGCACCAGAAGCAGCACCAGAAGAAGAAGGTTCACTGGAAGACATGTTTTTCTCTGGATCTTTTTTGTCACACGGTTAAGTGCTATGACAACAGAGCCGGAGCTCTGATACCAACTGAAGGTGAGAAAAACACAAGAATGGGGGGTTGAATTGTGTTAGCTTTTTGCAGCTCTTGAAGAGTGAGAATCTAATTCCTTAGGATCAGAGTCTGAAAGAGATTAGAGTCTGATAGGAGATCAAATTCTGTTGCAGCGGAAATAATCAAGAGATAGAGAGAAGAGAGAACCAAGCAATTATACAGGTTCCTTCCACAAACCGGAAGTAGTCCTGTCCCCCTTGCACTTCCAAGGAGAGTTCCACTAAAATGTATTATATATTACAAGTTGCTCAAACACACAGTAAGAGACTTTCAATGCTTAAGCACGCAGGCAAGAGACTTCCAATGCTCAAAGACACAACTAAGAGACTTCTTTCTCAAGGACGCAGCCAAGAGACTTCTTTGCTCAAGCACACAAGCAAGAGACTTCTGACACAATTTACAGAAAATTAAATAGAGTTGAAACACTTGACAAACAATCAAACGTGTTCCAATTACAAACAAAGACAGACTCTGTTTCAAACAAAGATAGACTCTGTTTTTCTGCTTAACTTAGAAATTCTAGAATACTCAATTTGTAAGAATAATCTAAGTTGTTGATGTGTTTCTGTTAAGACTCAGTTTGAATACGATAGCAATGCAGCGTAGTTTTTCAGTTGTAGAGTCCAACAATTCTTCAAGTCTTCTCTCCTTTATATTGGCGTTGGAAAGAGACGTTGAGTCATCCAGCACATCAGGATGATTTCTGAAGCTTGATCAATAGTTGTTGATCTGTTGCTTGATATGGTAATAGTGCTTCAATTGCATATTTTGAATTCCATTCATTTTGAAGATTAATACCGGTAGACACAATTGTCAAACTGTACGAGGTAGTGGAGTAGTGGAAACAGAGTTCGTACAACGTACTCTGTACTATCCTGCATTCTTTGTCGTTGAGCATCCCACGCTCAAGTTGACTTTGAAGCTAGCCGTTACTCCAATTGAGAGTTTCTTTTGCATCGTAATGCCTTTAGAAATCCTTCTAAGCAGATCTTCAGATTGCAGGCTTCAGACTCACTGTAGCACTTCAGCTTCTGATGATCTTCAGACTCTCTTGGTCTTCAGGTTCTGATAGTCTTCAGATTCTGATAATCTTCAGACTCTCTTCGATACAGTCTTCAGACTCTTCTTCGATACAGTCTTCAGACTCTTCTTAGATAGTCAGAATCACAAGCAACAAGCTTCTCTAGATCTTTGCTCTCAAATTGTTCAAACAGAATACTTTCTAAGATATAAATCTTGATTAATATCCTGCATACTTAAACAAATATATATTAGCATATCCAATTGACAATTTTTTATACCTTGTTATCATCAAAACTCAAAACGTGGTATTGCTGAACACCTTTGTTCCAACAGTCATATATTGTAAGTTCATACAAAACTTGAGATTTTAGCAGAACTCCTATTGACGGGATTTTGATCTCCATGAGAAGTATTGCCTTCATGTTGTATACTGATGGAAGGAGGGGGGTTGCCTCTGTCGAAATGTTTATTGAAACACGACGCCTATGTGACGCAACGGTGCCATCTCATGCTGGTCTTTGTAAGTGACTACCATCTTCTGGACGATCTTCTTGATTTTTTGTTTGCAGCTTTGACGGCTAAGATGCCCAAGTATGTGAGAGATCTTGTCGGGAATCGCTTCATTCTGTTGGAACAAGGGTGTTCAGCAATACCACTTTTGACTTTTGATGATAACAAGGTATTAAAAATTGTCAATTAGATATGCTAATATTTGTTTAAGTATGCAAGATCTTAATCAAGATTTCAATCTTAGTAAGTATTCTGTTAGAACATTTTGAGAGCAAAAATCCAAAGAAGCTTGTTGGTTGTGATTCTGAAGTTCAAGAGAATCTGAAGAATCATCAGAAGTTGTTTCAAGAAGTCCTGAAGACTCGGAGAATCTGAAGTTCAAGAGAGTCTGAAGATGATCAGAATCTGAAGTTCAAGAGAGTCTGAAGATCATCAGAACCTGAAGTTCAAGAGAGTCTGAAGATCATCAGAAGCTGAAGTGCTACAGTGAGTCTGAAGCCTACAAACTGAAGATTTGTTTCGAAGGATTTCTGAAGGCATTTCGATGCATAAGAAACGTTCGTTTGGAGTAACGGCTAGCTTCAAAGTCAACTTGAGCGTGGAATGCTCAACGACAAAGAATGCAGAATAGGACAAAGTACTTGTGTACGAACTTTGTTTCCACTACTCCACTACCTCGTACAGTTTGGCAACTGTGTCTATCGGTATTTCGCTTCAAAAGGAATGGGATTCAAAATTTGCATTTGAAGGACTATTACCATATCAAGCAACAGATCAACAGTTATTGATCAAGCATCCAGAATTCTCTGTGATGTGCTGGATCGGCTCAACGTCTCTTTCCAACGCCTATATAAAGGATAGAAGACTTGAAGAATTCAGTTGGACTCTACAACTGAAAAACTACGCTATCAAGCTATTGTATTCTCTCTGAGTCAAACCAGAAACACATCAACAACTTAGAAAATTCTTACAATCTGTGTATCCTAGAATTTCTAAGTTTATCAGAAAAACAGAGTCTGTCTTTGTTTTTGTAATTGGAACACATTTGATTGTTTATCAAGTGTTTCCAACTCTATTCAATTTTCTGTAAATTGTGTCAGAAGTCTCTTGCCTGTGTGCTTGAGCAAAGAAGTCTCTTAGAAGTGTCTTTGAGCATTGGAAGTTTCTTGCCCGCGTGCTTGAGCAATTGGAAGTCTCTTACTGTGTGTTTGAGCAACTTGTAATTGTTAATTACATTTTAGTGGAACTCTCCTAGGAAGTGCCAGGGGGACAGGACTACTTCCAATTTGTGGAAGGAACCTGTATAATTGCTTGTGTTCTCTCTTTCTCTTTATCTCTTGTTTATTTCCGCTACAACAGACTCTGGTCTTCCATCAGGTTCTGAATCCATTCAGACTCTGATCCTGGAAAACAGATTCTCACTCTTCAAGAGTTGCGAAAAAGTAAACACAATTCAACCCCCTCCCCCCCTTCTTGTGTTTTTCTCACCTTCACATTCTTCTTTTCTTCATCTTCGGACACAAGGAATTCAAAGTCGAGAGAGAGTATATGGTTAATGTGTTCAACGGGCTTATTAATGGCTAATCTGCATTTATGTTTGATTTTAGAAAGTGAATGATTGTATGCAAACATTTGGAAATGATTAAAGAAAAAGAAATTTTTTGGTTTTTTGTGTTACCATTTTTCCAAAAAAAACACAAAATAAAAACAAAGTCGGGATCAAAACAACCTTTTTGTTAATGATAGAAAATACATGAAGCAAAAAGCCCTACACAGGTTCACTTTCGTCTCGGGCGGGACGAAATGATTTTTGTGCAAAAAGAAAACAACAAACAAACGCATCATTTGAACAGATAAGTAGCGGAAGAGAACATCAACAATGACCCGATTGCAGCTAGCCATTCCATGTGTCACAAACACTATGCATTATGATCTGGTAGCAGATTGACTTGCACGTTCGGAGAGTCTTAGAAGGTCAGGCGGTTGGTCCAGATCAAGTTCTTGACTGCCTTCTTTAGTGCGTTACAATGTTCGATGTCATGGTCAGGTGCCCCTTGATGGAAGGTACAGAAAAGGTCAGATCTATATCATGCTGGCAATCTTGTTGGTATTGGTGGAGGCGCCTGGGTCTGGACCAGATTCTTTTCGAGCAACTGCGGAAGCAAATCCACATATTTCACGTGGATTGGGGTAAATTTCGTCCTTGAGGCCTGTTGCCGAGGTTGTTGTTGCTGAGGATGTTGTGGGAATAATAGCCGACCCTTGGGGGATAGGACGTTGGTTCGGATCAAGTCTCGGAATGCATTCTTCAAGGCATAACAGTGCTCGATGTCGTGACCTGGTGCCCCTTGATGGAAGGCACATGAGAGATCCGCTCTAAACCATGCTGGCGATTTTTCCGACACCAGAGAAGGTGCCTTGGTCTGGACCAAATTCTCTTCAAGCAACATTGGGAGCAACTCTGGATATTTCATGGGAATTGGATCAAAATGTGTTCTCCGAACCTGATCATGTGGATTGGATTGTTGAGGAGCCTGTTGTTGAGGCTATTGTATGAACAATGGCTGACATGCTGGCTGGGGGCCTCGCTGGAATTGTGGTGAATCTTTTGTAAACGTCAGCGAAGATACCAGGTTAGTTAACTTCTCTACTTTGGCCCAAAGTGTTGTCACCTCTTCACGAAGCTCGTGGACCTCTTGTTCAAGTTGATCCGCTTTTTGTGTTTGCCCGAGTGTTTGCATGTGCGAGTTGAAGTTGAACGAAGACATCAGACCACCTTACTCATGGATTGACCTTTTATTGAAAAGACACAGTGTTAGACTCAGACTTGAAACTATTAATGCGGAATGATGCATGGTATGTTTATGCAAAAACAGACTCTCTCTTTTTTATCGAAGGACTTGTCGAAGTAATTGTAAACATCATAAGGAACATTGTTTCATTTGATAATTTGAAAAATTACAAACAGTTCCCTTAAAAAGCAAAGCCCAAAGTCAAAGTCCCCAACAAAGCTAAGGTCTAGTTTAAGACTTTTGAAATCGTATTCCTTGGTGTCTCTCTTTATAAGGTCCACGCCTTTGATATTTACAAGAACTTGTCTAAGTTTTTCGATATTTTGATGGAAAAATTATTTATGCATGAATGCATGTATGCATGATTATGCTACGCAAACGGTGAAAACATGGTGTGGTTAAAGGTCCATACTGATGGAGTCAAAGGTAAGTACGCCATTTGGTAAGGACTATGGTTTCACATGTACCTGTATCATGGGTTCTATTGGATTCCGAAAATCACTTACCACTTCGAAACATTATCGATCAGCGGGAGTACTCCGGTCCAATAACATTCGTAGTACTGTCTCATTTGAGTGTAGTATCGCGTATCAACTAATTCAAGAGTACTCTTGATTAGCCACCGCACTACGTCCTAAAGGCCAAGATGGGTTAAAGGTGACTAAATTTCTCAACTTCGACGGTCACTTGAAAATAACATTTCAAATATGAGCACTCACGTTGACAACGTATGGATCCAAGATCTCTCTGTTGAGTGGGGTTGTATCACATGTGCCAAAACCGAAGAGTACTCTTGGCCTGGGACTATGATTATACCACCGTCTTATCTTATGTTTCCCTCAAGTCTGGGTTAGGACTTATCTCGCCACACACGTTTTAAGAAAGGAGAAAGAAGAAGGAAGAGCATATATACACGTATTTCCATCTTTTATTTTTTGTTTTTAAAGCAAGTTATAACACAAAATTTAAATAAATCCAAGTTAGGCTCAACCCTTTTAGGATGTCCCCAGTGAAGTCGTCATTTCTGTCGCGTCATTTTTCGGAGATCAAGGCTATTTGATTAGCTTTTGACTCACTATTTTATTTCACGACTGAACTTTTAAAATTATTTAGAAAAGGGGAAAAAAATTCAAATACCCTATATTTAAAGAGATTTAGGGTTCGGGGATTAGTTACATAAAGGGAAGGTATTAGCACCCTTTATGTCCGTAGTACTCTACGGGAACCTCTTGGTTTTATTTAACTTTTGTGCTATAACTTACTTGCTTTTTGAAAATGAATTTAAAATGATAAGAGAATAAAGAAGCCTATTATCTACATTTTTTATTGATTTGAAAGGACATGGTCCTTTGCCTACGTACCCGTGAGGGATCAAAACCTCGTATTTCGGGGTAGAAATTTCCGTTTGATTGTAGTAAGAGAAAATTACTCAAAGTAAAATTAAGTTGATTGAAATTTGATTAAGAAAATAAAAATAAAAAGGGATCATTTGATCTTGGATCAAGGTTTATTATGAAAAATGTTTTTTGTAATTTTTGTGATTTTGAATGTTTTTGTTGTTTTTAATATTTAGCTAAAATTAAACTAACGGAGCATAAAAATAAAAGCGTTGGTACCATATGGTGGCGTTGGACCACCACGAGGACCTTTAACCTAAACTAATAAGCATAAAAGGCAGGCATACACACACACATCTAAAACTATTACATTAAACCTATTAATACATTCTAAAGTCTGCGGAAAATAAATATGCATGAACCATTTGCATCAAGCCTAATATACATTCTAAATTCCATGTGATAAAAAATAAATGAGAACAATGAATAAATATGCAATAAATAAATGGATGATAAATATGCAACCTAATCTAATTAACATAAGAATAATAAAATGCAAAAGGAAATAAAAAATGCATGAGAAATCGAAATGCATGAAGAAATAAAACAATTAGATGTAAAAAGAGGTGCAGGCAGTAATCAGGGGGTTTTCGTGTTCTCCACTCGTTTCTTCTTCTCTTCTCTTTTTCTAAATTTCAGAATCCTAACAACAATTCATATCAATCTATATCTAAGACACAAAAATAAAAATAAAAAGATTAACCTTTTCTTTCCTTTTGGTTTGGATTCTGATGGCCCACGACCTCGTGTTTGTGTGAGGTTCTGGATTGATGTTGCGCGTCCGTGTTGGCAGTGCTCTTATGGCCTTGTGAAGGTTTTGTTATCGTTGATTTGTGTTATGGTTTTGGAGGTTTGTGGTTCTGTTGGGACCGGTTGCTGTAGTGATATTGCTTGATGTGTTATGTGTAACGCCCGTTTTGATTATTTGCTTATTTAGGTATTTTTCTAGGAAATATTTATATGATTAAATGCGATTTATATGATTTAATGTGATTTATGTGATTTTAGAGACTTTATGAGGTGTTGTGACTTATTTTATTGTTTAATAAAATAAGATTTGAAAAATAAAACAAATATTGAGTTGAGGACTGTTTTGAGATTTTAGAGAGTTTTGGGGGAGAAAGAGTAAATATGATAAAATAGTTAGAAAAGATAAAAAGGGAAAAATAGGTTTTGAATAATTATTTTGATTATTTTATGAAGGATAAATTGTTATTTATTCCATTTGAGATTTTAAGAAATGTAGCATTCCGTTTATGCGAGGAACTCTGATTATTTATTAAGAAATCTTTATTTTGGGAAAACGGGGTGTTACATTATGCCTATGCTGTTTCTATTTTGAGATGCAGGTTTGCGATTTTGTTGTTGTATGATGCGGGTTTTGTTGTGAGTTCCGGTCGTCTGTGCGTTTTCGTGATGAATTTTGGCCCCCTTGTGACTGTGTGTGCTGCTGGGTTTTTATAGTGACAGGTTTGTTTTTAGGGTTTGTTAAAGAAGCTGAAAAATTGGTGCTTCGATTGAAGTTTGTTCCTTCTTTCCTGGCAAACCGACGCGCTTGGAGTGACTCGGAGTGACTGGATCTGCTTGCATGTGAACTGGATTTTGGATTTGGACTTGGACTGTTTTTTGGACTTATTTACATTTTTGGACAATTAATAATAAATAATTAAAAATAAAATAAAATGAAAGTGATTAGACTAAAAAATATAAAGATGACTAATTAAAAATAGGAATTAAAATTAAGGATTAGAATAAGGAAATTAAACAAAAGATGGAAATTAAAATATAAAAGTAAACAACAATAAAGAGAGAAGAGGGCCCGACTCGGAACCAAAACATGAGGTATTTTAAAATACCTCTCTGCCGAAATTTTTACTTAAAAGGTTAGAGATTGTCGGGGTCTGAGGACATGTGTCGGTGTTATGAATGTAGGATCTTAGGTCAAAAATTGGGGTATGACAATTATCAAAGTAAAAAATATAAGTGAAAATTCAATGAATTAACACAAATATAAATGTAATATAAAATTATATTTACTCGTTTCGTTATTTATAATTTTAAAGATCGAATATATATAAATATCTATAATTATAACGTATATAATTTATTTAAAAAAAATTTCATCGCCGTTTTAGTTTACGACATGTGTACGAAAATGTTTCAAATTTATTTTTGTGCTAGACATTATTTAAACATATTAAAAATATTATTTATAAAAAAATTATAGGAGTGTTTTATAGTATTTTTTTATAAAAAATATGTAACTTTTAATACGGGCCGGCCCGTGGAGGGCCGGGCTCGGGAAGTATATTTTCAAGCCCGTTTTTCAACCGGACTTTTTGGCCCGGCCCGATAAAACCCGAAGCCCGTTACGCCCGGCCCTAAACGGGGGACAGCTCTATCTGTCAAGCTTCGTATAACATTGTTGTATGTTCAGATTAGATTCGAATCTAAAACTTAGTTAAGTTAATAGAGACACGTGTCATTCATCTAAACACTCTGCTATATCATTGAGTGGTTTCAATTCCTTATTTTCTTATTCTATCACGACCGTCATTTAATATCCGCTCTCGTTAAATCACCGTTACCTTTATTATTCTCTCGTTCCATCGCCATCGTCATTCACTATCTGCTCTCTTTACATTTTTACACACACAAGTTGCATGTCCAAAAATAGCGACTTCTTAACGTACTTAATATACTCTTGTGTCACATCAATTATTTATTTAAACTTTAATGAATCAATCAATACATGTATTTAGTTTTGAGGAAGAGGTACCTTGGAAAGTTGGGAAAAATCACTAAATTGACTTGGTTGGCAGCTAGTCGGTTGGATGCGGTGGAATATTTTTTGAATTTAAATTAGTACTTCTATGGAAGGTAAAAAGAAAATATTACAAATGTTAATGTTTTTATAAACATTTGTTAATGGTTCAAATATATTAATAATGTCTTAGAATGTGTTTAGCCAATGCTTTAAAAGTTTATAAAATGTTCTTTTCAACACATAATTTTATATGACCCAAGGTAAAAATGCAAAGTTCTCTCTCATTTGAGGTGTTTTGTTTATTTAAGTTATGCAATATGACACTTGTTAATGTAATAATAATTAATTTATTTTTAATGATATAGAGTGTCATATTAATCCATGACCCACATTTTTGTTTCATTTACTAAATACTCACCGTCGTTTAGTGGTAGCTAATCTTTTTCGAAGAACATGTGGATCGTTGAAGGTGGATTCTTCCAAATGAATTGTTTGTTAGATTATGGATTGACAATAATCGATTATTATAAGTTAATATTATATTATAAATTATGGTCTATTGTATTAAGCGCTAATTAATTGATGAATATATGTGATTGAGCTATTCTTTTTAAATGGACCGTGATGGGTTGGACCATTTAGCTAAGTCCAATGAGAGGTCCATGCCCTCAGCCGTTTAGCTATTTAAACGTCATCCCATCAGACGGTTAAGAGTTATGAACAATACTTTGAAACCCTAACACTAAACTAAATGAGGGTAGTTATTCCTCTCATAACTTGATGGCGGTAGTTCATAACCTAAACATACAAGGTACACAATTTCTTATTCCTTCTCTGTTATTGATGATATGCTATAATTTGTGTCTATTGATCTATGGTTATATATTAAATTCTATCAATTGGTTTTGTTTATGCATGATATTATTTTATCATATTCTTTCAAGTATAAACATTATTGATTTGTATAATTGTAATCTCACCTATCATGGATGCAATTATGCTAATTTTGTTAAATAGATCAATATTATATTGTTGAGAATTATACTCTATCGGTGTGTTGCTATTAATATAATTTTGCTATTAATCATTGTACCTTAATTTTGTTTTACTTATGTCAAATACAAGTAGAGCACCCTATCAATGTTTCAATTTTTAAGACATAAGAATTGTACATTGTGATGATATAGTTATTACTTATTATCCTTAAGATTCTCGAATTGGATTACAATAAGTAAGTTACTCTATTAAAAGACATGTAGCAAACTATATAAATTTTGCATTCCAATATTAGTCAAATTGAATTAAATTTTTACTTAAATATTAATTTTGTATATATAAATATTTTGGATTGCTACTATCCCTTTGTTATGTGAGTGACGGACATACCCTATCGACGTGACGTTACTTAACATATCATTTTGTGATAGAGATATAGTTAAATATTTTATTTAAAATATCTTTCAAACTTTATAATTCAACTATCATTATCTAATCTCTATCAAGTGGGAGAATCATTGCTATGTATTGTGTAACGTGAGGAACATATCTTATCGGTATGAAATTACTCAACATGATCATCCTTTAGTGGATAAGAAAAATACCTTATTAGTTTAACTATCATTCTCCAGCAAGTGGAGAAAATATAATTCTTCAACAAGCGGGGAAAATTCTACATGTCAATTGACTATATCTTATAAACAAGTATATTTATTTGTTTCATACCTCTAGATATAAAATTATTGTAGAGACTTATATTGAAGATATTAATTATATTATTTTTCTCATAAATTATTATACACTTCCATATCCTTTTACATTATTGTAAACTTATTTTGAATAGCAATATGTCAAAATCTCAAAGTTCTTAACAACTCTATTGACAAAAAAAAAATTATTTATACCATTATTCTAAATAATTATAATTGGTATATTTGAGATATTTAATTTTACCATTTTCACTATATTTTATGCTATTGCTATTCTTTAATACTTATGGAAGCTTATGACTATTTTCTCTTATATCCTCAATAATAATAATAAAGTATAAGTCTTGTGTATTTCCGCTGCGTGTAACCTAATCCTTTTTCAAATATGTGTTATTATAATTGTAACATTTGAGTTTTGAGTGAGTTACTAAAATTGTGAATAGAGTCTCATATCCTATTTTATAATACTAGAGACTTATCTCACTTATATGGTGATAAACCTTTTATATAATCATCATACTCTATCATATAAAGGTTCCTATATTTATAAAATTCTTTGAAATTTTAATTGTGAAGAGGAGATATTGTGTTATAAAATTCTTAAATAAAAAAAAATTGCATTCTCCTTAATTCTAAATGCAGAATATGTGGTTGAATACGAAACCCAATTCTTGATAATATCTGCCATTAATAAATTATATATTTATGAGGTTTCATACTATCATTGATTTCCCACTTATCTTAATAATTATGCTATACTCATGTGCAAAATATGTGGTTGAGTTCATGAAACTCTATTAGTTAAAATTATATAACACTTATGTTGATAACCTTGCACTAGTAATTAAGTATCCCACTGTTAAATATTACATTATTAAAAAAATTCTATATATCAATTATCACTTATGAGAATCCACTCACTCTTGCTTATATATGTGGGATCAGTGGGAGTGTGTACACAACACGTATACTTTGAGCTTAAATGAGATTACTATTGTTTATACATATGTGAGATCAAGAGAAATGTGTACACAATATTATGTACATACAATTTATATGTGTGAGATCAAGAGAAATGTGTACACAATATTATATACATACAATTTAAAATTCTCGTCATTGTCATATACTCTTGTGCACACTATACAATATGGCATAGCTTAAGAGACTTTAAACTTTAGTCTCATTCTATTATATTGAGAAATATATGATAATTCTTTTAATCTCAGTAAGCATTGTAATTGGATGCTTAAGTCAATTTTGTTGGAATATGCACAATAAACTCTTAGCATGCAAATATACATTGTGCTTCTCTTTTACCAACATTTCACATTTTATGAGGTCATATATAATAAGTACAATGTATAATATCATATCAATACTCCTATCGAGTATGATATTGTGTTCTTGAAGTACTTATAAACTGAGATAATCATAAATGTTCATTAATTATTGACATTCAAGTGGCCACACTAATCCACATTTTATTTTCTTTAAACTAAGTGTCTATGTGATCCAATTTGGAGATTCTTGAATTTTCTATTTTCTTATGGATTTTCATAGTCACATTTTTGCTAAAACTTAGATTAATAGAATGTCGTAGAACATTTATTGATTTTGACTAAATGTAATTACACTCTTAATAGGTTATCCTTATAAGTAATTACTATTCTTCTACCTAAGTGGATATATGACTTTTATAATTGAAAACTCATTGGCAGAACCACTAACCACTGACTTGTATACATTAGTATTGTAACTCATGATGATTTGATTAAGTCTACGATATTTTAGGTTAGTGGGAGTTTTTTATAGCATTTTAAAATGTTTGGGCCATTCCTTAATGACACATTCTTTTTAATTCAAATGTGTCACTATAAATTCATCATTTGTTAGAAAAGCGAGTCTTTGATATGTATGATTTGTTTTCCCTATCGAATTCAATTTTTGCAGAATTAAAACTTACTTCTCTTTTGAATGATTAGTGCTTTGACCATACATATAATTTTTAAAATTTAAATTCTTTATGACAAGTGAAATTTTATACTCTTTTAGTAATTGAGTATTGTCATCCAAGTGGGAGATTGTTAGATTAATGATTTAATTAATCAATTATGGATTGACAATAATCAATTATTATAAGTTAATATTATATTATAAATTATGGTCTATTGTCTTAAGCACTAATTAGTTGATGAATATCTGTAATTGGGCTATTCTTTCTAAATGGATCGTGTCGCGTCATTTTTCGAAGATCAAAGCTATTTGATTAGCTTTTGACTCACTGTTTTATTTCACGACTGAACATTTAATTTTTTAAGAAAAGGGGAAAAAGGTTTGAACTACCCCATATTTGAAGAGATTTAGGGTTCGGGGGTTGGTTACATAAAGGGAAGGTATTAGCACCCTTTATGTTTGTAGTACTCTACGGGAACCTCTTGGTTTTATTTAATTTTTGTGCTATAAACTTGCTTGCTTTTGAAAATGGAATTAAAGTGATGAAAGAAAAGAAAGAAGCCTATTATCTATATTTTTCATTGATTTGGAAGGACATGGTCCTTTGCCTACGTACCCGTGAGGGATCAAAACCTCGTAGTTCGGGGTAAAAATTGTCGTTTGATTTGTTTTGTGTTTTTTATTAGTTTTTTGAAAAAGATTTTAAAATGAAAAGCCAAAATGGCAAAAAGAATTTGTTTGTATTTTTTATATTAGAAGAAAATGGACTCAAAATGTAAATAAATTGATTGATATTTGATTAAGAAAGAAATAGAAAAAAGAGGAATAACATAAGCATCAAGATTTCTGATGAGTCGACATTTACGCGAACATAAGCATGATCGATTGCTCAAGCGAACACCAATTTGTGCGACATTTACGCCTCACATCTCCCAACACCGTATTTCAAAGGGGATAACATAAGCATCAAGATTTTTGATGAGGGCTAATTGCATTATCAAAAATTTATAATTAATGATCCACATAGACTATATTAATGAACTATTAAGTTGATTTGATTGTTAAAAGAGGTGAATATAAATAGATGGTTCTTAGCTTTTGAAATTATGAATTAAAAAGTTAGTGCTGGGATTAAACTTCATTGGTTAGTACTTTAATGTCTTTCCACACTATTTTCTAACCTCAGATGTCCCACTCATCCAACAATGTGATTGCAAACCTAGTCCATTGTCTCGCAATTATCATCTACAAATGCATCTATCCATGTTCTTTATAGAGGAATTATATGTTCAGCGCATTCTTTTAGTCAACTTATCAATTTTGGATAGCACTTTGGAAAAACATAAAGTGTGATTCACTTAGGAGAGTGATCACTATAATCCAATGGTTAAACCAAATGTTAGTATTTAAAAAGGACTAAAACAAAAAGTTGATATATTTATATGAACTAAAAAGATATATAACCCTAAAATTAATACTCCCTCCGTCCCTATGTCCCTATATGTAAGCACCAATTTCCTTTAATAAAAGGATGCTTAGATATAGGGGCGGAGGGAATATTTTTTTTCCCTTTCAAAGAATTAAGTGGTAAAATTAGACATACTTGGTGTAGAAAAGTATCGAATTTCACTTGAAAATCACGTACGGTCTTTTACACATTAAATTATCATTTAACTCGATGTATCTGGACATAATTAATTTTACTTATACAACTTTTCTCTAGCTAAAGTCAGTTTTATTGAATCAACTCATTCAAAATCAATGTTTATCATTGTTTCATACAACTAGACAATAAGACCAACATGTGGCGTTGGTCTTTGACACAACACTCAAACCAAATAAATATCTGCCATTTTTCTCACTTATCAATTAACCCCATCACTTATTCTTAAAAGTTGTTACGGTTTACAACAACTAAACCCTTCAAATTTGCCTCTAATTTTGCTGCATTAAGTGCTAATTAGGTTAGCCCTAAAAAAACTTCCCTCCTAAATCCATGCCATATTGAATATCAAAATTTTCCTTTTAAAAAATAAGTGAAAAATTGGTGGCATTTACTAGGTATATATTTTATGTACCGTAACATCTGTTTTTAATGTCCAAATTCTCTATCATCAAATATTTGCATCTCTTCCCAATAGCTCCTTTTGCATCTCTCTCTCTCTATCTCTCTTCCGTCTCCTCTGCAACTTCTTCCTTTGCCTTTTCCCTTTCATCACATCGACAACCTCCCTCTTCCTCCACACCATCAACTACAGAGCCATCAACCGTCGTTTCTGCACAAATTGCGTTCTCAAACAACAACAAGGCACTTCTTTTGTTCATTTATAAGAAAGGGAAAAGGCAACAATGTTCAATTCATCTTTGGTCTCCATCGTATTTGACTTCCAATGAATCTAGCCTCGCAAAATCACCTTCTTCTAGATACTTGCTTCTTCTAACATATGTGCTGTCGGCTAATCGTAACCGAACTAAAGACAATTGGAAGCTTCGAAGATCTCCAGGTTGTTTCTTTCTTTCATCTTTTTTTTTTTATAGGTTGTCGATACCTGCATGATTGGCTCAAATTGGGTAAATCAATTTTAATATATGTATGATGAAGAATTAATTGATGTTGTTGTATTAGGTGAAGTGAATGAACCTATTGGTGATAATCATGATGACTGTGTGGTTCTAGATGGTGATCCAGAAAACCAAGTTAAATATGTGAATGATTCTCCAACTAGGAGTGACGAGTTTTGTGTAGGTGGTGATAAAGGAAATGTATTTTCTCTTATTTCATTCTGTTACTATTTAAAGAAAATGTTTTAGATTTTTTATTATTGTTTGGATAAGCAATTGGAAGAGTGTAAATTGAGGTTGAATTTCTGGATTACAGATTTTTTCTGATAGGAGTTTTTCATGGTAAACTCAATTTATATAAATCCATGATAAAAACTTTTTGAATTTTACTTTTCTTCCTTCAAATAGGAATCTTTTAAGCATTTTGTTTTGTTTGTAGGTAAGTCATAACAAACCTTTTGGCTATCTGACATGAGTGATTAATATGTTTACTTTATGTAGGCATCATAGCTATGGATTGTTCTATTGCTTTCAATTTGAAACATGGCAAAGGTAACAAGGTTATACCTCATTTTTTATTTTGTTCCGACTCCCAATGCGTTTATCATATTGCCTTGATGTAGCACAACTATAATCTTGATATAGTACGAAAATAATTAGTGTGTTTCTTAAGAATTCCATTATGACATTATTCTAATCTATGATGTTTACACTTTTAGCTTTTTTCCTTTGCAATGACTCTACAACATTAGATCACGTTATCTCTAAAATAACAAAAAAAAAACAAGTTTATTTAGGGGCCTTTTTCTTCATATCTTAATTGGTGACTGTTTGAGACAGGACCTGCAGAGGCTGTTTTTGGACAATCATGAGTTGATGTTGTCATGTGTTGTTATCTGCGGTGCTGCTACTGTTTGTGTTTGGTGGTGACAGTTAGGGGAGTGGCCGACTGTTAATTTGGTGCTGGTTAAAGTTCATATAAAAGTTTGTAGGTAAAAAGCTCTAAGAATGGACATTGATTAACTTATAAAAAATATGATGAAGAAATTTATTTCAGTTTCAAATTATTATGTTGTTGAGGAAGCTTATCACTCTTCCAAAGCTTATTACTCTATGTTCCTTACTTTATCATTGGTGTAGTCCTTTTCATTTACATTTGCAGGGAAGGTGCAAGCATACATGTGCCAGTTATCACAAACTTAATTTTTTTTCTTTGAACTATTTTGGATTTATACAACAGTTATGGATTGAATGAAATATTTGCAGAATCTAGCAATTTCAAAGTTTAAAAAAATAAAATAGTTCAGGGACTATTTTGATCATTATGTGTAAAGATTACTAAAACTGTGAATCTGTAAAAAGAGGCATATTCCTATACTTTTTCTCTGGGACAATTTAGACTTTCTTTTGGTACTCAATCTATTGGCACATTCAGTACTTGATTTCCTTTCCTTTATCTTACTGTTTGTTCAATATAGTGCTTGAGTTCCTTTCCTATCTCTTGCAGTTTTTTCAATATATTACCATTAACTAGCCCATGACCACGTGCATAGCATCTTGGAGATCGCAGAAACGACAAAGGGGGTTTATTCTGATTAAAGTTGGTGTGTTGTTTAGATATCCATTAATCTGTATTGTAGTACAAGTAAAGATATTCTATCACATGTTGAGGGTGAATGACAAATAACGTGTAATCTACTATGTTGTTTTTGGCATAGTCTTATATTTAATGCAGAAGATTAAGGCGTGCATTTTCCTTAGCTTATATTGTTATGTTATTCATGTTGTCTATTTACCATCTCTCACTTCTAACTTATTAAAACAGAAATAGGTGCATGGAAGCATTGTTGCTTTTCTCAAGTTTTGGGATATAGTCTAGCACTTGGAATATTCAACATGCATTCTATTATTTAATTTATTTCTATAATAGCCTAATTCTCTTCCTATTATAAGAACTTTAGTTTTCATTACTCAGGTTATACAAAGTAAACTAAAAGCGTAACAAAATGCTTATGCTTATTAGAATAAATATGAACAATTTGGTATCAAGGAACATATTATAAGATGACACTTGCCAATGTTATCTGAACTAGATGTGAAAAGGACATATTATAAGTATATAATGCGGTGGGTGATGTTTGGTTGCTGCTGCTGCTGCATTTTTCTGGTTTGTGGGAATGCTTTAATTACAACATTTGTTTTTTGGTGACCGTATTTTTGTCTCAGGTTGGTGTTTTGTATCTCCCTTTCGGCTATTTCGGTTATGTTGTGCTCCCTATTGCTGTATGTTTTTCCTGCTGGCAGTGATACAAGTGTATGTGTGGGTAGGCCATGCTTTAGGTGTTATCCTCGATTTGATACCTATTTCTGGTTGTTGTTCTCAAGGCCAGGATACATTTAAATTGGTATCATGTAATTTTAGCTTGGCATGACATCATTGTTGTTTTTCTGTTAATTAAGTAGTTTTGAATTTTATCTTTGTATTGGAACATCTGCAACTAAGCAGTTCTTTTTTTTGTATTTTGTGTTTTATTAATCCTTTGAGTTTTGCACCAAGTTGTTCAATGTCAAAATTTAGTTAAGTGAAGAATGATTTCTTTAACAGATTTGCATTTGTATTTATGTAGGGTTAATAGTGCTTTTTACTCCTGTAATATATGTTATTTTCGGTTTTCGCCCCTATAAAATTTTCGGTTTGATTTGCACCCTCGTAAAAAAAAATCTGGAAGGCAATAGGCCATTTTTAGAAAAAAAAATCAATAATTTTTGGTTTTTGAATGGCCTATTAAGGGTGTTTTTCGGAAAAATAAATAAATTTACGAGGGTGCAAATCAAACCAAAAATTTTATAAGGACGAAAACAGGAAATGATATATATTACAGGGACGAAAAACACTATTAACCCTTATTAGTATATAAGGAATATAGAAACTATGTCAAGAACTTTTAGCATATATGAATGGCCATTTGCTGAAGCTCTCCTTTACCAGTACAATCCAAACGTGTATTGCTTGATTATTATTGAATTTCAATTGCGCTCTATCGTGTATATTTAAATTTATTTATTTAATAATGTTAGCAGCAAAAAAAACAAAGGCAATTGGAGTGGCTAATTAAATACTCACGGTTTATAATTATAATGGTCCATTTTAGTTAAATTTACAATGGTAGTAGAGGGATCGATTTCCATTAGTTTCCCACTGATTTTTGCTTGCTTTGTAAACACAAGGAGAGTTATTTAAAAACGGTTGTTTACTTCCCCATATAAAAAAACCATGTGATAGACCATTTCCTAGCTTATTTGACTCCACCGACTGTTCGTTACGTTTTTTTTATTTCAAACGTTAGTATATAATGTAATGTAAATTTTTTACTTTTAATCATTGAATTTTAATCATTGGTGTATCTTTCCCAGCTCATAAGACCCGTGCGGTAATGTTAATTTTTTACTTTTAATCATTGAATTTTAATCATTGGTGTATCTTTTCCAGCTCATAAGACCCGTGCGGCGCACGGGTCGGCAATCTAGTTTTAGTGAAAGCTGGTTCTTTTTCTACTCATCAGTGATAAATTAATATTATTTGATTTTATTTGACTTGTACACTAATCATTTATTTCTCAATGGTAGAACCAATGAAATACACACCGGCCATCAATATTCAATAGTCAAAAGTATTGAAACATTTTGGTGTGGATAGTTTAACTCTCTAAATGAGTCTATAGACACTGAAGGTGAGAAAAACACAAGAATGGGGGGTTGAATTGTGTTTTCTTTTCGCAACTCTTGAAGAGTGAGAATCTAATTCCTTTAAACTCAGAGTCTGAATGAGATCAGAGTCTGATAGGAGATTAGGTTCTGATTGCAGCGGAATAATCAAGAGATAAAGAGAGAACAGAGAACACAAGCAATTATACAGGTTCCTTCCACAAACCGGAAGTAGTCCTGTCCCCCTTGTACTTCCAAGGAGAGTTCACTAAAATGTAATATCAAATTACAAGTTGCTCAAACACACAGTATGAGACTTCCTTGCTCAAGCACACAGGCGAGAGACTTCCTTGCTCAAAGACACAACTAAGAGACTTCCTATGCTCAAGGACGCAGCCAAGAGACTTCCTTTGCTCAAGGACGCAGCCAAGAGACTTCCTTTGCTCAAGCACAAAAGCAAGAGACTTCTACACAATTACAGAAAATTGAATACAGTTGAAACACTTGATAACAATCAAAATGTGTTTCAATTACAACAAAGACAGACTCTGTTTTACACAAAAGACAGACTCTGTTTTTCTGTGAAACTTAGAGATTCTAGAATACTCAGTTTGTAAGAATCTAAGTTAATGATGTGCTTGTGTTAAGACTCAGTTGAATACGAAAGCAGCGCAATGCAGTTTTTCTAAGTTGTAGAGTCCAACAATTCTTCAAGTCTTCTATCCTTTATATAGGCGTAGGAAAGAGACGTTGAGTCATCCAGCGCATCAGGATGATTTCTGAAGCTTGATCAATGACTGTTGATCTCTTGCTTGATTTGGTAATAGTCTTTCAATAGCATCATTTGAATTCCATTCCCTTTGAGGATTAATACCGGTAGACACAGTTGCCAAACTGTCCGTGGTAGTGGAGTAGTGGAAACAGAGTTCGTACAACGTACTCTGTACTGGCCTGCAATCTTTGTCTTTGTGCTTCCCACGCTAAAGTTGACTTAGAAGCTTTCGTTACTCCATTAGAGTTTCTTTGTGCATAGCAATGCAGTAGAGATCACTATTAGCAAATCATCAAATTTGTGGCTTCAGACTCACTGTAGTATTAAGCTTTTGATAATCTTCAGACTCTCTAGGTTCTCAGATTCTGATGGTCTTCAGACTCTCTTCGATACAGTCTTCAGACTCTCTTCGATACAGTCTTCAGACTCTCTTCAGCACAGTCTTCAGACTCTCTTCAGCACAGTCTTCAGACTCTCTTCGATACAGAATCACAAGCAACAAGCTTCTATGGATTTATTGCTCTTTAACATTGTTCAAACAGAATGCTTTCTAAGATACAAATCTTAATTGATATCCTGCATACTTAAACAAATATTAGCAATATCCAATTGACAACTTTTTAATACCTTGTTATCATCAAAACTCAAAACGTGGTATTGCTGAACACCTTTGTTCCAACAATCTCCCCCTTTTTGATGATGACACACATTAGTATTTAAAAGGTCAATTGTTGTTAATCTAATTAACAAGTTGACTTAAAGGGTTCTGAGGTTTGTAAGCTCAGAGTCTGAGGTTTGTAAGCTCTGACTCCCCCTGAGTCTGATAGTTCTTAAGTTGAGGTTTGTAAGCTCATCTTGAGTTCTATCCAGGTTAATTAAATTGTTTTTCAAAAGCAATCAAATTCATACTCAGAATAATTAGTAAATTGATTCTTAAACAGGGCTCAGAGTCTAACTAAGCACCTTTCGCAGATTTCCCTTTAACTTATACATGCAATGTAATTAAAGAAAGCTTTCTCTCCTCCCTAACATAAATACTTTCCCTTCTCCCCCTTTTGTCATCAACAAAAAAAAGTTCAGAACATGGTTCTTCCCCCTTTTTAAATGACTTAAGGTAAGGGTGTAAACATGTTTTAAAGAAGAAAGAGATTCAGAGGGAAAACATAGAAGATTCGGAGCATAAAAGAAATAGAATGCAAAGTAGAATCAAAAAAAAAACTTGAATAAATTGTAAGTAAAAACAAGTTCAGGAAATGGATAGCAAACAAGAATTACAAAAAAAACGAAATGAAATTAAACTAAGGTTGGTTTTGTTTGGCAAGATGATCCATCAGTTTCTGGAGATCCTCTTGCTGTTTCTTTACCATCTCTTCCAGAGCCTCAGTTCTTCGCAAATGTTCTTCTCTTTCCAGTCTAACTTCTTCTTGAATTCTATACATCTTCCTCTTCAAAGAATTGTAAGCCACTGATTCTCTAGGAATATATTGATCCTCATCAAAGAAGGGTGTATCTCTTATCCTCAGAATAGGAGCATTTTCCAGAGCTACAACTTTCTCAGCCCGCTTTACTTCTTCAACATGCTTGGCAGTGATAAGAACTTGTTCCCTGGCAGCAGCTTTTTGAATTTTGGTGATAAAATCCAAAAACTCAGTCTTCACTGTAGAGAACTTGTCCTCATAGCTCACATTGAGTATTGGTATAAGCCTTTGCTCAATGACTTCTTTGAGCTTATTGCATGAAGAAGCATAGAACTCATCAATCTTACTTGAATCAAATAAATCAGTTTGAGGTTCAGAGGTTGAGGGTAGAGAAGCTCTCAAAGCTAGAAAAGTTTCAAAACCTGGGAAAAAGGTTATAGGGTCACAAAGAAGTTGGGAAACTCTTCTGGTCTCAGCTCTACATTCTGTTACAGAGGCTGATACAGTTTCAGAGGCTTGTTCCAGATTTTCAGAAGCTGGTTCAGCAGGTTCTGAAGGGTTAACAGAAGCTAAAGTCAGATTCTCTGTAGGTTCAAGTACAGAGTCTGGTTTGGAAACAGATGAAGTAGCTTTTGTTGATTTGGATTTTGCAGGGGTTTTTGGTAGTTCTCCCCCTAGATGTTTTTCAAGAGAATCTAGAGTGTCTGGAGAGTCTACACAAATGGTTTCAGTTTGGGGGGATGGTTGTTTGGATTGAATGGTTGCTTCAGGTTTTTCAGAAGGTTGAATTACCTGAAGTGGTTTGAGAAATGAAGGTTGAGCAGGATGGTCAGCAGGAAGATTCATAGACACTGTGATTGTGTCTTGAATTACTCTGTCCATAGTTGAATCAACATAATCAACTACTGCCTGGTCAAGTGGGTTATAAGATGATATGGGTTTGATTGGTGAGGGAGATGAATTTTTGAGGGATGGAAGAATTTGGCTTAAGGGTTTGTTGTCAGATTCTGAATCTGATTCTGACTCATGATTCAAAGAAGAAGATGAGCTATATGCCACGTTGCCAGAGGTTCCAATGCCAGCTTCTGGAGAAGCAAAATGATCAGACACAGTAGCTTCTGATAACTCAGCTTCTGCAGGTTCTGAAGTACTCTTCTGTTTAAGAGCAGAAGCAAGCAACTTAGCAGCTTCATTGACAGTCTCTTCCTTCAATTCTTCAGCAATCAAATCTGCTGCCATAACCTTGCCAGCAGTGTGTTCATCCTCAATCATAGATACAGAAGTACCTATCTTCTGTGCTACATCCTTAGCCACAAGAATCACATCCACCTTTCTCTTCTTGATCTGACTCTCTTCACCTCCAGAGTCAGCATCAATGAAATCAGCAATCTCTTGAGCTAACTTGACATAGTCTCTGTCAGCTTTGCCTATTATTGCTTTCTTCTCAGCTTTCTTAGCCTTCTTCTCATCTTTCTTAGCCTTCTTCCCATCCTTAATTTCACGAAGTGCAGAAGATGAAGAAGGAGAACCAATTGAAACTCTAGGAAGAGCAAAAGATTTGATCTTTTTCTTGAGAGGCTCCTGCTTCTCTTCCTCTTCCTTGAGAACCACTTCCTTGGTCCTTTTTCCTTTGACCTTAAGAGGGCCTCCTCCAGCAGTCTCAGGAATAGCAGAATAGTTGATTATTCTACCAGTCTCCTTGAAGTAATCCACCACAAATCTAGCAAGAACTTCAGGATTATCTTCTTTGGATATGGGAGGGAAGTCCATCATCAAATCAGATTGTACATAGGATTCTCTCATATCATGCTTAGAGGGATTGAATCTCTTGACAATCTTCATGTACTGTAGAGTCTTGCCATTGATGATTCGACCGGTCACAGTTCCTAGATGAATATCTGATACCACACCAGATTCTGATAAGACATTCAAAAGACCTCCTTGATACAGAATCTCAGATATTAATCTTCCAAAAGGAACTTGCCTCCTGGTTTCTGATTGACTCTTCTTGATGGCCCAACACATGTGGTGCATCACATATCTGGGGAAGTTGATCTTTATTTTGTTGATAAGAAAATAAAGAAGAACTTTGTGATCCACAGATAATGTATCTGTTCCTCCTCCTTTCTGAAGCATACTGTCCAGTATAATCTTCAGAAGCACCCTATGCTCAGGATGCATATCCACCAATTTATTTGAGGGTCTCCCTTCAAATAACAACTTGTTGCAGACAACAGCCCATTCACTTTTCTTGTTGACATTCCACTGAAATTTACCAGCGCTCTCCATCTGACAAGCCCTGGCTACCACCTCTTCAGTGATAACTATAGGAATTCCCATCACAGCAGACCTTATTTCAAGACCATTGTACGGTTTTAAACCCATTTGGTCTCTGTTTTTGCCAGCAAGACTGGGGTTGTTTGAGATTGCTACTGTTTCTTCCAAAGTAGCTTCAGCTTTGTCGTAGACTTCTGACCTAACCCAAAAATCTCTAACAAGCTCCTGATATGTTGGTCCATTCAACATACCAAAGTATCTCATCATTCCTTGTGATAAGAAATGAGGTGCAACGTCAACTCCATGACGACTGAGTGAACCAAAATCTACTGGAGATTCAACTTGAATTTCCAGAGTCTCCTTGATGATGTTCATTGTTCTGGGTTTGATAACATAGGAACCTCCGGTCTTGATTATGACACCAGATTGGATGAGATCACTTGCCATTAGGGTTTTCTAAGAGTTTGATTTGAGAACAAAAGAAAAGGTTTTTGCAAAGTATTGAAAAACAAGAAATTTGTTCAGAGAGAAAATCAAAGAGTGAAAAGAGAAGTGAGTTGTGTGTGTTATGTATTTATAGAGAAAATGTTTGAAAACTGTTTGGAAAGAGTAGGGGACAAACAAACACAAACAATAAATACATATAGCATGCAGCCGTAAACGTATTGGGACAAAGCGAAGGTAACTTGTTTAACGTAATGAAATCATTGCCCTTTGAGTTCTTACCCAATACAGACAGGCCACGTCTGAGAAACTGTAAAGTAACTGTCACCATAGTGGGGCAGGTGTTACTGAACATAACAGTCACGCTTCCACTAATACAAGCTTCTGAGAGTCTAAAGATTCCTTACCAGAGTCTGAATATTTTACCAGAAGCTTTCATCAGAGTCTCCAAAAGAGAGTCTGATTCCCAGATAGCTTCTGAATATTTTCAGAGTCTGAATTCTGTTTTCAGAGGCACATATTACCCAGAGACATAGCACATGTTCAAATTTTTCTTTATGAAGTCAAATCTTTCAACAGATAAGGGTTTAGTAAATATATCAGCCCATTGATGATCAGTATCAATGAATTGGATATCTAAAATTCCTTTTTGAACATAGTCTCTTATACAATGATGTTTAATCTCAATATGCTTTGCTCTTGAATGCAGAATTGGATTTTTAGACAAACATATAGCTGCTGTATTATCACAATAAATTGGGATATGGTTTTCAGTTATTTGATAGTCCTCAAGCTGATGTTTCATCCAGAGTAGCTGTGTACAACAACTAGCAGCTGAGATGTATTCTTCTTCTGCTGTAGACAGAGCAATGGTTGCTTGCCTCTTGCTAGCCCAGGATATCAGATTCTCTCCCAAGAATTGACAATTGCCACTGGTAGATTTTCTTTCAATCCTGTCTCCAGCATAATCAGCATCACAGAATCCAACTAGCTTGTATTCAGAGGATTTTTTTTGTAAAGAAGTCCAAGATTAGTAGTTCCTTTCAGATATCTAAAGATTCTCTTAACAGCATTTAAGTGAGACTCTCTAGGATCTGATTGAAACCTTGCACACAAACATACACTGTACAAAATATCTGGTCTGGATGCAGTTAGGTATAACAAAGAACCAATCATACCTCTATACAGCTTCTGGTCAACTTTGGTTCCTTGATCTTCTTTGCTCAGAGTGCAGGTTGGATGCATTGGAGTATTCATTTCTTTGCAGTCCTCAAGATTGAACTTCTTCAGAAGCTCTTTCGTATACTTGGACTGATGAACGTAGACTCCATCTTTGCATTGGTTGATTTGAATTCCAAGAAAGAACTTCAATTCTCCCATCATGCTCATTTCAAATTCATCCTGCATTACTTTTGAAAACTCTTTGCAAAGTGAACTATTTGTAGAACCAAAGATAATATCATCAACATAAATCTGAACTACAAGAATGTCTTTCTTTAGAGTCTTTCTGAATAGAGTAGTGTCAACTTGTCCTTGTTCAAAGTTGTTTTGAATCAAGAAATTACTCAGTCTTTCATACCAAGCTCTGGGAGCTTGTTTCAAGCCATAGAGTGATTTCTTTAATTTATAAACATGCTTTGGATGCTTTAAATCTTCAAAGCCAGGAGGTTGTTTGACATATACTTCTTCAGAAATGATACCATTAAGAAATGCACTCTTAACGTCCATTTGATACAAAGTTATGTTGTGATTAACTGCATAGGAAAGAAGTAACCTGATTGCTTCCAATCTTGCAACTGGAGCAAAAGTTTCTGTGTAATCAATGCCTTCTTGCTGACTGAAGCCTTGTGCAACAAGTCTGGCCTTGTTTCTGATTACTTCTCCTTGTTCACTAAGCTTATTTCTGAACACCCACTTGGTTCCAATGATGTTCTTGTGATTAGGCTTAGCTACTAGATCCCATACTTCATTCCTTTTGAATTGATTCAGTTCTTCTTGCATTGCTAGAATCCATCCTTCATCTCCAAGAGCTTCTTCAACAGAAGTTGGTTCAATAACAGATAATAATCCTAAAGCAGACTCTTCTTGTCTGAAATGCGATCTTGTTCTCATAGGACTTTCTTTATTGCCAATTATCTGATCTTCTGGATGTGAAGACTTGTATTTGAAAGATTGTTTGGATTGACTAGCTTGCAGAGAACCATCTTGAGCTTCATCAGAAGCTTCTTCATTAGGAACTTCAGGGGTTGTTCCAGCTTCTGAAGTAACTTCAGATTCTGGAATCTGATCAGATTCTGAGTTATCATCAGAATCTTGAGATTTTTCAAGACTTTCATCTTGCACTGGAGTTTCACTTCCAGGCTCTTTGTCATCGAATCTTACATGCATAGATTCTTCCACACATTGTGTTTCTGAATTATACAGCCTGTATGCCTTAGAGCGTTCAGAGTAACCTAAAAAGATTCCCTTTTGTGCTTTGGCATCAAATTTCTTTAGGTAGACTTTGTTGTTCAGGACATAACATGTACATCCGAACTGATGAAAATAAGATATGTTGGGTTTTCTTCCTTTAAAGAGTTCATAAGCTGTTTTGTTCAACAGAGGTCTAATATAGATTCTGTTCTGAACATAACAAGATGTGTTTACTGCTTCTGCCCAAAAATGCTTAGCCAGATTGTTCTCATGGATCATGGTTCTAGCCATCTCTTGTAAGGTTCTGTTCTTTCTCTCTACAACTCCATTTTGTTGTGGAGTTCTAGGTGCAGAGAATTCATGAATAATTCCATGTTTTTCACAGAAAACCTCAAACGGTTCATTTTCAAATTCTCCTCCATGATCACTTCTGACTTTCAAGATTTTCATTTCCTTCTCTGATTGAATTTGGATGCAGAATTTACTAAACACAGAATATGAATCATCTTTAGTTTTCAAAAATTTAACCCAACACCATCTGCTGTAATCATCAACAATAACTAGTCCATATTTACTTCCACATAAGGATGCAGTGTTAACTGGTCCAAATAAGTCAATATGAAGTAACTCCAAGGGTCTGGAAGTTGAAACAATTTCTTTCGGCTTAAAGGGACTCTTGACAATTTTCCCTTTCTGACATGCTCCGCAAAGAGCATCTGAGTGATAGTCAATGTTTGGTAGGCCTTTGACAAGTTGTAACTTGCTAATTTTAGAGATTAATCTCCAGTTAGCATGTCCCAAACGTCTATGCCACATCCACTTCTTATCACCCATTGACAGAAGGCACATTACCTTCTGATCAGTCAGTTCTGAGAATTTTATCTTGTATACATTGTTTCTTCGTTTTCCCTTGAAGACTATGGACTGATCATCCTTGTTAACCACTGTGAAGTTGTTCTTATTAAACAATACATCATAACCACTGTCACATAATTGACTTATGCTTAGTAAATTATGTTGAAGTCCATCAACGAACCACACATTACTGATTGAGATCAGAGAGTTACCAATGGTTCCAGAACCAATGATTTTGCCAGTCTGGTTTCCTCCAAATCCCACAGTTCCTCCCTCTTTCATGGTTAGGGTTAGGAACATAGACCTTTCTCCCGTCATGTGACGCGAGCACCCACTGTCTAGGTACCAAGCCTTGTGTTTTCTTAGTCCTTTTAGACATACCTGCAGCATCAATAATATCAGACTTAGGTACCCATATTCTTATGGGTCCTTTTTGGTTAGTCTTAGAACCATTGAACTCTTTTCGCAAGTTATGTCTTGAAATCCTTGGCAATGTTTTCTCCCATACCTTAGGGTTGGAACCGTTTGGTTTAGGTATCAACTTGCCTTTCACAGTTTCTCTCGTTTGAAACTTAGACTTTGGTTTTTCAGACTCTGGCTTTTTCAGAGTCTGTTTATCAGACTTTGAATGTTTCAGAGTCTGAGACTTTAAAGCTTTGGGTTCAAAGTTTTTCAGACCCTTTAACTTAACATTCTGAAGTTTTGACTTAGTCAGAATCTTAGAAGTAGAAGTTGTAGGTTCTGAATGAGTCTCTGTGTTGACTTCATCAGACTTTTTTACAAAAAGATTTTTCAACGCCTCTCTGGCTCCATCAGGACCAGATTTCATAGTCATTTCATTTGAGTTTCCCCCAATGAATCCAAGACCCTGTCCTCTGTTCTGATACGTGCTATAGATCATGGATGCAACCCTTGATCTGTCAATTCCAGTAGCAATAAATTCTTGCAGAGCAACATCTTGCTCACTTAAGTATTTACAGCTACACTTCTTGATCAATAAAGAGATATTTTCTTCTTTTAAATCTTCTAATTCCAACAGAGTTGAATTATGTCTTTTTGACAGCTTATCAAGCTGTTGTTTGACTTTCTTCAACTCAGTGGTCTTAGTTTCAAAATGACCAAGAAGCTCATTGACAGATTCTATAAGTTCAGATCTTGTGAGTTCAGAATATACCTCTGTTTCATTTTCAGAGTCTGTATCTGATTCTGCCTCAGGTGTCTCTTTAACATATTTGGTTGTAGCCATTAGTCCAACAGCTACATTGGCTTCACCATCAGCACCATCATCTTCAGATCCTGACTCATTATCAAGATCTTCCCAGGTGGCCATCAGACTTTTCTTGATCTGCTTCTTAAACTTACTTGACTTGAAGGTTGGCCTTTTTGACTTGGGTTTCTCCTTCTGCAGTTCTGGACACTCAGCAATAAAATGTCCAGTTTTCTTGCAGTTGAAGCAACCTTTCTGATCCTCCTTTTTGAACCCCTTCCCACTGCTCTTGCTCAGAAATCTCTTGTTCTTCTTAGCAAGGTACTGCATTCTGCTTGAAAGCATAGCCATTTCCTTTGCTACATCAGGATCCTCCTCTGAGCTTTCAGAAGCTGAAGACTCATTTTCAGATTCTTCAACCTTGAGAGCCTTTGAAGACCTTCCTTTTGATTTTAAAGCAATGGTTTTGGATTTTCTTGCAGAATCATGTTCATTGAGACTTAACTCATGAACCTTGAGTGAGCTTACAAGATCTTCAACACTTAAAGTGTTTAAATCTTTAGCCTCCTCAATTGCATTGACCTTTGGTCTCCATCTAGAGGGTAAGCTCCTTAAAATCTTGCTAACATGATCAGAAGCTATGTAACTCTTCTTTAGTATCTGAAGACCAGATACTAGAGTTTGAAATCTTGAGTACATCTGCTCAATACTTTCATCCTCTTTCATCTTAAATAGTTCATATTGATGAACTAATAGAAGAGCTTTAGCTTCCCTAACCTTTTTGCTTCCTTCGTAGTTAGCACAGAGAGAAGCAAACATGGCTCTAGCAGTAGATTTGTCACTCATCTTCATGTATTCCGTTTTAGGAATAGCAGTGACAAGAGCCCCTCTGATGATATGATGTTTCTTATAGATTTTCTTTTGAGCTGCAGTGTGAAGTTTGCGGTCAATGGCAGCACCTTCGTCATCAAGTTGTAAGTCACCAACACCATCTTCAAGTATGTCCCAGAGTTCTTCATCAAGACCCATGACATAACTATAGAAGTTGGTTTTCCACCAAGAAAATTCTTCAGGATCACCATTGAACTTAGGAATTTTTCCATTATCAGCCTTTCTACTGCTGTTATTGGATCCATATTCATATGGTATAGCAGCACCAGAAGTGGCACCAGAAGAAGACGGTTCACTGGAAGACATGTTTTTCTCTGGATCTTTTCTGTTACACGGTTAAGTGCTAAGACAACAGAGCCGGAGCTCTGATACCAACTGAAGGTGAGAAAAACACAAGAAGGGGGGGTTGAATTGTGTTTTCTTTTCGCAACTCTTGAAGAGTGAGAATCTAATTCCTTTAAACTCAGAGTCTGAATGAGATCAGAGTCTGATAGGAGATTAGGTTCTGATTGCAGCGGAATAATCAAGAGATAAAGAGAGAACAGAGAACACAAGCAATTATACAGGTTCCTTCCACAAACCGGAAGTAGTTCTGTCCCCCTTGTACTTCCAAGGAGAGTTCACTAAAATGTAATATCAAATTACAAGTTGCTCAAACACACAGTATGAGACTTCCTTGCTCAAGCACACAGGCGAGAGACTTCCTTGCTCAAAGACACAACTAAGAGACTTCCTATGCTCAAGGACGCAGCCAAGAGACTTCCTTTGCTCAAGGACGCAGCCAAGAGACTTCCTTTGCTCAAGCACAAAAGCAAGAGACTTCTACACAATTACAGAAAATTGAATACAGTTGAAACACTTGATAACAATCAAAATGTGTTTCAATTACAACAAAGACAGACTCTGTTTTACACAAAAGACAGACTCTGTTTTTCTGTGAAACTTAGAGATTCTAGAATACTCAGTTTGTAAGAATCTAAGTTAATGATGTGCTTGTGTTAAGACTCAGTTGAATACGAAAGCAGCGCAATGCAGTTTTTCTAAGTTGTAGAGTCCAACAATTCTTCAAGTCTTCTATCCTTTATATAGGCGTAGGAAAGAGACGTTGAGTCATCCAGCGCATCAGGATGATTTCTGAAGCTTGATCAATGACTGTTGATCTCTTGCTTGATTTGGTAATAGTCCTTCAATAGCATCATTTGAATTCCATTCCCTTTGAGGATTAATACCGGTAGACACAGTTGCCAAACTGTACGTGGTAGTGGAGTAGTGGAAACAGAGTTCGTACAACGTACTCTGTACTGGCCTGCAATCTTTGTCTTTGTGCTTCCCACGCTCAAGTTGACTTAGAAGCTAGCCGTTACTCCATTAGAGTTTCTTTGTGCATAGCAATGCAGTAGAGATCACTGTTAGCAGATCATCAAATTTGTGGCTTCAGACTCACTGTAGTACTAAGCTTCTGATAATCTTCAGACTCTCTTGGTTCTCAGATTCTGATGGTCTTCAGACTCTGATACAGTCTTCAGACTCTCTTTGGTACAGTCTTCAGACTCTCTTCAGCACAGTCTTCAGACTCTCTTCGAAACAGAATCACAAGCAACAAGCTTCTATGGATTTATTGCTCTTTAACATTGTTCAAACAGAATGCTTTCTAAGATACAAATCTTAATTGATATCCTGCATACTTAAACAAATATTAGCAATATCCAATTGACAACTTTTTAATACCTTGTTATCATCAAAACTCAAAACGTGGTATTGCTGAACACCTTTGTTCCAACAGACACTTCACAGGATATTACCACTGTTTCTAATTTCTTCATAACTGAATCATCATGTCATTTCAACATTGCCCAGATTTTCATAGGATAATATTGCAAGATAAGAAACTTGTAAGCCTATTAGAAAGAAATAAATTGCATATTTACAATATGTTACATTTATTTATGTATGTTTGCCTTTATAAACGTTAATTTCTTTCCAAATTTCTTTGTTGCAGAGGATTCCCAAAAAATATGTGGATAAATTTTGGAAAGGAATATCAAACCCAATATTCCTTAAATTTCCAAACGGTGTTCAACAAAAAAAAAATTGGGTGGAGAATAATGGTGATATTTGGTTTCAAAAATATTGGGATGATTTTGCAAAGTCTCTCAAATATAGAAATCATTTAACTTTTAAACTAGTTACAAACTCGTGCTTCGCACGGGTCAAATTTGCCGATTTTATAGAAATTTCGTTCCAAGGAAGAAGTGAAGAAATTGTGAAAAATAATTGCATCTTTTTAATAAATACCTACCATTTGATCATAATCATGCATTAGAAATTCCCATCATACGCACGGGTTGAATTACGTATTTTTTTTTAAAATGTTCAAATTACGGCATAATCCGGATATTTGTGATGCATGGTCTAAGACATGACATAAAAGATAACATAACAACCATTGTCATTACATACATAATGTCCTTGTGCTACACACACACATATATATATATATATATATATATATATATATACACACACTTTGATTTGGCTATTGTCTTCATATGCATTGCCTTCGTCCCCTCATTACCGTTATCACTACTTCCCCAATGCAGCTGCATTGGCAGCATTGCTTTCATCCCCTCAATGTCATTATCATTCCCAAACACCCATTATAGCTTTTGGACTTAAGGAATGAAAGTTCTCATAATACACTTTGAATCTACCTAGTATTTAACATTGTTAGATGCACAAGAAGATGAAATTGGCCATTGGTAGCAACTGTAAATGAATTTAAAAAAGTCCCCAATGTCATACTCTGAAGTCTAACCCTTAGTAGTTGCAAAGACGATATCCATTTCATCTAAGAATATATGAGAAGTGGTCACAATACAATTTTGTTTTCACCAACTCACAAAACATCAGTAATCTCGTGGAAGTGTCAAATATAGGCTTTGAAGTATAAAGTAAAAATTAATAACTAAGATGCTTAAGCGGTTCGGTAAGTAATGTTCATCACAATAATGATATACCTAAAAAAAATTGAAGTATAAAGATAAATTGCAAAATTCAATCATGTTTCTTGAAAACCACATAAGTAATAAAAAAAATTGATTATCAAAACATGTAAATGATTAAATACATGACAGCAAGTAGATTCAATATTTTCTAATATTTGTTGACTCATGAAACCAATCATTCCACCATCCATTTGAAGAATAAATAAACACAAAAAACCACTAAACCAAGGCCAACAACACCCTTTAATAACACTCATTTTGTTACAAAATAGCATAGAAACATTGAAAATGATGTTCATCATATGATAATAATTAAGCTACTGATGAGTGATGAATATAGTAGTAACATCAGAACTACCACTGCACTTAAATTATCCCTTTAATAACACTCATTTTGTTACACTCATTTTGTTACAAAATAGCAGAGAAACATTGAAAATGATGTTCATCATATGATAATAATTAAGCTACTGATGAGTGATGAATATAGTAGTAACATCAGAACTACCACTACACTTAAATGATCTCTTTGGCAACATTGTTTCAAAGTATAGATAAGTTTGAAGAACCTGTCATGTAAATCATTTCGATGTGTCGTTTTCCAACAATGGTAGCTTGAGATAGGAAGTCAATCAAGAAACCAAGCCTGAAAAATGAAGAAAAAAGAATTAGTCAGAGCATACACAGAGACAAGAACCATGCATTTTACCAATCCAATAGTAGTTTACCTTAAAACTCCAAGTGCCATTTGAGTGACCCCTGCAAAGAAATTGGCAGTAAAAGCAAGAGCAAGGTATTCAGGACTTTTGAAGTCACTGATCTCCTACATGCAAAATAAGGCTCATGTACATTCAGAGAAAAGCTATATATAAACCTCAATTTGTAAACATTTTTCCTGATAATTAAGCATCCAAATTCTCTATCCTAATCAGCCAAGCCAAAATAACCATTCTCTATAATTAATTTTTTGATAAGCAGACTCTAATATTTCATGGAATATCAAAACTTCAGTAGCAATTATGCAACTCACCATATTAGGCATTCAATGTCACAAAGTTAGCTGGAAAAGATTGAAACACATGTATGTATGAATGAATTGAATCAATATATTGTTTTTCAATATATCATATTAGGTTCTTTCAAATAGTTTTACTCTCAAAGTTTAGCAAAATGTCAAAAATGTATGAACCAAATTCTGAGAAAATTAGTGAAATTGGTGCCAAATCTCCAACCCTCATTTCAAAAAGAGGTAATCAAATATCAATTTTCCGTCTCACCAATTAACACATAAAATACATCATTTGTTCCAGCCTATAATCAAAAAACTTTCTATATCATGAATGTTGCTGACATAGCTGCCCAAATTTTGAGAAATTTCTATATCATAAACCTTACTATGATCCAAAAACTTTCTATATCATGAAAGCAAATATATGTACCTTGTACTGGAATTGTGTTCAAAAGTGCAAAAACCATTTAAAATAATCATATAACCAAACATATGAGTGAAAGAGAAAGCATAAAAGAAAAATATCAGGGTATCTTTGCATAATAAAGTTTGTGGGAATAGGGTAAAATGAAGTGGAATGAGCTAACATTCCATTGTTATATTTTAAAGGCTAAAATATGGTTTTGGTCCCTGCAAATATGCCTAGTTTTGGTTTTAGTCCCTGTAAAAAAAATAATTGTTTTTGATCCCTGCAAATATGTCTCATTTTGGTTTTGGTCCCTGGCCCCACTTTTGTGATGATTTACACACGTGGCACATGATGACTGAACTCATTTATTAGATAAATAGTCCCTGCAAAATCTTTTGATTTTGAAAAAGGTCCCTGCAAAATATTTTACTTTTGAAAATAGTCCCTGGAGGGACTATTTTCAAAAACAAAATATTTTGCAGGGATCAAAAACAAAAAAAAAAAAATTACAGAGACTAAAACCAAAACTAGATATATTTGCAGGGACCAAAACCATATTTTAGCCTATTTTAAAAGAGAGGTGTTATCATATTTTATCCCAATCAACTTCGTCTACTCTATATCATCAATCCAAAGTACATATCCTAAAAAACTATCAATAAAGTGCAAGTTAAACCTGTTGAAGATGGCAGGTTATTGTCAATTTCTAATTCAAAAGTAATTTCAAAGAACTGTACCATAAATTGTTTATGAGCAATTTTTTTCATTGGTTCAAAATTTCTTTGGTAATTGATGACAATCCATTGATGAACCCAAAAAAAAATATGCTAGAAATCATGGCAAATGAAATGGATTTAACATATGAAGATGAGGATGAAATGAAACAAATTGATAATTGATTTATTTTTGAACTACTGGTAATAATATAACATATGAGGATGAAACAAATTGATTTTCAGACCATTGATGATGAGATTTCAATTCATTAACCATGGCAATGTGAGAAACAATGGCAGAAAGTGAAAAAAGAGTAAACAATACAATATTTTTGCAGCAACAACTAACAAAAGCACGCTAGAGCAGTAGCCGTAAGGCAATTATATTTCGCTAGAGCAGTAGCCGCTAGGTACAATACCTGGTTCACAAAGCCCGCAAGAGCTTCTAACTTCTCCATTGTGGTAGCCATCCGTGGAAAATAAGTTCCTTCAATGAATTGTCCAGCTGCTACGCTATCAGCGAGTGTTTACCGCAGTTTCTCCATGCCTTGTGAAAGGGCATCTTCTGCTTGTTGACATGATTGTCCAAGGTTATCGATATCCACTCGTTGTTGCCCTGTCAATGGTTCAATCATTGGACCAAGAATCTGCAATTAAATCAAGTTATAGACTTCCACCATACTACATTACAAATTTGTCATGCCATAATTCAATATGGAATTAAAGTTATAATAAATGAATGCAGTTCTAAATTCCTCCCATTCTTTCTCACATTAAGACAATGATGAAATTTTGACTTCACCTTCTATCGATAACATTTTCAACTTATATTCTTTAAATATGAACAATCACCTTGAGAAGGTCAGAAGGGCTGAATCCACCGATCCACAAGAAAAATCTTTCAGCAGTTGTTTTCCACATGCCGGACATCACAAAAAACATATGTTTTTGCAGCCGCAGATTTCATGCGATAGATTTCAGCATAGTGGTTCATCATACCATCAACCATCATCCTGAGCTCTATGTCACTAATATGCGCGTTTAAAGCATTTCTCATTTCTGAGATTTGTCGATTTTGCTTGTCGACCCGATGTCCATACTCCATCTCAAAGGCTGCAATCCCTACATATAAGGGTATTATTAGAATGTAATGCAAGAACTAATTGGAAAAATTAAATGCAATACAAATAAATATACAAACAGTAGTAGCATCATCACAAACCAACCTGAATTCACATTTCCAGCAAAACACTTATTATTAGAATCCAATCCGCCACCCATATACATTCCCTTCAGTTTTGTTGCCTCAAGGTATTAGAGAAAGGAAAAAGAAAGACGAAGTCGGTGAAATAAAGTGATAGAAAAGAGAAAATACAAGTAAAATAATAAATCATCTTCCCCACACCTGCTGTCTAACACGTTCGAGCTCTTGCTCCGACTTCAAACGACTCGATTCTAGCTGATGCACATAAGCCTCTAAGGCAATGTCAGAAATGATTGATTAGTACATTTATACTAATAATTACTCATCTGACATTCATCAATTTGTAAACAACATTAAAACCTTTTTTCACAGACGGCTCTTACATGCAGCTTCTCAATTTTGTGCGAGACGCCTTTGTATCTGCATATTTAATCATATCAGAATGACTTATATACAACATCCAAAATTTGAAAGCATGGTATCAGTAAATGACTTAATGTGCACTGAATACAGATTCTTTATGTTCTTACCTTATCAATAGGTCTATTAGCTTCTTGCCCATACTTGTTAGATGTTCCTAGCATACCATGAGAAGCATCATCTAACTAAGCATTACCACACAAATGTGGTTGTTGGGGTGAAATCAATGTACATTGCTGCGCAAATTTTGACAAATCTCTATAACATAAACTTTGCTATGATAAAAAAATACTTCTATATCATGAAAAATGCTAAGACCTTTTTAAATTAATGATATAACCAAACATATAGCATCACAACTATTTCATCAACTCATAAAAAGGAGTCTGAAATAGACACTATAATCTTAAGTAAAAAAAAACAACTTTCTTCAAAAGGGATTACGGAAAGGAACACAACCCAAATAACCAATCAACACAAAATCAACAAACATTCGACTATTGAAGATAAAGATAGTTTTTTACAACACAAGCAAACATATCAAATTAAAAATCACCACCCTGCAAACCATCATTTAAAATCAGGTATAACCCCTTTCTAATGTATACAATGCACTGTTAAGAATTTCTGCCATCATTAATTGGCTTGCTAAAATTTTGGTTTCATTGCTTTTGTTTTTCCATCACAGAAAATCATTTCATGGGAAACAACTCTAGAAATAAATTAAAACTAAATAGACATCAATATAAAGAGTCGTCAAGAAAAGCACATTGATGCCTTTGCACGAACACGAGGGTGCTTGTGCTTAAGGTATGGTTGCAATTTTGGCAGCAATGAAATGAGGGAAATACAAATAGTCATTGATATCAAGGCTTTTTCTGCTACCTCACATACAAAGTGTTTGTCCTGTGAAGACTTGAGAAGAAGTTGTAGTAGCTGCATCCATCATTAAGAACATGTCAATTTACTATCACAAATGTATGCTGAGATTGCATAATTAATGCTTAAGATTGCAAATTTAATAGTACATAAGGAATTATGACTTACCAATAGTATTCTTCTAACTTCTTTAATGTTTTTAGATTTTATTATTGTGAAGGATTCTTAAATATTTGTAATTTTTTTAAATAGTTCTTTGAATTATAAATGTTACTAATCTGGCCTCTGAACTTATCAATAATTTATACGTTTTGAATTAAAAGATTTAAATGTATCCTTAAACAAAATTGCATTTTTGGTCCCTTAACTATTCAGGTAGTATCGATTTGGTCCCTTAACTAAAATTCGATTTATTTTGGTCTCTTAACTTCTCTCCGTTATACATTTTGGTCATTTCCGTTAGTTTTAATTCTAAAATGTTAGGTTTTCTTCATCTTCTTTTCCTCTTTTTCATCTTCATATCATCTCCATCAACCTTCAACAACAAGAATCCTAGAAAAATTCCAGAAGAAAATGAAGAAAACCTAACTTTTTTTAATTAAAACTAACGAAAAAGACCAAAATATATAACAAAGAGAAGTTAAGGGACCAAAATAAATTGAATTTTAATTAAAGGACCAAGGCGATACTACCTAAATAGTTAAGGGACCAAAAATGCAATTTAGCCTTAATTTTAAATAGCCATAAATTTGAAAGAAATTTTAGTTGTGTTGTTAAACTATTAGATAATTTGTAAATTGTGATTGAGCCTTACAAAATATTTAAGAATTCAAGTGTTCAGTTATTGTTTATGGAACCTTTATATAAATTATTGATATGTTTAAGGACATGATTAGAAAATTATTTAGCTTAGAAATCTATTTAACAAAATTGATATTTGATTTACATCTAAATTCCTTAGTTTCTTTGATCCATGTCAAGGTTATAAAGAAGGGATCTCTTCTTCTGATAATAATAATCTAAAGAGGAAAGACATTGGTGACACTTGTAGGAGCCGTCCAAAACTGCATGATCCACAGAGTACTATTCTTCTTACTCTTTTTTAAAGTTTTTAGATTTTACTATTGCACATGAAGGATTCTTAGATATCTGTATTATTTTTTTAAATAGTTCTCTGAATTAAAGTTTATTTTAATTTGGCCTCTTAAACTTATACGGAGTATATACAAAGTGTACAAGTTTAAATGCAAAGTTGCTATTTTAAATTTCTTAACATATGTTAGATAAAAAAAACCAATTTTTTATATTGGGAAAGAAAAGTTTTTATATTAATTCAAAGTGACATTAATTAACATTTCACAAGTGTCTCCCAGAAAATACCTCAAACTTTTAAATAATTTGTGAATGGGCCTTACAAAAATATTTAATAATTCAAGGATTCAGTAAATTATATTTTTTGTTGGAACCTAAATAAATTTTTTTGATTTGTCTAAGGGCATGATTAGAAATTTATTTATCTCATAAACCTATTTAAAAATCTCTAAAAAAATTTGGGATCCTGTTTATTTATATTATAAAAATATATAACTATTTGGTTGGTTTGGTAACGTTAGCTTGAGACATAAAATTTGACTTCTCTCGAGTGCCAATTTTCGTAGGCTATTCTATCTTAAAAAAAAAATATTAATATATATAATACTATCATTTTGTGTGTAGAATCAAAGGGTCAAAACGTGATGAAACATAATACATTCAAGGTTTTGGTGAATTCCAAACACCCGGTAGGGTTAATTACAAAATTATCATTTATAAATGTTAGAACTAAATAATATATAAATGATAATTTTGATTTGTATTTGCAGCATGCACCAAAGAGATTTATGGAAAGAGGATGTCGTGAAAAATTTGTGGAGTTGAAAATGGGGGGACAGTCATGGTTCATAAAAGTGATTTATTATCCTAGTATTCATGGTTGTTAGTTCAGTAAAGGTTGGATAAAATTTATGGAAGAATGCAAAGTGGAAATTGGAAATACTTGTCTCCTAGAGCGGATTGATGAGAAAAAGTATGTGTTTAATGTTTAATGCTACTGTAATTTTTCTACCAAACGCTTTAGTGGTTAATTTCTAGTTAAAAAAGTGAAGTTTAAATACAAATGATATTTTTTAACAAATTATTATTAATTTATTATAACACTCATTTTTCACAAAAATAAAAAAACCAATATCGCTCATTCTCTGGATACGCGCTCACTTTCTCTCAAACCATGAACACATGTACTCTATGATTTTGATTCATCTTCTCACATGAACCATACGAATTTTCAAAAACACTCGCTTTCTCATATTTTCAATCATGAACATATGAACTCTACGATTTTGATTCCTTTTCTTATCGACGAGATTCATAATTCTCTGGTCCTCTGTGAGATCCTCACCAACGACGCTTTCTCACCGACCACAACGCTTTCAATTCCTTCTCTGTCCTCTTTGATATATTTGTTTAGCTAAAAGCCCAAAATGATATATTTTATGTTTAAGCCTTGTTTTAAAGAAATCAAGTTGGAGAAGAACCTAAAGTTTAAAACAACCAGCAAAACATGACCATATAGTAGAATCCAAAAATGACATGAAATATAGATGCATAGAAATTTCAATAACAAAATACATAGCATAAAAATATAGCGTTTAACATATAGTAAGTACTTGAAAGAGAAAAACAAAGAAATGTCCAACTAAGCATCTATTGGTTCTTTCCTACAATTGAAACATTAAACATCAATTTTTTTCTCATCAATCATCTTCAAGAGACAAGTATCACAGCCTAATTAACAAAAAATATTTCAAATTCATGAGGGACTTGATTACAAATAAAACAAAATTAAAGTTCAAATATATAACTAAAAACATCCTAGTACAAAGACTTGTGTAAGTTATTGAGAAATTAAAGTACCAAAGGAGAAACAATGTTCAAACATATGATCGAAAATAATTTATTAAAATTAAAAACTTTAAAGTTAGAAAAATACTCCTGGGTAGATGTATTTTTGGGCAGCTCCTAGAACTGGAAGTTCCTTTAATGTCTTTACTCTTTGCATTGTTATCACTAGAAGAGATCCCTTCTTTATAATTAACCTAGTCAAGGATCAAATAAATTAAGTGGAGAAAAAGCTATAGATGTTATTCAAATATCAATTAAAAGCATTTTAATAACAAAGAAAATAAATAAAGAAAAACCTTGCAACTTCAACTTCTTAGAGCTAGGTTCCACTCTTGCTCGAGTAATGATAATTGTGAATGAAAGTGGTTGGCATTGAGTCATCACAAATTTACACACATCACCAAGTTGCAATTTATATTTTTTGCTAAATGTCTTCCAACCAGTGGTCACAGTAGATGCTTTAGTGACATCATCAAAATTCAACTTCACTTCTATAGCCATGTCTTCACCAACTCTAAATCTTGCGGTCCCTTCCAACTCTTTCAAGTATTCTCTTAATCTCTTGTATCCTCTATTTAAATTAACAAACTCAAATTAGCATCAGAGAGAATTGAATCTGAAATCTTTAAGAGAAGCACATTCCAAAATTCCAAGTCAATAACACTAGGCCAACCCAGGTGGGTTTCCTCTGTTTCAATATTAGTTTGTTAAATAAAAAAAATACTTGGTACTATTACTTTTAAAGGTTTTTTTATCCATTTGTTACACTTTAAAAAAAAACAAAATCTAAAAAAGGCTTAAAATACCTATTTTGAGAATTTTCTCTTAAAAATAATTGATAGATATTTTATTTATTATAAAATCATTTTCATTATGGTAAAGAAATATAAAAAAAATTTAAATGACAAACAAATATATATTTTTAAATAAATTAAATTATTAATATTAAAATCAGTTTTTTTAGTAAAGAAAACATGTGAAGCTCAATTCACTCTTTCCTAGAGAGATTCCTTCAAAAAAAAAATTATTAATTAAAGCCAAATAAGAGAATTATGATAGTAAACATACCAAATAATAACCTTTGGCATAAGATTGTGACATTTCAAGTTCAAAACTGGGATTTTCCAAAGGATGAGAATTTCTTGCTCTCTTTTTAACAGTTTCAGTTCTTAAGCATGTTTTAGCCTTCTTAATCTTGCCTCCTCTATTACTACCTGCAAAGTTACGTATATAATAAAAATTAAACTAATTTTGATATTTACAAGTTACAAGCAAAAATATGAAATAAAAAAAAGTTATTAGATCACCTGAGATTTTTTTCTGGTGATTATCAAGATCCATATTCATTTTTCTCTTGCCACTTTTTCTCCTTTGAGATGTACCAGCTCCATTAGTATTAGTAACATTGTCATCACTAACTACAACTACTTCCTCAGCTTCAACTTTTATATTGGAATAAACTATTTCCAATGTATTGCAACCAAATATTGAAATATATCAACTTTGAAACATGAACCTCCTTTATATTTAAAAACTAGAACATATCCAACTATCAAAGATTTTGCAATTTTTTCCCAATTTTTTTGAAACTAAATATCACCACTACACTCCACCCAAAATACATCTTGTTTAACACCATTTGGGAGAGTAAAGACTACTGGATTTGATAATTTTTTCCAATGTAGCTTCACAAAATCTTTGGGAACTCTGCAAGATAAATATTTTAGCATAAGTATAGTTGTTGGATTGTAGGATTTATGAACATTTTTTAAAGAATGAAAGAAATAAACATGAAGTTAATATAAAATGCTTACAAGCTCTCCATTTTGCAGTTCTTGATTTTGCATTATCTTGAAGAACTTTTGAGGGTGATAAAATGACATGATGATTCTAACAGAAATTAGAAGAAGTTAGGTGAACTAGATATAAAGCAAGGTTTTATTTTGTGCAAGATAAAAGTTGATGCTCCAAGTCTACTTTTAAGTTGGCATTCTATTTGTAGCATATAGATTCAAAGATTTTTTATGGTACCCATAATTAATTAAAGCATGAGCATGATCATGTGAAATGTACTAACTACTAAGGACCTTATATGTAAAGTGGCAGAACCCAATGTACATTTTTTTTGTCTTCCAATGTGATTTTGATTCAAAGTTATCAAGGACATCAAACAAGACAACATCAAATGACATCACTTACCCTAAGTGAAAATGCCATTGAAAGTGACTAAAGACATTAACTATCACAATAAACATAGTAAGAAATAAAGTTAAATAGTTTAGAAGTCCTAACTCAACTGATAAATGCCGAAATTATAACAACAAATATAAATTAAATATGAATTTTTAACCAAAAAAAAAACATATTTAATTCATGTTTTATTCAACAATTATAATTTTTTTGAGAGATTTTTATAATATTATAAACTTTTCTATAAAATTTTATTTAAAAATATGATTTCTACGTGAGTTTATCTAAAATGAGGATCAAAAGTGAAGACGGAAAATTTAAGGACTAAGAATTTTTTTAAAACAACTAAAATAAAAAGTTGATATATTTATAAGAACACAAAACATATTTAACCATTAAAAATTTTCATTGAAGCCATATAAGAAGGAAAATTTAGCATTAGCAATGGATCCGAATCAAATACATCTGGCCTTCGTTCTTGTCGTAAGTATTTGTTCCCATCTAAATTTCTAAAATAGGTAAACGATCCATTTTGGTCACATTAGTTTTTTTTTTTTTGAAGGAATTAGTTCTTAACTAAGACAAAAAAAAAATTAAATTTTCCATTATTCACCTCATTAGCCACTTTTGTGCTTGTCGTTAACCAAAACATTAACTTATAAAAAAAATTCAAAATCTTGAAAGATAATATTCATCATTTCCCCAACATCTCTCTCCCTCTCTCATTTTCTTTGTAAATGGTTAATTCTATGATGTACAAATGAGGCAAATTTTGCATTATATACAAGTGAGACAAACATTAACTTAAAAAAAAATCAAAATCGATCACCATTTAATCAATAAACCTTACCATTAGATCAAAATGAAATGATGTGATTTATTGATCCAATAATAAAAATTATATTTCTTCATGATGCAATGTATTAATTTACTTGTGTGCATGCAAATCCATTATATAGTATTTTCCGTTTTTAAAAGTTTATATGTTTGTTTGCTCTATCATAATTTAAAGTGTGGTTCAATAAGTTACCTTTGAGATTGGCGATTTTTTTTTCTACCCTACTTTTCGTCAAAAATTGCAAAACTACTCTACTTTTTCAAGAAATTGCATAACTGCCCAACTTTTCAGATTTTCCTGGTACCACTCTACCCCAAGTTGCGAGGTACCCTCAAAAGTGACGAAAATTTTGTCCTTATTATAACCCACAACTCCAAGTTGCGGGGTAGTTTCTTTATTTTTTTTTCAAATTTTTTTAGTACCACTCCATCTTGACTTGCGTCCTATTTTAGAGTTTTTTTTTCTTTCTAAATTTTAAATACCCCACAACTTGGGGTTGAGTGGTACCTTGTGGTGGGAAAATGTGTTTTGACTCAAATTTTTGAATTTTAATTTTAATTTAATTAATTAAAATATATTATTTCTTCTAATATATTATTTGTTTATCTATATATATATATATCAAAATTGTTAACCGTACACTAAATCTTCTCTTTTGTTTTTACTAGTTTAAATGGAGACCATACAAGAAAGTTCCACACAATGTGCCTGATGACTATTAGGATTGGACTGCAACAACATACCTTATATGTTTTGACAAGGTTGAATGACATCCAACTGATAGGGTCAAGCTCCAATTTGGTTTGCCACAAGAAATACTAGGGGCCCCAAAAGACATGCGGCAATTTCATATGTTGGACAAACGGTTCAAGACATTTTACGTATCAAATGGTTTTCGCTTTCCACAAGAGAGCGAACATTGGGACAATCGACGACGTTATACTTTACCTCGCATGCGGCCAAGATCTCTCACCCCAACTCATGCATATATTGAGTGGTTCACAACAACCAAGCACCAATTTATGATGATTTTTGGGATCAAGACATTTTTTCTCAACTAGAAGATCCTCAATCCCAACTACATACAACACAAAACATTCATGGTTCTATAATGTATGAATTTCTCGACACCCCCCAACAAAATATCATCCAACCACCACCATATACCTCCCCGAGAAATGCATATGAGCCCCATTATCAGTCAATTTACCAACAAAATTCAATGCCAAACTTTGGTTACAATAACCCAAACCAAACTAGCACGTCCAACAACAACTACTTCTCCTATAATGACCCAAACCAAGTTAGACCGTCCAACACCAATTACCCCCTACAACAACCCACAATACCCAATGTACACCAACCAAAATTACAACCACCCACCAACACCAACAAACCTACTATCTCAATTCTCTCCGACTACATTGAACTCCAATGAACAATTTCTGGATATGGGATGGCCAACAAAGGAACACTATGTGTCGTTGTCGTTGGGTTATGGTAGTCAGATACAATCAACTACAGATAACAATGACGAAGACCAACATGACCCTCAAGTAAATCATGGAAGAAACAGTCGAAGACGAGGGTCTGGGAGAGCAAGACATTTATAATAATTGTAGATTTTATGGTAATTTTATTTGTTATATAGTTTTTATCAGTTTATTAAAATTAAGTTATTTTTAATTTTTTGTTCATATTATCTATAACTATTAATATAGGCAATACTTTTCTTTTGGTGTAGCTTTTTTTACTTACCAATAATGCCCTTGGTGGTTTTTGTTTTTAAGATTTAAATAACTTCTTCCAACTTCCGAAATGACAGTTTCCTCTACATTTGAAATGAATATATATCATGTTTTCTTCCAATATTTGTCTTCTCTCATTCCTTCTCTCACTATTCATTGATTATTTTTACAGTAAGAAAACCATCAACAAAAACGATAGTAGCAATAGAAACTTTCCTCCTTTTTCCTTCAATTCCCTTTTGCAGGGTGAATGTTTTCATTGGATATCTACTACAACAATAAGGTTTGTTTTTCATTCCAATTCAATTTTGTTTTCTTATTTTAAGATTATATCCTTTTTTTATAAGAAGAATATATTTAAACCCGCACATACATATAATTGCACAAGCAACAAGATAGACAGAGGAAGAGAGAATAGAATATGTTTTCAACTCAAAACTTTCAATATCAATTCTTAACTAGAAGATTTGAGAAGTATCACTTTATACTCTTCATCATTAAGTTAATGTATGATTGATTGTTTGGATCCCAAAAAGAAAATCTATGCATGATCAAATATGCACTAGCACTGCCTGATACTATTGGATCAAATCAAATGAGGAATTAACTAAACCAATAGATTGTTTTTACCTAAAAGAAAAAGGATTGTTTTAAAAAAGGCAAAACATCTTTCTATTGTGACCTATTTTCTTTTCCTTTTTACCCTTCCCCCTATTGCAACTATTTTACGAAAAAAAATTATAACTAAGTGGTTGGAATTTGAAGTTGGTTACAATAAATTTCAAAAACAAAAGGTAACTGCAATATGAAATTAAAAAACCCGCACCATTGATAGGAAGATATTAGAGGGAATATAGATTCTAGAGGGATGGCTTGAACATAGAGATAGAGAATTAGTATTACTTTTTCTTTTGACTCAACTTTATTTTTTTTAGGAAATGGGGGAGCATTGTTGCAACATTTTTTTATAATGGTCTGCTCTTGATTTTGTTTTTTTTTCTTGTTTCGGTTGTATTTTTTTATTTTCTGTTGTGTTTTCAGTTCCATGGCTACAAGATTATAATTCTTTTCCTTAAAAAAAAAAGATTATCATTCTTTATTTTCCATGACTACTGTTTTTGCATTGCTGCATTCTCTTTTTAAGTTGTTGTGGGTTTGCGTTGTGTATAGGATGTGTGGAAGGCCAATAGTTGGAATATCTTGGGAGGCTACTTCATGAATATTTGTTGTGTTATTTTTTTAGGAGATTCATTGTATTAACTTTAAGTCCTAATTTTTCTTTATGTATTGTATTATTCTCTTTTTATTAACTTCTATTTTCTGATATAGACCAATGGACCAGTGAATAGATGGAGAAAGCAGGGAGAATACAAAGTGTTGTGATGTTCTCTATTCTCAAAAGTATTAAGAATTAGAATCAAACATACATATATACACGCAGTAAATTAAGTTTACATAGTTTATATTGAAATTTTTATTTTAATTAAAGGGTATAGTAGTAATTTTGGGGTGTAACTTGGATTGTTTGGGGTGTGAGTAGTTTTTGTCTTCATGTTTCTTTGCATATAAATCATCTTTTTGCTAATTCTAAGCCGTTCACTTTGGTGTGATCCAAATTCTTGATGATTGGAAACTAGAACATATTATTAAAAGATGTAGACTCACAATGTGGATTAGTCGAATGCACAACAACACTAGACTTAGATAAGGAGGGCGCCGTCAAGAAGCGCGGCAACGACAGCGACGTTCGCCATGGAGTAATTGACAACGAAGTGGATCCTTCCTCACTCGCTTCCATTTTACATATTCTCAGAGTCACAAAACAAAAAGAGGAAGAATATGGAATCTTTGTGATCATCGCAGCCATGTTTGTTCAATTCTATTGTTTTTGCCCTTTGTTTGTTCAGTTTTATCCTTGCTTCTATTCTTCTTCCTTTTTTGAATGTCATTTCTTTCTTCTTCTTTTTTGTTACAGGAGAGAAAGGGAAACATAATAGAAAGTATGGTCATTATAATAGAGGAAGACATGCCTTGAATGAAGAAAGACGTGGTGCCTCTAAAATGTCTGATGTCATTTCCAACTTTAGGTTTAATTAAGCAGTATTTGATGACAATTTCCCTTTCCTTTTTATTCCACTAATTGTTTTCTCACTCATTATTACTTCTGTCATGTTTCATGTTGCGTGATTTACTGTTAAATTCAATTTTTTCTATTTAATTATCTTTGTTTTTCCCTTCTCATGTATCGGTTTATTACTCCATTTTTTCTTCTAATTCTTTTGTTGAATTTTCAAATCAAGATTTTAACTTTCACACTTCAATTTTATGAACAAAAAGTACTCTTTTAGAATGCACATCTTTGAGATCAAAGAGATGGTACTTATGCGTATGGAAAAAATTAGTGGTTTTTCTTTGTCCTTTGTTATCTTTATTTTTTGTAATAATGTAAACGTTATCTCATTTGTTTATTTGCTCCATTCATCAGCAATAGAAAAAAGAAAAATCAATTAGAAAAAGGAAGTATAGATGAGAGGTGCTACAATAAAACAAAGACGGGAGAGGGAAATTGAGACTAAAAGCAAAAGAGAGTAAAGGTTGTGATGGAGTAGGCAGGATCATCTGTTCTTTTTTTATTTTTATCTTTTACTCTCATTTCTTATCTTCTTTTAGGTTAAGTTGTGATTTCAGTTTGGTTGCTTTTATGTTATTTTTCTTCAATTTTTGTTTGTTATTTCAAGAACAACGAATAACATACTTCACATTGTATAAGAATTGGGTGTTTTTTATGTTTCTAATCAATCATGTCTAAAATTTGTCTGGTTTTTGGGCTAATTTTCAAATAGATGTTTTTGGTTGTTTTTTGTTTTTACATATGTTGCTTATGGTTTGTAATTTAGTGACTTCAATTTCAATTATCTTTTTATTTTTATTTTTTATCTTTGACATAAACTTTGTTTTGAACCAGTTTCATGTATTCGATATTTTCTCTATGTGAATTTGGTATCCTATTTGTGGCTTTTATCTTATTGCAACTACACAAAAACAAAATTTCCCTCTTATTTTTGTTTAAAATTATTTTCTCTACACATTCAGAGGGGAGGGCTATACTTTGAGCACATGGTTCTGGTAAAAAGGTGAGAAAGCCCTTCAAAAATTTCAATAGTGTGCTCATCTTTTTGTTTTATTGCTTGATTTACATTTTTGTAAAAATAAGTTGATTGATCTTCATTTTGGTTGAAAATATATATGTGCAATGGACTTTATTTCATGCTCTTTGTATGTCTGACATCAAAAGATTAAAATCACAAATCTAGGCAAGATTATTGAATTTTGTGTATGGAGGTTATAGATATTCACATATGCATCATACAAGTAATGAGCATATCCATGAAATTGAAGAGTGAAAGAGTAACATTGTATTCTTAACTTCTAAGTTAATGTCAGGGTGTAGTAAATTTGGCTTATCTACGATTAGCAGTTTTACGTTGGGAAAAGTAATGGTAGTCATTAGGATAAACCAAATATGATCACATCTTTCAAAATAAAGGGTATATGCCAATTTTTTGTGTACAGAAAAAATATTCATAGTCATGCTATGTGCTCCCTTTGATTGAAGACCGTGTTCTTTTTAGTTGATTTTTATTTAAAGTGGCTTGAATAAAAGTGTGGTTGGCCATTCATAATTGGATGGTTTTTAGAGCCCGTTTGCTATAACTTTTTTAAGAAAAAAATCACTTTTTTTAAGAAAATAATCACTTTTAAGAGTTTTGCATCCGTTTGTTACTAATTTTTTTAAAAAAATCAGAATCTAAAAAAAATCTAAAAACAGCTTCAAATGAAAAGCTGTTAAGAGCAGCTTCTCAAAAAATAGATGATTTAAAAGATTGAACTAATTTTGTAAAAAAAAAAATCTCTTTTATATAGTTGCATCTAAACAAACTATATTATTTGTTTAAAAAAGTGATTTTTATCACGGTAAACAAACGCAAAATAGATTCTGTTTTTCACAAAATCTTTAAAAAATAATCTCTAAATTATTTTATGTCAAAACCACTTTTAAGTAGACTATGGCAGGAGTTAGTTACAACACTTGCGGCCACTTTTAAATTTCTTCGAAGGCAACTAGAAAGAGAGGGATTGGAGATACATCAAGATTTGAGACCACCTACAAAATAAGTACCTCTACGTCATGCAACAAAAGGTTTCTCTACAAAAGCATAGCATTGAAAATTATTACATGGATCAAAAAAAGAAGCTTCAAGAGAAAGTTATATGGTCAATCCTTATAACTTTGGCAGTATGAAAAAAGGGCAAACTTTGGAAATATTATTCTATTTTATATATCCTTGGTTTCTATTTCCTCATTATGCTATCAATTAGTTCATGATATGTTTTTGTGTTATGTTCATTCATTTTATTTAATACATTAATATAGCTTATTAAAATGTATAAGTATGACGCATAGCTTAAAAAATGTTCAAGTTTGAAGCATATTGTATATAAAGAAACATAGAAAAATATATACATACATTAGCGCAGTAGAAAAAACGCAGTAAAATATATACACCCATTGTCTTCTCAATAAGTTTTACCTGAAACAAAAACATAATTTTCTATAAAATTAGCATCTCCAAAGGACCACCTCCCAGTATTTATTAGGATATGTACATCATCGTCATCACATAAAGTAGTATATTGATGTGATATCCCATGGAGACACTTCTTTCTTTCAGATGGGATTAAATCGGCAAACAATGGGAGACATAATACATGTAGAGCAGAATGTGATGAAAAAAGGGCAATGCCTAAACAAATCAAGGTAATTGAAAACATAGCATAAATTTTTAGGAAGGTGGAATACTAACCTGAACAAATTGCTTTTTCAGACTTCTAATATGTTCAGTCATTTGATCATGTGTGAACAATTCAATCAAGGAAACTTTCTCCTCTGACATAGTTTTGCCTTCTATGTCCTCTTCATCATCATCATCATCATCGTCAACAACTTTTAGGTACTAATTACATTTGAAGAAGGCTTTGGTATTTCTCTCCATGTAACCTTGACAGAATGTGATGAAGAATTATTTCCGGCAGGCTTGATAATCGATCTACCTCAAGCTCCATCTATGTTCTGAAATCAACAACTTATGAAATTGTGTTAAATAAGTCATATTTCATATTCTCAATGTATGTGAATCAAAACGGTTTATTAAGGTTAGTTAGAAAGGGCTAAAGCGAATCATTTTAATTTTACTTGGATGGATCAAAGAGAGATTAAGAACAGAATTCAATCACTGATTTTCCATATTCAAAACTAAAATCTTTTGAAATAATTTAGTATCCCTTAAAACTATTCACACTTGACCACTAAACACAAAGAACACCAACTGAGAAACACAAATGCAATCACCATGACACATACTTAATCAAAATGGCATTGGAAACAAATGTAATTAGCAAATAAACTATACTGATTTTTGTAAATCAATTATCACGATAAGACTTTCTACCTTTGTAAACCATTTATAAATATGCAATTATTCTAATCAATTCAATCAATTTGAGAAATATATATCATAGATGCAGAAATATGTCACTTTGAGCAACCAACCTCCCAAATAAATATTCATTTGATTTGTTGAGCTACTAAATAAACGTGCAAGATTACCTATAGACACTTATAGCTAATATTGATGAATTTCATTCTCCAATGAAATTTGCAAAGCACACAACTATCTACATTAATAAATGAAATATCACTGTCTATGATTTTTACAGTAGGTAAATAGTAGAGCTTATTCTTTCGTCTAATGATATTTGTATAACCTTTTTTTCTTCTATACTCTTTTAGAACAAAAACAATAAATATGGATAGAGGAAGAGATATTCAAATACAATGATAATACTGCAACGACAGTTGTCGACACGGTTGCGGGAGCTGTTACTCCTAAACCTGTTGAAACTGGCATAACAATAGTTGCTCCCATGGCAGTTGATGTACTAGCACCTACTGTGGGACAAATGCATGTGTTGATTGTGCTTGAGTCCAGACGGCCACTCTTAATGAGAGACTTAAACAAAGGTTGAAGACCTTCTGAATATTCTGATGATACCAAAATATTTAATATATATACTGAGTTCCTTAAACCAAGAATATTTAATCAACCTTGATACTTCTCTTTTTGATCAAGCTTGGTCATTCTTTTAAATCTAATTATTTTCTCCAAAATATATATATAAAAAAAACTAAATCAACATAAATGTTGAAAAACATACTGTTTATGAGTTACATGCGTTAGCGCAGTAGAAAGAGCGGACAGAATAATAAACGTAAATAAATGATGGTTGCATGCATGGACAAAAAACTATGCAACGTACCACTCAACCCCAAGTTTTTTAAAAAAAAAAAACCCTAATATAGGACGCAAGTCAGGATGGAGTGGTACTAAAAAACATCAAAAAAAAATAAAGAAACTACCCCACAACTCCAAGTTGCGGGGGTATAATAAGGACAAATTTTTTGTCACTTTTGAGGGTACCCCGCAACTTGGGGTAGAGTGGTACCAAAAGAATTTGAAAAAGTAGGGCAGTTATGCAAGTTTTTGAAAAAGTAAGGTAGTTATGTAATTTTTGGCAAAAAGTAGGGTAGAAAAAAAAATTCGGAGATTAGCATATCGATAATGAGTCACAGAAGGTCTAAATATGTACAATTCTTCATGTTACAAGATTGTTACATGCATACCAGGGGAGAGACTCAATTTATTTCCATGAAAAAGCAAACACTAAGCCAATTATTACATTTTTTGTCCAAAAAAAAAAACAATTTACTGAAAAAATGTACAAGTGATAAATCGTACACAATTAAATAGGAACAATAAATTTGTAAACGAACTTGAAAAAGAACGAAGTTACTAGTAATAAGAAGGAAAATTAGTAATAATAATGGATCCAAATCAAATAGATACATGCTTTGTTCTTATCGTAAGTATTTGTTTACATTTAAATTTTGAAAATTGGACAAACCAACCATTTTAAAATTAAAAGTGTAACACATTGTCACATTAGTTCTTGACTATGATAAAAAATATATATAAAAAAAAAAATTAGATTCTCCATTATTCATCTCATTGGTCATTTTTATCCTTGTCGTTAACCAAAACGATAATAAAAAACTGTTAAAATCGATGAAGGACAAATTAAAAGATAATATATGTTCTTCTTTTTCTTCATCATTTTTTCTCCAACATATATCTCTCTCCTTCTCCTAAACAATAGTGCATTCACTTGGTTTTCGACATTAAGGAATGAATATTCATAATTTTCAAAAATATGTTTTAAGACTATTTTACTATGAAATCAAATTAGTTCATCAAAATTAGCATAAGAGAAAATCGAACTTGAGATCTTAAGAGAAACACATTTAAAGATCTCTAAACAAACACCAACAAACCATCCCAAATTGGAATACTGGACAATTAATTTGAAGAGTTATGTAGCATTATGTATTGCTATGTGCTGTTATGTAGAAACGTGAAGAATGAAGTCATTGGAAGGTTGAAATGAGTATTGTGCGGGTGTGTAGGGGACTGACTTGTGTCATGATGATAATGGTAAGAACAAACTATGTATCAATAATCACTGCTATGCAGTTCATGAAGCTACTATAGAAGTGGTACGTACTGCATCATAGGGGTGAGCACGAAATCCGAACCCGTCCACCAACCAATATATCCGAGTCACCCGCGGGTTCATCGGATGGGTTAAAACGGATATTAGGTGAAGAAATACTAAAAAATAGGGTCTATGTGGGTTTAGACGGTCGGACTCGGTTTTTACAAATTCAAAACCGTGTAAACCGAACCCGACCGTCTATAACAAAATTTACTCCACAAAGCCCAATCCATTATACATATCCCATACACAACATTCTCAAATAATATATATAATTCCTCATAACTTCGTGTTAAATTTTTTATAACGTGATATTTTAATGATTGCTATGATACTTTGATCGATGACCTTTTTCTTGTTAATTTATTGATGAAAGTCTTATTAAAAAAATAGCCAGATAAATTTGAGATGAATAAAAAAATACTAGAGAAATAACCGAATCAACCCACCCGATCAAACCGAAACCCGCACAAACCGTATTAATTTATGGGCAAAATTGGATTTTTAAATTGGATGATCGGTTTCATACATCTTGTAGAGTTTGGGCCCGAACCCAACCGTTGCTCTACCTGCTGCATCATCCAATAAAATGGAGTATAATTAGTACTCAATGGATCCCACTTGTGTGACATTATGGTGGGAATGTCACATGACATTGCCCAACCACAATGTGATACATAGGTTTTTTTGTTTTTTTCTCTTTTTCACAAGTATTTTTTGTTTTATTTAAAAATGAGAAACCCATGTGTTATATTAGGGTTAGACAATTTCACATTTTATCTTCACTTACGTATGTTTTGAATTGCATGTGTCTTTTATACATGCCTATAAAATGTGATCATGATTTACACTTTGATAGCCTTTAGTTCATAAAGAGATATAACTATTTCTCACCTTTAAAATTTTGAACTTTATTACGCTTACTATATTTCGTAGAATGTATAAAGACAAATGCATATTTAATCGACTTGCTTTCTCCTTCTCATTATAAACAGTGTTAGGTCCATGACATTTGAGTGAAAATAACAATTTTATTTAAGTTATAATTTTGAGGTTTTACTTAAAAGATACAGTGTACTACTTGTTTGACTATTAGTAAAGATTGTGGAAAGGTAGATGAAATTTTTGATCATTATCCTCTCCTGTTTCCGTTCATTGAAACCGGAATATAGAACCTACCACCAAAAACTTCAAAAATTTCTTCGAAGTTAGGCCCTTTCCCATAATTACCAAAATTTTGCTTGTGATGTAGTCGACATTCATTGGATCGCTGGTAGCTATAAAGCTTGTGTTCGACAACCAGGACCATTCAAGTCGAAAAGTTCCTCGATGACACTTCAAAACAAAGGTTGCAAGATCATCGAAATTGGAAAGACGACGCAAAAACCTCGGTAGCATACCAATTACTGGCCATTTCGGTATAATTTCATCTCCAATATTGGATCCAATACACTGACTCATGCACATTTTCTATTTACTAAAGTTTGTTTCAAATTGTTTGTGTCTATGATGCATGCACAGAAAGTAGAGGATATTATATTAAAATATGTACATGATTTACACTTATATACTCTAGTGCATGAAGAGAATTAACCATTTAACACTTTTAACACTTATATGATGAAAATTTTCTTCATGTCACAGTCACATGCCAGACTAATGCTCTGAAATTTCACTTAATTGCTTTCAATTAGTATAGGCGCGTCACCTTCACACCTATGCGCACGCGAGATAGAGTACAGGATCTTAAATATGTGAAACTATAACAGCAAGATCTTTCTTTCGCGTAATAAACTGTATTAATAGTGGTTCTATTATTGAAATTTCTTCTTTTTAGGAAATAAATAAAAAGAGAGTTCGTAAAATTCACGTGCGGCTTTCGCGACATATATAGCATAACTGAATACATTAATTATTTGCAGAAACAATTTTTTTAAATATATGATGTTATTGTTGCTTGTAGAGGTCATCTCCAAGAACTTGGAAACATAAAAATAGATCAACTTAAAGCAGATTATTACATTGACATATAATTGCTAAAATAGCGAATAACATAACCAGACCATATATAACAATGTTTGACAAAGACAAAGAGCAACAATGACTAATAGGTTATAGGAGAAAACATATATCACCGATCGCTCTGAGAGACTTCGGTCAAATGAATCTTTTAGTGACTTTAACCTTCAAGCCATGTTTCATGTGAAGAACGAAAGAAAGCTTCGGGGTTACAGGGTGACCTTCTACCACCTTTATGTTAAATTTCGGTAACAAAGCAGCTGCGACCATCTTCATTTGAATGAAGCTAATATTCTTACCCATACAACTTCTAGGACCTGTATTGAAAGCTATGAACTTGTAAGATGGTACATGTATAATGTTTCCTCTCTCTGATACCCATCTCTCGGGCTTAAATTCCATGCAGTCTTCTCCCCATATTTGTTCCATCCTTCCCATAGCGTACAAAGAGTAAAGTAACCTTGTATTTGGACTAACACGCTCTCCACTAGGTAGTATATCAGATTTGATTGCACAAATATGCTCAAAAGGTATAGGAGGATAAAGCCTCAAGGCTTCACATATAGCTCCATGGCGGTACACTAGCTTATCAAGATCCTCATCTCTCGAAAGAATCTCATTCCTCTCTTGTGTTTGCATGTTATCTTTGATTTCTTGAATAATTTTGGCTTCCACAATAGGATGAGTTGAAACAAGCCAGAAAAACCAACTGAGACCTGAAGTAACCGGGCCATTTCCTGCTAAAAAGAGAGTGATTGCATTGTCTCTAAGATACTTCTCATCCATTTCCCCCTTTCCAGATTCTTCCTTCATTAGTGCTTTTAGGAAGTCATCCATCTCTTCACTGCTGCTGCACTTGCTTTGCTCTTGCTTGGAAAATGTAATACTTTCATACAAGAAACTGTCAAGATTTTCTTCGGCTTCCCTTACCTTCCTTTCTTGACCAACATTGAGCCATTTTTGCAGCTTCCATAGACAACGTGGTATGAAGTGCCGGTAAATTATCACCTCATCTATAACAGGAAGGGATTTTTGATAAGCAATTTCTCTTAGCTCATTAAACTTGTTTGGAAGGCAATTAGGATCAAATCCAAATGCAATAGTGCAGATGCTGTCAAAAGTGAACCTACTCAAGGCATCCTCCAGATCCACCTGAGCACCTATTTCACATACATCATTAAGAAATGGTACTAGGCACTTCTCCAGTTTTGTCTTCATAGTTTGTTGGAAAAAGTTCTTGAAGGTTTTCCTTTTGAGAAATGAATGAAACATTGTCCTCTGTTGTTTCCATATGTGGGAATTAGAATTTAAAATTCCATCTCCAAAAAAATCAAAAATTTCTTTGAAGTTTGACCCCCTTCCGTAGTTGCCAAAATTCTTGCTGGCGATGTGATCAACATTCATCGGATCACTGGTACCAATAAAGCTTGTGTTTGTGAACCAGACTCCTTCAAATCGAAACGTTCCTCCATGATGTTTCAAAATTAAGCTCGTATGATCATGGAAACTGGATAAGTGACACAAAAGCGACGGCAGCATACCAATTATTGGCAAATTAATTGGTACCCCTTCATCTCTATTGCGTGTCCAATAGTAGATGTAAAGGAAGACTAGAATGGCTACAAATCCTCCAATACACTGAATTATGGACATTGTAGATTTACTAAAGTATGTGTTTTCAAATTGCATGTATCTTTCATGCATGCTTATAAATTGTGTACATGCTTTACACTTATATAGTCTTTAGTGCATTATGAGAATGAACCATTCCACACCTTTAAATGCAAACTTAATTGACTTGCTTTATTCTCCTTAGTATGCAGAATGTTAGGTGTTTGACATTTTTTAAGATTCAATCTTAAAATAACAATTAGATTCAGTTAGGTGCATGATATTTAAGCAGGTAGTTGAAAGTAAGAACAATTATTATTTTTAGCTTAATATAGATGATTTTATGACTGTTGTGCTACTGCTAATGGAGAACAAAAAAAAAATTATGAAAATTTGTTTGTTTTTATAAAATTCACTTGTACTTCTCCACATTTATTTGTGTGAGCTCTAGCCACTAGGCTACTAGACCAATAAAAAAAATAACCTTAACAATAAATATTTAAGCAAGACACACAAAGAAACAATGACAAATAGGTTCAAGGAAACATTCTATATCACTGATCATTTAGAGCGACTTCTGTCAAATGCATCTTTTAGTGACTTTAACCTTCCCATGTTTCATGCGAAGAATAATAGAAAGTTTTGAGGTTATGGGATGACCTTCCACCACTTGTATGCGAAATTTCCATAACAAATCAGCTGCGACCATTTTCATTTGAATGAAGCTAAGATCTTTGCCCATAACTTATGTTCAATTCTTCACTGGTGCCGCACTTATTTTTTATTTGTTTGGAAAATGTTATACTTTCATACAAGAATCCGTCAAGATTTTCATCCGTCAAGATTTTCTTCGGCTTCCCTTGACCTAGAAATTTTATACTCTCATTTTTCTCTTGACCAACATGCAGCCATTTCTGCAGCATGTATAAATAACTTCTTCAATCACACTAAGAGATTATTTGTAAGCAATTTCTCTAAGCTCACTAAACTTGTTTGGAAGGCAATTCACTTTCATATAAATAACTTTTCATATAAATATCATATAAATAACTTTCATATAAACATCACATAAATAACTTTTATATAAACATCACATAAGTAACTTTTATATAAACATCGTATAAATAACTTTCATATAAACATCATATATATATAAAAATATTTTACGTTAATTCATGTGATTACCTATGTTTTTAACAATTTATTTCAATTCAAAACCTAATTTTCACAACAACAAAAATTCAACAACAACAAGATCAAACATTTTCAGAATTATTACTCATGATTAAAGAAGGTTAGTCCCACCCTTACCTTAGATTGAATCTCTAAATTCTACAAGCTTCCTCTTAACCCTAGTTTTTGTTCTTATGCATCCACTATCTTTTTCTCTTAAAAACCGTTTCTACAAGCTGTTCTCTGTTTTCTCCCAAAATTGTTGTAACCTTAATTCTCTAATCTCCTCCTCTATTTATAACCACCAAGAGTTTGTTTCTCACTCAATCTTTTTAATAGGCTTAATATCTACACACGCTCAGATTGATTATTAAATCTATAGCAACTATTCAGCTCCACTATTTACACTTCATTCTATTTTTAACCTTAATAAATCTCTCTCATTCCAAAACTGCCATTATGCTTCAATAATCTAATTTAATTAGATTTCCTTCACTATTAAAGTCATAACAAACTACTAATAACTACCAAAAAATCACCCAAAACATCATTTATCGCAATTATTCAAATAAAATATATAAAAAGACACTAAACTCGATATAATAAATAAATAATAAAAATGGGGCGTTACATCAACCATTCCAAAATCATTTTCCAGAACCTCACATAATCACTTATTTTCAAAAATGCTTATACATTGATGCTTCTCACGAAAATCCTGTTTTCTCCCAAACGACTCGACTAACACACCCACAACATGAAAACATAAATTATACTAGTTCTAACTCATCCAACAACATCAAAAACTCAATCAACGACCTCATATATCAAAAGTTTATTTTGGTCATTCACATGAACAACTTAACACAAACTTCGCAAATTCAAACCACAACTTCACAAAATGGAATATCCATAGTGTAATTTAATAACAACAATATATCCAATTCAACAACAACCTCATTTAAACATGAACTCATCACAATCAACAACAACAACCATAATTCATACCAATTTGAGCAAAAATCAACAAAGTATCATATAACCACAATTCAAACATGTAAAATCAACAACAACAACAACAACAACATGTTTAGCATCAATTTCACATACCCAAAATTAGCATCAAAATAGGAGCACGAATTTCACCAATTAAATTCACAATAATCACTTTTCACAATTAAGCCCTTATGAGTGGAAGTAGAAAAGAGATTATACTTAAAGATTATGAAAGAACACTAGTCCCTTTACCTTTTTTCTTCACAAAGCTTAGTTAATTTTTCACTCCCCCTTCTTCTAGCTTGAATCCTCTTGGATCTTCTCTCTAACCCTTTCTCTATCTCTAACCCTACTCTAAACAACAATGCTAGCATAAACAATCCTAAACAACATCAAATTCTATCATAATTGGCAATTTTCTAACCTAACCTAAACACTAACATTTTGCTCAAAATTAAGTAAAATAAAGTCATAAACAACCTACATTGCATGTAAATATGATTTAGATGACTTTCTTGTGATTTACTTGAAGAAATTAGGATGAGTTTCGAGCAAATGAGGTTTGGGTGATTTTGAATTGAAAATGGAAGTGTTTTACATGTAACACTGTAATCAGAAACTGGAGTTTCTGCGTTCATATCATAAATATTGCAACAACAGTTAACTACCGTTGAGGCCAACGACAATTAACTGCTGCAGGTTTGACAAACGGTACTTAGCTACAGCTGGGGGCAAGTATGGATTTTCTATGTGTTATTATGATGTTCTTGAAGTTAGAACAACAATTTATGTTACTACTCACTTAACTTAGTAAAATATCTAATTATTACCATCTCAAAAATAATTACTACTAGTTACCTCTAGTCTTATTAAAAGAACTATCCACCTCAAAACACTTAAATAATACCAACTATAAGTTTACTAAAATTTACTTCCTTAATAAAATGACCAAAATACCCTCGAGTCCTAAATGACTAAAATACCCTTCATAAACTAAACTCTACCAATCCCGGATAAAAATACACCCAAAGACAAATAATCGCAAACAAGCACATATAAACACATATAGATAATTAATAAAATAAATCTAGCGAAAATCGGACTGTTACATATTCCACCACCTACAACTACCGCATTAAAGAAGCACTGACAACCACCTTCTGATTAGTTACGATCAGGGTATTAGCTAAACTTGCTACTAATGATGTATTTTGAGTAATTATTATTATGATGATATGTAACTGCTAAACTTGCTACTAATGATGTATTTTGAGTAATTATTATTATGATAGGTAACTCAAGTACTAATTTGTGTTGTTGTTCTACTTTTTTCGTAATTTATTTTCGATGGTTGGACACGTGCGGAGCACGGGTTGGTATCCTTGCAAGTAAAAGAAAATTAAGGGGTGTTTGCTCATAACCGTTTAAAAAAATTCAGATTTTTTTCCTTTAAAACAATATTGGAAAAAAAACAAACACCCCTTATGTTGTGGCATGTCAATGATATCATGTCAGACCACGTGGCAGTCCCACATAGGCACTCAACAATCACATCATGTTGACTAGCGAGGGATAAACTGACTAACGTTTGACAATTTTATGATGTTTTTTTCTTTTCTCAAATTTTAGGGGGGTATTTGTCTATTTTCTCTAAGATAAATAATTTAATGATTAATTTGATGAATGTGTTAACAACACTCTCTTTTCAACACTCTCTTAAACACTCATTTCATTATTGGCTTAAATCAAAATGGGTCTCACTAAAAGTGGTGGGACATATATTAATTTCATCCAATAAAAGAGTGAAAGTTAGATAGAGTGTTGAAAAGAGGGTGTCCTTAGCATTACTCTTAATTTGATACTAAGTGACGTAATTCAAGGACCATCTTGATTTTTAATGAATAATCAAAGATCAATTAGACAATGTAACAATTTCTAATGATTTTTATTTATAAAAAAGTAAAAAATTTCTACCAACTTCACCCCTAAATACGTGACATAACATATGAATTGACAATCTATATCTGCTCTTAACGTCACACGTCATCATGATTAACGGTATGAGCTAAAAAAGAAACAAAATTGATCAATTTTGTAAAATTCAAATACATTTTAATTATTCGAATAATTTGAAGATTTAATTAAACAACTTGTGCAAATTTAAAATGAAAATACCTATTCATTCAATAATATATCTATGAAGAGTAATGCTAGCAATACTATTTTTGAACACCCTTTCGAATACTCACTATTTTATTGATTTAAATATCATATGCCTACACTTTGAAAAGTGAACTCACGCAAAAAGTAGTGAGACTACGTTAGAGAGAGTGTTGATAAGTGAATGATGTTAACATTCATCTATCTATGAAAAAAGTTTGCAAAATCCTTTTCCTCTAGAAAAAAAAAAGTTTGCAAAATCCTTTTCCTCAAAACAAAAAAAGTTTGCAAAATTTTCCCCAAATTTTACTCCTTTTTTGTGGACCCGAAATAGTTGATGCTTGTAAGATGCTCAGTCACTAATATCTACTCGCAATAAATTGGAATCATCGTCACTCTCCAAAGCATAAGCATTCATTCTCTCTCTCTCTCTCTCTCTCTCGTTATTCTCGAAAACTTTCTAGAAGCATCCACGATGAGGCCATCGTTACTCAGATCCGTCCAGTCAGCCGTGTCCCGCAGCATAACCCGCCGTGGCTATGCCACCGAACCGGTGCCTGAACGCAAGGTGGCCATTCTCGGTGCCGCCGGTGGGATCGGTCAGCCCCTCTCTCTTCTCATGAAGCTCAACCCTCTCGTTTCAACCCTTTCTCTTTATGATATCGCTGGTACTCCCGGTGTTGCTGCCGATGTTAGCCACATCAACTCCAGATCTCAGGTACCCTTTTCATTGGTTAATGGTAAAATTCAATCTTTATTACTTCATGATGAATCTTAATTTCAATTGTGCTATTCTTGCAAGAGATCGGAATTAATCGGTCTGTTTTTAAGAAGAAACTACACATTTTCCATCTCATGCGTATTTTTATTAAATTAAATTATTAAACATTTGTTTCAATTTTGTTAAGAGTCTCACATCTCACATTGGATAGGTGATGGTCTGACAAAATGTTTATAAGTGGGGGCAATCCTCATCTCACAACCCGGTTTTGTGGGGTTGTGTTAGGGCCAACCATGATTTCTAAGAAATCTATGAAGCACAAACACACTTTGGATTAGGCCTGTCTCAGTGTCGGACAGGCGCGACAAGGACACGACAGCACGACACCTACATATATGATTACACTGAATTATGTGATTTTCTTAAATTAGCAACGGTGTTAGTGTCTCCATCTTGTCCGGTGTTCATATCCGTGTTTTGGAAGTTTTGACGATCTCATTTCTCTTTTGTTATATTTTAATGTTATGGTAATTAACCTTCTTGTGGGGGAGGGAACTGCAAAGATACATGATTTATTTACTATTATGGTTTCATTTGATTTTAGAACATGAAGGTACCCTTTTATTGGATTTACTTTTTTACAATGATGTACTAAACTGTGCTTGGATTTAGATAGATGTTGTATAACAACAATGGGAAATGTTAAAATGCAAACTCTGATTTTTTTTGATGTTATTGTAAATTCAATCCTTCTGCAATGCCGTGAATTTTTAATATAGTTTAATGTTGTTGAGCTATTGATTGAGGTTTTTTTTCTTTCCAATTTTGGTTTTAATTGCAGGTAACTGGGTACGCAGGTGAAGATGAGCTAGGAAAAGCTTTGGAAGGTGCTGATGTTGTTATAATTCCTGCCGGCGTGCCCAGAAAGCCTGGAATGACTCGTGATGATCTTTTCAACATTAACGCCGGCATTGTTAAATCACTTGCCACTGCTATTGCTAAGTACTGCCCCCATGTGAGTCTCTGCTTTCGTTGAGTTGTTTTTTATTGTTGTTTTATAACTCTCTGTTGATTTTGCTTGCAATTCAGTGATGTTTATTTTGGTTTCTCTGTGAAAATTCTGAACATGTGTACTAGCTTATGCCATGAAGGAAATGAGTGAATTTCATTACAATTGGTTATGTATCAATTAAATTTCTTAGTTAAAGTTACCCTGGACTTTCTTTTAGACTGGTAGTCTATTTCTCTAATCAATTTATTATGTGTATTGAATTGATTTAATATTTGATTTGATGACCAATAATACTAATAATTGAGTGGCATATTATTGGTGTTTTTACATCCATTAAAAGTGTAGGATTCGAGATTTATAAGTTGGAAAATTAGAAAACTAATCAAGTGTATTTGATAAATTGAAATAAGTAAATATATGCATGTCCTTCTGTATTTAAGCATGATATGATTTTAGTTTTTATATTCATACAAAATATAATTTTATTTTATTTGATGCTGAGTACTTCTTTAAATATGGAATCAGGCCCTTGTTAACATGATAAGCAACCCTGTGAACTCGACTGTCCCCATTGCTGCTGAGGTTTTCAAGAAGGCAGGGACATACGACGAGAAGAGATTGTTTGGGGTTACAACTCTTGATGTAGTTAGGGCAAAAACTTTCTATGCTGGGAAAGCTAATGTTCCAGTTGCGGGTATGTAAAGTGTAACTGTTGCATAAATAGTCTGATGTTTTTGTGTTTTTGTTCAATTTTCCTTAAGACGAAACATGAGGATTTGAGTATTGGTCATATTTAAGCTTCAAGCTTTCCCAAAGAAAGTTGAACATAACTGAAATGTTTTTTCTCGTGCAAGAACGGGGGTTGGTGGGGAAAAGATTGTAATTGCATGAAGATTTTGAATTTCTTTCTACAGCAGAAAAATTTGCTATTAGTTGTACATAACATTTGATTTTTCTGCAGAGGTCAATGTACCTGTTATAGGAGGCCATGCAGGAGTTACTATTCTCCCACTATTTTCTCAGGTAATTCCCTGCTCTATAACTTCGCATTTTCGTACTTCTAACATAGGCTTCCAAGCACTGCTGGTATGTGGTAATCCTCTTAACTGATCTCTTGTATAGGCATCACCTCAAGCCAATCTGGATGATGATGTCATTAAGGCTCTAACAGCGAGGACACAAGATGGAGGAACAGAGGTTGTGACTGCCAAGGCTGGAAAGGGTTCCGCAACTTTGTCAATGGCGTAAGTCTTGGTTTAGCCATGTTGATATTGGACTGGACAGTATAGTTAATCTCTAGAAAAAGTGTATTCAATGTTAACATTCGATAGTACTACAAGAATTATGATTCCTGCGTGAGTTTTTCGTGTAGTTGATGTAAAGTATTCACATGTTTCTTGCAGTTATGCTGGAGCCATATTTGCTGATGCTTGCCTCAAAGGTCTTAATGGAGTTCCAGATGTTGTTGAGTGCTCGTATGTGCAATCCAATCTCATTGCTGAACTTCCTTTCTTTGCTTCCAAGGTGATCGAAACTGCAATGAACTATATTCTTTTATGTTTCTGTTTTTACTTCTAATGTTTTAAGATTCATTCTCTTGTTGTTTGAGGATGCATAGGGCCTATTTTCTTTTAACTTGTTGTGTTCATAGAAACGGTGTTCTATGTTGATCACCAGTTGTTTTTTTTCTTTCGTATCGACTAAACTGTTGAAATATTTTACAGGTGAGGATTGGGAAGAATGGCGTGGAGGAAATTCTGGGACTAGGTTCTCTCTCAGATTTTGAGAAACAAGGCCTTGAAAACCTCAAGTCTGAACTTAAGTCATCTATTGAGAAGGGAATCAAATTTGCCTCCCAGTAATCGAACATGTCATACATTTCTGGCGGGTTACTGGATTTTTCCATTTAGAATCAAATCAAATTTTGCAAATTCAGAACAATTGTTTGTAATGTTGCTGGCAGAGGTGGTGGCTTTGTTGTTTTATTTAGAGCAGGTATACACCTAGATTTAATAATTAAATCTGCAAGAACAGTTTATTGCTGCAGGGATTGAAATTAAAACCAGTTTTAGATTGGCCTTTCCATTCATAATGGCCCTTCACTAATGTATGGTTTCATATACGATGCAATTGAAGGGTGATGTACACTTTTTTTTTCGATTTTATTTCTCATTTATATTTCTTCTAGTTTTCTACATATCGATCCATTTTATTTTGGTTTAGATCTTGAAAAGTGGTTATAAATATAGTTATTATGGAATCTACTAAATTGCAACATCTTTTAAAATATAGATTGTAAGATAACTCCAATATTTTCTAAAGAGCAACAAATACATAAAAACAATTTATTGAAATGTCTATAATTCATATAAATTTTTTAATTACTAAAACGCTCACATGGATTTCCCAACTCCACCGTTTGAACGTGTCTTGCTTGTGTTTTCTCCAACTCCAGAATGACCTTTTCCTTTTCACTTCTACCTACCCTATTGTGGTCTTTTTTACCCTACAAACAATGCCCCCAAAGATTCAACTAATTTTTCATTCTCTTGGTGGTTATTATTATTTTTTACTTTCCAAGAATCACTAATAATCACCGTGAGTTCACATTTTTATTCTTCCCTGCTTTTGAGTCACTTCAGCTTCAGCCTCTTTCACCTTTGAAGAGAACTAGGGGTCTATGATGAAGGAAATAAAGAGGATTGTAGGGAAATGTTTGTAAATAACAAGGTTAAATAATCAACCTTAGCCTATGAATACGTGGATACACAAAATTTCTAAAATTTAGGATACAATAAGGTTAAGATACATTAACAAAAAATTAGCAAAATTTCTATATGTGAAGTTGTCCTTAGTGTTAGTTTTGTTGTGATGATTTTTGATTAGTTTGCTAGATATTTTGGTGAAGTTTATTGTTCTTTTTACAGTGATTAGCATATGTTAAAGCACCTAGCAATCCATGTTCTTAGGGTTCTTCACAGTGTCTTGTGTGGCAAGTTTCATATTATGGCAAAACTCTTTTTTTCCATCCCTTTGAATTGATTCACTATGTGTTGATTCATATCATTTGGGTTCTATGGTCTTGGTTCTTTTTGGACATGTCAATATGAATCATTTCATGAATATTTTGATTCGTATCATGCTTGAATCGAATCACAATTAGTTGATTCGTATCATTTGAGTTTTCTGGTCTTGTGATTTGCCTTGATGAATCGTATCACTGCTCTTTGATTCGTATCAACCTTCATCTGAGTTACTTTGAATCAATTCATTTTCTTGTCTGAGCACTTTTGAAGCGTATTTATCTACCACTTGATTCGATTCAAATGTGAAATGTTCCTTGAATCATATCGATCTTCATAGCTCCAAATTTATCCTTTTTCACTTGTCTTAATCGAATCATACTTAGTGTGATTCAAATCAAGTCGTTGTTTTTGCCACAAATATTGCACTTATCACTCCTGCCTATATATAACTATACCCATTCACCTTCCAACTTACTGAATCAATTGCAAATAACATTCTAGAGTCTTCAAACACCTCTCTCTCATCTTGTTCTTTAGATTAAACATTTTTCTAAGATTTTTTTGTGGATTTTGAGTCATAGATTGCTAGAGTGCTATAAGAATTGTACATTGGTTTCTTTCAAGGAACTTGATTGAGGATCAAGGGTCTAAAGAAAAAGAGGGATTTCTTTCCACCTCCAAGGGGAATTGTGGGGGTCTTTCTAACTTCTCAAGTTCAAGGGGATCCAAGCTTCAAACATAGCAAAAAAGAATTCAAGTTGAATGAATTCCAAGGATTGCATGAGAGCTTGACTTTCGAAGACTTAGAGAATTTCCAATTTCAAGAGTACTTGAAGATTGGTGATATTATGATTGCTTAGGATTGAATATTAGGGTTATCGAGGGAATCTTTTGTAATTATTTTTCAACGATAGTAGAAGTCTTTAATAGAGATGTTTTCTATCAAGAATGGAGGTACCCCGAAGTAAGGATGAAAGAGGAAACCATTGTAAATCTCAATGTTCTTCTATTCCATATCCTTTTAGATTTTTGCATTCATAATTGTATATGGTTTCTATGTTTGAAACAATCTTGATTTGATTGTGATTACTTTTGTTCACTTAACCTAATCTCAATTACTTCAATTGAGATTCTTTCAAATTCATTTTTATCACAATCAAGATTCAATTAAGTTTCAAACCATTGATTCATATACCTTGTGTTCATTAGTTGTTAGTGTGATTTATTGTTAATATGTTTAGTTTGAGATTGTTTAGTTTTGCAATTTATATACTTGAATATTGATATTTGATTTGCTTAATAAGATTCAATATTTGAAAATTTCAATTCAGCTTTAAATATTAGTTCTTGTTCATTGTCTTAAATTTGTTATCATTCGTCTCGCACAAATCCAATAAGTCATAAGTTTACAAATCCACGCTTTCACAAAACCTTTTGAAAATCGAAAAATGCTATTCACCCCCTCCAGGGCACCTTCCTTTTCATAATATAGACCAACAATATGCATGTAAAATACTTGAAAACAGAGCATAATTTACTCTTCATTAGTATATAAATATAAAAATAAAAATTTTCAAGAAATACTACACGTGATCAAAATAAAAATATAAAGTTTTCATATAAATCATATTCTATATTAATTTCTAGACTTATTAGATAGTTTGGTCCCCTAACTTAATTGTTATTTTCATTTTGGTCCCACATTTAATAAAAATGACGAATTGGTCCCTCAAGTTTTGCACCATTTGCCATAAAAATCCTTTCGGTCAAATCTTTTATGTCCCGTTAGTTTTTGGCCACGTGGCTAATCCAACATGGCTGGTATAAAAGGTTAAAATCTGAGAAACCCAAAATTAGGGGTTTCTCATCTTCAACCAGCCACTTTCCCTTCTTCATGCTCTCTGCAAAACCCACCCTTCTTCATCATCTTCGAATACCTCCTTTCCCTTCTTCATCTTCAAATCCATCCTTTCCCTTCGTTCTTACTGAGAGATGTCGAAGCAAATGGGACAATCCATTGGGTCTATAGGGTCAAGCCTGAGAAGAAGAACAGTTACTCAATGTAGGTGTGGTGAAGAAACAATGATTCGCACTATAACTGATAACACGAATCCAAACTGTGGGAGAAGATTTTGGGGATGCAAAAACTACAAAAATCAATTTGATAAAGGTTGTAACTTTTTTAAATTGCTGGATGAAGAGGTTACTGATGATAGGGATCTGTTGATATCAAAGTTGAAGAAAAAAATGTCAAGTTGAAGACTGGACTGGAGAAAACAAGATTATGGTTGAAGATCTCCTTGGTTTTTGGGCTTGGATGTTTTGGGGTTTGCCTAGTTTTAGGGACAATATTGGCCTGAAAGTGTAGCGGTTTGTGGAATCAAATGTATTTGAAATAGTTTGAATTTAATGGTTGTAATGATATGAAAAATGTAATGTTAGATTGGAATGAATGTAATGAATGAAATTGTAATGTCAGATTGGAATGAATGAATTTGTAATGCCTATTTTGAATGAATGAATAAAGGTTTATGCCTATTTTGAATTGTCATACCCTAAATTTGACCAGTTTTAATTTGTTTATTTACGTATGTCGTTCGTTTTTAGCTTTTCGTTCACGCTCTAATTCCCGTGATATCTGTTTTTTATTCGTATTGTGATCGCAATTTATTTTACTTCGTTTATATTTTAATGTCACTCGCGTATTAATTTCTTATTTTTTTATCCGCATTTTATGCGTATTTTATTTATCGTAAAGTCTATGTTTTTAAAGCTCATTTTGTTCACGTCGTTGATTTATTATTAGCGTAGAAAAAGCCGCGTACTTCAGTCGTCTCAGACGAAATTTCGGCAGAGAGGTATTTTAAAATACCTCATTTTTTGGTTCCGACGGGACATTTTTTTCTTTTTATTATTAATTTTCGTTTTTTGTTATTATTTATTTATTTAGTTATTTCTTTTTTATTTATTTATTTGTTGTTATTTATTTAATTATCTGATTTTATCATTTTTTTTAAGTCATTCAGTCCACATGTCAGTTTGTCATTGGTCCTGGTCCAACTTTTTCTCCAAGTTTCAGCAGGGGTATTTTCGTCATTTTAATGTATCAGAGACTTTGTACTATTTAAAGTACTGTTCACGCGTCAGAAAGGTCCCGACCAGTCACAATCACTCAGAAAAAAGTTAGTCACCAACCACAAACACATTTTCACTTTCTCTTTCCAAAATTTCAGATCAAAATCACAAAAAAACTCATGAACATGATGAATATCATGATGAACACCAAGAACATTTAACAATTTTCCAGCAACTTTTTCATCAAACAACAACAACATATCATTCAAAAACCACCAATACCAAACATAATCATTTTTTTCGGATTCAAACATAACCACAAAGCCATTTTCGGCCAACATCACATAACCATACAAAAATTTCGAACCAAACCAAGAAGAACAAAGAAGAAGAAAACGCGGCCAAACAAAGAAGAACCAAACGCGTGAAAAGAAAAAGGAACGGCTGAAGAAGACAAGAAGAGAAGAAGAAAAACAGAACCAAAGCCATAAGAAGGCCAAACCGAAATCAAAGGTAAGAGTTTTGTATGGTTTTTGTTCATTTTTGTTTTGTAGATCTAGGCTTGCATGGTGTTGTTCTTAAAAAACTAAGTTCATTTTTGAGTAGAGGAGAAGAAGGAGAAGCTATTGATGTAAAAAAATTTAAAAAAAAGGTAGTAACCGCTCCGGCGCGGCGGCTCTCCGGCCGACCACCGCGCTGGAGCTTCTCCGACCACCGTCCCTCTTCTTCTCCGGCGGGGCTATAGTAGAGAGAGGGGAGAGCCTTTTGTGTTTGTGTTTTTTCTAGAGAGAGAAGTGATTAGTGGAAATGAATGAAAAAAGACATGAGAACATTTATATATGGCTTGTGTAAACCGGTTCGGTTCACCTGAACCGATCCAGGATGAACCGAACCGGTTCCTCCTTTAGCCCAGCCCATTTAATTTTTGTTCTCTAGCCCGTTTTTTGTTTTTCTTTTGCTATTTACACCCATTTTTTGCTGCCTGCACCCCCCTGCATGTTTTTTTGCAGTGACTTTTTTATAATTTCATGCATTTATTTTTTTTATACAATATTTGAACTATGTTCCATGCATTTTTAATTAGTATTTTAATCTTCACATCATGCATATTTTTGTTTTAGTTCATAGCTAAATTTCTATCTCATATAATTTTTGTTTATTTAGACATTTAAAAAATCTTTTTCTTCTTTATTTTCAAAACTATTTCTAATTAGTTTATTTTATTTGTTTATTGTTCTTTTATTATTTGTATATTATGATTACATTATTATTATTTACTATCTTATGCATATTTTTCTTCTTTTCATTTATTTTATTGTCATTAATTTTTGTCGTAGATATAATAGAGTTTGTTGTAATTATTGCATGCATATTTAATTTTTTCGTCATTTATTTTATTATTGCCATTTGGTTTAGTATGTAATTAGGAAATGATGTAATTTATTTTTGCGCATTTTTATTTCTTGTCATTTTATTTCTCTCGAGACCATAGAATGTATTTAGGGTATGTAATATGTAACCGACACACGCACTGACACACGCACCGACACTTTACTACTTTATTTATCGCTTTACGCTTATTTATTTTTCCGCCGTTACGCGAGTTCACCGTTAGTTTAGAAAAATATTTTCATCAAAAATCAAAAACCAAATTCAAATTTCTTTAAAGTAAACCTTGGCTTGTAACCCAAGTGTTTCTTCTTTTATTTTCCTTAATCAAATGTTAATCAATTTAATATCCACATTAGACATGAATTTCTTGCAATTAAAATTAACCAATTTCATCGTATTTTCTTCTCATGCCTTGAGGCCTCTCATCTCTTCTTAAAATCTTTTTTTCAAAAAATGTTAAAATCAATTCAACCCATCAAAAAGTTCTTTAGCCGAACTACTTGATTTTGATCCCGATTTACTTGGTAAGTAGGCAAAGGGTTTTGGCCCTTCCAAATCAATAAAAATAACCAAAAACATGCTTCATCTTTCTCCTTTCTTTCACTTAAACTCTTAAGTAATTTTTTTTAATAAGTAAAATTAATTTAGCGCAAGATTAAGAATAGGTAGAAGGTTCCTATGGGATACCATAGTCGGTTCGGGTGCCTAACACCTTCCCCAATCGAAACCAACCCCCGGATCCAAGGTCTTATAAGGGTTTTTACTCACTTTTTCCCTTCCCGCGAATAAAAGTTGAGAGTTCAAAGATTAAAGGTTCAAATCCGATTAATGATTTTGATACCCGAAAATCGCGAGCACAGAAATGGCGACTTCACTGGGGACCTTTTAGAGGGTTAAGCCTATTTTATCTTTCTTTACTTTTGCGCTTTATTATTTGCTTATACCTTTGTAAATACGTGCCTAATTGTTTATTTTCTTACGTGAGTGGCGAGATAAGTCCTACACCCGGGCTTGAGTGAAATATAAGATAGGACGGAGTACAATTATAGTGCCATGCCGGGAACGGTCCCGTGTTATGTGTGCATGTAATATAACTCCACTCGACGTAGGCCTCTCGGAAGTAATATAACGTCGCCATGAGCAATCGTGATCGGTACTATTATTTTCGAAGTCCGCCAAACGTCGAGAACCTTTAGATCACCCTTAACCCAACTTGGCCTTTTTAGGACGTAGCGCGGTGGCTAACCAAGAACAGTCTTGACTTAGTCGATACGCGATGCTACACTCAAACTAGACTACCTCGTGAATATTATTGGACTAGGAACAGTCCTTTACATCGATAATATTCAAAAGGGGGTTGTAATTTGGGAACTTGGTAGAACCCGTCATACAGGTACATTTGAAACCATAGTCCTTACCAAATGGCGTTGTTACCCTCAGCTCCAACTTTGTGGACTTAACCTCCCATGTTTTATATGTTCTTTAGCATAATCATGCATACATGCATTCATTTATAAACCTTTTTCATCAAAAATCGAAGGATCTAGACAAGTCGTCTTGTAAACATCAAAGGTATGGACCTTGTAAGAATGAACACCGAGAAATATAACTTCCAAAATCTTAACTAAGCATTTGCTTTTATTAAGAATTTCTCCTTTGGTTTCACCCTTACCTTTTGAAAAGGAACCAATTGCAATATCTTAACGAATTTTCAACTGAAACCATGTTCCTCTACGATGTTTACCATTCACTTTGACAAATCTTTCGATAACAAAAATTGTATATTTTTACATAAGCATATCATGCATCATTTGACATTCATAGTTTCTGGTCCGTGTCTCACACTGTGTCTTCTCCAAAAAGGTCAATTCATCAGCCTACTCGCATCTACAACATTCGGGTAAATCAGAATGGATCATCTGGAACAAGAGAACCACAAGCTTCGTGAAGAGGTTGTAACCCTCCGGGCCGAAAATGAGATTTTGAGGAACTTGGTATCTTTGGTGACGGTTGCACAAAGTCAGCCATCAACTCTTCCTATTGTCAGCACTCAAGCTCAGCCAGTTGCTTCCACTACCCCGATTTCAACGGTGTTCGCTAGTACTCCTCAAAATGCTATGCTGGAAGGTTATCTCTGGAGCACACCTTTAAGTTCTGACGAAGTATTCCGTCCTGTTGTCTCTGAGGTTCAAGCTCCTTTTGTGCAAATGACAATGCCTATCCCTCAATCGGGCCCTTTGTTCCCTCAAGCTGCTATGACCTACTCATCTCCTTTGGTCAACACTGTTAAGCAAAACCACGAACCCATTCATCACTCAGAAGGTGTGGCTGCATGTAACCGGATAGATGAACTGGAAGAAAAGTTTGATAAAATACAGCTGGAATTGAAAGCACTCCGTGGGATAGAACTGTTTGGCCAGGATGCTTATGACCTTTGCTTGGTTCCCAATGTCGTGATACCACCCAAATTTAAGGTCCCCAATTTTGAGAAGTACAAAGGGAACACTTGCCCTAAGGATCATCTGGCGATGTATGTGAGAAAGATGTCTGCTCATATCAAGGATGATGAACTTCTTATCCATTGTTTCCAAGAGAGTTTGATTGGTGCCGCACTGATATGGTACATGGGTCTGAACAAGGTTGATATCAAAACTTTCAATAATTTGTGCGAGGCTTTCGTTCAGCGATACAACTACAACTTGAACTCGGCCCCAAAAAGAGGTGAATTGCAGGCCATGACCCAAGATGATAATGAGTCCTTCAAAGCTTATGCCCAACGTTGGAGAGATTTCTCCGCGCAAGTCCGTCCATCTCTGGAAGAGAAAGAGTTGCCCGAGATTTTCCTAGATACTCTGGATCAGTTCTATTATGAGCGTATGTTGACAAGTGCATCCGGCAGCTTCGCAGAAATGATAACTGTGGGTATGCGCATTGAAGAATTGGTCCGAAAAGGACGTTTGGTCAAATGAAGTTTTCCCACTGATGGATCAGAGGATGAAGACCAGGAAGCGAGTATGGTGGAAGGTTGGCCTCAACAACAGTATTTGGCTTATCACCCTGTTGCCTCTATTATGCCAATCACAAATGCTGTTTCAAATCCTGTGTGTCAACCCCAGTTTCAACAACAGCCTCGACAACAGGCTCCAAGAACACAGATTGATCCTATTCCTATGAAATATGCAGATTTGTTTCCAATATTGCTTGAAAGGAATTTGGTCTACACCAAGGCACCCCTTCCGTTGCCAGCAAAATTGCCAGCCCGGTACAGACCCGATCGCTTTTGTTCCTTCCATCAAGGGGCACCAGGTCACGATATTGAAGACTGTTTTGCTTTAAAGAAGATAGTTCAAAAGCTGGTCCAAAAGAACCTCTGGTCGTTCTAAAATTTGAACTCTGACATGCAAGTTAACCTACTACGGGATCATGATATTTGTTGTTGACACGTGGAATGTTTAGCTGCACTTGGGTCGTTGCTGATGTTTCTTTCTACTACTCATTTGTTCAATTAATATGTTGGTTTGCTGTTTTATGTTTTTCAAAAAAAAAATCCTTTCGTCCCACCCGAGGCGAAAGTGAACTTGTTTAGGGCTTTTTGCTTTATGTATTTTCATCATTAATTAAAAAGTCGCTTTGATCCCGACTTTGTTTTATTTTGTGCTTTTTCCGGAAAAATGGTAATACAAAAAACCAAAAAAATTCTTTTCTTTTAATCATATCTGCATAATCATAATTTCCCATTATTTGTCAAAATCAATAATCAAATCATGCATTAATAAACCCGTTGAACACCTTAATCTTGTACTCTCTCTCGACTTTGAGTACCTTGTGTCTGAAACTGAAGAAAAGGAGGATGGATTCCCAATGAGAAATCTTGCCTACTAGGGCATCTCAGCCATTGAAGCTACAAAGAAGTATCAAGAAAGATTGTCCAGAAGATGACATTCAATTGCAAAAATTGGCAATGAGATGTTAGCATTTGCCTTGTATAAGAATTGTACTCCAGTACACACTTCAACAGGGGCAACCCCTCCCACCATCCCGTAGTATACAACATGAAGTTCAGAGTCCCGTTAATGGAAGTTCTGATGAAGGTTAAACTTGTTGCACTTAAATGCATTGTGGTCTTATGTCATGGACGGTTATATCAAAAGGATGAAGCAAGTTTCGACAAAGAAGGCTCGTCGCCATGAATGTCAAAAAGTGGCCTTGTGCTCAAACATATATTATCTAATTTTTACCAGACTCCAGGGGCAAAAGAATGCCTAATTGTAAAGAATGGTGGTGAACTTATACGTCCTGTGAATACCGATGCAGTCAAGAAATACTTTGTTAAAGTGAAAAAGCTCGATAAGTCGCAAACCTGAAAAGGCGGCTTAGGCAAAAAAGAGCGTCTCGGTGGACTGAAAACCCAAAAGGGCGGTCCACGCAAAAGTTAGAGACATGTAAAAAAAAGAGAATGATGAAAAAATGAAAAATGTTTATCCTGATAGGTTGAAACCCGCAAGGGCGATCTATGCAAAAGTTAAGGATTATGACAAAGTAACTGCATCTGTTTGGACATGAATCACTTGGGGCATTTCAGCCGTCAAAAGATATCCAACTTATGGCAAAGCAACTGCGTCAAATCAGATATAATTCACTTGGGGCATCTTAACTGTCAGAAGACCTTCGATATGGAGCATCCACAAATCAAGTACTTGGAACAGTGGAATTCAAAGTTGTTAGGGAGAACCGGGGTTATTGTGCTCAATGTACCTTTCCCATATAATTACCATTTTCCAAAATTTTCAAAATCTGTGGAGCCACGCTTTTTGTAACGCCCGTTTTAATTATTTAAATTATTTTATATAGTATAGAGTATATTTATATGATTTTGTGTGAATTAAGTGATGTTCGAGATATTATGTGATTTATGCGACTTATGTGATGTGTTGTGACTTATTTTATTGTTTAATAAAATAAGATTAGAAAAATAAAACAAATAATAAGTTGTGGGTTTGTTTTATAATTAGATATAGTTGTGGGGGAAATAAGATAAAATAAAACAAACAAAAAGAGGTTTAAAAGGGGGGAGTTAGGTTAAAATTGTACAGAACGTACAATTCAGAGCTTTGGGAGGAAAAAGGGAGAAAACGGAAGAGAGGAACCGGAGAGGCTGCTGCTCGAATTTCTTAAGGTAAGGGTGAGCCTTTCATTACAATATCATTAGAACATGTAATTCATGATTATAGTTAGAAAATTCTAGGTTTAATTCATGAGAATTGGGAATTAAGAGTTAGGTCAAAAAGTGGTAAATTGATGATTAGATGATGAAAAACTGTACCGTTGACGTAGTAAACTGTTTACAGACATTAGAATAACTCTTAGACATCATTATAGTCGAAAATCTGAAGAATTAGGATGAAATTTGGGGTTTTGGGTGAAAACCCTCGTAACCCCGTAACTGTTCTGTCGCTGCTCGCCACGGCGAGTACTCATCAGCTTGCGAGGCGAGTAGAACAACTCGCCATAGCGAGCAACCCCCAGAGGGTTCGTGAGGCGACCACACTACTCGCCGTAGCGAGCAACACCCAGGAGCTCGCCAGGCGAGTAACCCAACTCGCCATAGCGAGTAGTACCCCTGATGCTCGCGAGGCGAGCAACCCAGCTCGCCAATGGTTCGCGAGGCGAGAGATCCCACTCGCCATAGCGAGTAGTCCTGTATCAGACTACCTTTTAGAATAATGCGACTCTTGTCGCACGATTAGTTATGAGATGACCCCTGGTTTGGGAATTAAGTACTGAGGTATTAAGAAGAAATGTAGAGCTGTTAGCTGATAATTGATTTTTTATTGTGACCTATACACTTGTATATGCTTTTCTGAATCTTAAGTGACGACGTATGTGAACGTTTACGATCTTGCTATTGTTTGAGATGTTGATTGCTGCCATGCTGCCATGTTTTATTAATTAAAAGCTGCATGCGTTGTTATAAGATTCATGATGTTGTAATCCAAATTATTGGAGTTTATTTGAGATGTCTAAGCTTAAGAGTTTTAGTCCATGCATATTCATCCAGAGACGAGGGCTCATGCCCTAGGAGCTTTTGCTCAACAGCGACGAGAGCTTATGCTCTAGGAGTATTTTTATGCTCAATAGCGACGAGGGCTTATGCGCTAGGAGTATATTTATACTCAATATGGTACCACATGCATGATTAAGATGTCTAAGTTGCATAAGTTGAGTCGATGTTGCATTGTCAAGTCAAACTATTAAGTTGATTTATGATGTTGTTTAAGATGCCACTTGATTGTTATTATGATATATGATGATGAAGTTATGCTGTTAATTGTAATTATATTTTATATGTTTAATGCTATTGTTATGAGAATCTCACCCCTTCTGCTGGAATTGTCGCCTTGTGGGCAAGTGCAGGTGATTAAGCTTTTGTTGCTGTTGCCGTTGTGAGTGGCTATCCTCACCGTGTCCTTTAGGAGCTCTGATACGTAACGGGATGGGAACCTTTATGTTTACTTTCTATTCCTTACGTATTGATTATAATTTAAGATTTCAGTTAATTTTTGTCGAGACTTATTTATGAGGCCTGCGTGCCAAAACGATTTATTTAACATTGAACTTATTCCGCTGCGATGTTAGAACTATTTTGACCAGAATAAATGTTTATTTATTCCCTTTTTGAGAATTTAAGTAAATGTAGCATTCCGTTTTATATGATACTCTGATTTATTTGAGAAATTTTGAATTTGGGAAAACGGGGTGTTACACTTTTGGCGGGCCACCACTCCATTTACATTAATTTGAGCCTGTGCCAATTTATTTGAAATTCTCATTTATTCTTTATTTGCGAAATTTTCTTCTATTTTTGATGTTAATATTTAAAGCAAAAAATTCAAAAAAGAATATTTTTTATGTCTTTTGAAATGCATAAACAACAGGTACGTCTTCTTTGAACTTATGAGTAGTTGAAGCATACGTCAACATTCGTCTTAAGGACAGTTAAACTCCGCAAGTTAAGTGTGACCAAAGGCTATGAGATGACCTCTGTCAAAAAAAAAAAAAAGTGAAAAAAAGAAAAGCTCGCTAAGTCGAAAACCCGAAAGGGCGGCTTAAGAAAAATGATGAGCGTCCCGGTGGATTGAAAACCCGAAAGGGCGGTCCAGGAAAAAATTAGGGGCATACAAAAAAAGAATATATTCCCGGTGGACTGAAAACCCGAAAGGGCGGTCCAGGCAAAAGTTAGGGATTCAAAAGAAAAAACGATAAAAAAAATGATGATAAAAAGAAAACAAAGACAGAGACATCACAATTCAAGTAGGCCAAATGGAAGAATGCACTTCATGCTGGTTTACAAATGGCGATTTCTGCCAAATTGTTGTTTGATGGACTTTTGTTCCTAGTGAATGGCGACTTTTGCCGATTTGTTTGATTGATGGATTTTGTTCCCAATTAATGACGACTTCTTGGTTAGTGGGTTGTCACCCTTCAATGGTTTGATTAACGGGTTGTTACCTTTTAGTGGTTTGATTATTGGGTCTTTCCCTATCAATGGTTTGATTATGGAGCTTTACCCCATCAGTGGTTCGGTTAGCGGGCTATACCCCGATAGTGTTTTGATTCATCCACATTAATGATATCCCCATTGAAAATTGCCGAGTGTTTGTACTGCGATGTCAGTCCACCCCTTATCTTACTTGTCCAGTCTTGTTTCATCAAGTTATATACAGCCATATGGTCGTACAAGTTTCCTGCATATATTCATACCTTCATTCATATACATATTCATGCATATAAACATTCATGCACGTAACATGCACAATATCATTTATACATTATTGCATTGACCATCTTGTGTCTTATTTCAAATGTATCGCTTTACGCTTATTTATTTTTTCCGCCGTTATGCGAGTTCACCGTTAGTTTAGAAAAATATTTTCATCAAAAATCAAAAACCAAATTCAAATTTCTTTAAAGTAAACCTTGGCTTGTAACCCAAGTGTTTCTTCTTTTATTTTCCTTAATCAAATGTTAATCAATTTAATATCCACATTAGACATGGATTTCTTGCAATTAAAATTAACCAATTTCATCGTATTTTCTTCTCATGCCTTGAGGCCTCTCATCTCTTCTTAAAATCTTTTTTTCAAAAAATGTTAAAATCAATTCAACCCATCAAAAAAGTTCTTTAGCCGAACTACTTGATTTTGATCCCGATTTACTTGGTAAGTAGGCAAAGGGTTTTGGCCCTTCCAAATCAATAAAAATAACCAAAAACATGCTTCATCTTTCTCCTTTCTTTCACTTAAACTCTTAAGTAATTTTTTTTAATAAGTAAAATTAATTTAGCGCAAGATTAAGAATAGGTAGAAGGTTCCTATGGGATACCATAGTCGGTTCGGGTGCCTAACACCTTCCCCAATCGAAACCAACCCCCGGATCCAAGGTCTTATAAGGGTTTTTACTCACTTTTTCCCTTCCCGCGAATAAAAGTTGAGAGTTCAAAGATTAAAGGTTCAAATCCGATTAATGATTTTGATACCCAAAAATCGCGAGCACATGAATGAATGACTGTTTGTGTTTATGAATGAATGAATGAATTTTTTTGTTTAAGTTATGCAAATAGTGTATGGTAAATCTGAAAAAGTGATTAATGGAGTAATTTGAAATGAAAAATTGTGCATGGTTTTGGTGTAGTTATGTATCAAACCCTGCACTGATTAATGCAGTATATGTATTATGCCTTCTTTCAAATAGTAACCCTGTGATCGCACTTAGCAGAAATAGCAGAAACAATAGCAGACATAACCGATAAATTGCAGAAAAATAATAGTATATGGAATTGAACTTAATCACATTGCACATAAACTGTGATTGCACTTAGGCATTACATAATCATTAGAGATAGATTGTAGCTTGCAACTTAGACAAATACATCAAATAAGCATTAGAGCTAGATTGTAGCTTGCAACTTAGGAAAATACATCAAAATAAGCATAATAGTATAGTGTAGCTTGCACTTAGGAATTACATAACATGTTTGCACTTAGGCATTACATAAAAAAGACATCAAAATAAGCATAATAACTAGTGTGTGGCAGCATTCCTACTGTTGGGTTGGCACAGAACCCTCTGCTCTAACAAAAGTTTTCTTTTTCTTCCTATTTAAGCCTTCTGGTTGTGATGCAGACGCCTTATCTTTTTGCTTCCTCTTCCTTGGTTTTGCACTTCCTGTACCAGCTTGTGCAGTTTGTGTAGTTGGTGCACTTTGAGAATTCCTTTGAGTGTTAGCAGTCCTTTGACTTGACCTTTTAGTAGTAGAAGCCCTTTGAGATGTTTGTGCACTTTGAGCATTTGGAGTAGCTTGTGCAGCTTGTGTAGTTGGTACACTCTGAGAATTTCTTTGAGTGTTATTAGTCCTTTGAGTAGTAGAAGCCCTTTGAGATGTTTGTGCACTTTGAGCAGTAGGAGCTTGAGCAGTTTGAGTAGCTTGTGCAGTTTGTGCAGTTGGAGCTTGAGCAGATGAGACTCGTGCAGGGTTTGATGTGTTCTCAAATGAAGGTGGTGGAGGAGGTTGTAACGCCCTACTTTTATTATTTTATTGAGATTAGATGTCTTTTTATAATTTAGTCAATTTATTTTGATGAAGTGATATTTTGTTATGTTATATGTTGGTATTTATTTGTATAATATATATGTTATCTGGTGTAGAAATATATTTGTTATTTTGGGTGGAAATATATATGTTATCTAGTATAGAAATATATTTGTTATTTTGTGTAGAGATATATTTGTTATTTGGTGTATTATTATTATTAAGTGGGAGACATATATATTTAATTTAGAAATAAATAAGATTATGAGGAAAAGAGTAGTCTTGGGGTGTAAAAGAAATTAGGGTTATTATATTAGGTAGAGAATAGAAAAGTTAGAAAACAGAAACACGTACAAGAGTTTTAGAGAAAAATGGAGAAGACCCTAGGAGAGAAGAACGCTGCTGCTAATTCAGGAGTAAATCTAAGGCAAGGGTGAGACTAACCTTCTTTAATCATAAGTATATGGTTCTGAAATAGGGTTTAACATGTTTGTTGTTGTTTTATTTTGATGATTAGAGAAGTTAGGGTTTGAATTGAAGTTAGGGTTTTGAATTGCAATTTAATTGATGAAATTCGTGCTCTAGTTGTAGTGATATGTTTGGGCATGTTAATTTGTGGATAAATGAATTGTTGATGATTGTTGGGTATGAATTATATTGAGTTGTTGTTGTTGATTGTGATGATTTTGAATGAATGTGAAATTTGAATAATATAAGTTGTTTTTTTTCTGATTTTTTTATCTCTGCCCCGAATTTTGAAATGAAAACTAGTATTGATCGGTACATAACTGGTCTTAGGTGTAAACATGAAAGTTGTAGGTATGGATGTTAGTTTTCTAATGACGTTGGTCTGACGTCAAAATGATTTATAGAACTTGAGTTATTGTCAAATTACTGCACGTAGGTCACAGTGAATTTTTATGGACTTTCTGCACAACTTTTTTGAATTTGAAATGAAAACTGGTATTGATCGGTACAGAATTGGCTTTGGGTGTAAACATGAAAGTCTTAGATAATTTTGTTAGCTTTCCAGTGGTTTTGGTTTTACGTGAAAATGACTTTTAGTTTTTGAGTTTTGATGAAAATACTCCAAGGAGGTCTTAGCGATATTGTATGGTGTCAGCATTCTCTGTTTCATGTTTTTGCGTCTGTTTCACACGTTTCTGTTTTGAATTGGTCTTTGTAATAAACATGAAAGTTGTTGATAATTGTGATATCTTTCCAGTAGCCTTGGTTTGACATGTAAATTTGTTGTGTATAATTTATTATGTTTTTACAAAGATGTTATATGATGAATTGTTGATGTTTGAATACGATGTTATATGATGAATTGTTGATGTTTAAATAGGATGTTATATGACGTTGTTTATGATTGATGAATATGAAATTATAATGTGAAGTCGTCGTTGTTGTCGTTACCACAATTGTCGTCAATGTCCTCAAAGTTGTAAGTAGTTTGTCAATATCGTTTAAGTTGTAAGTTGTTTGTCGATGTGGTTGAAGTTGTTGGTCATCAAAGTATTGTTGTTGAGTCCATGCATCATCATTAAAGAAGAGGGCTCATGCCCTGGAATGTTTTGTCATTCACCCCTAAAGAAGAGGGCTTATACCCTGGAGCTTATGCTCAATTAAAGAAGAGGGCTTATGCCCTGGAATGCTTTGTCATTCACCCTTAAAGAAGAGGGCTTATGCCCTGGAGCTTATGCTCAATTAAAGAAGAGGGCGTATGCCCTGGAATGCTTTGTCATTCACCCTAAAGAAGGGGGCTTATGCCTTGGAGCCTATGCTCAAAAGCGACGAGGGCTTATGTCCTGATTGGTACCACATGCATATAAGTTGTCAAATTGATGAAGTTGTTGTTTCATATGTCGTTGATATTAAGTTGTCAAGTTGATGAAGTTGTCGTTGCATAAGTAGTCGATGTTGAGTTGTCGATGTTGTTGTCGTGTTGTCAAGTTGCCATTATATTTAATGAGTAATTATGTGAAGCATCTATGTTGTATAATTGTTATTTAACATTGTTAAATTTGTTGTTATTTATGTTGTTAAATTCTTTTAAAGAATTATATGCTTATTACTATAGAATGTGAAATCTCACCCCTTCTGCTTGGAAATGTTGCTCTTCGTATGAGTAACTTGCAGGTGACCAAGAATAGTGCAGTTGAGAGTAATCTCCGCCGTGTCGTCTAGGATGCTCTGATACGTAACGGGATGAGGATTGTTTTGTTACATGTTTTCTTGTTACGTATTTCCTTTTAAACAATGTTGAACTATTTTTATGAGAATCTATTTAAGATGTTGAAATTATTTCCGCTGCATGTTTTTTAAATTTTTATAAAAGCAGAAGTTTTAATAAATAGCAATTTAGCTATATTTATATTTGTTGGATTTTTGTAAAGTTGAATGTGACACTCTGTTTTTAAGTTGAAAAACTCTGATTAATCTATGTTATTTTAAAGTTGGGAAAACGGGGTGTTACAGAGGTGGTGGGATCTTTCAAGTGGACTTATTATGTCCACTTTGCTTGCTCTGCTACATTTGATACCCCATATAGCCCTCTTGAGTTGACCATCATCCTTTAACATCTCACTTGCCTCTTTGTTTCTTTTTTTCTTTGGCCTGCCTGGTTGCCTTCTGATAGGTGGTGGCTGAAGATCATTGTACTCAGTTATGCGTCATAAGGCCTGACCATTAGCAGGGTAGATGATTGAAGCATAGCAAGCTGCATACATCTCCTTCTTGTAAATGTCAGGAACAAAATCATACACATTGAGGTCTTGGCTCCTCATGCAGGAGATGGCATGACAACAGGGTAGCCCTGTCAATAACCATTTCCTACAGTCACACTCCCACCTTTGGATATTGACATGGTACTTGTAACTTGTTGAATTCAAATGTCTCACTTCATAATCAAACTCAATGCTGCGCCTATCAACATAAACATAAACATGCAAGATATTGTATAAGGTCCAGAAAAACCAAAAATTCAACACCAGTGAACAAATAAAAAAAGGAAAGACATTTACATACCTAAACAACCAGACATTAATGTAGGCAGATTTTCTAGGAATCCTCTTCTTGATGTTGGGAAGCACATCATCCTCATACCTTGCAATTTTCTTCCTATTTGTTTCCCATTTTTCCATCAAATACACCCGAATATCTTCACACATAGTGACTAATGGCTTTTGTCTAGGAATGACAATGGTTGAGTTGAAAGCTTCTGACATATTGTTGACTAGAGTATCACACTTTGAATTACTTGAGAACTTCCACTTACTCCAGTGCTTAGTAGAAATTAGCATAAGATAATCATATGCAGACTCACTAATTTCCTTGATTTCCTTAATTGCATCAAGGAATGCATTCTCATAAGTTGCTTTTGCTGCCCTCCACATTAATTCCTTCAACTTCTTTCCAGGAAACCTCTTTATGAAGTTATTATAAAGGTGTCTGACACAAAATCTTTGTTCTATTTCTGGAAGTAGTTCATCCATAGCAGGCAACAAACCCTGTAAAACAGTTTAATGAATAAATTAGAAACAAGCAAACTAAAGTATAATTAATTTTTTTTTAATATAAATCATAATGTTACCTTTTGTTGATCACTAATAAATGTGTAGGTCTTGCATAATCTGGATCCTCCTAAGTCACTAATCAAGAGTTCCAAGAACCACTTCCATGATTCCTTTGTTTCACCTTCAACCACAACAAATACTATTGGAAGCATGTGGTCATTTGGGTCCCTTCCAATTGCAGCAAGCAACTGCCTACCATAGTAACCTTTCAAAAAGCACCCATCTAACCCAATAATAGACCTACACTTAAAAAAGCTATCTTTGCATGCTTTCAAAAAAATATACATCCTTTGGAAATGAGGACATAAAACTGCTCCAGGCCTCTCAAGATCTTCTTTAGTACCTTGATATGGCATAGTACTAACTCTCACAGTAGACTCAGGATTTGACCTCATTAGCTCATGGGTGTAATCATATATCTTTGTATACTGATCTATAAATGACCCATCCACCATATCAATTGCTTTTCCTGTAGCTCTGTATGCCTTATTCAAGTTTATCTCCAACCCCCACTTCTCAATAGTTCTGTCCACAATAGTAGTCAACTTCAAACTTGGATCTTCTCTTACTCTGCTGTTAAGCTTACTCCCAACCAATCTGAATTCAACATCTTAACCTTAAATTCCCTACTGCAAGTATGGAACCTTTGGACCTTTCTCAACTGCCAAGTTTCTTCTTTAGGAATTTTAGCACAATATGCCTCAAAATTGCAGCTACCCTTAGAGCCCTTTAAAATAACTCTCACCCTCCTCTTATCATTTTTTCTGAACCTTAGATCCCTTCCAGAATGAACTTCATTAGTCCTTATTGCTTCCTAAAATGTTTACTTAGAAACAAAGTAAGTTCCAACCTCCCATTGGTAGTCTCTCATGTTATCAAGCAGCTTAAAAGTTGAGAATTTAACCCTAGGACCTTCATCTTCATCTGCAGATTCACACCAACTATCTAAATCTTCACTATTATACTCTACAATATCACTTAAACCCATATCCCTCAATATGCCAGATGACCCCACCTCCTCAGTTGTGTGATTTCCCTAAACTATTAGATCTTCTTCAAAAACAGGTTCATTCACTCTTTTTTGTTGCTTTGGTGGTCTTCCTTTCTTCTTCTTTGGTTTACTTCCACTGGCTTTTTCACCCTTATCCTTTGACCTACTCTCATATACATGTTCATTACCTTGGTCTGCAACTTCCCTCTCAATCACTTACTCTGCAACTTCCCTTTCAGTACCTTGCTTTGCAACTTCTGGTTCAGTCCTCCAATCACCAATGCCATCTTCCATGCATATCTTCTCTTCTGAGTCCCCAAATTGTATGTCTAAAGCATTGTCTTCCCTTTCCTCACCTAACTCATCCACATAGTCATCCCTATATTCATCATGTAACCCAAACCCAAAATCAGTAGGCCCAACATCATTTGCTACGCTAGAAGGCCTAACTTCATTACTACCCATATTTAAAGTTGTTGGACCATTAAATATTCCCTTACCATCAACAGTGGACTCCACATGTTCACTTTCTTCCAACACAGTGGGCCCCATAGTTTGCCTCAGATTCCCTCTATCATCCACAAGAGTGGGCCCCAGATTCCAATCATCATTGGCCCCACAATCCACCTAACCTTCCACTACATTTCCCTCATTTACCCCTTCTGCACTATCAGTTCCCACATTAGCCATATCCTCCTCAAAGTACTATTCCACATTAATTTCACCATCTCCCTCATTAGCCACCTCCTAAAAAATATCTTCCACATTAACTCCTAAATTTCCCTCATTACCAACATTTCCCACATTACCTTCCTCCTTAATGATCTCTTCAACATTTCCTCCCATAATATGTATAGGATACTCAATCAAAGGATTGAGTTCTCCCTTACTGGTAGCTCCCCTACTGTATGTTCAGCATATAGATGCACCCTCTCATACATCTCTGCAATGTGAATCATCCTCCTATAGTCATTGTCAGACCTTAATCTAATAAGGTCATCTGCTAAGTTAGGGTCATGATACCAAAGCGACCTAATCATTGGGTAACCTAACTGTTTTAAAGTTGATAATATGGAGAAGTAGGCCCAATAATCTGGTTCACACTCTAGCTTTGTTTCAGTTTCTTTGTAACCATTATGGTCAAAATCAACAACCCCCTCATCAACATTGGTCCCCACATGTTCACTTTCTTCCAACACAATGGGCCCCATAGTCTGCCTCAGATTCCCTCTATCATCCACAAGAGTGGGCCCCAGATTCCAATCATCATTAGCCCCACAATCCACCTAACCTTCCACTACATTTCCCTCATTTACCCCTTCTGCACTATCAGTTCCCATATTAGCCACATCCTCCTCAAAGTACTCTTCCACATTAATTCCACCATCTCCCTCATTAACCACCTCCTCAAAAACATCTTCCACATTAACTCCTAAATTTCCCTCATTACCAACATTTCCCACATTACCTTCTGTTGGAACAAAATGTGTTTAACATTACCCTTTGAGAGTTTTGATAATAACAAGGTATTAAAAATTGTCAATTGGATATGCTAATATTTGTTCAAGTGTACAGGACCATTGACAAAAATTTGTCATCTTAAATAGGTTCTGAAAGAACAAAAGAGAGCTAAGGAATCAACAAAAAGCAAGCATCTGAAGAGAAGCGCTCCCATTAGAAGCAAGTTCGTCAGTGCTCTTGTTCAATGGATTTAATCTCGTCTAAGCATTGCAGAAGACCAGAAGACTGAAGCAACGACTATGAAAGGATTGGAGAGCATTGGATGCTTATTCTTTAAAGAGCGTTGACAAAGTACAATTGTACGAAGTGTACAACCACTACTCTGTTTTTGTCTCTGCTACAAGACAAGAATAACAGCTCTGCCTGCAACGATGTTCCTTCACATTTGGAACGAATTTGAAATTGATCCTTCATAGGACAATAACCATATCAGGCAAAAGATCATTGGTGATTGATCAAAGTTTCAAACGACTATTTCCTGGAATGCTGGCAATTCAACGTCTCTTTCACACCTCTATATAAAGGAGTGAAGACTCAGAGAATTGTGTGGACTCAACAACAAATTTACAAGTGCCAATACTCTGCTGAATTTGTTCTGCATTCAAAGGTTCACTTAGAATTTCTTAACAACTTTCATATCTTAGAAATTCTAGAGTCCAAAAGAGTCAGTAGCTGTTTTGTATTGTAAACACCACTGATTGTATATCAAGTGTTCAACTTCAAACATTTTTATGTGTAATTCTGTTTAAATAGAAGTCTCTCGCAGTTGTGCTTGAGCATAAGAAGTCTCTTGATTGTGTTCATGAGCATAGGAAATCTCTTGATGTGTGCTTGAGTAATTTGAAGTCTCTTGCTAGTTTTAGCAGTGAGCATTTGTAATCAGATATTACATTTTTAGTGAACTCTCCTTGGAAGTGCAAGGTGGACATGACTACTTCCGGTTTGTGGAAGGAACCTGTATAATTGATTTGTGTCTTTCTTTTCTCTCTCCCTCTCTCTCTCTCTCTCTCTCTCTGTTTTATCCGCCGCGCATAGTTTTGAAAATCACTTCAAAAGCAGTACACAAATGGCTTCTGATCAGTGTTTTCAGATTAGGAGAAACGAAGAAAAATCAAACACAATTCAACCCCCTTTCTTGTGTTTTTCTCATCTTCAATTGGTATCAGAGCCTTGGTCTGTTGTCTTAACACTTAATAGTGTAACAGAAAAAGATATGAGAAAAACATGTCTGGTGAAGTCTCTGGTTCTGGATCTGGGAACAACAATGCTGTTCCATATGATTATGGTAACAACAAGAAACCTGACTCTGGAAAAGTTCCTAAGTTCAATGGAGATCCTGAAGAATTTTCTTGGTGGAAAACCAACTTCTATAGTTATGTCATGGGTTTAGATGAAGAACTATGGGACATACTTGAAGATGGTGTTGGTGACTTTGTTCTTGATGAAGAAGGAGCTGATATTGATATAAAGAAACATACCCCTACTCAGAACAAACTCTACAAGAAGCATCATACTATCAGAGGAGCACTTGTCACTGCTATACCTAAAGTAGAGTATATGAAGATGAGTGACAAATCCACTGCTAAGGCAATGTTTGCTTCTCTTTGTGCAAACTATGAAGGCAACAAGAAAGTCAGATAAGCAAAAACTCTTATGCTTGTTCATCAATATGAGTTGTTCAAGATGAAGGATGATGAAACTATTAAGGAAATGTACTAAAGGTTTTAAACCCTAGTCTCTAGATTACAAATACTGAAGAAGAGTTATGTTGCTTCTGATCATGTTAGCAAGATACTAAGAAGCTTGCCTCCTAGATGGAGACCTAAGGTTACTGCTATTGAGGAAGCTAAAGATTTAAACAATTTAAGTGTTGAAGATCTTGTCAGCTCTCTCAAGGTTCATGAGATAAGTCTAAATGAACATGAGCCTGATAAGAAAAGTAAATCTATTGCTCTACCTTTAAAAGGAAGGTCATCAAAAGCTCTTAAAGTTATTGAATCTGAAGAAGAGTCACTTGATGAAGGCTCTGATGAAGATCCTACTAAGAAGATGGTTATGCTTTCCAACAAGCTTGAGTATATAGCAAGGAAGAACATGAAGTTTCTGAGCAAGAAAGGTGGTTACAAGAGCTTCAAGAGAGAAGATCATAAGGGATGCTTCAACTGTAAGAAGCCTGGACATTTCATAGCTGGTTGCCCTGATCTTCAGAAGGAGAAATCAAAAGATAAGAAAAAGAAGTTCAGTTTCAACTCAAGAAAATTCAAAAAGCAGATTAAGAAGAGTTTAATGGCAACTTGGGAAGATTTAGATAGTGAATCTGGGTCTGAAAAGGAAGAAGCTGGAGATGAAGCAAATGTTGTTGTGGGGTTAGTGGCTACTTTGACTTCAGAAGCAGAACTTGATTCAGATTCTGAAGATGAAAATGAGGTATATTCTAAAATTTCTAGAGAAGAACTTATTGAGTCTCTTAAAGAACTTCTTACACACTTTGAACTTAGAACCAATGAGTTGAAGGATTTAAAAGAAAAATATGTTGATTTAATGAAACAATAAGAATCAACTCTATTGGATTTGAAAGCTTCTAAAGAAGGACTTATAGGCTTTGACTTCATTTGTAAAACTTATGAAGAGAAGCTCAAGTTTCTTTGTCAGAAGCTACAAAAAAAGTGTAATGGAAAGTCTTTAAGCAAACATGAAATTGCTCTTGAGGATTTTATTATATCTGGTATTGACAGAAGCAAAGTTGCTTCAATGATTTATAGCATTTACAGAAACAATGGTAAAGGGATTGAATTTTCAGGAGGGAAACCTAATGAAATCAGTCTTAAAGAATGTTGTGAATGCATCAAGGAAGGATTGAAAACCTTCTTTGTACCTGAAGGTGCTAAGTTTGAAGTTGTGGTTCAGTCAGAACCTGAAACTTCTAGCTCTAAGGCTAAGATTACCTCAAAGCCAAATAACTCTAAGCCAAAGGCAATGATAAATTCTGATTCTAAGTCTTCACAGATCAAGATTCTGAAGAGATCAGAACCTGTTCCTTAGAGTCTGCTCAAACCTGAATCCAAAGTCATGAAGCCTAAGTTTCAGAAGAACAAAACAATCATTGCTTCTGGAAAATCAAATCCAAAAGGTGGTATACCTAAGGTGGTGATTAATCAGAAGACATCAAACTTAGAACACAAGGCACAAGAAGTGAAGAGTAGAGCTTCCAGTACTAACCTCAAAGGACCCATAAAATAATGGGTACCTAAATCTGAATTTGTCAAACACTGCAGATATGTTTAAGAGCAAAGGAAAAGCAAAAATCTTGGTACCTAGACAGCGGTTGCTTAAGGCATATGACAGGAGAGAAGTCTATATTCATCACCCTCACAATGAAAGAAGGAGAAAATGTGAAGTTTGGAGGCAACCGGTTTGGCAAGATTATTGGTACGGGAACTATTGGTAACTCCTCTATCTCTATTAATAATGTATGGTTAATAGATGGTCTTGAACATAACCTTTTGAGTATCAGTCAATTTTGTGACAATGGTTATGATGTGATGTTTGAAAAGACCAACTGCACAGTAATCAACAAAGATAACAAGTCTATAGTATTCAAGGGAAAGAGGATAAATAATGTCTATAAAATTAACTTCACTGAACTGGTTGATCTGAAGGTAATTTGTCTTCTGTCAGTGAATGATAAGAAATGGATGTGGCACAGAAGGTTGGGACATGCTAACTAGAGATTAATCTCTAAGATTAGTAAGTTACAACTTGTCAAAGGCCTATCTGACATTTATTATCATTCAGATGCACTCTGTGGTGCATGCCAGAAGGGGAAGATTGTGAAATCATCTTTTAAAACAAAAGACATTGTCTCAACCTCCAGACCCTTAGAATTACTTTATATTGATTTATTTGGACCAGTTAACACTGCATCCTTATATGGAAGTAAATATGGATTTGTTATTGTTGATGATTACAGCAGATGAACTTGGGTAAAATTCCTGAAAAGCAAGGACAATGCTTATGATGTATTCAGCAACTTCTGCACTCAAATACAGTCTGAAAAAGAGATGAAAATTTTAAAAGTCAGAAGTGATCATGGTGGAGAATTTGAAAATGAGCCATTTGAAATCTTTTGTGAAAAACTCGAAATTGTCCATGAATTCTCTTCTCCTAGAACTCCACAGCAAAATGGGGTTGTAGAAAGAAAGAATAGAACTTTACAAGAAATGGCTAGAACCATGATTCATGAAAATAATTTGGCTAAACATTTTTGGACAGAAGTAGTGAATACAACATGTTATGTCCAAAATAGAATCTACATCAGACCTATCTTGGGAATACACCATATGAACTCTTTAAGGGAAGAAGACCCGATATCTCTTACTTTCATCAATTTGGATGTACGTGTTACATGTGAATATATGCCTTGACAGGAATACTTTGGTTTTGATGATCGACAAAAGAAGTCCTAAAAGAACAACGATGCAAAAAGCGGAAAAGAAATTCAAGCTATCAAGTCTTGAGTCTTGAGTTTTTTATTTGTATTAGGACTTTATTGTAAGTGGTTAAAAAGCTCTCAAGAAAATAAATCTCACATTTACAATGATTTTCATCTAAAGTGATTTTACATGAAAATATTTTTGACATGAAAAACTAAATTTGATTTTAAAAATTGCATACTCAAATATCATCATAAAATATATTTTTGGCATGTTTTTTACTCTGGTCATAATTGACTACGGATTGGCTGCATTTCAAAATAGCATTTCAGGTTTACTTCTTAAAAGATATGGTATAATGCCTCAACGGTTATTTCTCTCAAATATATCATCAATTACATTCATTTGGATAGGCAATTTTATGCAATCATATCATTGACTATCAAATGTATCTGTTGGCATTAAAATTGTCTTTCTTACCGTTGCAAATAATTTCATATGCCATATTTGGATTTCACTTTGTAAACAATGATCTTACACAAAATGGCATCTGTAACGCCCACTTTATTTATGTAATAATTTTATTAGAGTGTATAGTATATTATTATATATTATATGATTTTAATGATGTTTGCGACGTATGAGATGATGTTGTGGTGTGATGTTTATTTTATTGTTTAATAAAATAAAATATGTGATGTTAATATATATATATATATATATATATATATTTATATTAAAATTAAGATGTGATATAATAACAAATATTTTGAGAGATGGGGTTGTTTTCATAAATAAGATAGAGTTGTGGGGATAAGTGAGAATAGAAAGAATTATAAAAGGAAGTTAGGTTTAGAAAGAAACAGTCAGTACGTTACAGACTTTTGCAAAAAGGGAGAAAAGTGGCTAGAGAAGAGGGAACCCCAATTCTGCAATATTACCAGGTAAGGGTGAGCCTAACTCGATTATATTATACTGTAATTCATCTGTTATGATTAACCAAGGGATTAGGGAGAGTTTTTGAGAGAGTTCTAAAGTTAGGGTTTAATGGATTTTGTGATGAATTGATGTTATAATGATGTGAATTGATGTAGAAACCTGTTACAGAACCTAGATTAATCACTAGGACCTTAATTCTAAGCGATTAGAAGCATAACATAAAGAATTGGACGAATTTTGGCGGGGTTTCGAGCGAACCCGTAACCCCTCTGTGATAGCTCGCCGTGGCGAGCAGTTAGGTATATACTCGCGAGGCGAGCAGCTGAGCTCGCCGTGGCGAGCAACCCCTTTAGCGCGCGAGGCGAGCAACAACACTCGTCGTAGCGAGCACTGGCAGAATGCAATTTAACTAGCTCGCCGTGGCGAGCAGAACCACTCGCCATAGCGAGCAATGTGGTCTCAGACCACTATAACTTGAGTTTTATAACTCTGTTTTGAGCGAGGCTTTGAGGGTAGACCTTTGGATAGTATTAGAGATGTTTAAGACCAATATTATAACCTGTAATGACGCTGTAAGGTGATTTTCAATTGTTGATATTAATCCATGATTTATATGTTGTTAAGTGAAGTTTATAAATGAAGTATAAATGATGATAACCTTATGCTGTATATACATATGTTAAGTGTGCTGAGCTGCTGCCATGTATTGTATAATTGCATGTGTCGATAAAGAGTCGTATTTTGATGTTAAGATGTTGGGTGTAACTTGTTTATGTATAAAGAGTCGAGTTCATGCATTTGCATAATTGAGACGGTGGAGCTTATGCTCAAAGCAACGGTGGAGCATTTGCTCAAAGCGACGGTGAAGCTTATTAAAGCTAAAATATTGGTACCACATGCATGATGTTAAGATGTTAGAGTTGCATTTGTCGAGTCCTGTGTCTGAGATGCTATAAGACGTTTGTTGTGTGATGATGTTCTAAGATGATTTATTATACGTAGATGTTTGAGATGTCTTTCAGTTATATGTGACGAATATTGTTGATATTGTTAAGCATAATTATTTGAATTATATGATAATATAATTGTTGTGAATCTCACCCCTTCTGTTGGAATTGCCGCCTTGTGGGCAAGTGCAGGTGACCAAGCGTAGGTACGACGATGTGAGAGGTTCTTGTGGAGTCTTAGGAGCTCTGATACGTAACGGGATGGGGATTTATCATTCGTTTCTATTCCTTTATGTATCATGTTGACTAACAATGATGTTTGCGACGTAACTTTGATTTGAGATGTTTTATGAGGCTTTTGTGCCGAAAATTATTCATTTTAAGGATTTTGAGACGTTTATGAATTCCGCTGCAATGTTTGAATATTGTTTAAGAATAAATTATTATTCGATTTGATTTTAAAGAATTTATGAAATGTGACATCCTGATTTATTGTGATATACTCTGATTATTTAAATGAAATTTTTAAGTTGGGAATTCGGGGTGTTACAATTGGTATCAGAGCAGGTCGGTCCGTCCGGCCAATTAGAGAGTCGAGTGACGGTGTCTTAGAGTTAGAATATTATAGTTATATTATTCTAACTTATGTTTGCCTTGTAGAGGAATAAGATGGCTGGAAGGAATGATGATGCTCTTGCTGCTGCTTTGCAAGCAATGGCCCAAGCTGTGGGAAATCAGAACAACGCTGGTGGAAACGATGGAATGAGAATGTTGGAGACGTTTCTGAGAAACCACCCGCCTACCTTCAAAGGGCGATATGATCCAGATGGGGCTCAGACGTGGCTCAAAGAAGTTGAGCGGATCTTTAGGGTGATGCAGTGCGAAGATGGTCAGATGGTACGGTTCGGTACCCATATGTTGGCAGAGGAGGTTGATGACTGGTGGGTTGGTATTCGACCAATCCTTGAAGAAGGAGGTGCTGCTGTGACTTGGGCGGTGTTTAGGAGGGAATTCATGAACCGTTACTTTCCTGAGGACGTCCGGGGGAAGAAGGAGATCGAGTTTCTTGAGCTGAAGCAAGGGAATATGTCCGTGACTGAGTATGCTTCAAAGTTTGTGGAACTGGCAAAGTTTTACCCACACCATACTGCTGAGAATGCCGAGTTTTC